>CM074725.1:122680986-123298486 GCA_037306005.1 Rhinophrynus dorsalis
AATCATAGAAAACATAGGCAAAAATGTCAAAGTTCTGGCAGGGAATTTATTGGCAGTGGCGAAAAGGAGAAAATGTTATGTATTATCTATGGACAAAAACGTTTGTGAAAAAAGTGAAAAATCTTAGTTTTTTCGTGAAAAGGCCTGCAGGAAATTTCTTTGACTTTTTGCCCATCCCTACTCCTAAAGGTGTAAAAAAACAAAAAGTATGTTTTATACACCTGCAGAATATGTAGAGTCAGAATATTAATTGGCAATATTGTTTAACCTACATAATGGATAATTATACTTACTACGTAGAAAAAAATATGTTGTAGTGTTTATCCCCCTGAGTAAAACAAGGGTGCTCCCACTGCTAAAAGGTTTTTTATTCAAAAGTTATCGCAGCTCAAAGTTGAATTTTTTAGGTGCAGTATCTCAATTGCCGGGAATTGTACAGTGGTGTGGCACTACACCATTCTATGAAGCTTTATGGTCAACTGACCAGAGCTACACAGGAGGAAGAAACAGAAACTCCCAGCTAAAGCAAGCTCATAAATAAGGCACACAACCCAAATCAGATACAAGAGTAAAAATTTTATCATATGTATCAACCTGGCAACACACATTGGGATGGATTTGAGTCTAAAGGGTGTCATGTAGTTCCTTTTGTTTATCCCACTGCAACTTGGTATTTGTCCAGTCAATAAGTATATTTTTCTTACAATTTACTGGGACATTCTCCTTTTCGCTCTTTAATTTGTTCACGTCACTGTTTGTTTATTTAGCTCTTATTGCACTATAGCAATCTTGTTCCATATATGTGGGCATTAGTGTTGAGCGAGCACCCCGATGCTCGGGTGCTCGGGTGCTCTGACCGAGCACCCCCTGAGGCTCGAGTGCTCGGCCGAGCACCCGAGCCCCATTGGAATGAATGGGGCGACACCAGGCACCCCCCTGCTCTGATGAGGGGAGGGTGCCTGGTCAATGCCCCCTTCATCTCCGCTATGCCCCCTTCATCTCCGAATGCCCCCTTCAGCTCCGCAATGGCCCCCTTCATCTCCGCTATGCCCGTCTTCCACAATGTGCCCCTTCATCTCCGCTATGCCCCTCTTCCACAATGTGCCCCTTCATCTCCGCTATGCCCCTCTTCCACAATGTCCCCCTTCATCTCCTCTATGCCATAGAGGAGATGAAGGGGGACATTGTGGAAGAGGGGCATAGCGGAGATGAAGGGGCACATTGTGGAAGAGGGGCATAGCGGAGATGAAGGGGCACATTGTGGAAGACGGGCATAGCGGAGATGAAGGGGGACATTGTGGAAGAGGGGCATAGAGTCTATGCCCCTCTTCCACAATGTCCCCCTTCATCTCCGCAATGCCCCCTTCATCTCCGCAATGCCCCCGTACCTCCAGTCCCTGGTGGTCCAGCGTAGCGTCTTGTGATCTGTGCCTCTTCCGGCACAGATCCCCGCCACCCGAACATGGCGGGAGAGCACATGGCGGTACTCGACGAGTACCGCCATGTGCCGAGCAGAGCGATGCTCGAGCCGATCCGAGCATCGGCCGAGCACGCTCGCTCATCACTAGTGGGCATGTTTTGTGAATTTGCACTTCTCACTTTTATTTGTATGTGATTGATTGAGGATTTGTGCCTATATATAGTGTATCCAGTGTGATACTATAAACATGTTCTATTATTGCTACTTATTTGTAATATACCTGGCTACCAGTTGTCATGCTAGTTTCACGTGTCTCCCTCAGACATGTGTTTTTAATTGTTTTTAGTCATTTTGTGAATATATTTTTGATATTTCTTTTTGATACATATAATAAAATGTGTACTTTTGTATATGATTTGGGTTGTGTGCCCCATTTATGAGCTTGCTTTAGCTGGGAGTTCTTGTTTCTCCCTTTTGTGTAGTTACATGTATTAGCTTCAGAGTGCACCAAGCTAAGTAGCTATTATTTACCTTAATTTCTTTATATGTGCTTGTGCTAGCCACTCATTTCACATAACTGACCAGAGCTTTCCAATAGGATGGTGTAGCAACAGCACCACTGTACAATTTCAGGCCATTGAGATAATACACCTAAAAAGCTAAAGTTTGGGATGCAATAACTTTTGAATAAAACACCTCTCAGCAGTGGGAGCAATCTTGTTTTAATCAGGGGATATACCCTACAACATTTCTTTTTTTACATGTTAAGTATTACTAGCTCTTTAACCCTTAAAAGTTTTACTACTTCAGATTGTACAAAAGAAGAACCAAGAAGCCTTGTATATTTAGCATAATTGCCGATTTGTATATTTAGCATTTCACTGTAAAATTAAAAGATTGGTTAAACAAAAATGTGTGAGGTTAAAAAGTTAAAGATTGTGTTTACTAGGTTATACAACTGTGGAATAAACAAAGTTTATCAATACAAAGTTTAGTAAATCTGAAACAAAATTATTTAACCATAGAAAAAGATAGAAACTATTTTTTTTCCTAATATTTTATTTTATATTTTAGGTACACTTGCTCCATATTTACTAAACAATGGACTTACAACATAAGCACCATTGTAGATGATTGCTAAGGATAACACAAGCAATCCTGTAGCAAACCAGCTACCCTTTAGAGGACCAATAAACAGTCCCAAAATTCTCAATGATTTAAGTAGAAGTTTTAACCTACTGAAAGCTGGTGTGGTCTCCAAGCACAACAAAGCAATGTTATGGGGACCTATCTAGCATTCAAGGGATTACAATTCCCATTAAAGTCTATGCTAATTTTTAATGGTCCCATTATGATGCAGCAGATTTACCCCAGAATTCCTTCTGCTCTTTTAGTACATCAACTTCCAATATGCCAGTGAGATGGCTCAGCTGGTTAATTTACCACCTGTAGAAGCTGTTCAAACTGCAGGGTTGTAGGTTCTAGTCGCAGAATGGTTAACTCATCCTTTTGAGAGAGATAAAATGAGTACCAATAAATTGGATAATAACATACTTGAACAAAAGACAATCTAAATGTATGCTTCCTGGCACAATGCTTTAAAATTATGTCATTATAGAGGCTTTGTATTAACACTTAACATGCACTACAACAAAATAAACATCTATTGAATACAAGGTTTCATCTTGCCATCAGATACACCTCATATTCTCTAGTAGACAAACCCCATTATCACCCCCACAATGTCTGACATCCAATAGAATATAAAGCCTAGTCCCCTCAAAATCAATCCATAGCCACTCATATCCCTCTGCAACTACCAAAATATAGTACATACCATATGACTCAACATCTACCACCCATATATAAACCAAACATAAAATTTATATTCTTATATCAGCATACCCACACCTCCCACATGCACAAAAAATCCTACATAGATAATACCACATTCCATATACCAACTTATCTCACCAATGATCAACCAAAGACCTTCTTATCCCTTCACAATCATTACTACCCCCAATATCCAATGAGAATACCTGCTTTCTTTGATTCTATGTATTTGGAGGGGAAAAATAACAAAAACAGGTCACAAGCCAGTTAACGACAGGAACACCAGGTAAGCTTGTCATTATCCCCAAAGCAAGTGGTCCTGCTTCTCTGGTGGAAGTCCCTCCTACCCCACTTACCCTGTCATTTAAATTCAGGCCACCTGCACTGCCTGCGCAAGCAAGCTATTCAACTGTGATAGTAATCACCTCCTCAAGCCGTCACCCAGTATCCTAGTTTATAATGCTCTACCCCATAAGGATTCCATCATGGTCATAAATTCTTTAAATCTAGGTGCATGATACCACAAATGCTCGTTATTTAAGCTATACTGAGTAAGTGAGTGGTTGTAATGGGAGTTTCACAACCATTAATGCTGGGATTACAGGAGTGTGCACAGATATGATGTGGGAATAGTGATGGTGAAAAAGGTGGCGTTGTAGATGAAGAGTGCCAGTTAGGCTGCTAGGTAACAGTAAATAGGGGGAGGAAGTGGGAAGAGGAAGAGAAAGGTCAGCTCTGAGCTGACTCAAACCAACAGGTTTACAAGATGGCATGAAGATATTGATGAGGATAGTTCAGAATTGGCACTACTAAAGAGGGCTGATTCCTCTAGCAAACAGTGAAACAGTCCTCCTTCCAGTTTAGATGGGAGGCAAAAAATAGAAAAACCAAGGCAGTTGGTGGCAGTTAACAGGAGGGTAGAAAGGATCATCTTTTTCCAGGACCCTGAATACCAAACAGGTTGATGTCTCCCAGGTGCTCAAGTTCAGTATGTTGTGGACAGGGCATTAAGATTATTGACGTGTGTGGGGGCTGTAGAGGATCCAGCTGTTTGTTACATATTGTCACCTGTCTAATTTGGAAGAAGGTGGAGGTCCCTAAAATTGAGTTCAGGGATCTAAGGTGCAAGATCAAGGCTTGGACCTCCAGGGTAGTATTTTCTGAAATACTTCCAGTGCCATGCACAAGTCAGGTAGGCAGAGGGTGCTCAGGGAACTTAAGGAGACATTTCAGGGTGCTAAGGAAAGTTGGTTTGTGTGTATGCATAGGGATAGCTACAGGGCCAGCCCAAGACATTGTGCTGCCTGGGTCCAGAGATGAAATGCTGCCCCCCCACCAAAACCACTCCACATGCCAATACTTAGATGTATTGCAGTGAGTATAGACATCTGGTGAATATGTTAGTAGATATGGTTAATAAGAAAATGTATGAGCCAAGGATGGGCTATCATAAAAAAACACATTTTATGCACTGGTATATAATGTATATTGGTGTATTATAAGTTTCTATGGATATGGGATCTTATAACTGCCCACCCCTGGCAAAATCTTTTTTGTAAACGTAATTGTTAACATGTACAGTAGTACACAAACACACCCTATATTGTTGCTTATATTAATACAGAATTGTGTCTTTTATGACTGCCCACCCGTGCCGGACAATACTTTTTTGTACTAATATTAATGTGTTTAAAAAAAAAAGTATTGGCCAGTAGGTGTGGGTAGCCATTGGAAACACAGTTCTGTATTAATATAGTCAACAATATAGGGTGTATTTGTGTACTATATGTCAACAATTAGGTTTGCCAGGGGTGGGCATCCATAAGAATCTCATGTCCATACTAACTTATAATACACCAATATACAGTATGTAGCTGTGTTTATGTTAATCCTTTGAGTGCCAGAGGGGTATCCAACGCATTGTAAAGCAATGTGTTAGGTATTCCTCTGGCACTCAAAGGGTTAATACAGAAATGTGTGTTTGTTTTTTTCATGTTAGCCCACCCTTGTTGAATACTTTTTTCTATTAGCCATATACTAATATACAGGGCTTATAATTTTAAGACCTTTGCTACTAGCCAGACCTGAAAAGTTACTCGCCACTGCAAGCCAAAACATACCCACCAGGGCTGAATTTCTACTCGCCAGGGCTAAATTTTCACTCGCCATTGTCTAGTCGCGAGTGGAAATTTTGGGCCCTGAATATATACACCAGATGTGTACACGCACTGCATGTACCTATGTTTGTCTTAGTAGAAAGATGTGTTTAAGACAAAGTATTGGCATGGCCAGGGGTGGGCAATCATAAAAACAACATTTGTGTACTAACATATACACCACCATCAAAACCCTTTTCCAGAGAAGTATGTGTTGCACACCCCTCTGGTACTCAAAGGGTTAACCTGCTTGCTTACTTTTTGCATTATACCCAAGCATAGTATTTAGTTACCATAAGAACTCTCTAATGAGGCAATAAGTGATCATTTGCATAGAATTTAAAATGACAAGCCACATGTCACCACAATAAGCATGTAATTAGGTCATTATTACTGCTTTACATAATTACTTGCAAGACTATCATTATCTTTATTATCCCATAAAAACATACTAATATGGTGGCGTTATAAAGTAGAACAAACTTAAAATAGATAAAATCACCTCTTCACCTTTTTAGGCCCCTTTCACTTGGGTGACAGAAAATTATGAAAAATAAACACGAGTTCTAAAATATTGTGTTCTTTGGGGCATTGAAACATGTGCTGTGATTATCACAGATACACAGCATTGTCCAGCTTTCCCTAGACAATCGGATAACATTGCTACAAATGTGTAGTAATGATTTCAATGCAATTGCTTGGGGTTGCACAGTCAACTATATGAAATAGTTCTTATGCTGCTAGAACCACAGAGGGTGGAATAAATGAAATGGGAAGGAATAATAATTCAAATGCTTTTTTAGTTGGACGTTTACACTGATTTATAAAGGTGACTGGTGTTCTTTAAATGGTGCTTTTAGCCCAAGGTCTACAATGCATTGCATGCTGACCTCTCTAGCATTTAACAGCTTATAAACCCCATTTAAATCAATACGTGTTTTTGGGGAATTTTTAGTTGATCCATGTAAGGGCTGGCTCTGGATAGCTATATGTCACAAATGTTAGAAGTACCAACCAGACATAACAATGTATTGGGCCTATTGATAACAAATAACATAGACGTGGTGTCCAGTATTAAATTAGGTGAAAATTTGAGAAAGAGTGATTACAACATGATATAATGTGAGATCACTTTAAAGAAGCAAAACTATTAAGATTAATCCAAGACTCTAATTTTAAAACGGTTAACTTCAAGATGTTAATATCATCAATGCAACATATAGACTATATATACAGTCAAAACCAGAAGTTTACATACACTATATAAAAAGACACATATGCATGTTTTTCTCACTATCTGACATGAAATCAGAATAAACCTTACCCGTTTTAGGTCAATTAGGATTACCAAAATTATTTATATTTGCCAAATGCCAGAATAATGAGAGAGAGAATTTTTAAGGCATTTTCTGCAAAGTCAAAAGTTTACATACACTAGGATTACTATGCCTTTAAACAATTTGGGACAGCCCATATGATGATGTTATCACAGTGCCGTGATTGCTGGCTTTTGCTGTCAGTCAGTTGTAAGAGCTCTCCATTGGCTGCCTGTCATCAGTCCGCCCAGTATTGCCTATATAGACTGGGCTCATGCACCCTTTGGTTTCCCTTTCGTGGTGTCTCTAAGTCAGTGATCACCTGCCTATGGTTCCTGTGTCTACTGGGCCGCTTGAGCTCCCTATTGCCCAGTGTCAGTGTCCTTGCCCAGACGTCCAGTGTCACTCCTGAGTGGTACCTGTTTCCGTTCCTGATCCGGTTTGGCTGCCGTTCCTGCTTCCGTTCCTGATCCAGTTTAGCTGACATTCCTGCTTCCGTTCCTGACCCGGTTTGGCTGTCGTTACTGCTCCAGTATCCTGTTCTGGCCTGACTGTCGTTCCTGCTCCTGGACCCGGACTGACATTCTCCTTCTGGACTTGGTCGCCTGGGCGACATTCTGACTACTGGATTCTCTTTACGTTGCCTTCCGTTACCAGGCTGGGCCTCCGTGTTGTCCAGTACACGGTACTGGTTTACTCCATATCACCAGTTACTAGCTGCCTCCATTACAGCACCTGTAGGGCTTCCGTGTTGTCCAGTACACGGTACTGGTTTACTCCATATCACCGGTCGCTAGCTGCCTCCATTACAGCACCGGTAGGGCCTCCGTGTTGTCCAGTACGCGGTACTGGTTTACTCCATATCACCGGTCGCTAGCTGCCTCCATTACAGCACCGGTAGGGCCTCCATGTTGTCCAGTACGCGGTACTGGTTTACTCCATATTACCGATTGCTAGCTGCCTCCATTACAGTACCGGTAGGGCCTCCATGTTGTCCAGTACGCGGTATTGGTTTACTCCATATCACCGGTTGCTAGCTGCCTCCATTACAGCACCGGCAGGGCTTCAGTGTTGTCCAGTACGTGGTACTGGTTTGCTCCATAAACACCAGTTGCTAGCTGCTTCCATTACAGCACCAGTAGGGCTTCCGTGTTGTCCAGTACGCGGTACTGGTTTACTCCATATCACCGGTTGCTAGCTGCCTCCATTACAGCACCGGTAGGGCCTCCGTGTTGTCCAGTACGCGGTACTGGTTTACTCCATATCACCGGTTGCTAGCTGCCTCCATTACAGCACCAGTAAGGCTTCAGTGTTGTCCAGTACGCGGTACTGGTTTGCTCCATAACACACCGGTTGCTATCTGCTTCCATTACAGCACCGGTAGGGCTCCTGTGTTGTCCAGTACGAGGTACTGGTTTACTCCATTTACACCAGTTGCTTACATTACCAACTTTACAGCACCGCTAGGGCCTCCCTGTTGTCCAGTACGTGATACCGGTTTGCTCCACATTACCATCTATTTTGCTGATGCTACCTACGTTACAGCACTAGTGGGGCTGTTTACTCAGTCATTGTGTTAGGCTGCCTTGCCCGGTATATTGGCAAGGCCGGTAGAGCCTCCTTCATAGTCGTGCCATCATCCAGGCTGCCTTGCCCGGTATATTGGCAAGGCCGGTACAGCCTCATTCATATTGTTGTACCATTCTCAGGCTGCCTTGCCCGGTATATTGGCAAGGCCGGTAGAGCCTCCTTTAATCCTGTGTTGCCAGTTCCAGGCTGCCTTGCCCAGTATATTGATAAGGCCGGTAGAGCCTACGTCTTCTCATTGTGCCAGTCTCCAGGCTGCCTTACCCAGTATTTGGCAAGGCCGGTAGCGCATACTATACAGTATCATTGTATGAGTTACTATTTTGTACCTATCGTGTGTATGTTTCATATATGTATGTTTAGGACCTGTGAGGGTTCTTATTAACTTTTCAATAAAGTTGTGATTTTATCTTAACTCTGTGTCTGAGAGTCAAAACAAACCATGACAGATGTCATGTCTTTGGAAGCTTCTGATAGGTTTATTGGCAACATCTGAGTTAATTAGAGACACACCTGTGGATGTATTTTAATGCACACCAGAAACACACTGCTTCTGTGTGTAACATCATGGGAAAGTCTAAAGAAATCAGCCAAGATATCAGGAAGAGAATTGTGGACTTGCACAAGTCTGGATCATCCTTGGGTGCAATTTCCAGATACCTGCAGGTGCCTCGTTCATCTGTACAATTATACGCAAGTACAAATAAGATGGGAATGTCCAGCCATCATATCACTCAGGAAGGAGACGGGTTCTGTGTCTCAGAGATGAACGTGCTTTGGTCCGACATGTGCATATCAACCCAAGAACAAAAGCAAAAGACCTTGTAAAGATGCTGGTGGAAGCTGGTAAGATTGTGTCATTATCCACAGTGAAATGAGTACTGTATCAACATGGGCTGAAAGGCCACTCTGCCAGGAAGAAGTCATTACTCCAAAAGAAACATATAAAAGCCAGATTAATGTTTGCAAATGCACACAGGAACAAAGACCTACATTTTTGGAGACATGTCCTGTTGTCTGACGAAACTAAAATTGAACTGTTTGGCCATAATGACCATCGTTACGTTTGAAGGAAAAAGCGAGAAGCTTGGAAGCCTAAGAACATCATCCCAACTGTGAAACACGGGGGTGGCGGCATCATGTTGTGGGGTTGTTTTGCTGCAGGAGGGACTGGTGCACTTCACAAAATAGATGGCATCATGAGACAAGAAGATTATGTGGCAATACTGAAGCAACATCTCAAGACATCAGCCAGGAAGTTAAAGCTTGGGTGGAAATGGGTCTTCCAAATGGACAATGACCCGAAGCATACTGCCAAACTGGTTACAAAGTGGCTTAAGGATAAGAAAGTCAATGTTTTGGAGTGGCCATCACAAAGCCCTGATCTCAATCCTATTGAAAATTTATGGGCAAAGCTGAAAAGGCAGGTGCGAGCAAGGCGACCTACAAACATGGCTCAGTTACACCAGTTCTGTCGGGAGGAATGGGCCAAACTTCCTACCAACTATTGTGAGAAGCTTGTGGAAGGATATCCAAAATGTTTGACCAAAGTCATACAGTTTACGGGCAATGCTACCAAATACTAATGAAATGTATGTAAACTTTTGACTTTGCAGAAAGTAATAAAAATGCCTTAAAATTCTCTCTCTCTCATTATTCTGGCTTTTGGCAAATATAAATAATTTTGGTAATCCTAATTGACCTAAAAAGGGTAAGGTTTATTCTGATTTCATGTCAGATAGTGAAAAAAAACATGCATATGTGTCTTTTTATATAGTGTAGGTAAACTTCTGGTTTCAACTGTAGACTGGTATGGATTATTGAAAGGAAAAATATTGAGAGAAAAGTTATTTTATATACCCTAGGAGAACAAATGCAAAAGAAGTAAATCACAACCAATGTAGTTAAATACAAATATAAAAAGAAAATGACAAGGAAATAAAGGTATTTATACTTCAGAAGGTATAGAGAATTCACTCTTGAAATACATTGCAAAATTGAGATAGACTAATCCAAAAAAGTTTTTTAAATACATAAATAGCAAAAAAACTTAAGAAGTAGTACATTGGTCCTTTTCAAAATGAGAAAAGCAAGTTAATTAGAGAGGATATGGTGAAGGCTGATGAACTGAACACATTCTTTTCATTGGTATATAGCCATGAACAAGCAATAATAGAAGAGCCTCAACAAATAACAACTATCACACCATGAAAAATTTTCCAGTAAAGTTAAAGTTGAAAGTATAATAACTCAGGGTTAAGTACTTGGTCAACCGCTTCTTAACACGTGTTTATAAATGACCTAGAATTAGGTATAGAAAGCAAATTCTTAATATTTGCAGATGACATTCAGTTATGCAGGGTAATACATTCAGAGCAGGATGTTTGTTCTTTACAGAGGGACTTATATAAAATGATAGGCTGGGCAAGGAAATGGAATATGAAATTTAATGTTGAAAAGTATAAAGATATGCATTTGGGACAAACAACTCGTAATGTTACTTATGAACTTAATGGAACCATTTGAGGAGCCTCATTGCTAAAAAAAAAAGATCTGGGAGTCCTTGTAAACTGTAAACTTGGAAATAGTGATCATATCAAACAGCAGAAGCAAAAGCAAACAAATTACTGGCTTACATAAAAAAGGGTACTGAAGAAAGTGTGGATAACAATTTTTCCAACGTAAAAATCATTGGTAAGATATCACCTTGAATATGGAGTTCAGATTTCGGCCCCATTTCAGAAAAAGGGTATTCAAGAACTGAAGAGAGTACAGATAAGAGTACAAAATTAATTAAGGGAATGGAGGATTCAAAGTGTGAATAACATCTTGCCAAACTTGATTTATTTACTGTAGAAAAACAAAAACACCTAAGAGGGGATCTTGTTACTTTGAATTAAATAATAGATCTCTCTAGTCAGCTTTTTAAGTATCCCCTCTTGCCTCTTTTACTGATGTAACAATGCTCACCTCAGAGCAGAAAGGTGGTGTCCAAGTGGATCACAGAGAGGGACAATCTTCAGTGAGCATAAGGAAAAACCTGAAGGGGGCAGGGATTTCTTTATGCTCACAGTAAGAAGATTGTCCCTTGCTGTGACCTGTATGGTCAAGTGACCAGATTCCACATCTGAAGGGAGGTGGCTTACACTAGGTAAAAGGGGCGGAGGGGGATACTTTATCATTCAATTACTCTTGAACTACAACTCTGACAGTATTGAAATAACACTTGCCATGGACCAAATACTATGAAGATTACTTTGAGCTGCTTTACTATCCCTTTAACCTTTGAGTTTGAGATTCTTTGTTGCTGCTTCCTGAGTGGTATGAGGAAAAAGGGCTCCACACCTAGTATGGTGCATTCAAAGACAATCAATCATGTTTATAATCCTTAAACCTGGTATATGTGAATCAAAGTGATAGTGATAAAAACCATTACCTGGTTTCTTCCACAAATTGTATTTCACCTAAATATGTATTTTCTTGTAGAATGTCTCAGTGGAATCAAGTTCAACAACTAGAACAAAGATTTTTGGAGCAGGTAGACCAGTTTTATGATGATACCTTTCCTATGGAGGTCCGACATTTGCTAGCAGCATGGGTAGAGGGACAGGACTGGTAAGAATATTTTTGAAATTGATTCATTCTTTTCTTTTTTTTTTAATTTATTTATAGAAACACATGTAAGTAACTCATTACTTATTTGGTACATGAAAACTACAAAAACCTAGAATTTAACAAGTTGTTTCTTCTTACAAGAGAAATGAGTAAATTAAAAATATAAACTAACCCCTGAATAATTTTATGTACCTAAAAGTTTTAGTCATTTCTTGGGAGTAAGAGGTCATGTGGTATCAGTGATTCATCCATTGTGTCATGTTTTCATGCATGATCTCCTATTCCCAGCCTTCAGAGTACTTCATCTAACTCAATGTCAGGTAGTTTCTGAAGCTCAGATTGCCTGATTTTCTACGTTGCCATGGGAACTTATAAATTCCCATATTCAACAGACCTGTGAATAGCTTATTTAAAAAAAAAAAAAAAAATATATATATATATATATATATATATATATATATAATGTCCAAAGATCGGTACTCACGCTTTCAAATAGTAATTCCGGGTGCAATAGTAACAGATAGTATACAGTGGATAGGGCTATGTACTCACGATCTTAAAATAAAAAAAAGTTTATTAAACATACAGCAAAGTTTAGGTCCATTACAAGGAGCTTTGTCAAGCCAACATGAACAATGATATAACAACATATAAATAGGCAACTCACCACTTGTGATCCCATACCCAGAGATGTGACATCATAGAGAATGGACAGACCGCCACAAGGAGAATACCCATAGAGATCCAATAATACCGACAAAAGATAAAATAAACAAAAAACACCAGTGCCACCCAGTGAATGATTAAAAAAGATACTCTATAACTAGAACAGAAGAGAATGTAAATAGATAAATACTGCTGTATGTTTAATAAACTTTTTTTATTTTAAGATCGTGAGTGCATAGCCCTATATATATATATATATATATATATATATCCTATATAATGGATGCGCGAGCTGCGGTCATGTGCAGTAAAGACTACCCACGCTGCGGCTAATAACGGAGCGGGTTGCTCCGAATTCAGATGGTGCGCAGAGAGGACTAGGTCTGAATTCAAAGTGCCCTGCTCTGTTATCAGCCGCGGCGCGGGCAGTCTCTACTGTGCATGACTACACTGCGGCCGTTGCTGGGTGGCAGTACACGGGCTCTTCAGCTAGTGTATATATCATTTATTTATTAACACTCTCCATCATGATGGGATTGGCGTAGAGAGATGGTGGGATGATGTTATTCCTCCAGCCATGGCTCATTCGGTGTTATCTACAATGATTGCTCCAGGAGGTAGTTGAATGAATGAAGTGCCTCTAGCACTTAAAGAGTTAATACTCTTGTTGATTTTGTGTGCTAGTTCACATATACCCAAATTTATTTAATTCATTGTATCAGGAGCTGCCTTTGCCTGGGGAAAATGTTATCCCATACATTTTAGTTTGTCCTTAAATTAAAAAAGAACATATTTCCCTTTCATTTAACTAACTCCTTCCATCTTTGTATGGCATGAATATATTGCTTTGAAATTAGTTCCAAGCCAATCATGAAATTAAGGGGGTTAATCACAGATAAGGCAAGGATAATGAGGGTTGAGAGGGTTTCTTCAGGTTCAGTGGTAGTTAACTCAACCATTCCTGGGGCTTTGCAATTTGTTCCAACCCAGCAATGAAGGGGTTGACATGAGGAAAGGTTAGATGTGGAAATTATGTTTTAGTGCATGGGGGCCTGGTGGGTAGTTGGCCTTCCAGTTATCCCTGCCTGATCCAGGAGCAAGGAATCAGGTGCATGGTCTGTCTGCTTTCCTAGCCCCTGTTGTAAGATTCTGGCTATTCAAGTACTTGATCTCAGGAATACTGGGGACTTTTTTTCAGCTCTCCCTATGTTTATTCAGGAGCTCCAACATCAGCATTTTAGAGTTCAGAGTAGATGCATTTGGTATTAAAATGACTGCTATGCCTGGCTCAATGTTTCAATACAATATTTTAAACCAAAACATGTCATATCAAAAGTTGGACTCAGCTTTAATGTAAGCAAAGACCAAGTCAGAGTCATTCAAAAGACGAAAGTGGATGCACTGCTACAATTTTGTGGTATGTGTAAATCACACACTCAATTCGAACCTGAATATTTGTAGTATCAGTTTATTAGAAAGATATATGCCATTCATACAGAACACCATATTTTGCCATAACCTTGAGTGAGATACTTTAATCTGTACTGAGTACTTTTTCTAAAACCTTCCTGAAAACAACTCTTCTCCATGAGCATTCTTTGCATCCAAATTTTGTGTAGGAATTCTGGTTGAATGTGTAGTCAACCACATCAATCAATTATATTTTATTTAGCATGGAGAGCATTGGAAGCATAGTTAGTGACATGCTTGTAAATTGCTATGATTGTTAATATACAGGGGGTGGGCCTGTAAAGGTATGTAGCCAGCCTCACTAGTCTACTCCTCACTTTGCTGGAGGGAAGAGAACATCTTCTCCTGCCCCTAGTGTTTCTAATTTTGTAGTCTTAGTGACTATTTTATTAGCATGACATCTGCTGGTATTGTGGCAGTGCCTGCCAGCAAGCCAGGACACTAGAGGATTATTGGATCAGATGTGATTTCTGGACCTGCTTAGGGTTTCTAGAGGTAGGTAACCCAATAAATCAATCAAGAAATGTCCTAATGTAGGCCCACTCCTTTGGTTGGTAATGATAAGCAAGTGGTGCGCTCCTCTGTGACCCACGTAGTGCTTAACTCTAGGGCTAAAGATGCTACAATACACATGGTTGCATGATGGTTTCCTACAGGACATTGCTAGTTTTCTAATAGACACGGGACTTGTAACAAAAGACCTGTGGTTTAAGCAAACCTAATGCAGTATTATTACACTGTGCAGCCCACTACATATTCCATATCCGATCCCTCCCCCTTCTACCTGACGAGCTGTAAAGCTGTCAGAGGCAGAATCCGGTCGGCCGACATTCTAGATACCTCCGTATAATTACTTCATCGGAATGGTCTACAGCATGTGCTTCCAAGCCAGGCACACGTTTTAGACCATATCCATGAAGTAATAATACGGAGATATCTAGATGACAGCGCTCCTGCAGAGCCGCCGTCTGGTGCTGGAAGCAGGATCTCATGACGTCCACTATACAGCGGACATATGAGAAGGGGGAGGGAGCGGAGGTCTGTCTTGCCTTGCCTTACATCTCTCAAACCATAAAGGACACAGCCCTAGTGCACTCTTTGCATACCCTTGCAGGATCATAATCCAGCTGAACACCTCTGATCTTTGTTTTTGTATATATCAATAAAAAAGGCATAGAAAGAAAGGAACACTCAGAATCACCTATAAATAGTGACACTATCTTTTCTTTGGTGTAAGCGGTGTTAAAAGGAGATTATACAACTAAGTAGCTTTTTCAATTGATTAGGCAAATGAAAAGCTAGAATATTGATTGACGCATCTGTTGTTTTAAGGAATTATATCTGTACATTCCCCCAGTATGTTTGAATAAGGACGTGTAACTAATTTGCTTTATTCATTTACTCCTACTAGGGATGCTGCCTCCAATAGTGATTCATTGGCCACAATTCTCCTACAGAACTTGATGATACAGATTGAGGATCAGCTAAATCGGGTTTCCCAAGAGAAAAATTTGTTGTTGAGGCATAATCTCAAAAGAATCAAGCAACTTCTTTTGGTAAGATGGGCAATGTGGCTATTGTTTCTCTCTTTATTGCTAATCCTCAGAAAGAATGTACCCTTCACAGAAGATTTAATTAGTAAGTATAATCACAGTAACCCACAAGCACATATCCTGATTTATTGGAACTAGTGAAAACAAATAACAATATTCAATATTCAAGTAGGTGAACATTTGGGATGCAGTGATCACAACATGGTTTCATTTGAGACCAATTTGAAGAAGAGAAACTTTATAGGTTCAACCAAGACTTTTTTTTTTTTCAAAAAGGCTAACTTCAAAATATTAGGACTGGGATGAGTTATTAAAAGGAAAATAATAATGAGCACAAATTGTTAGAATTCATATTTATTTAGAAAATTAGTTCAATAGTATGTACCCTTGGGGAACAAATGTAAAATATAAGAAGATGATAATCAATATGATTAAATGCAAATATAAAGAATGAAATGGCAAGTAAAAAATGCATATAGAT
This sequence comes from Rhinophrynus dorsalis, assembly GCA_037306005.1. Taxonomy (NCBI): domain Eukaryota; kingdom Metazoa; phylum Chordata; class Amphibia; order Anura; family Rhinophrynidae; genus Rhinophrynus; species Rhinophrynus dorsalis. Next base: position 122,697,087 of record CM074725.1, read on the forward strand.
GACTTAATACTGCAAAAATGAAATTAGGTTAGCAAAAAAATAGAAAATAAAATAAGCAAAAGGATGATACTTTTCATCAGAATGTACCAAACAAAAAGCAATGGTAGAAGAGACAAATAACAAAAGCAACCACACCATTATCCATTATAGGGTTTAACCAAAAAGAGGTAAAAGGAAGACTGGACAAGACAAGACTGACAAAGCAGTTGGTCCCAACTGCATACATCAAAGGTTCCTTGATATCTTAGTACAGTGTTAGCAAGACTCAATCTCCACAAGCTCAGTGCAACAAGACTAGCATCAAGCCAATGCTGTGCTCTTATTGAAGAAGGAAACTATAACAGAACCTGGGAATTATGGATCAGTGAATTCAATGAGTGTAAATATTGCTTGAAGGGATAATAATGGATTGTAATTAGGATTCTACTGAGAAAAAACAAATATTAGTGGGAATCAGCATGTTCTTATGAGGAATAGATCTTGCCAAGAACTAAGTAGTAACCTAAATTATGGTCAAGCTGTTGTATGTCTATATTTTGCAAAAGGCAATTGATACAGTACCACACAAGAGGCTGGCCTGTAAAATAAGGAAAGGGTGTATGGGATAAACCTTGTAATTGGATAGAAAATTGGTGGAGTGATAGGGAAGAGTAAATTCAATATTCTGCAGTACAATTAAAGTTGAAACTCAACCTCAGGGTCGAGTACTTGGCCCACTTTTTTAACATAATTAAAAAGGACCTGGAAATAGGTATAATAAAAATCAAAAGTTAAATATTTGCAAATATTACAAAATTATGGATGATAATGAACTCTGAGCAAGATTTGTTTACGTAAATTGGAAGATTGGGCAAACAAATGGAATAAGAGATTTAACGTAGGAATGTATAAACATATACATTTGAGAAGGACAAATAAGCATGCTACTTATGAACTTAATGGGAGCATTCTAGTAGACTTGCTGTTAGAGAAAAATCTTAGCGTAATTGCAAATTTGGCAATAGTAATCAACATAAAAAAACAATAAAAAAAATCAAACAAAATGCTATCCTAGAATATTGATGTGAGAGTGGATAGCATCATTTAGCCACTGTACAGGTCTTTACTAAGACCTTACCTGGAATATGCAATTTTTAAGACCAGGGCACCTGGTCTTAAAATGGATGTTCTAGAATTGGAGATATTATAAAATGAATTAAGGAAATGGATGAACTGAAGTATGAAGAACATTTAGCCAAACTTGGTTTATTTACTCTAGAGAAAAGAAGTCTAAAAGGGTATTTTGTTACATTGTACTTTTGCAAGGTCAGTACAAAGATTTCTCCAGTAAACTTTTCATTCAACTCCAGATCAAATAACTGGTGGAAAAGAGGTTTCACCTTCAGTAGAGGAAGGGTTTCTTACATTAAGATGGGGATTTTTTTGACTAGGGATGTAGTATTAGCAGATACAATATCCTAGTGGATTGTTATTATTAAAGTTCTGCATTTTTTTCTTCATCATTGGATGTCTGGTTCATCTCTGTTCAAAACACTGGGGATAGGGGAGTGAATGTAAGGGACTGAATTTTCTGGAAGTTTCACAAAAAAAAGCAATTTTCTACTCTTTTGCACATGGAAAATTAATACAAAATCTACCCTTTCTCAACCACTAATGAATTTCTTGTGGAAACTTTGCCTTTTCCCCTCTATGCTTTCTATGGCAGTGAGAATTCATCTTGCAATACGATAAAAACAGGTTGTGGTGAAAGAAAAGAGGGAGCCAGAGCAGAAATAAATAATTTGGAGGAGTAGTTGTAGCATTTCCTCCAGTACATCTGCGATGCCACTGCTGCCTGCTACACAGTAGTACAATGAGTGTACATCACAGTACCACCTGCAACAACTCTGGCACAACCTTCATTGAAACACAACTGCATCTTAGGACATGCCAGTTGGATGCAATATGTGACCTTAGTTCTTTTTTCAACAGAAAATTAGGGCCACATGTCAACCACCAACATTTTGGCAAGCTTATAATATACAGGTTCATATGTATGCAGTCAAATTCAGGAGAGAAGCAAGAACTATATCTTAGCTACATATGCAAAGTAAACAAAAAGAATAACTGAGCATCAAATCATAACCTATACAAATACATCACCTGTGATTTAATATATATAATAAATAGTGATGTTTATTTACATGTTTCTGGGCAAAACCACAATAAGCTTGTCTGCTCCATCAAGGCACCCCAGATTTAGGCAAATCCCTATCAGCCTAAAATATGTGAACATGCAATTAGTATGCAATTAAAAAGAGTGATACTGACTTATGTCTACTGTGAGGAAAAACTCATGTGAGGGTAATAAAGAAGGTATTCATACCTTCCCTAGTTTAGATATTACCTGATACAATGAGCTACTAGCAAAGAGAGGAGGAGCCAAAACTTCCTAAAATATTTACAAAAATATAATATACAGGTTCCTAATAAGCTCAAAATAGCATTTATCAGTAGTGTTCAAAAGCTGAATATGTGTGTAGTCAGAAGAGCAGCAAGAACTATATCTTGGCTACATGTCAGTAGAGCATGAACTATATCTTGTCTACACATATAATAAAACATAAATAAAAAGAAAGTCTGTGCATCAAATACTGACCTTTAACAAATAAATAACCTGTGACTTACTATAGATAAACAGTGGGGTTTAGATAGCCGGTAGCTTCCTTTATCACGTGATAGCTGAATTACCTCCCATATTTCCCTCACAAGGGTTTTGCTCATAGTAGAGGTAAGGTGGTATCACTGCTTTTTAATTTCATTATACTAAATAAATGTTCACAGATTTGAGACAGATAGGGACTTGTCTAAATCCGGGGGCCTTGATGGGGCAGGCAAGCTTATCTTGGTTTTGGCCAGAAATATTTAACTAAGCCCCACAATTTATTATCTATAGTAAGTCAAAGGTTATTTCATTGTAAAAGTCAGGATTTGGTGCACATAGTTGATTTTTGTTTATTTTGGCATGTTTGCCATTCCACTGGCATATTCATGCATATTCATGCACTTCTTTCTAAGAACTCCATAAGTTTGCACTGACAGCATGTAGAAGAACTGTATAAATTGTATTAACACCCTGAATTGTGGTGAGGTTGGAGGTAGTCTGGGAACTACTGCTGCATCTTTGACTTACTGCTGGTATGTCGCCCACTCAGACTGGTGGTTGTGTTTAGGTAAGATCTAATGGAGAATATGCCTAGATGTTATACTGTTTACAGAATCAACAGATAATAATATGTTTAGCATTTGTATCATTACCTGCAATGGTAAGGATAAGCAGTAGGTGGTAGTGGAGATATATACACTTCAAATAGTAGCAGCAGCGCTCACAGCTAGGTTTGTGGATATTGCCCTGCATTGTTGCTTAGTCAGTATTAGTGAGTGTGACTGGGCAGGGGTTGTATTAGGAAGCAGTGATGCTGCTGATGGTGCTGATGACCGAGATGATGCTAGTGCATTTTTTTTACCTATATTTAGTTGTCCAGCCATTCCCACTGATGTTGCAGAGAGTTTATAAACAAGCATCTAGCTGCTTTTCAGTGGTGGAAGAGTAAGCCTTTTCCTTTCAGCAATATAGTATAGATGGATCTCGGTGCTGACTTCCTTTAGAGGATGCCCTACAACCATACAAAATCTATTTTTATTTGTTTTTTTTATCTTTTATATTTTATATTTACCTGTAAAACTAAGATGCCTTTTGTATGTTAGTTATTGCTTAAATAAATATATTTTTCTTTACTACAAATTGGCTCCAAACATATATACTTTTTATATCTTGTATAAATTATCTGGTATTGATCGCTAGATACTATGTATATACTTTGTATGGTAGTAAGGCATTCCCTAAAGGAAGTCAGTGCTGAACTCCATCTATACTATATTGCAGAACGATTGTGAGGGGAGAGTGTGGACTCCTAAGAGCGCAAAAGACTGCATGACTCCGGGGCACAAAAAGACTTATTCCTTGGGACTTTCCTTATTCTGGGAGAAGTATAGTGCCTCCATATATTCCTGATTTGCCTTTTTCTTTCAGAACACAGTTAGTTGTTTTAACCATGTCATCATCATTGTAGGTCCCTACTTAATGTGTATCAGGAGAAGAGGAGTAGGAGCAACAAGTGACATATTAGAAATCACCATAATAATCAATAAACAGTCCGATAGGGAAGGGTCTAGCTACTGGCCATCGACTTTTCTTCACTACTTTTGTCAGTAAGGCAGCAGGGACAATAAATGCAAATACTCCCCTTTTTAAAAAAAATTCTCCCTAGGTCAGACAGATAAGTGTAACCCCTTTATTTTTTTGAGAATGTCTTCTACCTGCTCCTGATGTAGAAGGTTGGTCAGGAGAAAAGCATCTCTTATGGAGTGGGACAGACTTGGGGGCTGCAGTACAAGAACATGAGGAAGATGAATGTGATGGGGGCTTGAGCTCAGGTTCTGCAATAGCAGCATCCAGTGAACCCACAAGCAACTTACCACTCATTCCCACCTGGGTGACAGTAAGGCGGTCCCTAGGAGAATCCATCTCTGGCCAGAAAACTGAAGATCTTAGGCTCTCCTTTGCAGTCTTGCTGGATACTGTCCTTTAACCCCTTAAGGACCCTTGACGGTCCTGGTACATCATGGCTGGATTTGCTTTAAGGACTGATGATGTACCAGGACCGTCATGAAATTCTGGGGTCCCCGCGCGGCTGCACTCCGTTCGGGGAGTCCGGAAGCGGATTCTAAAAAAAAAAATGCTCCGTGGTCCTTAAGTGACAGCCGAGTATGTGTGGGGCTGGTCCTTAAGGGGTTAAGTGTTGGCTTTCTTGGCATTACATATTTTCCTCTCTGTCTTTTTCTTTGATTTAGAAGGAATAGGATTTACAGCAGTGGTTTTCAACCTGTGGGACCCCTTTGGGGATTGAATGACGATTTGCCAGGGGTTGCCTAAAGCCATCAGATATTTATATTTAGATTCATAACAGTAGCAAAATTACTGCGATGAAGGAGCAACGAAAATAATTTTACTGTTAGGGGTCACCACAACTTGGGAAATATTATCAAAGGGTGGCGGCACTAGAAAGGTTGAGAACCGCTGATTTACAGCCACAGCAGACTGCTTCCCCCTCCTGGTGGTCTGTGGAATTGCAGGCAGAGCGGTAGCATCTTGTTCAGAAAGAGCTGCCTTACCAGAATAGTCATGTGACTGCAGTAGAAGGTGGATCTTGGAGATGACATCTTTCTATCTCTTCCACATGAGGATCCATATATTCAAGCTGAGGAAAGTAAAACCCCTGAGCCAAAATGGGTTGCTGGTGGGAAGTGAGAGCTCTGGAGCTGCACAGCATTAGAAAAATTATTTGGGTGAAGGTGGACATTCTTGTCAGCTTCACAATCAGTACTGGGAGACAGTGAGCTGAGCAGTTATTTATGTTCCCAGCTTCCTGAGCTTCTATGAGCTTATGTGATGTGCTGACTGGAAGTCAGGTGATGCAAACATATGTCCAACAACAGAGATCCAGCAAATTAGCTGGTCCTGGCAATAAACTGAGGATGATCTTAGTTAAGAGGCATCCACTATCCCCTGTAGGCATATGGTCCAAAGCATAGTCCATAGCCAGCATTCTTCATAATCTATGTAGTCATGTAGCAGATATGCTCCCAGTCATTTGCAGGAGGAACAGATGTTCTGATATGTGGATTAAGAACTGCCAAACCTCTGTTCATGGAAAACGTTTTCAAAAAGTGTGACATCATGAAGCAAGGGAGTTCTAAGTTGAACCAAGATGAAGGAAAGGCTGATCTCTGCAGAAATCTGTAGTGTAGAAGTGGTATGCTGAAATAAACACTGGCAGGAACCTCCTCATGTGCCCCTCATGAGGAAATGAGGCAGGTAAGTGCCAAGAGCCAAGTTAAAGGCAAGGCTGACCTGTGCAGGAATCTGCAGCATAGAAAAGGTTCCCAGGAATACATATTGTAGGTACTTTACTCTAAGAAGTCGCCTGATAGGAACTGTGGATTTCCAAAAATGCTGTGGCAGTTTAGTACTCCATTAAACCAAGCTGAAAGTAAGGATGAGCTGTGCAGGAATCTGTAGCCAAGGTCTGACCGGGAACCAGGAATACACACTGGAGAGTTCACCTAAGCAGTCCACAAGCTGGATAAGCATGGAAAGGTAGTTAGGCGAAAGTAGTTGAAGTAATAAATACTGGAGAGGTATGAATAATCATTAAGGAAATCCAGGGGTCTGCACACTTTTGCAGGACATCAAGCAGAGGTCTGATGAGCAAATTCATTCCAGGTATTCCAGTCAGGTACATTAATGAGGAAATCTGAGGTCAGGGTAATATCACGGTCCCCGTGATTCCCTGTCAATCTCTGTGATGATACCTGTGCATTGGAGGAGGCTGATTGGCCCGCCCAGGATGTTCCTTTATATACTGGGCCTATGGCACCTGTCAGATGCCCTTTCATGGTGTTCCTGATCCTGCACTTTTGTTGCTGTGTTCCTGCATTCCTGTGTACCGACCCAGCTCGTCTGACCATTCTGCTGTTCCTGCTCGTGATTGACCCGGTTCCGGTTGACGTTCCTGCTCCATGATTTGACCCGGTTCTGGCTGACGTTCCTGCTCCGTGATTGACCCGGCTTTGGCTGACGTTCCTCATTTGTGATTGACTCGGTTCCGGCTGACGTTTCCTGCTCTGTGATTGTATCCTGTGTTCCAGTGTGATCTCGGTCGCCTACCGGCGACATTCTGAACTGTGCATAGTATCGCTCTGACTAATCACTTCTCTGCTAAGCTGAGCTGTTGCCTCAGTTACCGAGCTGTCTTATAGCCTTGCTGAGCTGTTGTCTCCGTTACCGAACCTGCCCTATACCCTTGCTGTGCTGGTTGCCTCCGTTATTGAGCCTGCATCCGTACACTTGCCAAGCCTGTGTGTTTCATCCAAGCCAATTAACACTTACTGAGCCTGTGCCTCATTTACCTAGCCTATCCGTTTACACGAGCAGAGCAGTTTCCGTTCCGGTGCTCGGTCTGCACCGTGGTTGCACCTCCCGGTGCTAGTGGCCTCCTGTTTGCTCTTGCAGTGTGTTCCTCTGTGATGGCACCGGAAGGGTGTCTCGGCTCTGGTCTCCAAGTGCTCACTGAGTTACGCTATCTATCGCACTACCAGTGCGTTGGCTCACTAATCGCTTGTGCAGTGTTGGTTCATATTGGCACCCAAGGGGTGTTCTGGCTCTGTTCCCGTTGGCACGCAGGGTTTCTTCCAGTTGAGAGTGCTAAGGGCTTTTCAGGTTCTAGTTCCATTTGCTCCAGCAGTGGCTTTCCTCCAGTATATTCCTCTAAGGAGGTATTGGCTCAGCTCTGGTCAAATCTTTGCTGTTCACTTGGGCATCCTATTATACAGCTATCTGAGAGTGATTCAGTTCAGTTGCCTACTACACCTTTCCTTTGCACCATCAAGAGTCTGATATTAACTTCTGGGCATTGGCTAATTACCATCACAGAGACTGTTCAGTTGCTCTAACATTAACCCTTGTCCATTCATTTATTCTGATCATTATAGTTTGCTCATACATATTTGAGCCTGTACTACTGTCATTACTGTTTATGCCTGTCCTGGCCACCAGAGGCGCTGTCCTTTGATTTTATTTCAATAAAACTGTGTTTTTACTTTTAATCTTGTCTGAGTGTCAGAAAACCGTAACAGGTAACCATATGACAGCAGGAATCAGGAAACAATGCTAAGTAATGTCAGCTAATCAGATCACCATATTGGTTCTGGCAACGGCTCATGGGAAAGGGGGGTGGTATGATTTTCTAACAGACATTTTTTTTTCATAAAAATATGAGAGAATGCGACTGTATGAATAAAAGAGATGTATGCTAAATTCTCTCAAAAGCTTTTATGTGAGATTATATGAAATAAATTTTGACACCTGTCAGTTTTTTCATCAGGTCTCCTTTGGTAGCACACACTGGAATAGCTCAGCCTCCATAGGTGGGAAAGGAAAAAGCTTGAAAAGACCTGACAACTAAGAATGGATGAAAGGCTTCACCTCAAAACCTTGATAAAAAAATTATACTTCCTGCCAACCACAGGAATCCTCACAAAAAGCAGCATACATTATTTACAGACAGAAAACAACAGACACAACATCACTCTATATGCTAACAGCTCAACACTATTGTTGTTATGTAGAAAATCTAACTGTGACCATGGTTGCTGTAGTCTTTGCAATACATGATGTTTGATATGAAAAGATGTTTGATATGAAAAGTCCACCAGTAGCAGCCTTTTATCACAAAGACAAATCAAATTCTAAATTTGTTGCTATAGCTGTGGATGATTTATCAGTGAGACCAATTGCTGCATCAGAGAGTGACAGTGACACCATGATGCAAACTAGAACAGTGTACTGTAAATTCCACTGAATATAAAAAGTAGGAATCATTTTATAGAGTTTAAAAACCTAGGAGAATGTGAATGTAGTGGGGAGGAAGCAGACAAAAAGAGATGGTGATGCACTACCCTAATAGGAATATAAATAGGAGATGTATAGAATAATAAAACTTAATGTGTATTGGTAATATAGAAAATTAAAATAATACTAATATTGTATATATCAATATCAGCGCACTAGTGAGAATATATGCTTTCTTAGATGAGGGCTATCTCCATAAGTATTGATATGCCACTGTTAGGTGCTGTTAAGTCAGAATATGTTATAACTAAGCATCTTTCTTCCATTACTTATTACTAGAGCCTATTCTGAATGAGACAATCAAGCTTGTTTATTTATTTTATCAGCAAGATCTTTAGTGCTATACTATTTTAATGTGTTAAATATCCCTTATGCAGTATTGGATTTCAGTGTCCTCCAGTGCTGGTTGGGTTACTGATATGATGTTACAGTTATTTTAACTCGCTACACTTTTTTGTTAATATTATTATCTCCTATTATGGTTGTTTACGTTAATTTAGAGGTGAGTTTGGTGCTATTATAGGATTAGCACTCAAAGTGTTACCATTTATTGTGCCATGAGTATTCTACAATGTGTAGAGTATTCTCCATGTATTGTCCCAATGGGTTAATATGCCATAGAAATAAAATTATATATATATATATATATATATATATATATATATAAAAGCAGATATACAAAGTATTGGTGCACATCCAAATTTTCATCACTATTAACCCTTTACTCTGCAGCATTGTGCCTGCATATCACTGCTATAATAAAGATGAGTATTTAGTTACATTATATGGCCATAGAATGCTAAGCTTGCCACCAACGCCAAGGTACCTCATTTTGGCAAGTACCTAACCTTAATATGCTTTGTCTTATGAGCTGAATCTCTCCTACTTTAGGCATTTACTAACCTTAATTTACTTTATCCTGAGAGCTGAGTCTTGGTCAGCTTTACTCATTAATGGAGAGAGACTCTCTGACAGGCATTATATAGTGTCCTAGACACAATGAGCTTTGCACCTGAGGGTGGGAGGGGTGCTTAAACCAATAGAAGCTGGTCAAAATTTCCAAAAGTACAATTCCAGTCCAGATTTTGATAAGCACACCCAAAGAAAAAAAACACACATTTAAAATTGCTGAAGTACAACCAATTTTGACCAAAATAGCTAAAAGCAGATATACAAAGTATTGGTGCACATCCAAATTTTCATCACTATTAACCCTTTACTCTGCGGCATTGTGCCTGCATATCACTACTATAATAAAGATGAGGATTTAGTTACATTATATGGCCATAGAATGCTAAGCTTGCCACCAACGCCAAGGTACCTCATTTTGGCAAGTACCTAACCTTAATATGCTTTGTCTTATGAGCTGAATCTCTCCTACTTTAGGCATTTACTAACCTTAATTTACTTTATCCTGAGAGCTGACCCTTGGTCAGCTTTACTCATTAATGGAGAGAGACTCTCTGACAGGCATTATATAGTGTCCTAGACACAATGAGCTTTGCACCTGAGGGTGGGAGGGGTGCTTAAACCAATAGAAGCTGGTCAAAACTTCCAAAAGTACAATTCCAGTCCAGGTTTTGGGAAGCACACCCAAAGGAAAAAAAACACATTTAAAATTGCTGGAGTGCAACCAATTTTGACCAAAATAGCTAAAAGCAAATATCCAAAGTATTGATGCACATCCACATTTTCATCACCACCATTTCATCAGACAAATATTTACTGTAGCAATGCTAAGTAAATTCATCTCGCTTATATGGTGAAGTCTCCGCTGCTTGGTGCAGTGGCAGCAGAGACAACGACCATCTTCACCAATGTCCCTAGTCATGAACGGGCCAATGCCCGTTGCGCACTTAGACTTTCCAAAGCAGATAGTCTATTTGGAGAAAATACTGACCAACAGTTGCCAGATGATCTACCTGATCTCAAAACATTGTTTAAGGAGTTGGAAAAACTCATGGAGAAAGAAACACGAGCTTGGTGGGAAATCACCACACTCCAACAATACATAAAGGTACAGAGAATACCAAGAGGGTTACACATTAGAAAAATCCCCACTTTTTATCAAGGAAGATGTCTCTTATCATTCAATATAAAAGGGATATTTTGCAGGACACTCAGAAATTAATTAAAGAGAAACAAGAAGGGGGGCGTGGCCTGGACACTCATGGAGTCGGACGCGTAGTCTTTGTGCTCCGTTCCGAATTGAGCGCTTACAACTTACTAGTAGGTAGAGCATCCCTTTTTTTCCTCTATTTCCATGGTCCTCCCCTTGCTATCTGATGCCAGGAAAGAAAAAATCACCCCAACGCACATCAGCGCGCCCGATAGCCAAGTACTTAAGGCCCAGGCCTACCATCTCTTCAGAGCTTCCCGCGCTTGCACAGTGTGACGCATCACTCTTACCTAGCGAAACTCAGCCGACCTCTGATCTGGCGGACGTGATGGCTGCATCGGCTTTTCCATCTGGTGACACTGAGGTCCCTGTGGAAGACCCTTTGGGTGGATTCACTCTTAAAGAAATTCTGGCGAACCTTCCTACGAAAGAGGACATAAGAGGCCTCCCTTCTATGAACGATCTTCGCTCCTTGATGGAGGAAATGAAAGCTATACTCGCTTCTGAACTGGCGGCCTTAAAAACCGACATGTCACAATTCTCCACTCGAGTCACTAAACTGGAGGAAGAAAAAGGTCAACTTCATAGTTCCTATACACATCTACAGCAAACTATATCTGAACAACGAGATACTATAAATTTTCTAAACCTTCGCCTGGATGACCTGGAGAATAGAGGAAGACGAAACAACATTCGATTGAAGAATCTTCCAGAAACTATTCCTCCGTCTGAACTAAGAGCTATTCTTATCCCCTTCTTCACTAACATACTCGATGACCCACAATTGGGCCCGATTGAACTGGAAAGGGCACACAGAGTGCTGAAAGCTAAAGATCCCTCGACACCTCGAGATATCCTTGTCTGCTTCCACAGGTATGAGTTGAAAGAAATTATTATGAGGAAAAGCAGGAACATTGTTCCCCTTATGTGTGGAGGCTCTGAAGTCTACCTATTCAACGACCTCTCACCACACACCTTGGCGCTCAGACGTTCGGTGAAATACCTTACAGAACATCTTAAGTCATTGCAGATCAGATATCGATGGGGTTACCCATTCCACCTGCAAGCTTCATTCAATGGCAAGTCGGCGACCCTACGATCACTAGATGACACCGTATCCTTCTGCTCTGCTCTGGGGATCTCTGTCCCACAGCCAAACCAAGGCTCTTCCACTCCTCCGCACAGCAAGGCCCACAAGCGTCTGGAATGGTCCCCGGGATCGCCAGTACAAAAACCCAAACAGCGACGTACCCTTCCTCCTTCTGCGGAAGCCTCGCAGACCACTGTACCATGGACCTAAGAAGGACCTGTATGGACCACGATTAAGGACTCTTCTCCTGGTAGGGAGACTACCGCACCTTAAATCTGACGTCTCCATGAGGGGGTGAATACTCCTTTTCGCCTTTGTTGTTGGACTTCCTAGAACTGCGAAAATGAACTACCCTGATTTACCTTCCATTCTCCATGGGACTGCAGTGATATCCATACCCTTCTATATAGTATACAGGTTTGACTTTTGTGGTTTATCTCTTCCTTTTTATGCTTAGCCTGTTTTATTTTATTGGGACTCTAACGGATCTTACTCCCTTCAGGACTTAAGTTTAATGCCTCTGTCGGGCTTTATGTTAATAGCAGGTTGCTGCATTTTAGTGAGTAAAGTATGCCTTTTACATATGTGCCTTTATTTACTCCTGATTACATATCAGGAGGATCTTGACCATCCTCACTACCTGGTATAGTATTTACTCATTGTTTAACGGTGTTCCTACTTTGTTAATGTTCAATGAAATGTGTTTTACTTAGGATCCCTACTTTTGAGATGTATGCCTTCCCTTGCATGTTATTATAGTCCTACTCACCCGGCACATCTTCCATGTGGTTAACGCACATGATAGTGTGCACCTATAAGTCCCTACATCTCCTCTGGGTGCGCTACATATTTCATGCTTATGTGCATATACTTAGTCCCCCTCCTCACACTAGGCTTGAACTCAAGTCCAACAACCCTGGTTCCTAACATGTGCCTTATGACCCCTTCCCCCCCCCTATGATCCTCATTTATAACAGTATGTTGCTATGTATGTACTAAGTCCTCGATACGTATTTGCATAACTGCTCCCCCCTAGTCCATTCCCATTATTGTTCATCAAATTATATATGGTTACCAACTCAGATGATTCACATACTTCACTCCTTACACTCCTTTTGTTATTCCTACCTACTATCTTACAGCCCATTTCTTTCCAGAGACATCCATTTCTTACGCTACTCTCATCATCTCATTGCTTCTCTGTCCTTCTCCCGCCTGCCTTTACTGCATGCTTCCACATCTCTTCCCTTATCCTCTTCCTCGTATTGATGCTCTCCTCATGTTCTTACATTGCATTCTGCGCTCACCGGACCTAACCCCTTTTACATTCTCACGTTATAGTCAAAGATGCCATCCCCCAAGGCTCTCTGGCACTTCCCGTGCAAATCTTTAATTTTGTTCTCTTTATTTTTACACATCACGGTTTTCATCTCCTCCCCTCTTCCTTGCTCTTACCTCTTCTCTTTTCTTTCTTCTCACTCCCCTTCTCACTCCTATATGCCTTCCTCCCTTCCCTTCCCCCAAGGGTCTGTGAGGCAGCCGATCTGCCCTTCTCTTGTACGCATACATGTCTGATATTCATGTGGTAACTGTGAATGCCAAGGGGTTAAACTCCCCAGAGAAACGGGCTGTGCTGTTACATGACTTAAACAAACGAGCAGCAGACATAGTGTTGATTCAGGAAACTCACTTCTCATCTTCCTCGAAAACAACGCTAACTAATCGCTTCTTCCCCACTGCCTATTACGCCTCGGCCACTGAGAAAAGGAAAGGTGTGTGCATCCTCATTCGTGCCTCTATATCCTGGCAACTTAGGGAAATAACTGCTGACCCTGAAGGTAGATTCCTGATGGTTACGGGCCTGCTATATAGTAAACCGGTTGCCATCCTGAATGTCTACTCCCCAAACTCCTCTCAAATCTCATTCCTCTCCAAAACTTTATCTGTTCTGGATACTGTTTCAGAGGGTAGACTGATCATGGGGGGAGATTTCAATTTGGCACTTGATCCTCAGCTTGACAATTCCTCAGGGAAGTCCCCCTGTAAACTTTCGCAACTCCGTCATCTGCGTAAACAGTTCTCTGATAGACACCTCCTTGACGTTTGGAGGCTCCATCATCCAACTGACAAGGACTACACCTTTTACTCCTTCCCTCATTCTTCTTATAGTAGAATCGACTATCTTTTCCTCTCTCAATTTCTGCTTCCGCACTTACAGAGAGTTTCTATTGACCCAGTTTCATGGTCAGACCATTCTTTAGTCATGATGACCCTTTCTAACTTCTCTACCACCACCTCTCCTAAAACTTGGAGACTGAATGACCTGTCAATTGCTGACCCCTCGACACGGGAATACCTCACGAAAATTATTGATGAGTATTTCCAGATTAACTCTTCCCCAGAGGTATCCCCCCCCACCATTTGGGAGGCGCATAAATGCGTATTGCGGGGCCATTTCATCAAGATAGGTGCTGCGAATAAAAAAAGAAATGGAAACGTGTTGCCGAGCTCCTCAATACCCTGCGAGAAAAAGATGCCATGCATAAAAAATTGGGGGATAAATGTGGCAAAGCCCTGACAAGACTTATTAAAACTAAGAAACGTGCAATTAGTGTACATAAAGTATTCTCACAGACAGGTCCCCCCATAAGGGAGTATCCACAAATAGCAGAAGCATTTAGAGATTTTTATGCAAAATTATATAACCTAGATATGTCATCAACTTCTACCTCTACTTCCCCCTCCACTAGGGCAGCTATTCTAGACTTTCTTGCAAGAGCTAAGGTTCCCTCTCTCACCCCGCAGGAGGCGGATTCCCTAGAGCAACCTATTTCAGATCTTGAGCTTTTATCTGCTCTTAAATCGATGCCCCTTGGGAAGAGTCCGGGGCCTGATGGGTTCACACTGCCCTATTACAGGTCCTTCTCTGCGTCGCTTACCCCTCATCTCTTATCCTCTTTTAATGCTGTTATGAGGGGATGCACGTTTCCTAAACAATCTCTGGAAGCACACATAGTTGTTATCCCAAAGCCAGCGAAAGACCCCTCCCAATGTGCAAATTATCGCCCAATATCATTACTAAATATTGATCTAAAGCTCTTTGCTAAGATCTTAGCAAACCGTTTACGCCCCTTTCTTCCTAAACTCATTCACCCTGACCAAAGTGGATTTGTCCCAGGTCGCGAGGCTAGACATAACATATCCACAGTAATATCTCTGACTGGCCTAGCTCTTTCAACTAATACCTCATCCCTCTTCTTTTCCTCCGACGCAGAGAAGGCCTTTGACAGGGTAAGTTGGGCTTACATTCGAGAAACTTTGTCAAACATAGGTTTGGGACCCTTCATGCTTCAGGGTATTATGAGCCTATACTCATCTCCAACCGCAAGGGTTTTGGTTAATGGTTCCATCTCCTCACCACTTCCCATAACAAACGGGACTAGGCAAGGCTGTCCCCTGTCCCCTCTAATCTTTATACTAACGTTGGAACCGTTGTTACAAATGGTTAGGCTTCATCCACTCATTCAAGGAATTCGAGCCGGAACGAATCAGTTCAAATTGGCTGCCTTTGCAGATGATATCCTTTTCTTCGTCTCACATCCCTCCTCTTCTCTCCCCCCCCTTCTTGCAGTGCTGACCGAATATTCCTGTGTTTCACAAGCTCTAATTAATTATGATAAATCTGAGGTGCTCAGCATCAACTTAGATGCTCAGACAGAGAAGAAGCTTCGAGCCTCCTACCCCCTCCGCTGGTCGACTGATTCCATCAAATATCTAGGTATTGTGATCTCCTCTGACCTCTCCTCTCTTTCGCACAGAAACTGTGCTCCTTTGATTGATGTGATCAAAGCCGATCTTAATGCTTGGAATCATCTCTATCTCTCTTGGCTAGGGCGCATAAATGTCATTAAAATGTTAGTCCTCCCGAAAGTTCTTTATACTTTGAATGCCCTCCCAATACCAATCCCCAAGCAATATCTTAACAAGTTAACTGCTCTCACTTCAAACTTTGTGTGGGCTGGCAAAAGACCAAGGCTCCGACACTCTATTCTTACCTCTCCTATCAGTAGTGGAGGTCTTTGTCTTCCCGACTTTCACAAATATTACAAAGCCTCTGTACTGGCCAAATTTTTTGATTTCTTATCCTCACCACCTAAACGTTGGACCTCGACTCTCCTTCCTTTCTTGGGGAATTATGACCCGATTCAACTCCTATGGATTCCTGACTCCTCCATCCCCTTACAGTGTAAAAACCATATTATATTTGGACACATGTTGAAAATTTGGAATCACGTTAACCACACATTCCAACTTGCTCCCCCTCCCTCTCCTTTACAATCGTTCTTGAATAACCCCTCCTTCCAAGGAGAAATACCTCAGGAGACGCAACTAAAAATGAAACAGACTAACCTCCATACGCTTAACTCCTTAACGTGTGACTCCTGCTTTCTTCCTTTCTCCACCTTTACTAATGCACTGGACCACCGCCATGCACCTTGGTGGCTTCTTTTTCAGATCCGACACTGGTACCATTCTGTCTGTTCTTCTTCTAACCCAGCCAGATCCTTGACCCCTTTAGAAACTAAGCTTGCAGATACTCCCACCCCATTCCGTTCATTGTCTTTCTGCTACTCCTTACTTTTCAAGCAATGTACTTCAAAGCCCTTTTTCATCCGTCGTTGGGAATGCGAACTTGGCATCTCATTAGAAACCTCACAGTGGCACACCATTTTTGCTTCCAATTTTAAGTTACATAGGGACACCAAATCAAGGGCGCTTTATTACAAATTAATTACTGGTTGGTACAGATCCCCTTCTATGCTAGCTAAATTCTATCAGACGACATCCCCGAACTGTTGGAGATGTGTAAGTGATCACGGTTCTTTATCCCATATATGGTGGACCTGCTCGCTGATCCGACCTTATTGGGAGCAAGTTCTGCAGCATATTAATAAAAGACTTGATCTAACCCTCCCTTTAGACCCTCTCCTCTGCCTTTTTTCCTATAGAACTCACCTTCCATTTGCCATACCCTCGGCTGGCTGGGCAGCTGTTCCTTTGCTTCTCAATGCTGCCAGATCTCAGATTCCACTGCACTGGAAGCAATCCACGGTCCCTTCTATTTCTCAGTGGCTGACAGCTGTAGACACTTTTGTAGAGTTGGAGAGACATCATGCTTGGGCAACGAACTCTCAGTTGAAGTTTGATACTACATGGTCCCAGTGGAGGAAAGGTCACATACTTCCTTCCTAAAATTTTGTTTCTTTGTAATCCCTCCTTATGTATGTGATTGTAGGTGAAGTTTTCTCACTGAGTCTTCTAGCTCGGCCCTCATGGCTTGCACAGTCCCTGCATTACTGACAGTATCTCACGTCAAATTTTGTCTAATGCTGGTTTTTCAATTTAGGCGGCTCCTCATGACCCTTGGATCCCCTCCCCCTACCTTACCCCTGCACTCTTTCTCCTTTCCTCTCTTCTCCTTTTCTACCCTTACCTTCCTTTTCCTCCCTCTCCGTCCCTTTTTCTCCCTCTTAGGCCTTGCTTACTCTATTTCTCTTTGTCATCTTGGTCTTTCCTTTACTTTTCTTTTCACAACATGACTCTGTTTGTCTATAAATGCATAACGCTACCCATTATATTGCATGATTTCTAAACAAAATCAATCGTTTGGTGGCCATGATTACTTCACTTTGAAATTTTGTACAAGTTACAAGTTAATTGTATAATATTATTGTTTTTGTCTCGCCAAGGTCTATTAGACGTTCTGTACTTTAACCCTTGTCTTTTACTATTTCATACCATGTCTTACTTTACTTCTGTTAGTTCTCTGTATAATGTATTTGATTTTTTTTTTTAATCTCAATAAAAAACTATTAAAAAAAAAAAAAAATTAATATGAAAAAAAAAAAAAGAGAAACAAGAAAAGATGGGATCACTGAAAGAGAAACCAAAGTTTCAGAAGCTAGATATTCAGCTTACGTCATATCTAGAGAAGCTGGAAAAATCTATTATGGAGACAAACTAAATTCCAACGGGATAAATTGGACTATGACACTAATAATATCTATGTCTGGAAGGGACAACAAGATTTATCTTAAAGAAATGGCAGCTCGAGATCAAGGTCTATTTTGAAGATACAAGGTAGACAAAAGAAAGTCAGTTTCTCCATCGTGGAAATGGATGCATCTGAACATCAAGAATCAGAAATTACTAATTTAACATCTGTTTCTATGTCCTCATTGTCTTCTTTTTTGTCCCCTATGTGGGGGGACAAGGGCAACAGAATATTTGTCGGCGAATCAGAGGAGGACATTGCACCAGTGCAACAACCAAAGATATCATCCTCAAGGATAAGGTCCAAAAAGAACAAACTGGAAAAAACATCACAGGGAGAGGTGGTAGAAGGAAATCTAAAAAGTGGAAAGAAAAAATAAATTCACAAGAAACACACAATATTGTTAATTGTTAATCTATCTGTTTATGTGTTATCCCCTATAGAGGAGTAGGTTTTGAAAAGAGGACTCAATTTTTTCCCTACTTTTCACTTCAATCTCTTCAGCACTATAGTAGATTTGAACAGATTTGTTCACAAACTTCAGTGCTGGAGGGATTGAAGATGAACAGGGCATGGATTTGGGTAGTGAAAGTAATCATTTACATATTTCCCCACATCATTCTAATTCTGATAAATCCAGGGAGTCTGATCCTTTTCAGTCCATGGAATTTAAAGATATCTGTGCACTTCATGATTTGGAATCCTTAGTTTTAGAGGGTAACACACAAGATAGGACCACTGATATCCTTCATGTCCCGGTTAAATTAAAAGTCCAACTTTTACCCAGTAGCCGCGAGAGGAGGAGTCCTGAATTCTTTCGAGGGCTTAGTAGAACAAGACCTTATTAAACTGAGTGTGGGTAGGAACTGGTCCAAATCCAATATGAGTAAACTGGAACATGAGGCTCTGCTGTCCTTATCACAGAATAAAGGAATCATAGTGAAGGCTGCATATAAGGGAGGGTCAGTTGTTATTCTGAATGTCTCCTATTATAAGAACAAGGCTTTAAGACAGTTAAGAGACAGGGAGGTCTGTTCTCCATTATCCAGGGACTGCACCGGAGACTATCTCTGCCTTCTGGGTTCTCTAATTGACCGTGGGGTAAGATTGGGGGTACTTACCAATAAGGAGGCTGAAATGATTTTAAATCTACATCCTATTACTCCAATTTTCCACCACTTACCAAAAATACACAAGTCTTTGGAGAACCCAGAGGGCCGGCCAATAGTCTCCAGCATTGGGACCCTGAATGAGACTCTTGGAGAGTGGGTTGACCATCTATTACAGCCCCTGGTTCTGAGACTGCAAAGTTATCTTAATGATAGCACACAGGTTATGCAAAAAATGAATGAAATTGAGTGGTTAGAACATTATGTTTGGATTAGTTGTGATGTTAAGTCACTATATTCCTGCATTCCACATCATTTGGGTTTGAGGGCTGTGGAGGACCACTTGACAAAATATAGTAACTTCTCCGAGGTGTTGATTGAATTTGTTTTGTCAATAGAATATCTGCTTACACCCAACTTTTTCCTTTTTGATGGTTCAGTTTATCTCCAGAGGTGTGGGACTTCAATGGGGGCAAAATTTGCCCCCACGTATGCCAACCTTTTTATGGGTTGGTGGGAAGAGTCCTGCGTCTTTGGAGAAGTGAACCCAAATAGAAGTGAGGTTGTGTGGTTTGGCAGATTCATAGACAACCTTCTATTTATATGGCAAGGTCCTGTAGATAATATACAGAAGTTCGTCTTATATTTAAATGACAATAATTTACATCTGGTCTTCACCCTCATAATTATTATATTTCCTCTAGACTATCACAATTACTAAATTTAAGTTATAAATATGATTTGTCCTGGTTGGTCCCTAGCTGGGTTTTACTAGAGTTGAATTTTATGGATAGAAAACAAATTTTAAATTGGATGTGGGCTTTTTCCAAACTGGGTTAGGGGGGATTTCCAAAAATGTTAATTAGTACAAAAACTGATATCCGCATTTGGGATAGAAACTGAATTTGATGGATTTTAAGATTAAGTTATTGCCTCTTTCAGCTTCTTTGTTTAATTGGAATACAGGGGAACAAGTTTTTATTAACAAGTTGTTTGATAACGGTTTAGAAACCTTGACAGATATCATGTTTATGAGTGACTTGTTGGATTGGGATTTTATTAAAAACAGAATTAATGGTAAGTGAGAGGAAGAGGTAATTATTAACATGGTACCTGATAAAGTAGAGGCCTATTTAGATAGTTACTTAAGTATGCCTTTAACCAGTTTTGAAGGTTTTTATAGGCACTGGAGATCCCCGAATAAATCTATTTCCCCACTTTATAGAATTGTTTAAACATTGTAAGTAAAATTAAATGTCAGGAATCTTGGGAAGTAATGTTAGAAGAGAAATTGGAAGAGGAGGATTGGAATGCAATCATAAATAGAATTCATAAAAGTAGTATTAACATTAATTGCGTGGAACAGTTGTTTAAAATGCTACACCTGTGTTATCTAGTCCCAAGTAAGTTGGCTTTGATGTACGAGGATGCCACAGATGTTTGTTTTAGGGGATGCCAAAAGTTTGGGACATTTCGTCACATGAGCATAATTTAGGATAAAGTTAGTGAAATATTAACTGACATTTTACAGACGAATCTTAAATTAAATAAGTGGGAGGCCATATTGGGGAAAAAGTTACGGGGTTGGATAATTTGAGGATAAATTAATATTAAATATTTTTTCTGGAATCAGGTTATGTATTGCATCCCTCTGGAAAAAAAATGAGATTTCTTGGCCTTTAGTTTGGGATAAAATACATTTAATTTGTAAAAATGAATATTTAACTTCTACTGAATTGGGTAATTAAAAAAAAAAAAAATCTTAAGGACATGGTCCCCATGGATTAATGGTAAGTATGGCCAGGAATGCAATTTACTTTTAACAACTCAGTATACTTATGTATATATATTACTGATTTACTTTCCTTCTCTTTATATGTTTATTGTTTTTATACTTAATGTTATAATTTATTTATTGTCTATAATATTTTATTTTAGTTTTAAACTCAAGTTTAAATAATATGTTGATACTTTGTTACTATTTGAAAAAATAAATAAATACATTCAGTATAAAAAGATCAAGCAACTTCTATACTAAACGAGTGGCTGCCTATGGCTATTATGACATCTCAGCAAGACAACACACTGTCCGAAACCATGTCCAAGGCTGTTATGGAGCTCTTGACATGAACCTTAGATGCAAAGATAGATGGCATATATGCTTATATAAATTAATAAATGGGCTCCTAACCAAACTACAAAATCATGATGCTGCCATACATCCGGAAGAATGCAAAGTTATATATGAAACATCTGTCTCTTCTATACAAGACTCTCTTACAGGTTTGAATAAACTCGCTAAACTCCTTATTGACTCACTTGAGGGTCCAGAAGGAGCAACCTAAGACTGATAAGCCTTCCAGAGCAAATAAAAGGACATGTGGGATTTCCTGCAAACTCATCTGATCAAACCCTTCTTTCCAGACACTCCTGGCCAATCTATAATAATTGAGAGAGCCCACAACCAATTTCTGAAAGATGTAGATGGTGGCCGGTGATATTTAAGCTGTTGAACTATGATGACAAAATGCAAATCTTAGCTGCATATAGAAAGCTTAACACACTGAAATATCAAGGCTCCCGTTCTCTGCTTTTCCAAGATTTTTCAGTCATGCTGTCTCAGAAAAAAAGGAATTTGCAGAAATCTGCAAACAGTTATTTCACAAGGCAGTTTGATTTGCACTACCGTACCCAGCTAAGCTATGTGTAGTCATGTACAAATTGAATATCTACAATCTGTACAGGCCTTTCTTCAGGATCATCTTCACTAAGCGAAGGACCTGGTCTTAAAGTATTTGTACAGTATCTGACAACAGATAGAGAAAGGAATGGTCATCAGGTTGGGAGGAATGTCTCCTTTTCGTAGTGTCCCAGTGTCAGAGTGAAGTACCTTTACGTACATAGCTATCTTTATGCATATAACATATGTCTATGCTATATGTATGCATTTTCTCTCTCCCTTCATTATTTTGAGGGGGAAGAAAAGAGGAAGAGAGAGTAACGGAAATGTCTAGGTTTATTTCATCTAGATTGTTATCTTTTGTAGTGCTATTACCAGGGTTTTTAACTATGTTTTTCTTCTGACACTGGTTACCATGATTTGGATGGAGGTGACGTGTTATCGGAATGGGGGGAATATCCTCTTCCTGTGATGTCCCAGTATTGGGAGGAAACACACCTATATATGTGATTGTACATATGCATAAAATTAAAGATTATATTGTCTCATCAACATCAACATCTTCAGCCATTGTCAATCCACTACAGGATGAAAGCCTCCTCAGCAAGCCTCCAGCAACTTTGGTCCTGTGCCTTTTCTTGGTGTGCCAGCAGATTTGGAATTTCATCTATCCATCTTGTCTTTGGTCTTCTTCTTGGGATTTTAGTATCGAGTGGAATTAATTCCAAAATGAATTTGCTCCATCTACCATCAGGTCTTCTTGCAATGTGGCCTGGCCATTTCCATTTGAGATGCTTTGCTGTTTCAATGGTGTCATAGACCTTTATTTTCTGATGAATACATGCACACATTTTTTTGGCCCTTTTTTGTTAAGTTTAGAATTCACTGCTCCATACTTCTCTGTGTAACCTTAACTCCGTAACACCACATGATGTGCCTGGACCATCACACCAGTCCGGATGTTAATGACTGGTGAAGGTCCTGGCACATCATGGAATTCTGGGATGGCAGTGAGGATGAACACTGCCATCCATCTCAGAATTAATGAGCAAATATAAAAAAATTACATGGTCCTTTATGGCCACCCACTCTTGTATCGGGCAGTCATTAAGGGGTTACATTTTTGTATGGCTTTGAAATTCAGTGTCCATGTTTCATAGCTATATGTAAGGACTGGGAAGACACATTGGTCAAAAAACGTTCGCTTGAGGAAGAGTGGTAAATTTGTCTTAAAGACAGTACTAATACGTTTTTTGCAAATGCTAGCCATCCCAATTGTATTCATTGCTCAATTTGCATCATGGTGTTTCCATTTGTTGACATTCCCTGTCCACAGTATACATATTTGTCAACTTCTTCTAGTTCTTGTCCATATACTGTGATTTTTCTTGGTATGGT
This sequence comes from Rhinophrynus dorsalis, assembly GCA_037306005.1. Lineage (NCBI taxonomy): Eukaryota > Metazoa > Chordata > Amphibia > Anura > Rhinophrynidae > Rhinophrynus > Rhinophrynus dorsalis. The sequence goes on from CM074725.1 coordinate 122,720,050, forward strand.
AAATTTGTTAAACATGACTTGTGTTTTGTTGATATTCATCTTCATACCAAGAATTGTGCTTTCCTGTTGTAGCTCTTCAATGTTATATATTTATAAATAAGATATATACAAAGTAGAGAGCGCCAATAATGAATATGCAATATAATATATAATGTACCAATTATTTGTTTATTGCATTTGCAAAAATAGCATAATAATAAAACCAAAATAAAAATGGTAAAAACAACAATTGGATATCCTCTAATAAATGTTTAAAAGTTCCAGTAGATCTATATTGACTAATAGTCACTCCTTTGAGACTCACGTATGTGTAAAATATAGGATCCTTCTATAGTCAGATGTTTTCTCTCTTATATAGGGAAATTATACCCCTTCTTGTTTTAAGTTCTTAAATGTCCCAAAGAGCAATTCATATATATATTTTAATGCTGATTTTGGTGCGTATTAGCTTTTAACCCTTGTATGGTTTACCTCTCCCGACCTCTTGGACACTTTTAGCGGGCAGATGATTTCTTTTTTCTATTTCCTCCCATGACTCATCTGTGTCTGGTCCTTCTTTCCTTGCAGGCAGAGGTTTGTTCCAAGGGCTTTCAAATCTTTCTCCAACAGTTCTCACCTTGATGTTTTCTCCCTTCCTGTCTTTTGCAGGTAATGGTTGTAGATTATTCCGCACTATTTTTCGGTGTCTCTTTTGATTTAGATTTCAGGAACTGATTTGACTTTTGTGAAATTATCCTATTGCACTGCTTCTCCAACGCGTTTCATACTTGTTATTAGTACTTCCTTAGGGAATAAATCTCATGTTGTTTCCATTTGTTGACATTTCCTGTCCAAGGTACACATATTTGTCAACTTCTTCCAGTTCTTGTCCATATACTATGATTTTTCTTAGTATAGTAAATTTGTTAAACATAACTTGTGTTTTGTTAAGGGGAATATCTTCTTCCTGTTATGTCTCATCATCATCTTCAGCCATTGTTGATCCACTGCAGGATGAAGGACTCCTCAAGAAGCCTCCGACAAATTCAGCCCTGTGTCTTTTGTTGCCATTGTGTGCCAATAAATTTGGTAATTTCATCTACTCATCTTGTCTTTGGTCTTCTTCTTGGATGTTTAGTATAGAGTGGAATTCATTCCAAAATTCATTTGGTCCATCTATGATCAGGTCTTCATGATATGTGGTCTGCTCATTTCCATTTCAGACGCTTTGCTATTTCAAAGATGTCATAGACCTTTATTTGCTGACGAATCCATGCACAGATTTTTTGGCCCTTTTTTGTAATGTTTAGAATTCACTGATTCATATTTCTCTGTGCAATCTTAACTCCTTAATGTCACGTGACATGCCAGGACCATCATGCCAGTGTGGACATTAATGACCGGTGATGGTCCTAAAACATCATGGAATCCTGGGATGGCAGCTTAGCTGCACATTGCTTTGCCATCCCAGAATTCAGCGCACAAAGAAAAAAAGTCCTCTATGGCCCTCTATGGCCACCCACTCTTAATTGTATTTTCTTTTTCCGCTGGTTGCCATGTGTGTTGGAGGGAAAAGGATCATCATTAGACTGGGGTGAGCTTTCCCTTGGTGTCCCAGTGCTAGGAGCAAACACAATCATGTATTTGACTGTTTGAATGCATAAAAAACAAATATTTGTATGGCGTATATATGTATTTTTTTTCCTGCTTCATTTCAAAAGATGCAAGATATCTCACTCTTGCAATTTCTGGTGCCCTTCCCCTCTTTCTAAGGGGAAAGCACCAGAATTAGAGAGATTTGATGGGGGGGGGGGAGGTTGGTGGGAGAGGATAAGGAAGGACAGGGAGGGAATGAGGGAGTAAAGGAGACACAAAAGTCAAGGGAAAGAGATGGCCAAGGATTGAAGGAATGAGAAGGGCCTTGCAATTGTCTTCATACTATACCAATTATGCTTGCTGCCATATGCATCTTCTCACTGACAACTACCCTATTACTCCATAAACTCCACCTGTTGTGTTTACTTGGCTACTTATTGTGGTCATAAATGCAGTGATGAGGAAGCATGGAGACCAAATGCGAGGCTTGGAAGGGTGTAGAGGGAGGGGGCGTATTGAAAATGTGTAGGATATTGCAAATGGAGTGCTAAACCATATCCCTGAGGGAACGGCCACGTCAGTAATGAAAAGAGAACTAAGCTTTTGAGAGTTAGTTGTTTTTTATGGAGTGTCAAGATTCTATGATTCTCTGTTAGTTTGTTTATGAGTTATATTATTGAGCCTTTATGTGCTATTGCTGAGCTCGTTCTCCCTGGTGTATCCTGACCCTTCCATGACACATAGTTTCTACCCTGAGGGTCACCTCCTTGATAGGAGAGGTGGTGCATAAGCTTACTGTTTACATTTTTACCTCCTTGAACCCTCAGAATGTATCTCAATACCAATTATCTCCATGTCACCTCACGATAACCTTGTGAAATGTAGGGGTGAGAGTAGTCCAGTTAAGAGGAAAAACTACTCACACATCTCAGTCGCTTGAATACAGATATTGCAGTGCTACAAGGAATGTATCTATCAGACCTAGGGTGGGTACAACACTGCATTTATGCACATTATATAACTAACACAAAAGGTGTATTGAATAGCGATACTCGTCCATTACCATCTAGAACTTCAAATACTAAGCAGTGTTTCTGACCCAGAGGGCAGGTTCGCTATTCTTGACTGCTTGATTGACCACACTCCCTTAACCATTTGTAACCTATATGTGCTTTATACCGCTACTTTAGCTTTTTTTATATCTCTATTCCACAAACTCGCTGACTTTAACTCTTCTCACCAAATAGTGGTGGGAGACTTTAATTTTGTAGCAAACCCTTATTAGATAAAAATAAAGCTTCCAGACAGGCTCCCCTAGCCATAACTAACCCTTTTTCTTATTTCCATAGACATTTACAGTTGGCGGATACCTGGAGTCTTCTACACCTTCTTGACAAAGAATATTCATGTTTCTCTCACCCTCACAACATCCTTTCTCATACTGACTACATTCTAGGTAATCCTACTGTGACAGGACATTCGCAACATAGCAAAATACATGAAGTAATCATTTCGGACCACGCTCTGATCACAGACACGTTTTCTTTTTGACCTCCCATGTATTCATCATTGAACTGGAGTCTACCATCTTATCGCATGGACTTTAAAGACTTCCATCAAAGTTTAAAAGCAGCTTGGACTACATTTACCTCAGATAATGCACAACATAAGCATGACCCAGTACTTTCCTGGCAAACCTCTAATGCTGTACAACAAGGTCATATTATCTCTTGTACAGCAAAACTTAAAAAAGGAAACCACCTCAAAGATGTTTACAATGGAAAGGAAATTATCTAAAGCATATGATAGATTTGTTAATTCTGCCTCGTCTGTAAACATGCACTTATAGCAATCATCTAAGGAGGTTTACAAATGAATATTGGAAATAGATACTCAGATAAATTTAAGGTTTAGTTCAAGCAGATGATTCCAACAGATGAATAAAACAGGTAACTAATTAGCGGCTCTAACAAAATCTAATTAACCAAAATCCCATTTTATATGTTTTTGGATAAAGGCCAACCAGTAACAGATCAAATTAAGATTTTAGCGGTCTTAACCTCATATTATCAAGCCCTATACTCTGTAGATCTGATAATGAGGATCATAGGAATAATTTTCTCAAAAACCAACCTATGTCAACTCTCAATTTAAACAAATGGCAACTTCTTCATGACATTATCAGAGTAATAGAGGCCAAAAAAGAGATATGTGCATTGCCTCCCCCCACCCAAAAAAAAACAAAAAAACACCAGGACTAGATGGACTACCATGAGAATCGTATTCAGTCTTAACAGAAGGCATCCTAGAGACCATGATGGAACTCTTTAATTAAATATTGACCAAAGTTATCCTCCCATACAAGTTCAGTTTATCTATTACTATTCTTATTCCGAAACCAGGTAAACCAGGTATCTTTAATTAATGCAGACTAAAAAGTGTTACATAAAATCTTGACATATGGATTAAGTACCATCTTATCTACCCTTTTTCACCCCAACAAACTGGATTTATAAAATGGAGACACTCAGTGAAGCACATCAGGAATGCTATTGCTGCTCTGCTTAAATCAACAGATTTCCCCACTCAAAAAAATGTTAGTTAATGTAGATGCTGAAAAAGCGTGTGATAATATAGCCTTGTCCCTTTCTTGGAGCAGTCAGTTTTAGAATCCCATTGTGATGACGGCACGACCGCAGGAGTGCTTTGATCACAAAAGTCATGACGTGCCAAGACTTTCACCAGTCCTTAACGCATGGACAATCATGACAGTCATGGCATGTCACTGGTCCTTAAGGGAGTAATGACTATTCTGACACCACAAAAAATATTATGTGCTAGTAGATTCTCAAGGGGATACTGTAAATAGCCATAAAGTTGCCACAAGGAAACAGTTATACTTTATACAGTTATACAGTTTTTTTTGTTTTTAGCTGAAGTCCATTTGTTTAAACCCTTCTTTTCACTTACATTATTTACTCTTCTTAGGATGAGCAAATTAGTGACTAGCAGTAGATCAAAGCAAGGCAGCTTATTACATAGCTCAGTAGATTGGGTCCTGATTCTCTATTGATTCTGGTCCCCAAATTTAAAACAGAGCAAAGTGGCAAGGGGAAATGGTTAATACTGTTTTTTTGGCAGGGTGTCCTGTTTGCCCGGTAGCAAATGTATTCACAAAGACATTTCATTTGTGTCAAAATATAAGGTATTTCATCTTTGTCTTTTATGCCTAAGGGTTTCTTCTGTCAAATTTTCCTCACACTCATTCAGAATAAGACCAGCCATACAAACAGTTATCATTGGTCTTAAATTAATAATGTTGTCATCAAGAAGATTAATCTCTGGAATCCAGCAGGTGTAAATTATAAATTTACCCTAATATAAAATGGTATGTGTTCATGTATTTTTCTAGGAATCCCTCCTAAATCTAGACAGATTGTTGGGTACTCAATGGGTAAGGATTAGAGTTCAACAGAGTGCTTATGGGCCAGATTTAGGTTTCTACAGAAAAAACTTTTAAGTTACATGGATAGAGAAGAGGGCCTTGCTATGAGAAGGTTTTTGATCTTTGTCTTCAACGCCTGGGGGCTCCTTCTGCCAACTTTTGTTCGCACTCACATAAGTGAGCAGAAACTTAAGCGACTCTCCTAGGACTAGATGATGCTGTGATCAAGAATACTGGTCACTGGCAATCCAACAGATTCAAGGTTATATAGATTTAATATTGTGCTAGTTTTTATATGTCCATTAGAGCTCCACAATGTCTTTATGAAGCAGATTTAAGTTTTTACAGAAATAATGTTCATCTTACATGATAGGGAGGAGGAGATTGTTATGGGAAGAGTTATTGCCTGAGCTAAAGCTAGCTTTAAGATCATTTGGCAACCCACAAAGCTCTTTTAATTGATTCAGTTAATTCCATGTAAATGGATCTGGCACAACACAGAGTTTTTTTTCCCAGTATTTAGTCAGCTTGATTTCTTGTCACATGTGGTTTTGTATTCAGCATATAAAGCCATTGGAGAGGCGTAGGTGTGAACTGAATCACACTTTGTCCAGATTTGCAAGGCCTTGGTAATGGTTTGGTGGTGAAGTCTTTTCCAGGGATGATTCTATTAACTTTTCTGACATTGCTCTATGTGCCTTAGAAAGAGCAGTTTTTTTCTGTGGAGGGGACTGAGTCCAATTTAATTTGTTACATAGCCTCAAAATGGAGGTATTGAACATAATAGTTCTGGATGTAATATGTTTGGTACTCCTGGCATGGTATCAGGGAAGAGTTCATTTTCGTGTTTCAAGAGTTTCAGGGTTACTGTTAACACATGGTTAAAGGGATAGTATTACTTCAAAATTACAATCCCTCATATTGTAGCCCTGAGTGAAATGACACCAGCGGCATCTCTCAAACCTTTATGGTTTAAGAGATAGCCGCTTTCAAAGTTTCTTCTCCTCTGCTGTCAGCTTTCTGCTGCCAGCAGGAGAATCCGGTCCCGGGACAGGCGGAGGCTCTTAAACAGAGCCGATATCTCATTATTTAAGGAAAAATGATTCATTGAAACAGTCTTCTACGTGTGCTTGGTTACCAAGCACACGTAGAAGACTGTTTCAATTAATATGTTTCCTTCCATAACGAGATATCGGCTCTGCTGAAGAGCCTTCGCTTGATTCAGAGACCGGATTCTCCTGCTGGCAGCAGAACGCTGACAGCAGGGGAGAGGAAACTTTGAAAGCGGCTATCTCTTAAACCATAAAGGTTTGAGAGATGCCGCTGGTGTCATTTATCTCAGTTTATTAAGGGCTACAATATGAGGGATAGTAATTTTGAAGTAATACTATCCCTTTAAGAATATATGCTGTGCTATATCACTACCAAGCAACCTTTGCATCTTTTTGCTTTCTTTACTTATAGTTTTTGCTTTACAAGAAAGGAAGGTGGGAAAGATGGGTTTAGGGATGTTGGTTTTGTTTATTGGTAAGACTTACATCCTGCTGTTCCATTGTAGGCTATGAGCCATACATTGACTAATATGCGTCCGTTAGACTGTAGATCCCTCTTAAGTTGAGGGAATCCACAGTTCAGTGTCAGGCCCAGCTAACTGGCTGGTCCTGTGCTGATGGGCACAAGCTTGCTTTGTCAGGGAGCTGTATCCAGGGTTACCAGCGAGCATATTATTTTGAGCTCTGTGTTGCTTGGTGGCACTCTTACCAGGCAGTGCAGGAAGCTGGGACATAAATAATTGGTCAGCTCACCATCTTCCAGTGCTGTCTGTGAATCTGACCATTGGGTTTATTGATAAGAAATATGTGACATAAAATCTCCTTGATAGAGCCCGCTTAGACTCCTTGGAGTTGTCTGATCCATGGACGTTTATAATCTGTATTGCATGTTGAAACCACCACTATGGGCCACTAGCAACTATCATGACTTGACAATATACATTTCCACATTAACAAAGGATCAACTAGAAAAGACAGTTATGTTGGGACATTCAATGTTAAAGTATATTACTATCATACATATAAACATTGTTCCAGATTCCTACAGCTTTGTGTATCTAGTGGGAGACATAAAGATTGAACCTAAACCCTTTGAGTGCCAGAGGGGGTTCACAATGCATTGTTTAGCAATGCGTTGCATACACCTCTGGTATCAAAAAGGGTTAACTAACACTTTCAAGGCATGGAAATAGAGGCTGCTTCCCACTATACTGAAGCACATATTTGTTTTCAGGAATGATCAGCCACTTCATGCCACATCATAAGCTGCTTGCCTTAACCCATTGTTTCTCAACCAGGGTACTTTGGTATGCCACAGACATCCACTTAATGTGTCCCATTTTATCTATAAGGCTCTAAGAAAAATGTGAACGTAGAGTTACAACTACATATTTATGGAAATTACTATGCACAATATGTTTATTTTTAGTTGTAAGATATAAGAATACCTGTGCATTTATGTATTTGTAACCTTCATTACGCCCTTGACAAATTTGATAAAATGATAGGGTGCCCCGAAAATTCCAGAATGCATGTTAGGGGTGCCTTGAGCAAAAAAGCTTGAAAACCACTGCCTTAACCCTTTGAGTGCCAGAGAGGTATACAATGAGCTGAATACTTCTCTGGCACTCAAAGTGTTAAAGAGAATGATATTGGCTCTGTCTGGTAGTCCTATGTTGAAGTATGATTAATATACAAGAAAGGTGTCAAGCAGTCTCCAGTTTTCCAGAATAGGTAAATTTCATTCCTCTTAATAAGCTAATCTACTGCAAGCTTGTGGGACTGCTGATCACATCTAGGCAATTAACCATCGCTGCCTGATGCACTTTATATTGTACGAAGTATACCTACTGTCTTGCACCTGTGATTATATAATGCATTACATACTGCCTACTAGTGTACTTCATGTTAACCAGGTCATAACACATCTGTTTTTGTGATGCAACACAGGGTTAATATGAACTTCTCTGGTACCATTACTTTGTTTTTAAGTGTTTTATTTGTCATTATTTGTCATATCTATGTTGGCCATATTATTAACCCCTTCAGTTCCAGGTGCTTGGGCCATTTCCTGTACCCTGTAGGCCAGACATATTTTCAGCATTTTTGCTAACTTTCTGTTTAGGCTTGATTTCCACTGGGAATTTCTAGTTGTATGTGGAAAACTATATATTGTTTTTTTCAGAACTATTTTAGCTTTTTTGTGGTGCCTTACATGAAGAGAATTTTGCATAGTGCATCGTGAAAATGTATTTATTTTGCTAAAATCACATACTATGTATCAAAAACATTTACCTTGATTGAGAAAGTTCAATTATTTGAAAAAGCCCTGAGTCCTCCGAATAAAGAAATACCAAATTTGTATAGTTTTACCTACGTCCATGGCTGGTGCAGAGGCCTAATCACCAGGAGAGCAAAATGGCATATTCAAATTTATGAACTAAAATGCACGTTCTAGTGTTTTTGTGATAATGCTACCATAAAACAGTGGAATAACTATATAAAACGATATATTTCCAGAAAGTAGACAACCTGCCACATCTAATGAGTGGTTACTTGCCTTCTTACCCCAAGCCTAGTGTACTCAAATGTTTCCAGAATTTGGAACTATAGGACAAAATGTGAATTTTCTTTCATTTCTGCACCTGAAATCTGTGAAAACCATGGCATTTCCTACTGTATTCAATAGATAGTGCTCTTAGGAGAAAAATGGCACCCCACTGGTATGTGTTGACCTACCTCAGTGGGTGCTAGAAGTGCAAAACTACACCTACTACAAACACTGATTTTTCTAACATTTTCTAAAACATTACTTGTCTGTACAAAAATTGTTATAACAACTACAGAATTGAAGAAAAGTAGATAAACCATATCATTTTGGAAAGAAGATAACCTGTCCCTTCTAATGAGGGGTCACTTGCCTTCTTACCTCAGTCCTGATGTGCATAAATGTTTCAGAAGGACAGAACATCTGTCCGTTCAGATATACTGAAATTTGGGAAAACTATGGGATTTCCAACTGTATTTGTTAGCTAGTGCTCTTAGGAGAAGAATGGCACCCCACTGCTATGAGCTGACATACCATAGTGGGTGCTAGAAGTACAAAACTACACCTACTACAACCTCTGATTTCTCTAACATTTTCTCAAACATTCCTTGCGTGCATGAAAATGGTTATAACAGCTATAGAAGTGAAAAAAGGTAAATAAACCATGCCATTTTGGAAAGAAGATAACATGCTGCATCTAATGAGGGGTCACTTGCCTTTCTACCCCTAAGTTACTGTGCACAACTATTTCCAGAATGTGGTTCTACAAAAAAAAAGCTTTTTTTTTACAAATAAGTCACTTCAAAGACATGAAAAATGGTTCAACACCATGGGATTTCATAGGAGGACCTCCTGTCAGCCTATGAGAAATGGTATGTACAAGGAAGGATATGTGCTACAAACACTAGCAGCAACAATGAAGCAACTCACGAGGATGTCCAAATAACGCAATATTATGCCTCACATAGTGGACTCGTCACCTGTATGCCATGGGTGCTCAGATCGGTAGGGGCTCTCCAAACCCGCTCACAATCGTAGATGTAGACAAAATATTCCAGCGGCACTCCATAAACAGCTGATAAAGGTGTGTAATTAACAATCCAAAGCTTTTTAGACAACTATGAGTAGGCCCTATATAAAGCGTGAAACTCGTTAGACCCTCAAGGTCCTGTTTTATATGGGTCTCTGATTCTGTGTTCTGGGTCAATCTTCAGTTTGTTTTTTATTCAGTTGTACTAAAGCTTTGGATTTTTAATTACACACCTTTATCATCTCTTTATGGAGTGCCGCTGGAATCTTTTGTCTATGAAAAATGGTACCCCACTACTGTGGGTTGACATACCATATTTGGTGCCAGGATTGTGGCTACAAGGATGGGGAAGCAAACAGTTTAACCCCATCCCGACAATGTACTTACCAGGTACGTCCCGCAAAAACTGTCACTTAGTGACAGAGGACGTACCTGGTAAGTCCCGGAACTCCGGGTCTCCGTGCAGCTGCACACCGTTCGGGGACTCCGGAATCATTTAAAAAAAAATGTTAGCCGGACGTTAAGGTGACAACCGTTTACGCACGCGGCTGTCACTAAGGGGTTAAGTGTGATTCTGTGGTTAGTCAATGTACATGAGGACCTGTGACTGCCAGTGAAACCAGGTGGGGGAGAGATGAGGGGCCAGGCAGTGTATGTGGCTATATCTACCAGTGGGCAGTGAGCAAGTATAGCGGTGGTGGTGGGGGATCTGTGACTACCAGTGTGCACTGTAAGTCCCCCACATACACTGTTTGATTCCCAGCCTGAATCCAATGTGTACTGGCACTTAGGCCTACAAGTAGGCAGTGGAACCAGGCTGGGGGTTCAGACTGGGGGAATGGGACTGCATTTAGTGGCTTATGCAGTGACCGCATTTAGTGGGTACATTATACGAGCTTGGCACAGCGGGTACAGTTGTCTAATCTCATACAATGTACCCACGTGGCACTCAAAGGGTTAATAAATTACATTGTAAACTTCATTTGCTGGTGTGAGCCTCATATATGTACTGTGTTTATCTTCCTGCAGGTTTTACTTTTCCTGGGTGGAGACTTTTTTTTTGTTTTCTGCATTTAATTGCCCCTGGTAATACCCACCTCCCCAATGGGGGGGTTTCCTGGTATTGCATGGTGATTCAAGTTATTTGTGTGTGTGTCTTGGGTTTGTCTCTTGATTACCTTGATGAGTAGAGCCGATGTATATATAACTCCCCCATCTCCCATGATTCTTCTCAAGTGCAACATAATGATCAGTCTGACTTCTAACATTCTTGTGTTCCTGGGATCTGGCTATTGTTTGACAGCTCTGCTTCTATTGGCTCCCTGATTCAAGTATCCATCTAACTACACATTTTTCTGTTCTCCACTGTTTAAAACCTAGCGTGCCTGACAATTATTCAGTATCTTGTATGTGACCTGGCTTGTCACCTTACAACGAAATCAACTCTTCTACCATGACTTCCACCAAGGCTTCCCTCTTGATGCTACAGAAATTATATGACTTACTCCTTTCATCTACATATTTGCAAGCTAGCTAGCCTCTCCATTACTTTGTTGCTAGGGGTGTCTGTAGAAAATTTTTCCAGGGGGGGGCAAAGCCATATTATGACCCCCAGGCCAGCCAATCCAGCCCCTTTGTTTATATGGAGGGGTTATTGTGGGGGAGGGGGAGTGCCCCCCCTTGCCCCTGCCTCCAGACGCCCATGTTTGTTGCCTCCAGACGCCCATCAGTATTCATCACGCCTCTGTGGTCTTATATGTGGGCAGACACACCTCCTATATCCTGTTCCTTGCTGACAATTACTGCTTTAGGTGAAGAGGTTACTACTTCATTCCTCAAGTTTCCCCTCTATAGTCGTCTCCATTCAAGGCATCTGGGGGTCACAGTAACTGTTCAGAAGCACCTGCTTCCCCACTGAAGCGTCCCTTTCTTTGGACATTCCTCCCAGCTTTTACACTAGCATGTTAATATAACTTCAAGATTAGCCTGGTGCAGGATGATTAGAGAATGCTGTACTTAGTTTCTTAATTGCAATTTATCATGTTATGATGCTGTCCCAGTTCCATCCCCTAGGATACAGTTATTGTTTAAGAACATTATTTATGCATTTGTCAGCTACTATTGTGGATTGCATAAAGTATTTTTGCCCCCTTTCTGTCTTCCTCACTATATAGCCTAATCATATGTCTTGAATCATCTTGCTGATATTTTCCTTAGATTGTTATATCTGCCTGTTTCTCTTGAGGACCTGCTTTATCTGCTTGTTGATCTATTACTCCTAATGTTGCTCTGTGTATTATATGTTGTTCACATGGTAACATACAGCAATTCCAGAACAGTATGACCTTGTTCAGATTGCAGTGTACAGTATTTCTAGAACTGTACGTCCTGGTGGTCCCCCACAACCAAGTGCTCAACTCTTGTGGAGTCTTAAAATGGTTGGAGCTAATTTATATTGTATTGTGTTGAAATATGGTGGGAAAATGTGTTGTTTTCTGTGTCTGAATATAAATGTTATTAATAGTAAGCTACTATCATCTTACTACAATGCTTAAAATGGGTTGGTAACTTATAGATAATTAATAAACAGTAAAGGGGTACCACCTTAATTTCTATTAATTCCCTAACTCTTGCTGAGGGTAACTATTATAGTCACTCCCCGTATCCACTGCCAAAGTTATTCAGATTCTCCTCTTTTGCTCCTGATAGTCATAGAAGTTACTGGGATCCTGCTGTTACTGGTCCTGAGCCTGATACCTGTACTGCCCTACATTCATCCATTTATCTCATTGCTAGGAGGTGGTGATTTATGTCCTACCTATGTCAGCATCCTTCATACATGCTTGGCTGATACCCATTCATACAAGATTACAATGACATTACCACCTCAACCATGTGAACAGTCTGCACACTGACTCCACAGACTACTGAGCAAATCAGCCATGTTGCAAATTTTCTATTTTCTGAACTGAATATATACAAGTAGCAGCAAATATTCACAGACTGTTTTCACCAAAGCAATAGTCACTCATGGAATAACCTGACAATGGGCAATAAGTGCAATGACTGGGCCATTAGTTTAGTAATTAAGCTGTTGTGTTAATATCATCCATGTGATCAACCCCTTATGACAGCAGCCACACTCAGAAACACTGCCAGTCACATGCATTGCAAACCTCTTGTTTGCTTGATGTTTATTATCTAGTTATTACTGCTAATAGATATCAGTCATATTCAATCCTGGTTTTATTATGCAGTCTTGCTACTACAATATTTACAAGCAGTTCCCCATAAAAATCATGTTATAAATTAAAACATGCACCTATATATAATGTTCACATTAACTTTGTAACACTGAAGCAATATGTTTTCATTTAATAGTAATTCTTTTTAGGATGACATATGGTAAATGTGGTTTCTTTCAAAGGAAATAATGTTTTTTCTCTTTACTGTTATGTGTTCTTATATAATTTCTTGGAAATCGCAGAGTAGAAAATTAGGTGAATACATTAAGCTGTAGTACATTCTCTTAGTAAGTTGTAGCTTGCTATATTAATCCGGCTGTATGGAGAACAGGGGGCAGACCTATGACATCAATTCTAGCAAGGTTCTCCTCCACCAAACCCAAGCAACCAAATGAAAAAAACATGCTACAAGCCAACTTCCACAAAACTATGCCTAAACAGGATTCTCCTCTGAAATGGTTTTCAAGCATTTATCTTAGCTGATCATACCCAGAAAAGAACAAAGAACATATGCCATATAGGCTTTAGCAAGATAGAAACATATGTGTTACATATTGTCTCTCTGACAGAGAAGGATTTTTTTTTTGTTTGTTGGTGGGAGAACCTTGTAATTGATGTCATGGGTCTGGTTCCTGTTCTCCATTCAGGTGAATAAATATATCAAGCTACAGCTTACTAAGAGAATGCACTACAACTTAAAGTATTCTTAATGTAATTTTCTACTTTGTATATTATACATTGTGGAGGTGACTAATAGGATGCAAGGTATAAGGGAATGTTTACAAACTAAAGGAAACAAAACAAAGAGCGGGCCTGCATTCAAGTAAAGGACTTAAATTAAATTTTATATCGCTAATTAGATATGTAGTGTCAAACTACATGCTTATTAGACTGTAAAATATACAATGGAATATCCTTTTAATGGTGAGGCAAAAGTGTCTCAACCTGTACAGCAATCTATAAAGTAACAGGCACACACAATGATCTACCCTATGTGGACCAATATTAAAATATAATGTAAACATAGACAAGTGTCACAGGCTGACACAGTAACCAAACCAATAGAAACTGCAAAGAACAAGTAAAAGAAGTCAGAGACACTCAACTCGTCTCATGAGCTTGCAAGGTATGCAAAAAGATCACTAGAAATATCCCCTGCATTTAGGGTGCAATCTCTTTTAACTCGAAAGTGGTGTACACATAGAAGAAATGTTCTGAAGCATATCATATTGGTCCTACCAAAATGACAGTCAAGCCACAAAATGCCGGATCATTCTCCTCCGACTAAGGGAAACAGCTAACCCCAGGTGTACGTTTAAGCCTTGTCGGACCTCATCGATGAGGTGCAGCTGATCCCCCTAGGTCACTCTTAGGGTGAGCAAGCCCAAGAGTAAACATGCAACCTTCACTTAAATAAGCAGCCATTGTCAAAACAGTGTATTTTGAATAACACAAAATTAATTTGCCTAAATGTCCAGTTACATACTAACATAGTAAATTACATTGAAAGAAGTCCATCAGGATCATGCCTCATAACAAAGAGAAATGAGAATTACATAAGCTTTACTGCTGCCAAATATGTTAGTCTTTATATGAACATCCTGTTTCCTCTACTAATACACAGTGTAACCCTGTAATCTCCCTCCTGAAAAAAATGTATCTATCTTCTTTTAGAATCTGCCATTACCATTTCTTTGGAATTCCACAATCTAACAATTCTAGACTCACCTTTTGAAATGGAAAGGCCCAAGATGGTCAAATGGATTTGAATCATATTTAGAATTAGTTGCAAAGGAAGGATAAAGAGAATAAGGATCAAAGGGCAGCCCTGACAATTTTTTTTGGATATTGGGAAGGGTTCGGTGAGAATGCCATTCATTTTAATTGGAAGGGGAGAAATAAAGACTCAAGATACAGTTGAGGCCTCTAGGTCCCATTCCCAAGAACCTAAGCAATTCCTCTACATATAACCAATTTACTCTATCAAATGCTTTTTCCATGTCAACGGAAACTAAGAGGGCCAAGATGCATGAAAATCAGGAAAACAGCTTTAATTGAGTGATCTTTGGTTTCTCTCCCTGGTACAAATCCATACTGATTGGGGTGTATAAAAGATGAGAATCCTGGTTTTAACCTGTTCACTAATAATACACTAATAATTTCGCAAAGAGTTTAACCTCATTATACAACAATGAGAATGGGAGAAAATTGACACAAACAGAGAGGTTTTTGTCAGGTTTAGGGATTACAATGATGTGGGTCTCTAAGGAATGAGGTGGAAAGGGGGTTCCCTGGGCTAGTGTGTTAAAGTGAGCTTAAAGATGTTATAATAGGATGTTAGAGAACTTTTTGAAGTATGATATCAGACACCTTCCGGACCTGGGCCTTTCCCTAGAGGGGAGTATTTGAATACTAAGTCAAGTTCCTCTTTGGAGAAGGGTTTCTCCAGGGAAACAATTATGTCAGACAATAGTTGTGTGATTTCCGTATGAGAGATTTTGTTAAGTGCTCATCAGCAGAAGGATCTTCAAGTTGCTAGGTTATAAAGAGATTTGTAAAAGGACAAAAACATTAGCCATATCTGCAAATTATGTCTGTATGTTGTTCACCTTGATAACAGATGAGAGTTGGTACCGTGTTAGCTGTAGAAATACAGGAGGAAAGTATAGTTGTTGATACTTTTATTGGCTAACTAAGCAGGTTTAGAATGCAAGCTTTCAATACCTTAGGTCTCTTCCTCAGGCATGTTATACAGATAAATATGAAAACATCTCTTATATACAAGTGCACTGTCACGGTTTGGTAAGACTCTCAGACGTAAGGTTTAGGTAAAAACATAACTTTATTGAAAAGTTAAAGGCAATCCATAGGGTTTTCATACACATACAAACAATACATAGAAGATAATGACAATAGACATAGGTTCTACCGGCCTTGCCAATAACACCGGGCAAAGCAACCCAGGCGAGTCTGGAACAAAAGGCTCTACCGGCCCAGCCAATATACTGGGCTGGACAGCCTGACGGAATAGCAGGGAGTAGGCTCTACCGGCCTTGCCAATACCGGGTAAGGCAACCGTAAGATGGCAACGTAAACGGTTCTACCGGCCTTAACAATATACCGGGCAAGGCAGCCTGAGGGGATAACAAGGAGTAGGCTCTACCGGCCTTGCCAATACCAGATAAGGCAACCTAAAGGTGGCAACATGAAAGGTTCTACCGGCCTTACCAATACCGGGCAAGGAAGCCCACAGGAAGGTGACAACCACCGTGACCTAATGACTGTCAGATGACAATGACAGTAAGATGGAAAATAGAGGTTACCAGGTCAAGAGGTCTCACTGTAATCAGAAACTCTCGTGCCATAAACTGTAGGATTAAATGCTGTTAGGACTGGACAGCGCACTCGGGACCACCAGGTACCTGACTGAAAGTCAGGGAGTAAACCAGCGGCCTACGTCAGGAACTTACAGGCAGGATGAGATTCACAAGGCTAGAGGAGCAAACCAGCGTCCGCACGCTGGGACCAACATACTATAATGTGAGCTGCCAGGCAAATGGAGACTGTAATGTGAGCCGCAAGGTTAATGGAGTAAACCAGCGTCACACGCTGGGACCAACAGACTAATGTGAGCCGCAAGGCTAATGGAGTAAACCAGCGTCCGCACTCTGGGACCAACAGACTGTAATGTGAGCCGCAAGGCTAATGGAGTAAACCAGCGTCCGCACGCTGGGACCAACAGACTGTAATGTGAGCCGCAAGGCGAATGGAGTAAACCAGCGTCCGCACGCTGGGACCAACAGACTGTAATGTGAGCCGCAAGGCTTAATGGAGAAAACCAGCGTCCGCACGCTGGGACCAACAGACTGTAATGTGAGCCGCAAGGCTAATGGAGCAAACCAGCGTCCGCCCGCTGGGACCAACAGGCTGTAATGGGAGCCGCAAGGTTAATGGAGTAAACCAGTGTCCGCACGCCGGGACCAACAGGCTGTAATGTGTGCCGCAAGGCTAATGGAGTAAACCAGCGTCTGCACGCTGGGACCAACAGACTGTAACAGGAGCCGCAAGGCTTAGTGAAGCAAACCAGCGTCCGCACGCTGGAACCAAAGGGCTGAAATGTCGCCGGAGTGAAAGAAGAGCAATGTCGCCTCAGACGCTGTAACTGGAAGCAGGAAACAACAGGAACGAGGCAGAGAAGATCAACTGGATCAAGCGTGTCTAAGCAGACTGGCAAACGGAACATCAGCTACTGATGAGAACAACTGGAACCGGACTGGAACTGTCAAGCAGGCAGGAACTCAGAAGCAGGTCGACTCAGGAACTCAGGAACTCAGCAACAGGCCCAATCAGCTATAGTAGAAAGGAGGAAGTGGATGCTGTCAAAGACACCACGAAAGGGCAACCAAAGGGTGCCCAGACTGAGTTTAAGAAGGCAATGTGGGGCGGGCTGAAGGCAGACAGCCAATGGGAGCCCCCTACAGGTGATAGACACTGAATTGCAGCAATCACGGGCACCGTGATATGTACATTGCATTGTTTACAATGGAAATTAGATAAGAGAACACAGCCCAGATCCAGATACTTTTATCAGTCAATGGTATATTGCAGTCTTTCTTTGAGGCTTTAGAGGCATTTACGATGCCAGTGGGTCTGTTGGAAAGGTTAATCCACTGAGTGATAATGTGACAAGAATTCTCTGTCTTTATTCAAACTATTATGAATAGTATTAAACTTTAGCATTAACTTAACCTCCCATACTTTTCTGTCCCTCTGAGTGCAGAACAGCCCCATCAATGTTTTCATAATTATCTGTATAACATGCCTGGGGAAGAGACCTAAGGTCTTGAAAACTTGCATTCTAAATCTGCTTAGTTAGCAAATAAAGGTGTCAACAACTATATTTGCCTCCTGTCGTTCACCTTGTCTTTGACATGGTGTATATAACAATCTTTTTGCTGTATTTTGACTATCCTGGCCATCATTTTCCTGAATTTATTTCCATCCAAATATTTTGCAAATATATGCCAGTGGAATGTTTTTGTGATCCTGTCATTAAAAATGTTAGCTAATGCATCTTATATATTGCTAAAGAGAGGGCATCCTCATTTGGGTTTTATGTAAATATGTCTGATTTTCTGAATTAGGGATTTGTATGCACCTAATTTAATTAATTCTCCCCTGATCCCACATTTATGAGCTTCCCATACTGAAGTGGGTAAGGTAAAACCATTAGAGCTGATTTCAAAATAATTTCTAAGGGAGATTTCAATAGCCTTTTTGGAGTCATTATCCTCCAGGAGACATTTGTGGAGTCTCCAAGCAGAGAAACTCTTTGGAGAAGTATCAGCGTGGATGGACCATTAGCAGACCAAGTGACAGGCTCTAAGCCAGAATTTATAAGGGTGTATATATGATACTGTTCCATAAAAAAAAACTATCCAAGTGTTTCTATTTTGTAGTGGTGAGTAGTAGGTATAGTCATGGGAGCTCAGCTCCAAAAGTCTCCAAGTATCAACTTGCTGATAAGTATTCTGGACAGCTGTCCATTCATTTAATAAGGAAACAGGGTCAGAGGACTGCCTTAATGAGCAATTTAACAGTGGGTCTATCACAGGCCATGGTGACTAGGAATTGCTTCCTGGTACCTAGGTTTTTACTTTCATGGCAAACATGGTTGGGGGGGTTGTGTTTTTTTAAATCCTTTGAGTTCCAGAAGAGTGTTCATTGCATTGCCCTGCAATGTATTGGTACCCATCTGGCACTCAAAGGGTTAACTTAACCAGACCCTCCTGAGACACGCATCCAGCTACTGACCTCTTATATTATATTATTATAATCAGACCTCATTAGGGGGTATCAAAACCATTCCTGAGGCCCCTAGCTATTGATATCCAGCCCATAGTGCTCAGAAATCAATGTAGGTGACACAGAGGAGCAAGACCTTCCTCTGCTTTCACTCCAACCTGGAATTCCGGGTAGGAGTGGGTGAGATCAGGGAAATATTCCTAACATCACTGGAGTCAGGTGACATGAAGAGGCTTTCACTGATCCCACACACTTCTACCTGGAAGTTCAGGTAGTAGTGAAAGCAGCTGAGGGTCTTGCTCATCAGCATTGCCTACATTGATTTCCCAGCACTATCGGCTGCAATTCCAACCCCCAAACCCCAGCACTCCTACCCTAAGTATCACAGCCCTAACTGAGTCAATTCCAGGTACATTCCAACCCAAAACCAGACCCCCACACCCCAGCACTCCTACCCTAACAACCAGAGCCCTAACTCAGCCAATTCCAGGTACAGCCAACCTACTTCCAACTCCCACACCCCAGCACTCCAACCCTATGTATCACAACCCTTAACTCAGCCAATTCCAGGTATAGTCAATCCACTCCCAACTCCCATACCCTAGCACTAGAACCATAACTATTCCAGCCCTGAACACAGCCCAAACCAGCACCAATCGCATTAAGAATGATGGAAAAAACAAGAAAAACAAGTAAGAATGATGGAAAAAAGAAGAAAAACAAGTAAGAATGATGGAAAACCAAGTCAGACACATAACTCCAACCCCTAACCCCAGGAACCCCTACAACCCAAACCCCCAAGCCCCAACCCTAGGAACCCCAACACCCACCAACCACTAGCAGAAACACACTTAAGAATGATGGAAAAGAAGAGAAAACACAGTAAAATTGATGGAAAACAGGACCAAAAACAAGAAAGAATGATGGAAAACAAGAGAAAAAGCAAGTAAGAATGATGGAAAAACAAGTAAAAACACATAACTCCTATCCACTCCAACCCCCACACCCTAGCACTCCTACCCTAAGTATCACAGCCCAACTCAGTCAATTCCAGGTACTTTCCAACCCAAAACCAGACCCCCAGACCCCAGGCCTACAACCCTTCCAATGACAGCCCTACATCAGACAATTCCAGGTACTTTCCAACCCAAAACCAACCACCCACACCCTAGGCCTTGTAACCATCGCGACCTCAGCCATAACGACCCCAGCCCTAACCCTAGAATTGCCTGAAACCAACCCTACTAAACCCCCAAACCCCATCCCTAAACCTAGTCACCCTAATATCCCCAATCCATCCCCCAATCCTAACCCTAGAAGCCAGAATCACCGCTCTTCTAACCATAGCCAATACAAACCCTACAATCCCAGCCCTAGTCACCTGAACCCCAAGAACCCTTCCTGGACACCACTCCATCCCTACCCTAAAGCCAGTAATCCCAGCTACCAAGGGAAACCCCAAGAAAACAGCCCTGAAAAGAGCAGAAACCAGTTGAAATCGCATTACGAATGATAGGAAAAAGGAGAAAAAGGCAGTACGAATGATGGAAAACAAGACCAAAACACAGTAAGAATGATGGAAAAAGAAGAAGACTTATACAGACAACCCACTCCAACCCCCCACACCCTAGCTACCCAACCCTACCTATTCTAGCCCTCCTAACACACTACAATCAGCACCAAAACACACCAAAACACAGCCCACAACACAGCCCAAATCCAGCTAAACACAGCCAAAAACAGCAGTATCAGTACCAACCAACTATCTCCAACCCACTCCTACCCCCACACCCTAGCAATCCAATTCCTAGCTAACTCACACCTGGACAACACAGTCCCAACCAGCTCCAATCGCAGTAAGAATGATGGGAAAACCAAGACAAAACAAGAAAGAATGATGGAAAAGCCAAAAACAAGCCAAAATCGCAGTAAGAATGATGGAAAAACAAGGAAAAAACACAATTCCAACCCCCAAACCCCAGCACTCCTACCCTAAGTATCACAGCCCTAACTGAGTCAATTCCAGGTACATTCCAACCCAAAACCAGAACCCCACACCCCAGCACTCCTACCCTAACAACCAGAGCCCTAACTCAGCCAATTCCAGGTACAGCCAACCTACTCCCAACTCCCACACCCCAGCACTCCAACCCTATGTATCACAACCCTTGGGCTGATTTAACCCCTTGTTTGCCAGATGGATATGGAATACATTGCTTTGCAATGCATTCCGTACCCCTCTGGCACTCAAGGGGTTAATAGAAATGCCAGGAAGCAAGGTTAATATACCAAGAAGAACTGAAGAAAGTCTAAAGCCCACCGGTATCTCAACCTTGGTCCTCAATACTGCTAATAGTGCAGGTTTTAGCAATTGGCCTCTTTGAGCTCAGGTGTGTAATTATTGGATCATTCATTGTAATTAGATCACCTGGGATCAGGCAGGGAAATCTTTAAAGAAAATAATGCCCTAGGAATAAATGTTTTTTTACTGTAACAGATTGCTATATGAAGGGCACCTTCCTAGGTAACATTCAGGTATATCCATCTGTTTTTATTTTGCACTGTATTTGCAGTTTCATGAAAATAGTGATCTGTGTTCAAGTCCATACCTTCTAACATTTCAACTGGCCAAAAAAAGGACAATCTTGTTTTAGGTGTTGTGTAGAGATGGATGAAAATTTTAACTTCAAACCAAAATAGGCAAAAAAAAAGTCACTTCCTGTCTGGTGAACAGTTTCCAGTGAAAAGTACATTTTCCCACTTTTTTCACCTAGCTAATTGCTTTGAAATCAATCAAATCAAATCAATGTTCACCACATGACAGTTTTCTCTTCTTTTCCTGCAGACATATAAAAGGGTGTTAGGCTCTACAGTATGCCATTATGTGTTTGTGAGAAAGCAGCATATTTTTGATCTAGAGAAGATAGCTACATGGAGTGGTGTTGAAGCTTAGTTTAGGGAGTCTTTTAGGTAGGACATTTGTTGTGTGTATTAAGGTAGTCTGGAGGCACTCTAGGGGAGTAGAAGGAAAGGAGTTTAACCCCAATTACCCCAAAATTCGGTGTGTCTGACTGGCAAGACACAAGGAGCAGTGATCCAAGCTCCTTCCTGATCTGGCTGTTTTTAGCTCTGTGCTGGGCAAGTCTGGGGCTGTGAGAATGCAGCAAAGGAGGTTGACCCCAAATATCCTGCCTGACTGATTTGATTTGAAAGACACAGACAGTTGTAGTCCAATTTCCTTGTTAATCTTGCTGTTATTATATCTGTGCTAGGGGAGTCTGGGGAAATGAGTTGTTGATTTTTTTATTTCCAATTTATTTTTTTGGACAGTGACAAGATAGGGTGGACAACTGTAAAAATATAAAATAAAATAATAATAATAATAATAATAATAATAAAAATAAATTAGGTGACAGACAACTGACTGGGTTCCTGATGTGAGCTGTGTGACTGAGGAAGACTTGATAGATAGCAGATTAGATTGAGTATTTTGTTGAGGGCCAAGGTAATACATCACACACTATCAGTTATGTTGTTTACTATAGAGTAAAAACACACACAGTAATTGAGGAATGTCCCGCAAACACAAAAGGGGCAGGGGGAGCGTAAAAGGAGCAGTGCAGGTATGTGGAAGTAAAGTGGTAGTTCAAAAACTGTCTGCGGCCATGGTTGCTGCAGCTCGTGCGATAAAAGATGATGATCACTCTCCTCCTGGGGAGGATGCAGTTTGTCAAGTTCCCTTCAAAAGTCCCATCACCACCACCAACAGCACCAATACTATAAAAAAAAATGTAGGAAGAACACTGAAGACAAGAGTGAGTCGCACCATCATCTCCTTGCATCAATACATATAAAACTCCATTCATGCTCCCCATTAAATCAATAGACCCCTTCTATTGGGTACATGTCTTCATGTGTATAACAAATACATAACTCCTAATTATTTAGAGAAATGACTAATCCAACATCAATATCAGCAGACATATTTGGATTAGAGATGGGCTTCCTTTGATATAGTTAATAATACATTAGAGCATAAACGTGTTTGTATTGTACCAAAATACATTGAAGCCTACAAACATCCAAAGGGTATGTTTAACATAACAACTGGCTACTGAGAAAACAATTTTCAGCTGTTCATAGGTTCTCCAAAAGGTATTTGAACTCTGAAGAAGAGCAATATTGCTATACAGGTTTTTCCTCTTAGATCTTAGACTCCTTAACCTTTTGAATGCCAGAGAGGTATGCAATGCATTGCAAAGCAATGCTTTGCGTACCCCTCTGGCACTCAAACGGTTAAACTCCTACAAATATGCTTGAGCAATTTGATAATTTGTGAAAGGTTTTGCAGAAGTTGATAACAACTTCAAGTTTCACATTAAATAAACCACAGCACTTGGGAACAGAAATGGCGAGCTTCATGGAGGTGGACTCGACGTGTCACAAGGGTCACCCGGAGATTCTTCTGCTCCATAATGGGTCATGCTATGGATGCCTGTTGGAAGGGATGACAGGATTTGAAACTGTTCCATTTAACTGTCAGTCATGCACATGATGAACCATCATTATACCAGTAGACTATCCTTTCCTTGCAATGGGTTGTCTACCCCTCTGGAACCCATAAGATTTTGATCAAGGGTATGCCAGTCAGCCATATGTATGTGTGACAGGGACCTTGAAGCAGTATGTCATTACAATGTGAACCAAACCCCATGAAACAGAGAGTGTCTGCATGGCAATGTCATTGTACACACATACACACATATACACAGGTCAGCATGGTGGGCCTTGCAACCTGACTCCCATATAGTTACTACAATGCTGTAGACAACACTAACACAGTATATTCTTCACTATTCTGCTCCATTGGGCTTTGCACAGCTGTTGTTCTCAGGCTAACTCCAATACCCCTTTAACACATGGAAAGCCAAAGTGGTATCCAATCATTGCATGTAATTGCATTAGATACCCCTCTGTTACTCCAAGGGTTCTAGGGTTGATATGGCTATGTTCAACTCAGTAAATGCTGTTTTCTGTCAGTTTAACTGAGGGATATGATGAACATGGGCAATGTTATGTACTTTTGTTCTCAGGGTGATGGATGATATCCTTGATGTGCCAATGTCATCTTGTCCAAATGAATCACAGATGTTAGTTGAATACACACCCTCAACATAACACATCCATGAAATAGATGATGCATGGCTTAGATACTGTATCAGCTATGTGGTCGTAGTAGGCAATAAGAGGCCTGTGTATGTGAATCATCCCGAGGAGTGAAACAGATCATGTGTTGTGTGAGTGTGTTTGCACACATTCCTCAAGCCATGATCATGCACATACATGCATTGAGTTTGATTTGTGTATTATACTCACGGGTGAAATAGTCTCTGATGAGGCTGTCTCATATCTGTGCCCCTCTCAAAGTATCCTCATCCTCTGGAAGGGGAACGGGGACCTCCATGAAGTGTTGTAGCACCACATCCTCGACTAGATGTGTGTCTACAGCTAGGTTGTGTAGTATTTTTACACCCTAGGATTATGTCACATACCTTTCCGGGTGCATATTGTAGAGCCCCCACCCCTGAGTGATCCAGGCAATGGAACTGAGCTTTGGGCAGGCCAAAGATGCACTCTATGGCATTCCTGGTTCTAACGAGAGCCTCATTATAGCGTTCCTGTGCAGGTGTGTATGGATTGGTTATTGGTGTGAGTAGCCATGGCTTGCAACCATAGCCGGTATGACATGTGGACAGAAAATTACATTGTGAAACAGGGACCACATGTTATGAGGATGATGTACTACTTGTGTGTCATGATCATGCTAAGCTGTGTTTACATGAGTCGTGTGAGTGCACCTGTGGATGTGATGTGATGTTTGGTTTGTTGACTTACCCAAAAGCCATCCTACTGTATAGGTCTGAGCATGTAGGAGTCAAGACCGCTGCTGGGATAGGAGGCACAAACATGGGTTATCCTCATTGTGGCATCACACACCATCTGTACTTTGATGGAATGGAAATTCTACCTGTAGATGTACAGATGTCCCTCTTGTGCTAGAGTTCTTATTCTCACATGTGTGCAGTCTATGGACACCCATGACCTTGGGCATTCCTCCCCTTGTGTAAAAGCCTTGTTTGACATGTGTCCACTCCATGTAGGTGGTGGGGAAGTGGATGTAGGTCCTGGCCTTCCTCTTGAGGGCTGTCAACACCTGAGCCGGTGCCCTTGAACACATTGCCTGTGACATGCCAGATATATAGCCTTCTGTGGACTGGAACAATTCACTTGCCGTGAAATGGATGGCACACATCAGCTTCTGCAATCCGGATAGGGCACGGTTGGTGCCGTAAATGTGGTTGATGTCATCTCTGATCACCTCATATAGGTCCATAATGCTTGGCAACGGCATTGCTTGGAGGTTGATGTAGCTCCCTAGCTCCCACATGCCTTCATCTCTGATGTCGTCTCAGGAATGGGTATGCGAACATACTGGTTGTTAATCTCTCTCTCTTCTTGCCTTTCTGTCTCTCTGTCTCAATGGAATCATTGTAAACACTCCACGTCTGAGGACAGTGAGATATCCCTTTAAGACAGTGGTGGGGTGTTGTGGTGGGGTGTTGTCCAGGTGTGGTCATGAAGTAGTGTCGGGCTATTTATATGAAGGTATCCAAAGGGTTAAACAGAGAACCACTCAGGTTGGATTTCTTCACTTAAATAGGCAAATGACATAAAATAATTCGAGAACTTTATCTTTAATATGTATTGACACGCTACTTCACAGTAACAAATTGATCACAAGAATCAATCCTTCATATTTGTGCAAAAATATATATTTTATTAAAATACAATATATATATAAGTATCAGCAACAATGAAATATATAAGTGATTAGCAATTATAAAAGGTCATAGAAAATCAAACCAGACTTATTATCATTAAGATTACCAGCGATGCAAGGGTTAACCACACATAGGTATATTCAGAGGTATAATGACAATAATTGCATTCAGCAGCATAGAACAGGTTAATTGATTGTTACAATTAATATAATACAGTTGGCCGCAGTGTGTCTCTTAATACCTCTGCCCCAGAAACTGTATAGACTATGCCAATTATGATGTAAGGGGTATTGTGAGATGAATTAAATAATTCCTCTAACAATTCCTTGTATCATATATGGATAATAATCAAATTTAGGGAATGACTGGAATAGAATCCCAGATTTGAATCACTATAATTTAATTATATACTGAATTCAATATTGAATACCTCTGAATAAAATATATAAATTGCAATTAATATAGACAATCAAAATCACACAAATAATTTACTTAAAATTACTTCATGCAACATTTTTTGACTACAGCAACATATATAAAACCTATATGCACTCCAAGGGTTAATCCACACGTTTAAAATAGATGCCACACCCAGAAGTTATTTTGTCTATTGAGTTAACCTTCCAATTTACAAAATATAAGCCTAGCACATATACAGAGAATTCCAAAAGAAAACACCACTAACAGCAGACAAAGAGCGGTTAAAGGGTTAATAACTGGATTCAAAGAATATCCTATATCAAATATTAACTATTATAATCTTCCCAGAACCACAAAATATTACTCTAGGAATACCAAGATTTATATTAGCTAATATAGATAACCCACGCTATATACTGTATTACACTGATTGGCAATTTATAACATTTCCCAATAGATATATATATAGATTCTATTACTTCCAGAATTTAATAGCTAAATCTAGCTTATTATAAATTATCCCAGATGGTTGGCCAGTCCACTTAAGACAATTATAAGACTATTTAAGTTTCTTCAAACAGAAGAAAAATTATGAAATTCTGGATTAAATGAATCTAAATGAATAAATGATATAGTTACCAATCAAGATTTCTTTGTATCTCTCTGTGAGATGGCAGGATCAGGAATTTAATCAGCAAAGCCTTCTTTTGTCAGGAATCACCCAGGAGTTTCTTATTCAGGAAGTGAAGGGCCTCTTTTTCAGGAAGTGAAGCCTTCTTTCTCAGGAGGTGCAGGACCCCGAACCAACAGTATCTTGGCATTATATTTGCAATTTTTGCCTTATCAGTAATCCCCACCTTTTTCTGATGATTGGACAAAGATCCATCTCATTATACGTGACATCCCCAGTCTGCCCTGATTGAATATTAATATATCCCTAATTATTCAAGGAATGTGGATAATCCCAGTCACGATGCTCTCAAGACTCTAGATGGCACTCTTACTCTATTTAACATCTTTACATGTGGCAGATCAGATGGCTTTTGTCAAGACTGAGAGAGATCATAACGTTATCAGCGACCCCATAAACATGTCATTCTACCAGCCTTTCTCACATAGGATTACATCTTTCTCAGCCATTTTGTCTCCAACTGAATATCAATCTGCCATTAAGCTGACATTCAGTTATTTTCACTCCCTACCTTGGACCAATGGCCCATTGTTCAAACATGAGGTAATTTGAACATCTCCTTAACAGAATTTCAGTTAAATTTTAGTATTAGAATTAACCCTCTATGCTCCCCCAGGACAAAGTCTCTGACATAATCCCCCTTTTAGCAAAAAATTTTCTAACTTGATAAAAGTTCTAAAATATTATTGCTAAACTGGAGGAGACTGTTGTCATCTTCTTCCTTGGGATCATCTCTGAAGTTAATACAGTTCGCTTCAGTTCATCAACTACTTAATGGCATCGGCTTGCTCCCAAAAGACGAGGCACTTATTGTTCTCTTCAATAATTGGAACAATCTCTCTGATTAGGGAATCATATACCAATTTTGTTGATAGGAAGATGTTGCGTCTAATACGAATAGTTGCTTGGCCTATTCAAGGATCTCCATAGTTTTTGCTTGAGCTGAAAAGGCACGCAGATCATATCAGACTCCCAGTTTTGGAACAAGTGGTGGAAGAAATATCAAATTCTTCTTGGATGGTGATTTATGGGAACAGGTTGGCAGAACTCCTCTAGGATCCAAATTCTTCTCTGTTAGGATGGTCTCCGGCATCTCTTGCCCAATGGTTCTTGATAAAGGCACTGGAACCACGCTTGGCTGTGTCCAGAACTCCTGTCACAGAAGAAGGATGATTCACATCACGGTATCTGGCTTTGGCTGGAACTCCTAGAATCGAAGGAGGATGATCCACATCTCGGCCTTGGTCTTGACGTCCATAACCATGGCAACTGTCAATTGACCTCACTCTTTTAAGGACTCGTTGGTCTAAAAGAAATGACACATAAGTGATCTCATATTGAAACATTTGTTGCATGCATACATACATGACAATACAGTTTCAATCAGTATCCCTATGACCATGGTATTGTTATGATTACTGTATATAGTTTTTTTTTTTGCACCAGTTTGCTTGTGGCCCTTGCTAGCCTTAAGCTAAACTATCATAAACTAACACTCTCTGTCTCTACTCTTCCCCCTTTTATAGAGAAATGACCCTCAGCTGTATGCTACAAACAAAACCTTGTCAAAAGGAAAAATAAAATTAGCATAACAACATGTTCAGAGAATCATAGCATCAAACCATTTGTTGACAAGATATGTTAGAGTGTTAGTGGGGAACATACATGCCACACAGACAGACAAAAGAGAAAGCGACGTTTCATTGAAACAAAAGAAGAAAAGAGAACCAAATATGACAATGTCATTTGTACAATCAAGGATACTCATCCATCCGATGATTATTAGGATCCTTGTTCTTCTTCCGCTTCTCCTTCTATGATCTGTAACTGTCATTTGGGGTGACAATCACGCAATTGGTTTATATGAACCCACTTCTCTACAATTTCACCATTAATAGGGATAGAAACCTTATAGGCAGTTTCCCTGTGGTGGTCTTTAGGTCATGGTAAGTCTTATTACTTACCACTACCTTCTCCAGAATTATCTGGGTAAAAGATAATTGTATAACATTCACTTAGTCTATAATGGGCTTTAATTGCTGTGGTAAATCAGCACCTATAATTAACCTGTTATAGGGGATCCCAATTACTATGACTATATGTGTGAATGATTTATTACCGATATTAAACTTTAGCCATATGGTTCCCAATACGTTTAAGGGGTTACCTCCTACGCTTATTAGGGATCCATCAAATGCTTTCAACACTGGCTTTACAGGAGTACCCTCCATAATATGATACTAATGGGAGCTAGACCCTATATCTAAGAGGTACTTATTAGCGTAGCTTGAGATCCTGTAAACAAATCTTCCTTCAGATGCCTGAGAATCCCCCCCTTGCCTGCAAGGGTTAATTCCTGAATTTACAGGAGCAGACTTGAAGAAATGCAGGGAAAAGAAGTGACTTCATCAGGGATGGACTTATGTGTACCTAGCTGTGGTTGAGATAAGGAAGAAATGTTAGAGTCACACAAAGCATTTACATCCTGTAAAGAAAATGTGTTAGCATTCCGATTGGTCAAAACATTATCAGTTATTGTAGGACTTACATAGGGTAAAGCAATGTTATTCTTTTCCCCTAAGGCCTGGTTACCATTACCCTGTTCTGTTATTGAGTGGCAGTTGCCACTCCTGGGGCTGTCCTTAAAAAAGGGTTAGATCCCTGCTGGGTATCAGAACTGGGACTTTGGCCTAGCTGTGCCATAGTATTCATAATTTTTGCCATCATATCTGTTAGGTTGTTAACCTGGACCTTAAGACTTACTTGCTTCTGACCTTGGTTCCCAGAATCAGACTTATTATTTTGCTGATTATTAGAGTTTTTACTCTTTTGGAACCTCCTGGGAAACTTAGATCTATTTTGTTTTTTGTTGTAACCCTGGGATCTCTTGAAAAATGGTTTCTGACCATTTGAGTTATTAGACCCCTGGGAACTAATAGAGGCAGGTCCCTTCTGTCCTGGTGCCTGTTTATGAACCTGTGGAGATTTTAACACCTCTGCACAGGTTCTTTTGCCAGATTCAAACGGCAAACTTTCCTCAACCAATGTTTCTGCTACACACTGGGAGGCAGGCTTCTTGTCCCTAGCTGGGGTATTCTCACTCTGCTGGGCATTATACAGCTTAATAGCTTGAGTGAGTAACCAATCTAGTGATAACAGGGGTGAATAATCCCTAGCTAGATTAGTTTTCATGTATCTAGGCAGAGCATTAAAGAACAGTTCCCTGAACTCATATGAATGAAAATCTGCATCCCTAGCTGCAAGGATATATGCACATTTAAGCTCTGACAAGAATTGCCTGGGGTCCTGGTCTGGCCTACATTTTAGTGCATATATAGCACATTTAGCCTCATGGCGAGTTTTATAAGGACCAAACACAAGGATTATCTGTTCCATTGTGTCCTCCCAGGTAGTGATATCCATCTCAGCTAAAGAACTGAAAAAGAAATTCTCTGCAACATCAAAAACCCAAGGCACGTAATACATTTTATAACGGTCAGAATGAAGGTCTAGGGATGCAAGTGTTTCAGTATAACGGTCTAAATGACTCACAATGGATATTTTAGATTTTCTGTGGAAAACTGGCATGGTATCCCTAAGAAATCTTATTATTTTAGTTCCTTCAACTAAAGGTGACTGTTCCTCCTGTTCAAACCTACTCGGTGTGGGCATTGTCCTCCTGTTAGGTTTGATCATTGACTCCCTATTAGAGGGTAATCTGTGCCCTGTTAAAAGGCTCCGTGGTGCAAGGTGTGTGACTTGCTCTGGGATGTTACCCTCATCATCACACTTCAGCAAGACATGTGACTTCTAAGGACTGACAGCCCCCTCCTCCCCCGGTGAGTAATCCTGGTGACTGCTAGGTATAGCAGGTTGGGTCTGAACTACCTTGTCAGGACTAATATCCTGGCCCATCTCAGAGAGGGTATGGTCAGAATCAGAAGCAGTAAAGGCCTGCATTCTTTCTGACAATTCCTGGATCTGGCTGGACAAGACATTAAACATATCTAGATCCACTGATTTATCCCGTTTAGGGGCATTATCACTGGCCTGATATACCAACACTTGCTCTCGCAATTTTATATTGTCCTGAACCCGCTTGTCTAAATGGGATTGGAGTTGCCTAATGTGTTCTTGCAAAATGTATATCTCACCTTGTAGATCATACATCTTAGCACTAATGGCAGTATTATGTGCTTTTGTAGACCACATTTCCTCAAGAGCTGCTTTACGCCTGCTCTCTAGCCCATTTACCTGGTGCTGGAGAGATTTAATGTGCTCTTCCTGTGCGTTTGCAATTTTAACATATTTACGCACCTCTTCCTCTAACTCAGAGATCTTTTCAGTCTGAGCCTTTAGTGCTTGTTTTAGTGGCTCTACACCCTTTTGCTTAGCCTCCAATTTGTTTCTCTGGAAGCCTATAATAGTTAACAATTCAGGCACAATTAATAAAATCTGGATGTCCAAATCCCTTGCCTTAGTTTGATCTATACACCTATTCCATGCTCGATAATAGAAGCTATCAGGCTGCCACATTTTATCAAATTGGGATACCACCCTTAGCTCTATATCATTACACCATTGCTGTGCATCACTTTTAATTTTGAGGCGAGAATGGATGGCTTAAATTAGCCTCCCTTCTACAGCCCATTTTGTGTCTTCTTCTGGTCTCTGTTCCATTGGATCAGATACAGAAGAATTTGACTCAGACATGTTTAAGCACAAATAGGTTACTGTGTAATATATCTGCCAATAAAATTATTTAACAAATGTGTCAATCCTATATAAAGATCTCGGTGGGACCTCCAAAAATCTGTCGGGCTATTTATATGAAGGTATCCAAAGGGTTAAACAGAGAACCACTCAGGTTGGATTTCTTCACTTAAATAGGCAAATGACATAAAATAATTCGAGAACTTTATCTTTAATATGTATTGACACGCTACTTCACAGTAACGAATTGATCACAAGAATCAATCCTTCATATTTGTGCAAAAATATATATTTTATTAAAATACAATATATATAAATGTATCAGCAACAATGAAATATATAAGTGATTAGCAATTATAAAAGGTACATAGAAAATCAAACCAGACTTATTATCATTAAGATTACCAGCTATGCAAGGGTTAACCACACATAGGTATATTCAGAGGTATAATGACAATAATTGCATTCAGCAGCATAGAACAGGTTAATTGATTGTTACAATTAATATAATACAGTTGGCCGCAGTGTCTCTTAATACCTCTGCCCCAGAAACTGTATAAACTATGCCAATTATGATGTAAGGGGTATTGTGAGATGAATTAAATAATTCCTCTAACAATTCCTTGTATCATATATGGATAATAATCAAATTTAGGGAATGACTGGAATAGAATCCCAGATTTGAATCACTATAATTTAATTATATACTGAATTCAATATTGAATACCTCTGAATAAAATATATAAATTGCAATTAATATAGTCAATCAAAATCACACAAATAATCTACTTAAAATTACTTCATGCAACATTTATCATAATTTTGACTACAGCAACATATATAAAACCTATATGCACTCCAAGGGTTAATCCACACGTTTAAAATAGATGCCACACACAGAAGTTATTTTGTCTATTGAGTTAACCTTCCAATTTACAAAATATAAGCCTAGCACATATACAGAGAATTCCAAAAGAAAACACCACTAACAGCAGACAAAGAGCGGTTAAAGGGTTAATAACTGGATTCAAAGAATATCCTATATCAAATATTAACTATTATAATCTTCCCAGAACCACAAAATATTACTCTAGGAATACCAAGATTTATATTAGCTAATATAGATAACCCACGCTATATACACGCTATATATGTATTACACTGATTGGCAATTTATAACATTTCCCAATAGATATATATATAGATTCTATTGCTTCCAGAATTTAATAGCTAAATCTAGCTTATTATAAATTATCCCAGATGGTTGGCCAGTCCACTTAAGACAATTATAAGACTATTTAAGTTTCTTCAAACAGAAGAAAAATTATGAAATTCTGGATTAAATGAATCTAAATGAATAAATGATATAGTTACCAATCAAGATTTCTTTGTATCTCTCTGTGAGATGGCAGGATCAGGAATTTAATCAGCAAAGCCTTCTTTTGTCAGGAATCACCCAGGAGTTTCTTATTCAGGAAGTGAAGGGCCTCTTTTTCAGGAAGTGAAGCACCTTTCTTTTTCAGGAGGTGAAGTACCTCTTTTTCAGGAAGTGAAGCCTTCTTTCTCAGGAGGTGCAGGACCCCGAACCAACAGTATCTTGGCATTATATTTGCAGTTTTTGCCTTATCAGTAATCCCCACCTTTTTCTGATGATTGGACAAAGATCCATCTCATTATACCGTGACATCACCAGTCTGCCCTGATTGGATATTAATATATCCCTAATTATTCAAGGAATGTGGATAATCCCAGTCATGATGCTCTCAAGACTCTAGATGGCACTCTTACTCTATTTAACATCTTTACTAGTGATGAGCGAGCATGCTCGGCCGAATCTCGGTTCGGCTCGAGCATCGCTCTGCTCGGCACATGGCGGTACTCGTACGAGTACCGCATGTGCTCGCCCGCCATGTTCAGGTCTCCTCCCCGCACGTTTCGCGGCTGCTGCGCAGCCAATAAACGTGCGGGGAGGCTCTGACATCAGTGTAATGCCAGCAGCCATGTTGGCTGCTGGCATTACACTGATTGGCTGGCCAGAACCCGTGATCGGGTGCTGTATAGCACCTGACCAGCGAGTTCGGCTCAGTCTTAGCCAGGGAGAGATGAGGATAGGAAGGGAAAGTCAGTGTAGGGAGAAGAAAAGTGTTTTTGAACTCTTTAAAGACCCAAAAGTCCTTTTTAGGGCTGTTGTGTGTGGGGGCAGCAGTTATATTTTGTTTGGGGGGGCACAAATTTAAAAAAAAAACGTCACATATTCCGTTCACTGTGCCTAGCCGCAGATTAGCAGCACATTCTGTTTAGTGTGCAAAGTTGCAGATTAGCAGCACATTCTGTTTAGTGTGCAAAGTTGCAGATTAGCAGCACATTCTGTTTAGTGTGCAAAGTTTAAAAAATAAACGTCACATATTCCGTTCACTGTGCCTAGCCGCAGATTAGCAGCACATTCTGTTTAGTGTGCAAAGTTGCAGATAAGCAGCACATTCTGTTTAGTGTGCAAAGTTTAAAAAATAAACGTCACATATTCCGTTCACTGTGCCTAGCCGCAGATTAGCAGCACATTCTGTTTAGTGTGCAAAGTTGCAGATTAGCAGCACATTCTGTTTAGTGTGCAAAGTTTAAAAAATAAACGTCACATATTCCGTTCACTGTGCCTAGCCGCAGATTAGCAGCACATTCTGTTTAGTGTGCAAAGTTGCAGATTAGCAGCACATTCTGTTTAGTGTGCAAAGTTGCAGATTAGCAGCACATTCTGTTTAGTGTGCAAAGTTTAAAAAATAAACGTCACATATTCCGTTCACTGTGCCTAGCCGCAGATTAGCAGCACATTCTGTTTAGTGTGCAAAGTTGCAGATTAGCAGCACATTCTGTTTAGTGTGCAAAGTTTAAAAAATAAACGTCACATATTCCGTTCACTGTGCCTAGCCGCAGATTAGCAGCACATATTCCGTGTAATATGAAGAAGGCGGGTAAAAAGGGACGGGGAAGTGGACGTGATCCTGATAGTTCAGGGCGCGGGTCAGGACGCGTAGAAACTGTGCCTGGTGCCAGAGCACAAGAAAGAAAGACATCCACCATACCTAGCTTCATGTCTCAGTTTACAGGGCGTCGCAGGACATCACTCTCGAGGTCAGACCACTGCGAACAGGTGGTCGGTTGGATTTCAGCTGATACTGCTTCCAGTCGGTTAAGCACCACCCTGTCTTCCACCAAGTCCACTCTCAGTAGCCAAGAGTCTGGTCAACACAATCCTCACCCTGATCATCCTTCCTCTCACCATAGAGGGTCTGGCCAAAGAAGTGATCCCACACTGGGATATAGTGAGGAGCTCGTCTCATCACCAATCCTTCATTTGAACCTCTCTCCAAGCACGCTTGCAGAGGAACATGAGATCTTGTGCCCTGATTCACAACCTCTAGAGGGTACCCAATCACAAGAAGATGACAGAGGGGAACGGCATTTAAGGTCAAAGGAAGTGGATGATGATGATGATGAGACACAGTTGCCATCAAATCAACCACTATTACTGTCTCAGGACCTTGATGAGGAGGATGATACACAGTTGTCAATGACTGAGTATGTGGTGGGATCAAGAAATGAGGAGGATGATCAGAGTGAGGAAGTGGAGGAGGACTTGGTGGACGATGAGGTCACTGACCCCACCTGGGAAGGTGGAGAGCCGAGCGATGACAGCAGTCCTGAGGGTGAGCCATCTGCAGCACCGCAACAGGCTGGAAAAGGCAGTGGTGTGGCTAAAGAAAGAAGGCGGACCGCACCAAACCGGCCCGCAAATGTTCCACGGAGCACCCCCTTGCGTAAATCTCCCTTGCCAAGGGCTAGGTGTTCCGCGGTATGGCGTTTTTTTAAGGAAAGTGCGGACGACAAAAGAATTGTAGTTTGCAACCTGTGCCACACCAGAATGAGCCGAGGCATGAACACTAGCAACCTCACCACCACCAGCATGATCCGACACATGGCATCCAAGCACCGTAATAAGTGGGATGAACGCCCGGATCGCCAATCTGTGTCTGCAGGCCACACCACTGCCTCCTCTTCCCCTGTTTTCGGTGCCGGCCAATCGCCTGTCGAAGGCGCAGGCCCGCATACCTCCCGCCCTGCACCTGTACCATCTGAAGCACCATCAGCGACCACATCCACTTCCCTGTCCCAGCGCAGCGTCCAAATGTCGTTACCCCAGGCATTTGAGCGCAAGCGAAAATACCCAGCCACCCACCCACAGGCCATAGCACTAACCTCACACCTTTCCAAATTACTGGCCATCGAAATGCTGCCATTTAGGCTTGTGGAGACTGAGTCCTTCCGCAGCCTGATGGCAGCAGCTGTCCCTCGGTACGCAGTCCCCAGCCGCCACTACTTTTCCCGGTGTGCCGTCCCCGCCTTACACCACCATGTGTCCCGTAACATCACCCGTGCCCTGACCAACGCAGTTACTGGGAAGGTCCACTTAACGACTGACACATGGACAAGTGCTTGTGGCCAGGGACGCTACATTTCCCTGACGGCACACTGGGTGAATGTTGTGGAGGCTGGGAGCGACTCGGACCCTGGGATGGCACAGGTGCTACCCACGCCGAGGATTGCGGGCCCTACCTCCATCAGGGTTTCCACCAGCACCTACGTTATTGGCTCCTCCTCCTCCTCCTCCGTTTCCACCTCCGAATTCTCTGCGCGCAGCGCCACTCACCCATCAGCCGGTAGCTGGAAGCAGTGTAGCACTGCAGTGGGGAAGCGTCAACAGGCCGTGCTGAAGCTGATCTGCCTTGGGGACAAACAGCACACGGCCTCAGAGCTGTTGCAGGGGATTAGTCACCAGACCGAGCAGTGGCTCTCGCCACTCAACCTGCAACCAGGCATGGTTGTGTGTGATAATGGGCGTAACTTGGTGGCGGCTTTGGAGCTCGGCAAGCTCACACACGTACCATGCCTAGCGCATGTATTTAATTTAGTGGTTCAGCGATTTCTAAAAACCTACCCCAATTTGCATGATCTCTTGACCAAGGTGCGCCGCGTGTGTGCACATTTCCGTAAGTCATCAACAGCTTCAGCAGGCCTGTTGAAGCTGCAGCAGCGCTTACAATTGCCAGCTCACCGGCTGCTGTGTGACGTGAGCATGCGCTGGAACTCCACCTTCCACATGTTGGCCCGGCTTTGTGAGCAGCAGAGGGCAGTAGTGGAGTACCAGCTGTTACACGGTCGTCGCCTCTCCGTTCAACTTCCTCTAATCAGAAGTGAGGAGTGGGAATGGATGTCAGACCTCTGTGAGGTTTTACGCAATTTTGAGGAATCGACACAGATGGTGAGCGGCGATAACGCTAATATCAGTGTAACCATCCCACTTCTGTGTCTACTGAAACGCTCGCTGCTCACAATTAAAACCGACGCTTTGCATGTGGAAGAGGTGGAAATGCGGGAGGAAGAGCTTACACAAGGTGATAGCCAGAGCACCCTCACTTCGTCTTCTCAGCGACAATTGGAGGAGGCGGAGGAGGAGGAGGAGGAGGAGGAAGACACGGTTGCCTCCGCTACAGAGGGTAGCCATGGAACTTTAGTTCCATCTCTTCAGCGTGGGTGGGCAGAAGAGGAGGAAGAGGATGAGGAGATTGAGAGTCATCCTCCTGCTGAGGACAGCGAAATCTTGCCTGTTGGTACTCTGGCACACATGGCTGACTTTATGTTAGGCTGCCTTTCCCGTGACCCACGCGTTATACGCATTTTAGACAACACGGATTACTGGGTGTTCACCCTTCTGGACCCCCGCTGCAAAGAGAATTTCTCATCTCTCATTCCTCCGGTGGAGAGGACAAGCAAAATGGTGCAATACCAGAAGGTTCTTGTCGAAAAATTGCTCCAAAATTTTCCATCTGACAACGCTGGCGGCAGAGTACGTGCTACCTTGGCCAACCGAGAAGGGGAGAAAAGGGGAGCACACAGCAGTTCTGACAAAGGCAGGGCAACACTCTCCAAGGCGTGGGACACCTTCATGACACCCCGCCAGCACCCTCACCCTGATGCGCAGCCTAGTGTCACAAGGAGGGAAAAGTTTTGGAAGATGGTGAAGGAGTACGTAGCAGACCGTGTCAGCGTCCTCAATGATCCCTCTGTGCCTTACAACTACTGGGTGTCCAAGCTGGACACGTGGTATGAACTGGCACTCTACGCCTTGGAGGTGCTGGCCTGCCCTGCCGCCAGCGTTCTGTCTGAGCGGGTATTTAGTGCTGCTGGTGGCATCATAACAGATAAGCGTATCCGCCTTTCCACCAAAAATGCTGATAGGTTGACACTTATAAAAATGAACAAGGCCTGGATTTCCCCTGACTTCTCCACTCCACTGGAGGAAAGCCCCGGGGGAACATAAAGTCACTTTAGATATGTTATTTACAATGATGGGAATACTCTGTATTCCCATTCACCCCTTCCACCCAAAAAACGGGTATATGGTTGACTCTTAATCTTCTCATCCTCCTCCTCCTCTTCCATATACCCGGTGATATAATTTTTATATAGGGCCAGCTCACCAGCGGGCCCTGTGATATAATTTTTATATAGGGCCAGCTCACCGGCGGGCCCTGTTTGACAATTTTTGTATAGGTCAGCTCACCAGCGGGCCTTCTTATATAATGTTTTATTGGGTCAGCTCTCTAGCGGGCCCTCTCATATAATGTTTGATAGCGTCAGCTCACTAGCGGGCCTTCGCATATAATGTTTAGGATGGTCAGCTCCGCAGCAGACCCTCACCCATAATGTTTTAGATGGTCGGCTCAGCAGCAGACCCTCATTCCTAATGTTTTAGATGGTCAGCTTAGCGGCATGCCCTCGCCCCTAATGTTTTAGAGGGTCACCAGCAGGCCATTAATCCTAATTTTTCAAGGGTGTGTATGATGCCCTCCTTTATGTGTAATAAAGGGTGTATTGGAGTGACATTGCAGTCTAATTTTTGGCAGCCCTTTCACTTAGTGCATAGGCTTTATGAGTGTTGGACCACTACCTGAACTATTGTACCACAATGTGAATGAGGCCCTCCATTTTGTGATATACAGGTTGTATCGGAGTGCCTCAGGTCCTCCCATTGAATTAAATAGGGCTGGGGTGTTCGACAGAGCAGAAGGTAGTTCTTGGCTTCATCCACTAAGTCACTTCGTCACTTTTACTGAATGGATCAGACCCCACTGTTCCGACTATAAATTTTGGACTTAACAAGGGCAAACGGACATGTTGTAAAACCTGTGGTAGCTGCGGCCTCTGTTCCTGAATGCTGTACCTTACCCGGGCCATAACCACGTTGAACACCTGCTTTACTCTGCGCACGTTTCCCTCTTAATCATGGCCCCAGTTCCGAAAAATCAATGACATTTTTTGCAGAATTTGCAGATGATATACAAGTAAATATACAGCAAATACTGTTTGGTAACAATTTTTCGCCTAAAATCGTTTTTATCTTCCTTTTTGTGTGTTTTACGGTCAGTCTGTAAAAATGGCGTACTACGGGCGAAACATCGTTCCCAGCAGCGACGTTGGAGTCCAAGATGCATCCAGACATCCTCCCTATGCTGTCCCTGAACCATTTCTGTGGTGTTTCCATCATTTTCTGCCCTTTTCCTATGGACCAGGCACCCTCCCCTCATCAGAGCAGGGGGTGCCTGGTGTAATGCTCGAGTCCTCCCATTGACTTCAATGGGGCTCGGGTGCTCGGCCGAGCACTCGAGCCTCCGGGGGCGCTCGGTCAGAGCACCCGAACACCCGAGCATTGGGGTGCTCGATCATCACTAATCTTTACATGTGGCAGATCAGATGGCTTTCGTCAAGACAGAGAGAGATCATAAGGTTATCAGCGACCCCATAAACATGTCATTCTACCAGCCTTTCTCACATAGGATTACATCTTTCTCAGCCATTTTGTCTCCAACTGAATATCAATCTGCCATTAAGCTGACATTCAGTTATTTTCACTCCCTACCTTGGACCAATGGCCCATTGTTCAAGCATGAGGTAATTTGAACATCTCCTTAACAGAATTTCAGTTAAATTTTAGTATTAGAATTAACCCTCTATGCTCCCATAGGACAAAGTCTCTGACACTAGGGAGTGACCAATGGGAAGGAGTGGTTATCCAGGTAAGTGTTTTGCCATGTGTCTGTTTTTGCTTGTCTGATTTGTTGTATTTACTCTGTACCTGTCAGGTACATGTGTGACCTTGTCCCTTGCACCTTGTGTCTCTAATGGCTGGTGATGTTACACAGGTTATCTTGGGTTGCTTTGAGATTGACAGATATGTATCTTGTGTTGTGTGTGCATATGTGTTGTTATGTTTTCCCAGAGTATGGTGTGTGGCATTGTGTTGTGTTGCTTTGTGAACCCCTAGTCCCTGGGGTATTGAAAGGTTTTGTTGTTTATTCGTGACTTGTTTGCAGGGCATGGGCATTGTTCATTGTCTCATTTTTTTATAATAGTTTCACTTATTGTTATGTAAATAAGGTCACACTTATTCAGTAACCTTCCACACAACAGTAAAGGAGGGGTAGTAACACATCAAATGGGTTTAGCCAACAAATAGTATGAGTGAGAGTTCTTTCACGCATAGCACAGCAAGTTATACATTGTTGCACAGGAATCACTGTGACACATGAATATGGATCTTTAAATATGTGCTACTTCTTTTTGTAGCGAAATCACCCTCTTTTATTTTCATGATTATCACTTATGAGTTAAGGTTACTCTGTATAGCTGCATTATTTTAAGGAGATTCATACTGAACAACATAGAAAAATGTGATATATATGTGATATACATCATAAACCAAGAGTCTGTATTTTGCAGTAAAATTGGAGAAAAAACAGTGTAGAATGGGAGCAATATTTGTAGAATTAAAATGGAGAAAGAAGGTCATGGGAGCAATATATGTCAAATTTCAAAGGGGGGTTAATATGTCGAAGGGGGCACTCTATGTCGGATTTCTATGATGTATACTGGATTCTTCACTGCTTTTGTTCAAACAACGATGGTTTTGAAACCGTCGTTGTGACTTCTACGCCTCAACTCTGAGGCGCAGGATTACTAACAGAAAATGTAACCATAAAACACGTGGTAATACTGACTGTAGGTAATAGAATGCTACTTGCATGTTGTTTTTAGTTGTTTCCTATGCACTTCTTTTGACTGACGGTGCGTATAATTACCACTGGTGTTGTTTTCACAACTAGAGTAATAGGATACTAAAACATGTCTACAAAACTGGTAATAAAATTGAGCACATAGAGAGCAATCTGATTCCAAATCAGAGTGAACTTCTGAGGTAGGTTCTCGTTCCCTAAAAAGGTGAAATATTTTTTCTTTTGACCAGAAAGATACTTCATATTGGGGCCTTATTCCTGAAGTCAAAGTCCAAGTGGAACATGTCAATAAGATAATGACTATTAAGGTCAAAGACAGTCTGGATTCAAAGCCCCAATGGCTAAAAGACTGAGACGGCCCTTCAGAGATGTCATGAAGCATTTGAAGCAGTAACAACCTGTTGCATGCACCGTGTATAGACAACTTGCTCATACATAGTGATGCTTCTTATTTGCAACAAGGTCTCCAGGGAGGATATGTTGTGTTCTGATTCAATGCTGAGTTTGGCAGATGACTTTGAGTATGATGAATCTATAGAGAATGTGAGGATGGTGGCCAGAACCACAGCTTTGTCTACCAGTGGACACAGAGCCTTGTAGTTATTAGTAAACATTGAGACGTCTTTTGAAAGCAGTTTTCTATATAGGAATAAAGTCAGACATGCTTCTTTATTCCCAAGTCGAGGAGAAGTATAT
Organism: Rhinophrynus dorsalis; assembly: GCA_037306005.1. Classification (NCBI taxonomy): domain Eukaryota; kingdom Metazoa; phylum Chordata; class Amphibia; order Anura; family Rhinophrynidae; genus Rhinophrynus; species Rhinophrynus dorsalis. Next base: position 122,761,237 of record CM074725.1, read on the forward strand.
GTCCAGTATAGGGGCTTTAACTCCCAGGAGCTTATTTCTTGACCATACAGAAATTTCATGAGGAGTCATAAACGGGAAAAAACAGCTTACAAATCATATTTAGCCAAGGATCCCCCAAAGATCCTCACAGGATCCACACTACAAACCTTATTTCTGATGTCAGGTATCCAGTACCAGTAGGAATAAGATACATAACAAATATTCTTGGTCAAAATGGAGATTGTAACCATCCTGAATAATGCCTCTTTTCCTACCATCAAATTTTTGTTACTCAAATAACTCTTCTCAGAAAAAAAGTCACACTTTCCTGCAAACCAGTCAGCAACTTTGCAAAGTCCAAGTATTGATTCCAGTCCCAGACAAGTTCAATGAGTGGGGCACTTACATCTCATTCCTTCTGGTAGACAAGTGAACAGGAGGTTTCTGGCCTTTCTAAACATCAAAATATTCAAGATAGATGGGATAAGATTCATTGTAACTATACTGCAGCAAGGAGATATGATGGTCTCTCATCTGCCCCCAGAGTGATACCAAGATATTCTAGTGGTTGCAGCCCAGCTTCAAAAGAAAGGCATAGCTGTCGTCCCATATCTTGACTATTTGCTCATAAAAGCCTCATCACTAGCTCAGCTTTTCAAACACAATCACTTTGTGGTAACCATGTTATAGTCCCAGGACATGGATGGTCAACTTGATTAAGTCCATTGTCACCTGAAGCAGAAATAAGAGATTTCTTGCCATCATTCTGGACTTTTCAGAAAGCAAGATGTTTTTGTCTGAAGACAAAATGAGCCTTCTGATCTCCAATAGTCTCCTAGATAGTTGTCTCTGATACAGCTGATGTCCATTGTTGGGATGATGGCAACATTAATAGAGGCCGTGCCCTGGGCTTCAGTGCATATCCTCTTTCAAAGCTAATTATATCACAATGGAACAGGGACCAAATAGCTCTCCATCTCCATGTTTCCATTTCCCCACAAGAAAAAGTTTTCCCTCAGATGGTTGTGCAATATAAATCTTTAGAGATTGGCCTTGACTGTTTCCCCATTGGACAATCCTGCTCACAGATGCCATCAAACAAGGATGGGTCAAGGAGTTGGTCCCCATTAGAAAGCTAACTTCATTCAAATCATCTTCAGCTGCGCTGTATGGAGAGTCTTTAAAATCTTCCTCCCTGCCTCATATTCGGACTCAAGCTGTGAAGCTTTGCTCTGACAACACCACTCAAGTGACATACCTAGCCCAAATAAGGGCCATAAGAAGTTCTTCTCTATTATGCCTCTGCACTCTAATTCTGCAGTGGGCAAGCACAATCTTCTCATTATCACAACTGCTGATTTCAGCAGTTATGAGGAAGATTTTGCAAGACAGAAAACCTTTTATCCTGATAGCCACTTATTGGTTGACTATAACGTGTTTCATCCTCCTTAAAGCCCGGTCAATAATCTACTATCAAATAGTCAATTTCAGACAAGCAGCATGGTTTCTGAGGGCTAAATCTTGAGATACCAGGGCCTCTTACCTGATGTCTAAGACCTACATGGAAAATAGCCTCCTACTGGTGTTTCAGTGTAATAAGAACTCTTTCTTTCCATCAGTTTAAACTATTCTGGGTTTTATTTCTGAGGATCTTTCGCTATAATAGGTACATTGTATATATTTAGGTTTTTCTAAAGGCCTGGGCCTCAGCTCTTACTATTCTTACATAATTAGTGGCAATCTCACATCTTTCTCAAAAACAATGGCCAAGATCTATAAGCCATATAAGTTTATATATCATGACTATTATCTTTGAGAAAGAGGGGTGTATTGCTGAGAAACAATAATAAGACCTCTGATTTTTATCTGGTTTTATACTTTTTAATAAATTACCATTTGTGGACACTATTACTACCACACTTTTTTGAAATTCGCCTAAAGACTCTTTGTACCCTGAACCAAGACAGGAAAATCTCTCCATATGCTGGCTTGTCAAGCAATCGTTTAGTGCTGACAATTTGATTGTGAGTATGTTACAGTTTCATTATTTTTCTTTGTATGCAATTTTTTTGCACTGTTGTTTCTTGTTGCATGTTTGTTTTTTGTTGAAACATGGGAAAGTTGGATTGGGAGGTCTTTAAATACCTTTGATCTTGTGGAGGTGGAGCTTCTCTAAGCATGTAATGCCTACAGAGTCCTGAAGGAAATTTTAAACTTTATCTGCCACTTATCCACTCAATTTATGAAAATGTTTGTAGAAAGAAAAAACATAATTCGCTGTGTGTATTTCTTAACTAAGTTTTGTGTCATCAGCAAAGATTGAGACCCCACTTTCAATATACACTTTAAGTTCATCAGTAAACAAATTAAAAAGCTTGATGCCAAGAACTGAACACAGAGTCACTCCACTTACAACTTATACCAAGTTGAAGAGGAACCATTTACATCAGGTCTCTGTGTTCCATTTTTCTCTCCATGCACAAATATTGTCTCCCTTCCCAAGCCTGTCTCTTTTTTCATTTATAAAGTAATCTCTTGTGAGGCACAGTATCAAAGGCTTTTGCAAAATCTAAGAATAAAACATCCATAGCAACAACGCTGTCTATGTCACAATTTACCTTCTCACAGAATGCAAGTATATTTGTTTGAATGTCTGGCTTACAAGTCTACAATTTCCTGGTTTAGCTCTTCACCCTTTTTTGAATAATAGTACTAAATCTGCTTTCCGCCAATTACAAAGCACTATCCCAGATGAAAGTTAATTAAGAAAGATTAAGAGTAACAGCTGAGTATTACTGAGCTAACCTTTTTTAGTATCCATTGGTGTATGCCATCAGAGCCAGGTGCTTTATTCTCCATTATTTTATCCAGTCTCTTTTAGATGTTTTCTAAAGTAATCCATGTGCATGGTAGTGAAAATGATGTTATTCATTTTGCTTGTCAGATAGATATCAATATTGCTTCCTTCATGCAGCATATTAGCGGTGGGCAAAAAGTATGAAAAATTTCCCGCATGAATTTTCACGAAAACGTGGCAATTTTTTGATTTTACCGCAAAAATTTCACCTTTCCATCTATGCAAAAATGTCCTCCTTTTCGCCTATTTTAACAAATTTTCCACCTATGTTAACACAGTTTTTGCCTATTTTAACACATTTTCCGCCTATATTTACTATAGATACTACATTTCCCACTGTAATATTACTTCTTCTGAGGGCTGAAATTTAGAAATCAGTGGCTGAAAGTCAAAGCTGTGAGTCCTACAGCAAAATATGGCTTGAAAAATGTGTTAGAATGCAGAATGCATTTGTCCTTTGCCCACAGCACTTTCTTGCTTAAGTGACACTGGCACATATTCATGATGATATCAAGTACAAACTACAATGTGGCAGATATGTATTGTAGTGCTGGTAGTGAGAGGGACTGGCATGGTGTGATTTGTGTATGTATTTTACCATTGTCATACTCTATCCTCCTTCTCAGATTATTGACACACATTACTTATTGGTCACTTGTACTGCTGTTAATATATTTGTCCTGGCTTTGTCTGTCATGTGTGGTTTCTGCTACTACTACTATTGGAGCTAGATGTTGATGTAATTCTACTGCCACTACTACTAGGTGTCAAAGGTGCAGCACTTACAGCAGAAGCACCAGAGGTACTCATCATATCTAACACTGTGGATGTTAACCTGTGTTGCTGTTGCTGGGTACTCAAAGCAGGTGTGTGTGGCTGAGGGGAACTTGGACTTTGAAGAGGCGATGATGCCGATGATGACTGATAGGGTGTCTGTGTGTGTGCTTTTTGACATCTGTGCTTGTCCAGGGTCAGACTTTCCAATGGTTTTTTCAAACACTTTATAGACAGGCACAGTGCTCCTTAAAAGTGGTGGAAGATTCAGGCTTTGACTTTCTGCTAATCTTATAGCCCTGTCACCATCCTCACCCTCAACTTCATCTGTGTCTGAACAAGAGAAGGATACTGGAGGGATATATTCTAGATCTGCATCATCATCAGTCATCATTGGGTCATCCTCAGCAGCATCAACATCAGCTGAAAATTCTTGCCCACTACCCTTATATTTGTCTAAGCTTTTGGAGGCCTCAAACAATTTCTTTTTACTTTTACCATAATAAATTTCCCTACTATGGGTGTTTTGGTGCTTGTTTGTCTCACTATCTGATGCAGCAGGTGGTTCAGCTGTTACACCTTCCTCTATTATGCTATTGCCAGTATCATCAACACTTGAATGCGACTTGTCATCTTTATTTCTACTGGCACTGGTGGTGCTGGAACTAGTTTTGCTGGGACCTTGACAAACTGCATCCTCCCTTGGAGTAGAAGGATCATCGTTATTGATTGCACACACTGCAGCAACCATTGCTCTAGTCAGTTTTTGAACTACTACTTTACACTCATGTCCCTGCACTGCTCCATCCCTCCCCCTTCCCCTTGCGCATTTGTTGCACGTTACACAACAACACTGAGTTTTTTTACTGTACGGTACACAACACAACTGATGCAGCTGTATGATGCCTTGCCTAAGCCCAGTCAGCTGTCTGTCACTGTCACCTAAGATTTAATTTTTAATTTTTTTATTTTTTATTATTATTTTTTTTAAGTTGTCCACCCTGTTGTCTTATCACAGTCTGTCAAAAAAAAATTATAATTAAAAAACAAAATCAACAACGTCTTTCCCCAGACTTCCCCACCCAGCACAGAGATAATAACAGCAAGATCAGCAAGCAAACAGGTCCCTAGCTGCCTGTGTCTTGCCAGTCAGTCACATGGAATTTTGGAGCATTTGGGGGTCAACCTCCTTCCTCCCTTCTTATCACCTAGAGTGTTCCCAGACTCCCCTAATACAGAGAACAAATGTGCTACCTAAATCACTCCCTAAACTAAGCTTCAATTCCCCTTTATTTGCCTATCTCCTCTAGCTCAAAATCATGCTGCTCATTCCTCTCACAAATACAGAATGGCTGTGGTGAGAGCCTGACAGCCTTTTATATGGCTGTAGAAAACTTTCCTGTGGTGGAGAAATATTTTTCTTCCCATTGATTTCAATGGGAGGAAAAGGCGGGAAAAAAAGAGGAAAAACAGCACTTTTCGTGGAAAATTAGTAGCCAAGCAAAAAGTTCCATTATTCGCCGATTTCAGTTTGAGGCGAAAATTTTCACCCATCCCTACAGTATATCCAAAATATTTATCTTGCACTATTTTATTTTCATTTTTCAGAGTTTTTAATTGATGCATCTGACTCTTCTGTTGGAAATAAATGAATTACCTGCTTCTTCCTCCCTATTTCCTCCAAGAAATTCATCATTAATTTTTTCCTTTTGCATTGTTCTCCAATGGTAAATACTGATGAGCATATTTATGAAAAAACATAATTTTTTTTTTTCCAACTTGTATTCTTATTAGTTATCAGGATACAGAAAAGTGCAGGTAAGAAGGGAAGCAATACAATGTTTACATAGTACAGTGTTTGAGGAGATCAGCTGATACAGGTGTAAACAACTGAGAATCATTATTGCACAGAATCAAATGAAACAAAGGGGATAGGATAATAGGCAAGGAAGGTGGGTAGAGAGACTAATGGAGAGGAAAGGCTTCGCTAGAATCCGGCTGTGCCTAGGTAACTCATATGTAGCCCCATAATGGTGTGGTACATCAGGATGTCAACTGTAGAAGCTATGTGAGTGGGAGACAGAGCATGCAAGGAAGAAGAGAGCCAGAAATGGCTGTCCGGGTATACATAAATAGGCCCGGGGTCAGGGAAGGTGAGCAGATAAGCAGTAGGAGAGATGAAAGGGTACTGATGAAATCTGGGAAACAGAAGTAGAGAGAGAAAAGAAAGGGTAAGGAAAGGGATCGTGGTTGGGGCTGTCACACAGTAATACGCGTAACCAGGTGTGGTAAGTGAGTCCAGCATCATAACAGTCATGCCAGACTGTTTAAACTGTTCGAATACTCAAGCCATTGGGCCCAAACCAGACCAAATCTCTATAATGTGAAAGAGAGTTGTGCAGTTAAGTTCACCATGGTGTAAGTAGACCAAATGTTGTGCATTAGGCATCTCTATCAGGCAGAGTAGACTTCCTCCAGGATGAAAACCTCTACAGCAAGCCAAGCTGAAGGTAAGGACCAGTATCTGCTACATTGGTCCAGTGCAGGATGACCTATATTGACCCTGCCAGGTACTACAACCTGCGACCCTAAAATTTGATCAGATTCCACAGCTGATGCATTATTATTATATGTATTATGGATTAGCCTTTGTAGAGGACTATTAGTTGGACCCCAAAATATAGGGTTCAACTGCAAATTCTGTGGCATGAATAACACATCTGTTTATGAATAAGAATATATAATAAATATATATTTTTGTTGGCATTCAAAATAGAGTACAATGAGATGTTTTTCAACCTTCTCCAACATCAAAGGTGTTAAATGTGTGCTATAAATTTGCGTATTATGTAGACTTTTCTTTTACATTGTAATCACATTATTTTGTTCACAGGGAAAGTATCATAGTAACCCAATGCATATCGCTATGATTGTTTCAAACTGCTTACGAGAAGAGAGGAGAATTTTGGCAGCAGCAAGTATGCCTATACAGGTATGTTCAGGAAATATCTCAATAAAACCTGCTTATCACAGCTAGAGGTTTTTTGTTACTTTCAGTGACACAGAGGCCCTCCCTTAGTTAACCAGGAAAACCACTAGTTTTTCACATGTTTAGTCAAAGTATTTGTATTAAAGGGATAGTAATACTTAAAATGTAAAAAACAAGAGTACTGCCACTGCTGAAAGGTGTTTAATTCAAAAGTTATTAATTTTCAAAGTTGAATTTTTTAGGTGCAATATCACAGTGGCCTGAAATTGTACAGTGGCGCTGTTGCTACACGATCCTATGGACAGCTCTGGTCCCGGGACCATAAATCTCCATATGATGGTGTAGCAACAGCGCCACTGTACAATTTCAAACTTTAAAACAAATGTAGAAGGCAATGACTCATAACATCTCAAGTGTTAACCACTAAAATAGCGGTTGCTCTCAAAACACTCCCATACGCCAATATAGAAGTTCAAAGTCCAAAGAGGACAACAAACCCCAATTAGAAAAGTCTTATAATTGAGGCACTCACAACAAGAGTATGCAAAATATCACAGACAAAATTTATTGAGTACAAAAACGATAATACAGATGACTAGTATTAAAAACAAGACATATAACCAGGGAGGTCACATCAGTTGAAAAAACCTGTTATATAATAGATATAAATATAAACCAGGCGTGACATCCATACATAAAATAACACCCAAAATAGGTAAGTAAGTATAGTGGTCACTAAACCAAGAATATCCTACCGTGTGAAAAGTAGGTGACAAAAAATATAATAACCACCAAACATATAAGTGTCAAAAAGTATACTCATCACACAGTAAAGGAAACAGCAAAGTGAGAATCAACTGTGGACCTCCTCTGGTTACGTTTCCCAACGCGTATCGCCGATTTGGCTTTGTCAGGGGATAAATCACTATGTGTAGCTTGCAATATTTAAAGCATGAACGATCCAATGGAATCTCCTTGTAAGATCACGTGAGATACGAGTACACATGAACCAATCATAAACGTGAGCCGTGCATTCCAATTTAAATAATCCAATGAAACAATAGTCTCCGATCACATGATGCATCAACACACGTAAACAAAGGAACATGTGTACTCGAATTAGATCTATCTCGCATTGCCCATATGGTAAAATATATTAGTACAATTGGAACATACATATGCATATACTCGTTTATATTCATATCGAAATAAAGATTCTAATAAAAAACGAATGAAACAAAGACGCTCTCCAAAAAAAGTCACGTGACAATCCCCATCACGTGACCCAACGACAGTGTATACAGTACATGTCATATGCAATCCAAGGTTTATGTATATGTCTAAAGAAAAATATTAAATGAGCATTACAGACTTTATAAATGAATCCCAATAACTATAATAACAAAACGAACATAACACGGGAAGGGAGAATCACGTGACCGCAATGTTCACATGTTCACCCTATACCATATGGGCAATGCGAGATAGATCTAATTCATACACAGAGCCCAAGGTAAGAGAACTGCTATAAACAACAATGCAAGGGCAACTGAGTCAGGACTCAGTCTGCTTTTAAACCCCTTCACAGGAAGTAGGTAGTAGGAGCAGCTCAGAGGGAGGAAGTAGGTAGGAGGTAGTAGGTAGGAGGAGACTACAGGAAGCAAACACATAAAACAGAGGCCTGCTGCATGCTAGGAACCTCGTGCCTGTAGATGAAGCTGAAACCAAGGTAAGCTGTAACATGGACTTTTTGAAAATTGTGGCCCCTATCACCAAACTGACCCCTAATTTTCAAAGAAGTTCTCTCCAGCCAAGAGAAATTACAATTCGGGTAACCAAGGAATTCTGTAGATGAAGTTGAAACCATGGGAACATGGGAAGACGTCTCCCCTTGAGGCCTCCGCAGGCTCTAAGTTACCGAAGCTCTCCCCCTGACTGGGAATCGAGCATGAAACCTGTGTACCAGTAAAGGAGTGTGGACATCACTGCCAGGTATCCAGGAGTGCTCCTCAGGACCATATCCCTTCCAATTAATAAAATATTGTAAGCGCCCTCTACTCACATGGGAGTCCAGAATGGTTTGGACCTCATATTCCTCGTGATCTGCAACTCTCGCGGGGGGAGGACGGACAGGAGCTGAAGACCAAGGGCTTTAGCAGGGAGACATGAAAGACATTGTGAATGAGCATGCTGGTAGGAAGTTCCAATGCACAACCCACCTGGTTAATTTTGCGAGGAGCCAACTTGTTACAAGGAAGCTGGAGGTGCAAGTTACGGGAAGAAAGCCATACTCTGTCTCCTTCCTGAAAGGTAGGTGCCAGAAGTTGCCTTCGGTCAGCCTGACTTTTTTTGTAGCTGCACGGAATCACGTAGGGTATGCTGTACCCATACCCATGAGGAACGGAGCACCCTTAAATGCTCGACCAGAGCCGGAATTTCTTGTGCTTGGAAGGTCTCAGGAAGAGCCGAGGGTTGGAACCCATAATTAACCAAGAATGGGGAACTCTTTGTGAAAGAGTTAACAGAACTATTCCGGGCAAACCCAAGGTAACAGGGTAGACCAGTTATCGTGATGGTCAGAGATATAACAGCGGAGGAACTGTTCCAAGGCTTGGTTTGACCTTTCTGCAGCACCATTAGACTACGGATGATATGCGAAGGAGAATGCCAATTGAATACTCATTTGAGTACAGAAACACCGCCAGAAGTGGGACACAAATTGTCTTCCTCTATCAGACACAATTACTTTGGGTATGCCATGGAGACGGAAGACCTCCTTAGCGAATACGAGTGCCAATTCCTGTGAGGATGATAAACCTTTAAGTGGCACAAAGTGAGCCATATTAGAAAATTTGTCCACAATCATCAGAATGACTGTATAACCCATGGAACTTGGGAGTTCGACCATAAAATCAATGGATATATATGACCAGGGGCGTTCCCCATTGTTCACTGGATGAAGAAAGCCCACTGGCAGGTGTCTAGGAGATTTGGTTTGAGCACAAGTTGTACATGCAGCTGTGAAAGTGGTACAATTGGCCCAGAGACTAGGCCACCAAAATACTTGTGACACGGACTATATCAGTTGGTCTCGACCAATGTGACCTGCCACTTTTGAGGCATGATATGTCTCTAACAGCTTAATGCACAAATGTGCGGGAACAAAGCAATGACCATCCGGTTTCTCAGTAGAAGCAAAATCTTGGGCTGTTAGAATCTCCTACCCTAGAGGAGAAGTGATACAGGTTCGAACTATAGCGAGGATAGGATCATATCATCCGGAATGATTGGAGAAGGTGGAACCTCTTCTCGGGATGGGCTACAGAACTGGCGTGATAACGCGTCTGCCCTTACATTTTTAGAGCCAGGAAGATAGGAAACCACAAAATTGAAGCGAGATAGAAACAGTGCCCATCTGGCCTGCCTGGAAGACAAACGTTTGGCCTCAGAAAGGTAAATGAGGTTTTTGTGGTCAGTTAAAATCAAGATAGGAGCTTTAATGCCCTCAAGCAAATGCCTCCAATATTTCAAGGCCAGGACAATAGCCAGTAATTCTCTGTCCCCGATCTGGTAAAGCATCTCTGCTTTGGACATTTTTCTGGAAAAAAACCCACACGGACGTGGGACCTCACCAGGAGCTGAGCGCTGGGACAACAGGGCACCCACTCCAACTTCCGATACATCCACCTCCAGGGTAAAGGGCAGGGAGGGATTGGGATGCGCCAATATGGGACCTGCAGTGAAGGCTGCCTTGAGGTTGTCAAAAGCCATAATAGCCAGTTGTGACCATTCTGAAGTGTTTGCCCCCTTGTAAGTCATGTCAGTCAGGGGTTTAACAATAGTAGATAAATTCTTAAAGAATTTTCAGTAGTAATTCATGAAACCCAGAAACCTTTGGATTGCTTTGAGTCACTTAGGACATGGCCAATTCACAACAGAGAACAATTTCTTAGGGTCCATGGCAAACCCGTAAGCGGAAATTATATAGCCCAAGAATGTTACTTGAGGTTTGTGAAATTCACATTTTTCAAGTTTACAAAACAACTTGTTCTCACGTAAAAGGCTGGGGAGTTACACAATCCGAAGGGCATGACCAAGTACTCATAGTGTCCACTCCGGGTATTGAACTCTGTCTTGCACTCATGCCCTTCTTTAATCCGCACCAAGTTGTACGCAGCACTCAGATCGAGTTTCATGAATATTTTTGACCCTTTGACTCGGTCAAAGAGTTCAGTGATCAGGAGGATAGGATACTTATTCTTAGCCAAAATTTTGTTCAGACCACGAAAGTCAATTCATGGACGTAGCTCTCCGTCCTTTTTCTTGACAAAAAAAAATGCAGCACCAGCGGGGGATGTGGATTTACGAATGATGCCTCTGACCAGCACATCAGACACGTATTCCTCCATGGCCTTATTCTCCTCCACAGACAAGGGGTAGATACGGCCCTTTGGAGGTGTAGTACCAGGCAACAATTCCAACGCACAATCATACGGTCTATGAGGTGGAAGGAACTCAACCTGGCTTTCGCTGAAAACTTCTATAAATGACGTATACTCATCTGGAAGGAGTGGAGTCGAAGCTTGAGTGACTCTCATGGGACATGATAGACAAGACTTTTTGCATTGTGGGGACCAGGCCACAACCTCACAAGTGTGCCAATCTATCCTGGGGTTATGTTTTTGTACCCAGGGAAACCCCAGGACCATGGCATGGTGTGGAGAATTAATCACCTGAAACTTCAGGGTTTCTGTATGCAGAGCTCCCACTCTCACAGTTAACAAAGCGGTCTCATGAGTGATGTGTGAGGGCTATAATGGTCTACCATCAATGGCCTCTATGGCCAGAGGAGAAGCAAGGGGCAACAATGGAATATTCTTACTGTCTGCAAATTCCGCATCCATAAAGCAGCCGGCATCCCCTGTGTCCAGTAACGCTGGAACAGAGGTAGATTTGTTTGACCAATAAATACAAGCCTTTAGCAAGGGCTTAGCCAACAAATTTTCTGGAGACAATGAAATGCCCCCTATCATCTGTCTCCGACCACCCTTCACATTCGTTTGTCACTCAGGGCGAATTGGACATGGTCAACAAATGACCAGCCCTCCCACAGTAAAGACACAGGCCCTCCCTATTCTGAAAGGCTCTCTACTCCCTAGAAAGCTGGGTGACACCCACCATCCTAGGTTCACCACTCTCAGAAACTAGATCAGGAGGCATGGGAGGATAAGGAGGGTCAGGAACATGGGAAGACGTCTCCCCTTGAGGCCTCCGCAGGCTCTCAGTTACCGAAGGTCTCCCCCTGACTATGGCATCCACCTGCATAGGTTCGGTATCGTCCGAAACAAGCCCCAGAGGCATGGTAGGTGAGGGAGGATAGGGTGGGCCAGAATAATGAGCAGGTACTTTACTTGAGGACCTCCGTAGGTACTCCTTAAAAGAGGGTCATTCTCTGATTCTGGTATCCATTAGAATACAAAAGTCAATTAGCCTGTCCAAATCGTTAGGTAGATTGCGAGCCACAATCTCATCTTTCATAGTGTCACTGTGCCCTTGAAAAAAAACAGCCATCAGGGCCTTGTTATTCCAGTCTACTTCGGCTGCCTGGGTACGAAACTCTATTGCATAGTCGCCTACCGTGCGATTACCCTGCCGCAGGGTCATAAGGTACTTGGATGCCAAGACCACACGGCCAGGCCTATCAAAGACTTGTTTAAATGATTTCACAAATTCCCAGAAATTGTGAACAATGTGTTTATTTGTCTCCCATAGCAGATTGGCCCATGCCAGTGCCCTGCCCGTGAGTAGGGAAACCAACTTTACTGCGCTCAGTAGGAAAGGCATCCGGTACTAACTTGAAATATATGCCCAGCTGCTTAAGGAAGCCACGGCAACTATCAGGATCCTCACTATAACACTGTGGGAGCTGAACGGGATCCATCAACCTCTTGACCATGCCTGCGTCAGGAGAGGTTGGAACGACTGGTGTCTGGGAGATCTCTGGGGGGGCCACCAATTGGGTACAAATCTGTTAGAGGATACCAGTGTGCTGAGAAACCTTTGGCATGGCCAAAGACAACTGATAAAGTCGTTGACTCAGTGTCTCCATCCTTTCCAGGATGCTTTGAAAGACTTCATCACTATCACCGTCTGAACTCATGGCCCTTGCGTACTGTCACGGTTTCCCCAATAACGTTCAGGAGTCAGTACGGTATAGTCAAATGCAAAATTTATTAATAATAGAAAAGTAGAGCACACTATATACACAAGTAGCAAGCAGAGGATTACAAGACAGCAAGCACTGCTATCAGGAATAGTACACTGCCAAGCTTGTCCACTCTGCTGGAGACTAGGCCTCAGCCACTTGTAGTCTCTGCATGTACCAGGAGCAGGAACAGGAGCAGGAACACGATCTTGATCCAACATAGCGAGAGTACTGACTCACTCCTGCAGTCAGTAGGGAGCAATATCTGACTCACGCCTGCAGTCAGTATAAGGAAATGGATAACTGACTCATGGCTGCAGTCAGTATAAGGAAAAGGATACCTGGCTCATGCCTGCAGTCAGTATTGGAGCTAGTCTACCAGAGCCCCAGGTCCGCACTAGATTGGGTGTCTGCTAGGTACAAGGAACAAACGTAAGAATAGTCAGACAGAGCCACAATTCAGCACCGGAGAGGGTAGTCAGACAAAACCAGGTCATACACAGTTCAGGTAGTCAGCCAGAGCCACAAGTCTGCACCAGGTTGGGTGTCCACTATAGCGACAGACAAAAGAATAGTCAGACAGAACCATAGGTCAGCACCAGGTTGGATGGAAGACTAGCCAGGTCATACACAGCGCCCAAGGTAATAGAACTGCTATGAACAACAACGCAAGGGCAACTGAGTCAGGACTCAGTCTGCCTTTTAAACCCCTCCACAGGAAGTAGGTAGGAGGAGCAGCTCAGAGGGAGGAAGTAGGTAGGAGGAAGTAGGTAGGAGGAGACTACTGGAAGCAAACACATAAAACAGAAGCCTGCTGCATGCTAGAAGCCTCGCGCCTGTAGATGACGCTGAAACCAAGGTAAGCTGTAACATGGACTTTTTGAAAATTGTGGCCCCTATCACCAAAATGACCCCTAATTTTCAAAGAAGCTCTCTCCAGCCAAGATAAATTACAATACGGGTAACCAAGGAATTCTTGCAATCAAGATGGCCTTGGAGGAATGGCATTACCTGTTACAGGTTGCTGGTACACCCAGAACAATTTTCTTTTTTTTTAATTCAAATTTTATTAGAGTTTTAACATATCACCGTAACCTTGAATATCTCAGAAATGCCAAAAGATTAAATGTTTCCAAGACTTCTAAGGCTGATGTCCTCTCCCGACAATTTGTGGAAACTTCTTATGTCTGAAGTTCGGATCAACCCATCATACCTTCCTCCCAACTAATTGCAACATATCTTCTATCCTAGTTCAAAAGCTCTCATCTGCCCATCAATGTATTTCTACTGTGAATGAAATTCCCCCCATGAAAGATGATTTTGTCTACTTCCCTATGGCCCAAGATCCTGCATTGAGGTCATCACTGAGGCATTGAGGCATCCTGAAGTCAAACATATCTTTTGACCTTCTTGCATTTGGTTGCCTAAGCTTAAAACTGACATTGTAGACTTTGTGGCATCCTGCCCTGTTTGAGCCCAAACCAAGATACCCCGAGCAAAACCAGTGGGTCTTCTGTAGCCACTTCCAGTGCCAGCTTTACCCTGGTCCCATATAGCAATGGATTTCATTGTTGATCTCCCTCATCTAAAAGTATAACCGTTATCTCTGTCTTAGTGGACCTTTTTTTCTAAACAGGCTTATTTCGTGACTCTTTCTAAGTTTACTGCTTCTGAAAAAAATTACCCGACCTGTTTGTCAAAAAAGTCTATCACCTCCACAGAGTACCTGAGCAAATAATCACTGACAGAGGCTCTAAGTTTGTTTCACGATTCAGCAGGGCCTTCTGTAAAAATTTGGAACTGATTTGCACTTTTCAAGTACAAAAATAGGGAAGAAGAAGTAGGCTTTTAAATTGCTTAAATCAGATGGGACAGTAGCATACTTTAAATGGGAAGCATGCAATGAAATCTGTTAAAAAGCAATAATGCTAACTAAAATTGTAAACAGAAAAGCATTGCAAAAGACTGCAAGACAGATACTCAAAATCTTCTGAAAGTATATAAATAGCAGAAAGATAAAGTTTAATATTGGGACACTGAGACATGTAAATTAGTCAGGAGAAGGTGATGGTTGATACCTAACATAAATTAATTTGTTATGTGTATATACAAAGGAAGCAACACTGGCAGGTTTTGGGAAGACAGAGTGAATCACAGAAATCCATCCACTATGTACGTGGCTTATTCAGGACAAAGTTAAAAAGAGACTGGAAAAGGATAAGATGAATAAAGCTACTTTACCTGATGATGTACACCCAATGGTATGTAGGGAGTTCAGTAATAACAGGGTCATTATATTTAATATTGACTGATTCATTTCATCAATTATAATACCTTGTTATTGGAGTAAAGCAGGTCAAGTACCATTGTTTAAATGGGATACAAGCTCTAAGCCTGGAAATAGTACACCTGAAAGTTTGACTTCCATAGTGGCTAAGATACAAAGTGTGTTGCTAAAGCACAGTACTTGGGATTATGCTGCATTGACCTTCAATATCATTAGTAAGAATCAGCATGATTTTATGAAGGATAGATTAGGTCAAGATAATTTACTTGCATTCTATGAAATGCAGCATACTTGAATTTTTGCTAAAGCCTTTGATACTGTGCCTTATAAACAATTAGTGCTTACATTGAAGAGGATGGCCTTGGAAGACATTATCTATGCATTGACTGAAAATTATTTAATTATACAATTCAAGTTGGTCTGAAGTTGTAAGCGAAATATGTCAGGTTTTAGTCCTGGGTATATTGCTTTACATTTATTGATTAATAATATAGAAGTAGATATTGAAAGTAGTGTCTCAATCTTTATGAAATCTGGAGAAGTAGAGCATAACAGCAAAATAACAAAGAGAACAAAAGGAGTCTACTAACTATAGTATTTATTGTAACGAATGATAAACAAAAGAAGATAAAAATAAGTAAATATATGTATTTATTTTTATCTTCTTTTGTTTATCATGTTACAATAAATACTCTGCACTTAGTAGACTCCTTTCGTTCTCCTTGTTATTTTGTTATTGCGCTCCACTTCTCCAGATTGCATTTCGATTTTGGGCTACACAAGGATGTCTGTTGTCTGAGCTTCACTAAAATATATTTGGAAATTCATAAGGAGTTCTCGACATTTGACTTTAGTTCCATTTCATAATCATTATTTCATCTTCATTATTATCATCCTCATTCCATTACCAATTAAAAACTGCAGGAAAGAACTGTGTGTATTTATACAGGTACTGATTTATGGATTCCATGATTACACATTTACCTAACGGTTGTTTGGACTGGACCAGACATTTGAGGGTTTTAGTCCCATTATCAAATTGTTTGTTCATTTTTATTTATAATTATTGGTATTGATATCCCCTTATATCTCTATATTTTTGGGCAGATCTTTGGTTTTTTTTGTGTGTACAGTACTAGTGTCTCAATCTTTGCTGATGACTTTAAACTATTTTTCTGCGTATAAGGATTTGATTAATCTGACTGAATGGGTGGATAAGCGGCAGATAAGGTTTAATCAAGTAAGGTTATGCATTTGGGTTGAATGCTTCATTTACTCTAAATGGGAAACTACTTGGGAAATCCTTGTTACAGAAGCAAGCGTAACTCCTATTAGACAGCAGGATGAACAATAGCATGCAGTCGCACTCAGCTGCTGCAAGAATAAAAAGTGTTATAGATGCATCTTTGTAGTACCTCATCTACAATATGGAGTACAGTTTTTAGTTAAGCTTTAGTTAATCCAGAGGTGGTCCACAGGCATAACTTTGCCGACAACAACAGCAAAGGAAAGGAACTTGAAGGTATTCAAACAAGGCAGTAAAGCAGTGGAAAAAAGTAAACTGGGCTATATTGTAAAATATATTAACAGCAGGACGAGGGTGCTATTAATGCCACTTTATCTATAACTGGTAAGACCTCACCTGGAGTACTAGGAGTGAACATTTTCTGCAAAATTACTGAGGTAATTCCCATAATATGTGCAGTTTTTTAAACTTTTTTCTGTCATAAACCCCCAGCTTTGTCACATTGCACTGGTAGCCGTAGTGATCCGCATCTTTGTCTCACAGTAGCCATAGAACCACACATACTGCCCACCCAGCCTTGTCCTGCTGCCTCACAGCCACCAAGATGGACAACCTGAAGCCCCCAGCTGCTGCCAGACAGCAATTCCCATTGGTCTCCTCCAGCCAAAGGCTAATGGGAAATGATGGGAGTTGTAGTCTGGCAGTAGCGGGGGGGGGGGCGGCACAACTGTTACAGACTACTGCTGGGACCACTAGTTCCATGATAGCCATAGAACCAGCCTTGTCTCACTGTATACATAAACTGACTCATTCTGTACCCCCAGACTTTTTTCCATGGTAGCCATAAAACCACAAATACTGACCTTCAGCCTTGATCACAGAACAGGTATTCATAGAACCGCTCATCCCAGCCTTCAGCCATGTCCCACTGCAC
The DNA here is from genome assembly GCA_037306005.1 of Rhinophrynus dorsalis. Taxonomy (NCBI): domain Eukaryota; kingdom Metazoa; phylum Chordata; class Amphibia; order Anura; family Rhinophrynidae; genus Rhinophrynus; species Rhinophrynus dorsalis. Next base: position 122,778,508 of record CM074725.1, read on the forward strand.
TGGTATAGCCAGGATTGGGACCAATTTTAACCCCTGGTAAAGTTCCTGCAGAAGATGTATCGGGGTTAGTGAAAAAGAGAATATTTTGTGGGAATTTTCATTGAAAAAAGCAGCAAATTGCTGGTTTTGCAACAAAATTCCCACAGGAAAAAATGTGAATTTTTGCCCATCCATACTGAAGACTAAGGGATCAATTCAATTAGAGCAGCTAAATCATTTGTTATAGCCAAAATGAGTTCTGGCCAGTACGCACTTCGCTGTATTATCAGAATTCAATTGCTTGACCAATATGCACCACAATTAGCGTTGGTCGCCAAAACTTGTCTTGTGACCTAATGCTAGTCACAGCTTTTTGTTCCCACAACTCACTAAATAGCATGAATAATGGGAACATCAAAGAAAATTAGCTAAGGCTCGATGTTTGACATGATCTAAACATTAAGGGCGAGATGTTCAAAACGTGGTGGTAACTGAAATTGTCTGTAATCAGAATAAAAAAGTTCTTACTCCATAGTCCGTCAATTCTCAAACACGTTTCCATCATTTTTTGCATCCAATTACGCCATCTCCGTCAAAGGGAAAAAGCAGTCTTAAAAGTGGGCGCAGTTTAATCTACTGGCATATTGTAATGTATTTTCAGAAAAAAATATTTGTTTCAACGTCACGTTTTTGTCCGATTAACGTCATTTTTTCCTGACACAATAAAAATGGTCTAAACTTGGAGAAGACAAATTAAAGTACTGTTAGCAGGACTGAGAAGCAATTTGTCGTTTCAAAGACAAAAAATGTCTTTCTTTGAAAATTTTCGTTTCAAAGACAAAATCAAAGACATTTTTAACATCAGAATTTTTTAAAGGCAATGCTCATCAAGATTTTCTTACAGTCATTTTTAATTCTTTAGACGCATTTTCAAATGTGACAGGTTTACTTCTGAAAATACTGTCATTCTTTTACCACCAACTCATGATCCGGCAATTATTTAATTATGATGACTTTTTGAACATCTCTCCCTATGCCTAAAAGTACCCCCCTGGCCCTACACAACACTTAACATTAACAATACAGCTAAATAAAATCCTGTCTCTAACATTATCCCATGGACCTTTCCCCACAGTGTAACAATAAACACTTAACCCTGAATTTGGAGGTACAGCGGAGTCTTTTTCACCCTTGTCTTCATTTGTCTTTTTCTTTACTTCTTCTTTAATTTCCCTTTAAGTCACCTTTTCTCTTCTTTAATTCTTCTTCAAGTCTAATAAATAAAAAAAAAAATGAAATGCTATCCCCCTTTTATTTCCATCGCTGCCCCATTAGTAAGGGAGAGAAAAATCCCCCCACAGCAGTTCCTGTTTGGGCCGTTGGCCGAATCAGGTTGAGAGAAATATGAGCAGAATTTGGATTTTCTATAGCCATCTCTGTTCAAATTGCTTCCCAATGGCTGGTACACAGGGTGCAGAATATGCACTTTGGTAACTACACCTCGCAGTCAGCTTCTAGCTGATGGGGTCATGAATGAGAGTTTTCCTCATCCCTCCAGTAATTCAATTGGGAAACAATTTGAACAGGGATTGGTCATATAAAAGCCAATCTCTGTTAATAATTTGCTCTCTGGCTCTGGCAAAGGCCTGAACAGGAACTACTTTGGGAGTATTTTTTCTTTCCCTTACTAATAGCGGCAGTAGCGATGGAAATACAAAGGGGATATTATTTTTTTTTAATTATTTATTAGACTTGAAGAATTAAAGAAGAAGAAATAAGACTTACAGAAGAAGAAGGAAGACTTACTGAAGAAGAAAGAGGAGTTAAAGAGGAATTAAAGAAGAAGTAAGATATAGGCAAAGGAAGACCAGGGTGAAGAAGACACAGCTGGACCTATGACTTCAAAGTAAGTTTTTATCATTAAAACTGTGGGGAATGGGCTATAGAATACTGTTAGTTTGAGGGGGAATTAATCCTTTGCATGCCAGAGACATTACATACCCCTCTGGCACACAAAGAGTTATTTATTATCTGGTGTCACTCATGTTTTTGGTTACTTCAATGCATTGATATGGGGCTTAGAGCCCCATATCAACGGATCCACGGGTCACTAGTTTAGGGATGCCTAGTTGCACATATATATATATATTATTTTTACACTTTTCAATTACACCTTAGTGTTTTTTTATCACACATTAGGCACTCAATGCCTAGACTTGTCAGGTCCAAAAATACAGGCAAAAAGAGGGTCCCTGAACAAGTGTAACTAGCCACTGCATGTAATTGATTGGCAAATGGAAGTGTGGTCTCATTGTTTTCAGTGGTTGCTAATTTTGCGCATGTTGCGCTTTTTTAACTGTTAGTAATAGAATACCAATCTGTGTCTTAAAACTACCAATGTAACTTTGGATTCCCTAATGGTGGCAATAGAATCGAGCCATAAATCTCCAGAAGAAAATTCATAAATTGTAGTTCAAAGAGCAAATAAAATGTTGCAAGATACGCAAGGCAAAAAAAATGTTTATTTTAATTTCCTTAATTTTTGTAAAATAATGCTGGCGAATGTGCTCCCTTGCCTCCACCGCCGCTGTCTCCACTGGTGCGGCAGGCATGTAGAGTGGCAAAGCCCCCCCTTTCATACCTCTCGGGCAACAGTTTTGAACAGAGACTGGCATTTATATGCCAGTATGTGTTCAAAATAATTGGCAGTCTCCAATTGGCTGGGATGTGTGCTTACACCCCCCCCCCCAGCCAATCTGCTTCTAGCGGGGGATGACAAACCATAATTTGCACAAAACATGAGTTTTGGCCGCCAGCGCTGGATGTTCCATGTACCTTGCCAGCTGAGGTACATAGGTGGGTTTATCGCTCAGCCTTTTTTTTTACCATTACCTCCAGTTTTACCGGTGGTAATAGTGTCCAGCCCTAAGACTTTGTTATGTATAGTCTAGAAAAGAGGATTTAACCCTTGGGGGACATACTTGAAAAAGTATTCCTGCTGGTAAAATGTTTACTAAATAAATACATATTCAAGGCCAAAGTAAGACACCCTCTGGGGAACTCTTTATTGAAGAAGTTGATAAAAAAAACTTTAAGGTTGTTGATACAGGAAGATATGCCCTTTCTTTTTGGAGTTGGGAAGGAGCATTTTTACCAAATTAGGGCAAAATGTCCATGTTTTTTTTTTTGGTGGGGGGGGGGTTTATTCTTTGGGTCAACAAAAAAAACTTTGTAATTCTAAAGGGGACAATTTGTAGATAAAATCCCTTTATATAATTTGCAACTGCAATGTAATGAAGGACAAAATCTTTAAATGCACGCTTATATTTTACTATAAAGCTCAGACCAAACATAACTACAATAGTTGTTTGTTTTTAGGGTCCATTTGAGAAGTCATTGCAGAATAATACAGTTTCAGAAAGACAGAGGACTGTAGAAAATAAAGTAGCAGCAATCAAAAACAGTGCACAGGTATGTACTCTAAAAAGTGGTTTATCACAGCAATAAAATGTGTTTTGGTATCACACAGTACCATCAGTATTAACCCTTCGAGAGCCAGAGAGGTATCCAACACATTGCTTTGCAATGCGTCGGTTACTTCTCTGGCACTCAAAAGGTTAAATAACTTTACAGAATACACACAGGCCTAGATTACACTAAGAATTAATGTCTCACTGGGAGCTAAAATGATTGACAAAAAGCTCCCCAGGAGATGAAATGGAAGTTGATTAAACTTTTCCATATCTCCCAAAATTTCAAATTGCCAAAGAGGGACACTTGTGTTTTAGGGGGTGTTTCTGGGGGCGTGGCTGGTGGGAGGGGCATTACCAGGAATTTTTAAGCTATTTCATGATCTATTGTCACCTCCTTGTGTAACCTAATAAATGATTTTAGAACAAGACCAAAGTATTTTATTTACACAGACTAATTTAGAAACACATATACTGACATTTAAACAAACAATAATGTGAGTTTTATTGCTGTAGAGCAATATTATACACTTATATACACACCACACAATCTGATCTCCTAAAAAGAGGGACATCAGGGTGGGAAAGAGGGACAGAGGGATTTAGGTCTAAAAGAGGGAATGTCCCTCCTAAAGAGGGACACTTGGGAGGTATGCTTTTCAGTGCCAGAGGGGTTTGCAATGCGTTGCATACCCCTCTGGCACTGAAAGGGTTAAACAATCCATAGAAAAACCATTGGAATCGACCAATCATTCAGTCATTCAAATAGTAGCAGAATGCCATTTCCAAAGTGACTGTGTCCAGATCCGAGAAGTTTTACATCTACAACTCAAGGCTGGAGAAGTAACTAAATTTGCCTTTTGGAAGCCGCTCTGCATCCTCATGTTTCCCACCTAAGCAGGGGTGTCCATAGAAATTTTTCTGGGGGGAAGGGAGAAAGCCATAATATGACCCCCAGACCAGCCCATCCAGCCCCATTGTTTATATGGAGTGGGCAATTGCTCCCCCCTCCGAACGCCCTTGCTCCTAAGTGCCCATAAACTCCCTTCCCACATGCAACAATAAAGTCTTTTAGCCCTCTGTTCCCACACAAGCTTGAAACACATGGCTTTGCAATGATTTGTCAACTTGCTGACAATTAAGGTGTCACCTAACACTGATATAATTAAAGAAACCCACCATGTACTACCTTAAGCTTACATACAATTATCCTCTCTGTTGCCAGATTGGCTTATAATTCATTGCAAACCAATGTGGTCCCACCACACCAGCAAAGGAGAGGTTATTCTCCACAAAACAAAATATTTCATTCTTATTAAAGGTCAAAATTTCCCTTAAAAATTGAGAGGGGGTATCAGTATCCCCATCTCTCAATCCTGGTAAAAAAAACAAAAAAAAAACCAACAACACACACACGAAGTCTAGCCATACATCTTTTAAACTGAGGAGTGTTGTGCAATGAATTGCTTCACAATGCATTGCCCATCCCCACTGATCTTTAAAGGATTAAAGTTTGGGAGTAGAAGATAACTCATGACATCATGTGTGACCGTCTACTCCCATCCATTTATTGAGTGGAGTCTCTCAAGCTATAATTGGCTTATTTCCAGCCCATCAGATTGTTTGAACCATATATGAGTTACTTTACTGAGGGTAGAGGAAGGGACCCCAGCCCCCTTCCTTAGTTATGTCCTATATTAATATATTTTATTGGATTCCATGTTACTTAATAACAACCTTTACCTCTCCTGGTGGGAAAGTGGATTAAAGGCCCTCAGCAATACTCTTTTTCTAGGAAAAGAGGTACATGCAAACTATAATGTATTAGTTATTTTTAGAAGAAAAATACTGATATGATAATATATGTTTTTATTTTTGGAAAAAAAAGTTATATTACCAACAGCTCCTGAGAACCCCTCATAAAAATCAAGGGTCTTCATACCTACTTCATATATATATATATATATATATATATATATATATTTATTTATTTTTTTTTTTTTTTTTTTTAATATGTGGTATTCAAACCCTTAATTTTCATTGTGATCACTTCTGATCACAAATCATATGCAGATTGTACTGTAACCTACGTTGTGGTATATAACTAACAAATATGGGAGTCCAGATTGACAGTAGTGCAATAACCATTTGTGCTTCAGAGTTATCCAACCGTCTCCTCCTTTGCCATCCTCTTTATCCCAGCCTCCCCAGCTTGACAGCTGCAGAAGACTCACAGAAAAAACATCCTACCTGAGTGTCAGAGACGTGAGCAAAATATTGCTTTTCAATGCATTTCTCACCCTCTGATACTTTTATTTATTAACCTCTTGAGTGATAAAGAGGTGATCAATGCTAAAATGCTACCCTCTGGCATTTGGCCAGGATTCATCAAACTGCGGGAAGAGCAGTGTATCAACTTACGCTGCTTTTCATTGCGATCATTGATGTATACCATAGGGTATTCATCAATGATTTTGCTTTACAAGTACCACAAGGGGGACCCAAGTGCACTTATCTTCTTCCTCTTACTATCTCTCTTTGTTCTCATCGTTACTGATTACACCGTAAGCTCTTTGGAACTCGGTCCCTTTCCCAATGAATGAATCTCCCACAAATAATGCAATGATGCTCTTATCCATTTCCTTATTTTTGTATTTTACTTGTACTGTTTCTGTACAGATCTGGGTAGGGTCTACTTCCCAAAGCTAGGACTTGTCCTCAGTTATACTTGTGCTGGGTTGACTTGCAGAAATACTTTGTAATAAAGAAAAACTATTCATAGCCTTCACTAGTCTATCAAGTACTTACAAGCTTAATAGAAAGGAGATTGTTATGTGCAATAAGAAAATACATAAAACTGCAGGGGTACTTGTTATCAGATATGTTGAAAAACCCTGCAGTACATCATATTTGCCAGGAAAAGTTATCGTTTTTAGACCTATGATACAATACAAAAGTTTAAGAGTTTTTATCAAAATTATGTAACAGATCCAGAATTAACACTCTGAATGCAAGTGACATCTCCAGAGCATTGCCTTGCAGTGTATTTGGAACATCTGTAGCTACCACAAAGTTAATTTGAGACATAAAACAAAGGTGATTGAGGCAGTCAGAAACAAGAAATGCAGTATATTTGCCAGTACTCGGTATTCTTTTGTGCCACAATATAAACTATTTAACCTTTAAATGCATCATATAGCCCTCTGGTCCTTAATGGGACAGTGGGATTCAGGTAGTCAGAAGCAAGAAATACAGCATATTTGGCAGTACTCAGTATTCAGTTGTGTCACAACATAAAATGTTTAACACTTTAAAGACCAGAATGGTATGCAGTGCATTACTTTTTGCAATGCTTCTCACACCCCTCTGGTCCTTAATGGGTTAGTGGGATATCAGAATATGTAATTGCGCAATGTTTAAAATGTTGATTCTGCTTTCCTCAGGTGACAGAACAAGACGTTAAATACTTAGAAGACCTGCAAGATGAATTTGATTTCAGATTCAAAACACTACAAAGTAAAGGTACGGGGCATTCCTCCCAACTGCACTGGCACAATTCAAATACATTTTAACCATTTAAGGACCAAAGGGGTGAGCAACACTATGTAACCCATTGCACACCCCTGGTCCTTGAATGGTGTTATTGTGATTGTATTAGAAATTACAAATTCATCATTGCATCTAGCACCATTGTGTGGATGTAGTTGTTTCTGAAATAGTGTATTAATGCAAAAGAAGCTGATTCAAGAACTTTACTAGTAAAAGAATTAAACTTAAGGCAGAGTTCATAAAAGAGTTTGGAACGAGGTGACAATCACCCAACCCTCTTCCCCTGCTTTTCCCATGTGAGAATATCTTAGAAACCACTGGGGGAGGGGTCCAGCATCAGTGAATAAGATAATGGGACTCCAGCCAGACATAACTATCTGAATCCTGTTTGTGGCCTTCACTAACTAAATATAGCATGGCAGGATATTATAAAAATTAACCCCTGATCTCTTCCAAGTTCCTTAGTACATGGAGTAAAACAAGGGAAAGAGGAATGGCATACCCCTAAATGTCTACGCACTCCCATGCTGCCTACCCCTTCTTGCAAGTGATGCAAATTGGCCATATTTTGCATTAAATGTTTTGTGCATACACATGGCAGTTACCACACACAGACAGGTCCCTTGTATTGTTACATCCCCTGAATATATAGTTACCTGTAAGCAGCTAGGACATCTGGATAATTGGTACTATAATGGGAATAAATTAGCAAAGGAACAAGCACACTTTTGATGCTTTTTTCATGAAAATGACCTGCAGCAGTTTTTTAATGCAGAAATAGAATATTGTACCTTGTTATGATTTGGTAGGAAAGGCAGGTTTACCATAATACATGTATTTTTTATATATTTTTTTTATTTATATAGGGCCAACCTGTGTACTTGGCACTTAACAATTTACATTTAACCCCTTAAGGACCCATGACGGTCCTGGCCCGTCATGGGTTGTTATACCCTTAAGGACCCATGACGGTCCTGGACCATCATGGCTTAGCCCTTCTTGCTTGTGCCGGTTCATGTAATCGACGTAGCAGCGATCACATTAACCGGAATTCTGAGAGATAGAGACAGCACGCAAAGCATGCTTCCTCTGTGTGTCTCCTCTGCCTCTGTCTCCCTTGCTATCAAAGTAAGGGAGAGAGAAGTAGAGAGGAGACACTTAGTGTTAAAAGAAAATACAGCAGCTGGGGGTATGAACCCCTTCACTGGTGGTGCTGGAGGCTGGATAAATGCAGGTCAATTTCTGACCTGCAATGATACACTTTTTCTTTCTTTTTTTTTTCTTTTTTTTTTAAACACAACACACTTTTTTTTTTACAAAAAAAAATATAAAAAAAAAAAAAAAAAAAATCTCATTAACCCTTTGAGTGCCAGAGGGGTACACAACACATTCATTTGCAACGCGTTGTCTACCCCTCTGGCACTCAAAGGGTTAAACAATTTTGTAATTGTGATTGTTGTGGAGCCATGTAATACACTTGTAATGTAATACACACCGCCAAATGTCAGGGATAAAAAAGTGACAAAATAGGGTAGGAAAAAGGGACATGTGGATTTTCACCCAGGGGAGATGGTGGCCACTTTAAACTGCGCATTTTGTAGGTATGACTGACCGGCCATACCTTTCATGCAGTCTCCATAAAAATGTAACCCTTTGTTCCCAATTGATCCCAAGAGAAAAAACAAAAATGGTGTTTTTTTTTACATTTTTTTTTACTTTTTTTAATTTTAATAAAGTAAATGGTGGGTTATCCATGTAAGTGGGGTATCAAAAGAAAGCCCTATTTGTGCTTAAAAAAACAATATATAATTTATGGGGGTGGGATAAAAGACTTAGAGGGAAAACACTGTTGAACAAAGACATAGTCAAAAAGGTCAGAATTGCTCCGGTCTTTAAGTGAAAACGACCTCAGATTTTCCCGGTCCTTAAAGGGTTAATATAGAAGGGGTACAATAAGTGCAGTGATTAAGTGTTTATTTAGACAATCATAATGGGAACACCAGGCAAGTATACATTAGGATAAAAGGTCCCTGCCCCATACAGCTTACAATTTAAGTATTAAAAATATGCAAGCGAGTATATTTCTAAACAGACCTACTGTATTCATTTTCACTGCAGATATTGGTGACAAACATAATGCTATTATAGAACAAGAATGCTTTAAACTGCAAGAAATGCTCAATGTTTTGGATCAAAAGAGGAAGGTTTGTATTTTGGTTTTGTTTTGTTCTGGCTTGTCTTATAAAGGTTATTTCAAGTCTACCAATGAAGAAGACAGAACTGCATAGCGATATTACTGCAAATGAATCTTTACTTGTAGACATGGAAAAGGTACAAAGTAGATGATTATTCCAACAATATGATTTTTCTCAAACCTTACAGAAATGATGATTCATAAAAGTAATGGGATCAATTAAAGCATGCCCTGCATTTCACCAGAAGTAACAACACACTCTTACACGTTCATAGTAACATTATTGTACATAGTAACATTTCATTACAATGTAATAACTGCATAGATCAGATTTCTGCAACTACATTAGATTCTTTATGGAATGCAACTAATAAAAAAATTCCTTATCTAAATCAATGCATATTTTTCAGGTTCCCATATGGTGCAGTTGACCTGAATCAGTTCTTCTTAAAACATCAGCCTCACTTTGTTTACATATTGTATATTTACCTAGGTTACCACTCACTGTTTAATGTTTTTTATGGACATCTGACATAATCAAAAACGCTGATTTCAAAAGGGTCACTTATATGGTTTTGCTACACTTGTTCTGTTTCTGTACACAATATATGTGTGTTTCACCCAGTACTAAGGTTATAGTGGCCCAAACAAGGTGCATATTGCCCCAGAATGTTGATTTAAACCTATACATAAATTATTTAATTAAGTCTCCACTGGGATTTCTTACTAATATGAGAACTATGAGTATACACACATTATCCTTATTCCCCTGAGAAGATATGCATGCAGATAGGCTACTTTGCATATTTCTGAGTTCTTAGGGTATTTGCCATAGGCTGGCACATGATTCAGTGTGCTAATCTCACCTCATTTAAAAAGGAAAATAAGTAGATATTTCTTAAGGGGTAATAAACATTTACAATGAGGTGTTCAAATATTGTAGCATTTATTTATCTTTAAGAAAATTGTATTTATTATAAAATAAGAAGAGGTTAGCACTCTGAATGAAATCTTCCCCTTTCTATTGTGTTTTGTATAAAAAACTAAAGACCTCAGGATGCATAGCCAGAATCTTAGCATTCCAGAATCACCTCCAATCTTTTCCTCATAGTTAGTGAATGCTTGTCAATATGGACTAAACTACATAGGTAGTTGCACTGTTGTTGTTTTTTTTTGTATTAAAATGAAGCAGATACAGTCACATAATCATTTCTAATAAGGTGCTCTTGCCAAGTGGTTATCAATAGTATAAGTTGAAATAAAGAAAACTATAATGCTTTTTATTACAATATACTGTTTACATCTTGTGCAATGTTTACAGGTAGAAATAAAACCACTTGTTCCATTACGATGGTCATTTTTACACTATTTATTGTTTTATGTCATTTGATGGGGTTATGGATTCAGACACATGAAAAGTATGGCTACATGAAGAACAGATCATGTCAGACTAATTTACTTGCATTTTATGAAAGAGTGAGTAGTAATTTGGACAGGGGAATTGCTGTTGATGTAGTATACTTGGATTTTGCAAAAGCCTTTGACACAGTGCCTCACAACAGGTTACTGCATAAATTAAAAGGCTTCGGTTTGGGTGGTGGTATCTGTACATGGATTGAGAACTGGTTAAATGATAGATGGCAGAGAGTTGTTGTAAATGGAACTTTTTCAAATTGGTCTAGGGTTATAAGTGGGGTACCGCAGGGTTCAGTCCTGGGCCCAATGCTTTTTAATTTGTTTATTAATGATCTAGAAGTGGGAATTGAAAGTAGCATCTCAATCTTTGCTGATGACACTAAGCTATGTAAGGAAATACATACAGAGCTCGATGTTTTTTCCCTACAGAAGGATTTAGATAAACTAAGTGAATGGGCAGAAAAGTGGCAGATGTCATTTAATGTAGATAAATGTAAGGTTATGCATTTGGGTTGTAGAAACAAACTTGCTACATATACTCTAAATGGGAAACAACTTGGGAAATCCTCATTAGAGAAAGATTTAGGTGTACTGATAGACAATAGTCTTCACAGCAGTGTGCAGAGTCACTTAGCTGCTGCAAGAGCAAATAGAGTACTAGCCTGCATAAAAAGAGGTGTAGAAGCAAGGGATGCTAATATTATCCTACCTCTGTATAAATCCTTGGTTAGGCCTCATCTAGAATATGGAGTACAATTTTGGGCGCCTGTTCTAAAAAAAGACATTACTGAACTGGAAAAGGTGCAGAGACGTGCAACAAAACTGATAAAGGGATTGGAGGATCTGAGTTACAAAGAGAGACTAGCCAAACTGGGTTTGTTTACATTAGAAAAGAGACGTCTAAGGGGTGATATGATTACCATTTACAAATACATTCAAGGCCAATACAAAGAACTATCCAATGAATTATTTATGCAAAGAGCTGAGCTAAGAACAAGAGGTCATCCATTGAGACTTGAGGAAAGGCGCTTTCGACTAAAACACAGGCAGGGATTCTTTACAGTAAGGGCGGTAAGGCTATGGAATTCTTTGCCTCGGGATGCTGTGCTTGCAGATAATGTAACTGCATTCAAAAAAGCAATGGATGCCTATCTAGCACAGAACAATATTGACAGTTATGACAGATGGCTTCAAAGCAAATAGGATATTGAGCTGGGGAACTATTTGAGACACTCACACACACACACCTACATTGGAAATTGCTCCAGATGGCTTTTTTGTTGCCTTCCTCTGGATCAACAGGGGTGTTATTGGCATGGGCTGGACTTGATGGACGCATGTCTTTTTTCAGCCTTATCTACTATGTTACTATGTTACTATTTATACTCTGTATTAATTAACAAAAGTTTAATATATTCATTGTCTTCAGGAAGCACTCCGTAAAATGACACAGATAGTGGATGAGATTGATACTTTGATGAGTAAGAAGCTGATTGAAGAGCTAAAGGACTGGAAGAGGCGTCAACAAATTGCATGTATTGGAGGACCACTGCACGGCAGTCTTGATCAGTTTCAGAACTGGTAAATACAAAGGAAAACTATCCGAACATAACAATAGGTATTATGTATAAATAAATAGAATAGAGACTCATTTAGGTGCTCTAATGCTTGTCATGATGATCTGATTGGTCTTGGGCAAAAGGAAAATAATTCAAATAGAAAATAAGTGCTCAGAATAATCGTCATGCCCTTATAACAGTGAAAGTTTTCAAGGTATCCCCAACTGAATATAGGTTGAAGTTATTAACACTGGCATATCCTTCCGAATGAATGATTCATTGACTGATCCTCCTGTGTTCATGTGTGGAAATCCTAAAAGCCTGCATTGCTGGAGGGGGGGTAAACCCAGGATAAGGGTGAGCCCCGATGATGTAGAATATGAGAATAAAATGGAGACAAGAAACACAGCAGACCATACGGTGCTTAGAGCTCCATTAGAGCTTTGATTGTCAGTGGGGTGCACAGTGTATTGCTTTGCAGTGTGTTGTGTACCCCTCTGGCATTCAAAGAGTTAAAATCAATCTGGATTCTTTTCATTTGAGTCATATATTGTTCCAATTTTAATGGTTTAATATTGTATGACACGCTTTATTTTGGACTGATAAACTTCAGTTTGTTTAATTTGTAACTCTTTGCACATTTTTCGACTTACTGGATTTCATTTACCTACCACTGGAAGGGGATTGATGGGAGATCTATGAACGCACGTTAATATGTAACAATGGCAACTGCTTAGGGATAAGCCTATCCTCTGGCTATACCAAGATTAATGGAATGTGCATGCATGTGATTCATGGCAGCAACAGCTATAAACAAGACTGCATTATTTGTAACTTAGTAAATTAGGCTGAAAAAGACACAAGTCCATCAAGTTCAACATCAAGTTTATCTCATAACCCAGAGAAATTAGAATTATATAAGCTTTCCTGCTGCCAAATAAAGTAGTCTTTACCAGAATATCATGTTTTACCTACTAATACACAGTATAACCCTGTATGTTCACTCTTAAAGGGATAGTAATACCTAAAATGTAAAAAAAAATATGTTGTAGGGTTTATCCCCCTGAGTAAAACAAGAGTACTCCCACTGCTGAAAGATGTTTCATTCAAAAGTTACTAATTTTCAAAGTTGAATTTTTTAGGTGCAATATCACAGTGGCCTGAAATTGTGCAGTGGTGCTGTTGCTACATGATCCTATGGACAGCTCTGGTCTCAGGACCATAAATCTCCATAGGATGGTGTAGCAACAGCGCCACTGTAAAATTTCAGGCCACTGTGATATTGCACCTAAAAAATTCAACTTTGAAAATTAATAACTTTTGAATGAAACATCTTTCAGCAGTGGGAGTACTCTTGTTTTACTCAGGGGGATAAACCCTACAACATATTTTTTTTTACATTTTAGGTATTACTATCCCTTTAAAAGAAATCTAGTATTCTCTTAAATGTATCCACTATTTCTGCCATTAACACATCCTTGGCCAAGGAATTCCATAATTTAACAGACTTTACTGTAAAAAAAATGTCCTCTGTTGAAGTTGATATCCCCAAGTGAATGTAGGTTGAAGTTGATATCCCCAAGTGAATATAGGTTGACTATCCCCAAGTGAATTTAGGTTGAAGTTATTAACACTGGCATATTCTTCAGAATGAATGATCCATTGACTGATCATCCTGTGTTCATGTGAGGAAATCCTAAAACCCTGCATTGCTGGGGGGGGGGGGGGGGGTAAACCCAGGATAAGGGTGAGCACCTATGTAGAATGAAAAGGAGAAAAGAAACACAGCAGACCATACAGTGCTTAGAGCTCCATTAACCCTTTGAGGGGTGTTCCATAATTATTTGACTAAGCCTTGGAATGAAAAGCTCACCAGAGTGATCCTTGTAATGTCCTCTCATATACATTGTGACAAGATTTCCTTTAGTAGGGGTTAGCGAAAGTATTAGGATTAATATTTAGTTAGGGCTTGTTGATCCAATGAGAAATCTGATTGCCATTTGGAATCAAGAAGGAATTTTTTCCCCATTCAAGGCAGAATTTGAAATTGCTATATTGAGGGTTTTTTTTTTTTGCATTCTTTTGGCTCAACGATGGTAAACAGGAATAGGAAAAGGGTTGAACTAGATGGACGCAAGTCTTTTTCAACCTAAATTACTGTGTTACTATGTAGCTATATAATCTATCCAGAAACACAATATATTATTCTAGAAATACCAAGAATTATATTAACTAATATATAAACCAAGCTATTTAACTATATTACACTTATCTGTAAATATATCAATTTACCAATAAATTAATGAATTCCGCTTAATTCAGAATTACTACAGCTAATGTAGCTTATTATAATTGATCCAAAATAGTTGGCCAGTCCAATTAAGACAAATTATAAGAAAAATTAAGTTTCTTCAATTATAGAAGAAATATATATTTGATTCTGAATTTTGGCAGAATTAAAATAAGGAAAGATATATAGTTACCAGTCCAATAAGTGTGGTTTTCTTAGGATTTCTTTAGCAGGCCACCAGGTATATAGCAGGAATTGAAGAGCCAGGAACCAAGAGAAAAAAGCCCCTCTCTCTCTCTCTCAAAACTTACATATTTATAATGTAAAATTACCCTTATCAGAATCTCCTCTGATTGGATAGAAATCCATCTCATTATGCAGTGACATCACGCATATTATAATGGAAAAATTCCAAAGCACTAGTAATAACGCTATTTAGCCTGGAGATGTCACTCTTATGCCACATTAAAATTTTACATATGATATCTGGATATGTTTTATATCAACAGATAAGAATGGCCACGAGGTCATTAGACTTGACATAAATATGTCACCCTACCAGACTTCCCCATATGGTAGAATATCTTCCTTTAGAGACGGTGTCTAGCACATAATCGTATCTCTCCATAAATGACATTCAGTTATTTTCACCCCCACCTTGAAACAAAGGCCATTGTTTTAACATGAGATCATTTACACACATCTAAAAAATAGACTTTTAGAGAATTTGGTTTAAAAGAAAAATTAACCATTTCCTCCCCATCATGGCAATGTTTCTGACATAATCCCCCTTTTTAGCAAAATTTTTCTAACTTGATTAAAGTTCTAAAATATTATTGCTAAAATTGGAAGAGATGGTTTGTTATCTTCTTCCCGTGACTGGGATCGTCCCTGAAGTTATCACAGTTTGCTTCAGTCCATCAACTAGACAAAGGCACAGGCTTGTTTCCAAAATATGAAGTACTTATTGTTCTCTTCGATAGATGAAACAATGTCTCCAAATAGGAAACCAATAGACCAAATTGGTTGATAGTAAGACGTTGTATCTAATACGAATATTTGCTTGGTCTACTCAAGGATCTCCTTAGTTTGAGCTATAAAGGCACACATATCATATCAGACTCCCAGTTTTAGAGACTGATGGTGGGAGAAATATCAAATTTCTTCTTTGATGGTGATCATGTGAACATGTTGACAAAACTCCTCTGGGATACAAATTCTTCTCTGTTAGGATGGATTCTGTCATCTCTTGCCCAGTGGTTCTTGATGAAGGCACTGGAACCATGCTTGTCTTTGTCCAGAACTACTGTTCCAGAAGAAGGATGATCCACATCATGACTTGGCTTTGGCCAGAACTCCTGTCACCGAAGAAGGATGATCCACCTCACGTCCTTGGTCTTGATGTCCATAACAATGGCATCTGTCACCCAACCTCAGTCTTTTAAGAACTCTTTGGTCTAAAATAAATGACACATGACTGATCTCATTGAAACAATTTTGCATGCATACATACAATACAATACAGTTTCAACCAGTATCCCTGTGATTTTTGTACTGTAATGATTACTGTACAATTTATTTTTGCACTAGTCTTCTTGTGGCCCTCATTAGCCTTAAAGGGATAGTAATACTTCATTTTAACTTTATTTTATTTTGTAGGCATTAAAAAAACATGAAGAATGATATAAGTCTTATCTCTGAAACCTTTATGGTTTAAGAGATATTCACAAACAAAGTATCCCCCCCCTGTTCAACCAGATAAGAAGGGAGATGCCCAGGTAGACTGCAGAGAGGGACAATCTTCAATTAAGATAATGGAAAAAGCTGAAAAACTTTTCAAGGGGGGAAGGGCTTTCATTGTTTTCATACAAAGAAAATTGTCCCCTTCTGTTATCTGTACTGTCATACAACCTGATCCACATCTGAGAAGAGATGGCTTACACTAGGAAAAAGGGGCGGGGAGGGGAACTTTGCTTGTGAATATCTCATAAACCATAAAGGTTTGAGAGATAAGACATATCATTCTTCATGTTTTTTTAATGCCTACAAAATAAAATAAAGTTAAAACGAAGTGTTACTATCCCTTTAAGCTAAACTATGATAATCTAACACTCTCTGTCTCTGCTCTTCCCCCTTTCACAGAGGAATGACCCTCAGCTGTATGCTAAAAACAAAACCTTGTCAAAAGGAAAAATAAAATTAGAATGACATTTTCAGAGAATCATTGAGCAGCAATTCATTTGTTGATGAGACATGATAGAGTGTTAGTGGGGAACATACATGCCACACAGAGAGACAAAAGAGATAGCAAAGTTTTACTGAAGCAAAAGAAGACAATAGGACCCAACATGACAATGTCATTTGGACAATCAAGGATACTCATCCATCTGATGATTGAATTAGGATCCTTGTTCTTCTTCAGCTTCTCCTTCTATGATCTGTAACTGAGATTTAGAGTGACAAGCATGCAACTGGTTTATATGAACCCACCTTTCTCAAGCTTCACCATTATTAGGGATAGAAACCTTATAGGCAACTGGAGATAATTTATCAGTAATGATATATGGCCCTCTCCATGAGGGTAAGAATTTATTCTCTCTTACCTGGTTTCTCGCAAAATTGTACAGATAAACATAATCATTTACCTCATACTCCCTTTTGGTGGTCTTTAGGTCATAGTAAGTTTTATTACTTACCACTGCTTTGTCCAGATTTTTCTGTGCAAACGCAAATGCATGTTGTAAATGCTTGCATAACTGGTCTATGTACTGGTGTGCTGTTGAGGCATTAATTAGATTTTGAACAGATGTACGATATAGCAAGTGCTGGGGTAGGACCATCTTTCTACCTGACATTAATTCAAATGGTGACATTTTAGTGGCTGCACTAGGAGTAGCTATAATAGGGCACTCACCTGTCCAGGTAATCCCTATACCTGCTACCAGTTTCCTTGCGGTACCAGTTATGACATGGTATAAACAACGGTCAATGTAAGCGGTTGGCAAGGTTGTACAATAATTCTCGTCAAATGCCTTATAGGGGAAAAGCAACTGTTCCTCAAGGTAATCATCTCCACTGGTAGCAGTCTCCATGGGAGGTGTTGAACAATCATGGAGCTCGGCTAGTCCTTGAGCTACAGGATTCTTCCTGTTTTGCTTATACCTAATCTCCAATGGCCATCCCTGTAGGGATAAAGTCCAAGAGGTGATCCTACTATTGGAGAGGTGTCCTTCTTTTATCCTATCACTTTGCAAATACTGCAAAGGCTGATGAGTGGTTTCAGTGATGATCTTCTCACCCTGAATAAAACTATGAAAATTCTGTAATGCCCAAACAGTAGCCAATAAAGCTTTCTCACAATCATTAAATTTGATTTCCACAGAAGATAGGGATTTACTGGCATAAGTAATAACCTTATTCAGGTTGTCCTGCTTTTGATATAAAACCCTACTGAGATTAAGATTAGTGAATCCTGTCTCAAGATAAAATGGCTTACCTCCTTCTGGATAGGCCAGACAAGGAGCCTGGGTGAGTCTACTCTTGAGCTTAGATACAGCATGTTCCTGAACTGCACCCCAGATCCACGGTTGATCTTTCTTCAATAATAACAACAATGGTTTGGTTATTTCTGAATAATTATCAATAAACTTCCAGGAATAATTCATCATGCCTAGGAAGGATCTCAATTCATTGGGATTAGTTGGTGTTTTGGATTTGACTATCGCTTTAACCTTCTTTCTTTGCGGGTTTAATGCTTCACTGTGGGTATGGTGTCCTTTGGGTGATGTGCAGTGTTGTTTTTGCGCCAAACATACCTTTTGGAATTATGGCCAAAAAGTTCAAGCTTGGTTTCATCAGATCATAACACATTTTCCCACGTGCTTTTGAGGGACTTGATGTTTGTTACTGCAAACTTCAGCCGGGCTTGGATGTTTTTCTTTGTAAGAAAAGGCTTCCGTCTTGCCACCGTAGCCCATAGCCCATTCATATGAAGAATACGGAAGATTGTTGTCACATGTAGCGCACAGCCAGTATTTGCCAGAAATTCCTGCAGTTCCTTTAATGTTGTTGTAGGCCTCTTGGAAGCGTCCCTGACCAGTTTTCTTCTTGTCTTCTCATCAATTTTGGAGGGATGTCCAGTTCTTGGTAATGTCTCTTTTGTGCCATATTTTCTCCACTTGAGGATGACTGTCTTCACTGTGTTCCATGGTATATCTAATGCTATGGAAATTCTTTTGTAACCTTCTCCTGACTGATATCTTTCAACAATGAGATCCCTCTGATGCTTGGAAGCTCTCTGCGGACCATGGCTTTTGCTCTGAGATTTAACTAAACAAATGCCAGGAAAAACCTTCTAGAACAGCTGAACTTTATTTGTGATTAATTGGAGTCACTTTAAATGATGGCAGGTGTGTAATGACTTCTATTTAACATGAGATTGAATGTGATTGGTTAATTTTGAACACAGACACATCCCCAGTTATAAGAGAGTGTGCACACCTATACAACCAGGTTATTGTGAGTTTTTTATTTTTATTTTTCCCCCTCAACAATTTCAGTTTGTTTTGCAATTGAATTGTTCACGTTATAGGTCACATTAAAGGTGGAAAAAGTTCTGACATGATTTATCTTTGTCTCATTCTTTAACATCACAAGAACCTGGCATTTTAACAGGGGTGTGCAGACTTTTTACATCCACTGTATAATTAACCTGTTATAGGGAACTTCAACGACAATGACTTTATGTGTGAATGATTTATTACCGATCTTAAAGGGATAGTAATACTTCGTTTTAACTTTATTTTATTTTGTAGGCATTAAAAAAACATGAAGAATGATATAAGTCTTATCTCTCAAACCTTTATGGTTTATGAGATATTCACAAGCAAAGTTCCCCTCCCCGCCCCTTTTACCTAGTGTAAACAATCTCTTCTCAGATGTGAGTCAGGTTGTATGACAGTACAGATAACAGAAGGGGACAATTTTCTTTGTATGAAAACAATGAAAGCCCTTCCCCCCTTGACAAGTTTTTCAGCTTTTTCCATTATCTTAATTGAAGATTGTCCCTCTCTGCAGTCTACCTGGGCATCTCCCTTCTGATCTGGTTGAACGGGGGGGGATACTTTGTTTGTGAATATCTCTTAAACCATAAAGGTTTCAGAGATAAGACTTATATCATTCTTCATGTTTTTTTAATGCCTACAAAATAAAATAAAGTTAAAATGAAGTATTACTATCCCTTTAAATTTTAACCATGTGGTTCCCGTATACGTTTAAGGGGTTACCTCCTACGCTTATTAGGGATCCATCAAAGGCTTTCAACACTGGCTTTACAGTCGCATCCTCCATAATTTGATAAAAATGGGAGCTAGACAATATGGTAGCTTGTGACCCTGTATCCAGGAGGCTGGAAATAATTAAGTCATCAAGTTCCTGCAGTGTGACATCAATGAAATATCTCCCTTCATATTCATGCATTTCACATAAATAATTGCAATGTAAAATCATCTTAGAATCCCTCCACTGCCTGCAAGGGTTAATTCCTGAATTTACAGGAGCAGACTTGTTGACCACTTGGTCAGGTTGTACAGCTGCAGCATCCCCCTTCATTCCTCCTCCTTCTTCAACCTGTTCTGAAGAATTGCAGGGAAAAGAAGTGACATCATCAGGGATGGACTTATGTGAACCTAGCTGTGGGTGAGATAAGGGAGAAATATTAGAGTCAACCAAAGCATTTACATCCTGTAAAGAAAATGTGTTAGCATGACTCTTGGCTAAAACATGATTGATTATTATATTACTTACATAGGGCAAACCAATGGTATTCTTTTCCCCTAAGGCCTGCTTATCATTACCCTGTTGTTCTGTTACTGAGTGGCAGCCGCCACTCCTGAAGCTGTCCCTAAAAAAGGATTAGATCCCTGCTGGGTATTAGAACTAGTGGTTTGGCCTATCTGTGCCACATTAGCCATCATTTTGGCCATCATGTCTGTTAGGTTGTTAACCTGGACCATGAGACTTACCCGTTTCTGACCTTGGTTCCCAGAATCAGACTTATTGGTTTGCTGATTTTGCTGGGACTTGGACCACTGATTGTTAGTGTTTTTACCCTTTTGGAACCTCTTGGGAAGCTTGGATTTATTTTGGTTTTTGTTGAATCCCTGGGACTTTTTGAAAAATGGTTTCTTACCATTTGAGCTATTATACCCCTGGGAACTAACAGAGGCAGGCCCCTTCTGTCCTGGTGCCTGATTATGAACCTGTGGAGATTTTAACACCTCTGCTTTGGTTCTCTTGCCAGATTCAAATGGCAAGCTTTCCTATACCAATGTCTCCGCTACACACTGGGGGGCACGCTTCTTGTCCCTAGCTGGGATATTCTCACTCTGCTGGGCATTATATAGCTTAATAGCTTGAGTGAGTAACCAATCTAGTGACAACATGGGTGAATAATCCCTAGCTAGATTAGTTTTCTTATACCGAGGCAGAGCATTAAAGAATAGTTCCGTAAACTCATAAGATTGGAAAGCTGCATCCTTATCTGCCAGGAAATATGCACATTTAAGCTTTGACAAGAATTGCCTGGGGTCTTTGCCTGGCCTACATTTTAGTGCATAGGTAGCACATTTAGCCTCATGGCAGGTTTTATAGGGCCCAAAAGCTATGATTATTTGTTCAACAGTTTTTTCCCATGTAGTGATATCCATATCACTCAAGGATCTGAAAAAGAAACCCTCTGCAATATCAAAAACCCAAGGCACATAACATATTTTATGATCATCAGAACGAAGGCTCTGAGATGCAAGTGTTTCAACATAACGCTTTAGATGGTTAACAACACACACTTTAGATTTTCTTTGAAAAACTGGCACAGTGACCTTAATAAACCTTATTATTTTGGTTTTATCACCCACTAAGGGTGACCTTTCCTGTTGTTCAAGCCTACTCAGTGTGGCCATTGCCCTCCTGTGAGGTTTGAGCACTGGCTTCCTGTTAGAGGTTAATCTGTGACTTGTTAAGAGGCTCTGAGGTGTATGGTGTGTGAATTGCTCTGGGATGCTACCCTCATCCTCACCATGAAGTGTGAATCATGAGGGTCAGCAGCTCCTCCCTCCCCAGGTGAGTGATCCTGATGACTGATTTTCCTGTCAGGACCAATACCTTGTCCCTGCTCAGAAGGAGGATTGTCAGGGTGAGAGGCAGTAATGGCCTGCATTCTATCTGACAATTCCTGAATCTTCTTGGACAAGATATCCAATGTCCCTTCATCCATTGATATATCCCCTTTAGGGGCACTATCAATGGACTGGTATACCAATACCTACTCCTGACGTTTGGCATTCTCATGAGCCCACCTGTCTATATGGAATTGGAGTTGCTTATCTTGTTCTTTCAAGTTGTGGTTCTCACATGTTAAATTAAACATATCAGCACTGAGGATAGAATGCTGTTCTTTTGCAGACCACACTTTCACCAGATTATCTTTACACCTGCTCTCTAGCCCATTTACCTGGTGCTGGAGAGACTGAATTTATGGTAGTCATACATATCTTTCTCTAACTCAGAGATTCTATCAATCTTAGCCTTCAGTGTTTGTTTTATTGGCTCCATCTTTTCTTGCTTAGCCTCTGCTTTGTTTCTCTGGAAGGCTAAAATATTTAACAATTCGGGCACGATTAATAAAATCTATATATCCAACTCCTTTGGCTTGGTTTGTTCTATACATTTGTTTAATGCTCTATAATAGAAGCTATCGGGTTGCCAAATTGTATCAGATTGGAATTCTACCCTTAACTCTATATCATCACTCCATTGCTGTGCATCACTTTTAATTTTTAGGCGAGAATGGAAAGCATAAATTAACCTACCTTCTAAAGACAAATTATTTGACAAATGTGTCAACCCTGTGTATAGCTCTCAGCAGTGCCTCCAATTATGTTGAACCAATTATGTTGAAGGTATCCAAGGGGTTAAAACAAGAGAACCAATCAGATTGAATATCTTCAAATAAATAGATAAATGACAATATTAAATAATTTGAGAACTTTACACAATACTAGGTATTGACACGATACTTCACAGTAAAGAATTGATTAAATTAATCAATTTTTGTATATTTGTGCAAAAATATATAATATAATTTATTTAAGTACAATATACTATATATGTCAGGCTTGTTCTGGTTGGAGCGTAGGAGCAGGGAATGCTATGTCTTGCCAGACACCCCTACCAGGTGATCCACAGAGGTATACAGGTAGAACACCTAGGTAGGAGTGACAGCACGGGAGTGCAAGGGTTAAGCAAAGTGTAGTCAAGAACAGTCCAGAAGATCAGGGCAGGCGGCAATCAGGCAGAATCAGTAAAACTAGCCAAGGTCAGGAAGCAGGGAAGTCCAGGAGGCAAGCAGAAGGTCAGGCAATGGGAAATCCAGCAGAGGGTCTGTAGCACAGCAAGGAAAGAGGCACTGAGCACTGGAAGCTTAGAGCACACAGGAACCAAAGTTCTGGAACACTGAAGAAAAGTGGACACAGCCTGAGGGGTTTTTTATAGTGTCATGGGTTTTCACCCCTCCCCTCTGCTGAACAAACCTCTCACTGGATTGGCCAACAGAGGGGTGTGGAACCACAGCACCTGCCTCACTGTTTACCTGGAGGCACACTATTGGTGGACATTTGATGAGAGAGGCAGGCTTCACCTCCCCCCTAGAGGTGTACAACACCATGGTTTGATCTGGGCACCCTGTGGATACCTTCCCTGGAGACTCCTTCAACTTTAGGCCATGGCTTAGGCCTACCACACAATAGCGTTCACGATCACGTTCGCGACTGCGACCGCAACCGCGGGCAGACACCGCTACTCGAGGCCGTGGCTTCGGCCTACTCAGCGATCGTGGAGCATCTGGGAAGCCCCCAGCAGCGGCGGATGGCCTTGAAGGGGGACATGCCTATAGAACTGTGTAGATGGTTGTTATAAGCAAATTCTACTGTTGGTAGCAGGGACACCCAGTCATTCTGAAGATGGGTGACGTAACAACGTAGATATTGTTCAAGCGTTTGGTTAGTTCTCTCTGTCTGACCATCAGTTTGAGGATGGTATGCAGATGACAAGAGTCTTTGTATACCCAAACCTTGACAAAAGGCAGACCAGAAATGAGAGGTAAATTGGACACCATGGTCATAGAGGATGGTTTGTGGAATACCATGAAGGCGGAAAATTTCTTTGATGAACAAGTCTGCGGTCTCGGCAGCTGTAGGTAATCTGATAACGGGGACAAAATGTGCCATCTTGGTTAGGCGGTCTACAACCACCATTATAGTGGTGTAACATTGTGATGGTGGGAGTTCCACAATGAAGTCCACAGTTATGTCAGCCCAAGGACTTGTTGGTACTGGTAACGGTTGTAGTAACCCAGCGGGTCTTGAATTAGTACCTTTGGCTCGCCCCCACACATCACATGATTGTATGTATTGTTAAATGTCTTTTTTCATACCAGGCCACCAGAATGACCGTTGGGTGAGTTCTGTGGTTTTCTTAACACGTCCATGGCCTGCTAATGGGTGGTCATGTACCGTATGAAGTACATTGGTATGAACTTCAGGAGGAACGAAAAGAAGAGTGTCTTTGTACAGCAGCCCATGTTTTTTGGTAAGGCAAGGATATTGAGACAGGTAGGAATCTGCTTGAGAATGGATCTGCAAAGCTTCTAATAGTGAAGAGTGAGTAGCCAAGAAATGACCAGGTTGGAGGATAGTATCCGTATCTGTATCTGTATGGGGTCCATGTAGACGGGACAAGGCATCCGCTTTTCCATTTCGTGATCCTTGTCTATAAGTGATATGCAGGTTGAATCTGCAGAAGAACAGAGCCCATCTGGCTTGTCTAAGACATAGACGACGTGCTCCTCGTAGATACCCTAAATTCTTGTGGTCAGTGAACATAGTGATTGGATGGTTAGCCCCCTCCAAGAGGTGACGCCATTCCTCCAATGCCATTCTAATGGCTAGTAATTCTCTGTCTCCCACGCTGTAGTTAGTTTCTGCTGGGGATAATCATCTAGAAAAGAAAGACACAGGATGAAGCATCTCACTTTCTCCTTGTCGTTGTGATAGGATGGCCCCTGAGGCTGTCTCGGAGGCATCAACCTCCATAAAGAATGTTTTTTTAGGGTCTGGCAGTACAAGAATGGAGGCTGACGTGAACCTCTGTTTAAGTTCATCAAAAGCATGTTGTGCTTGAGGTGACCAGGCAAACGGGACATGTTTCTTGGTTAGCTGGGTGACGGGAGCGATAACTTTAGAGAAACCATGGATGAATTTTCTGTAGAAATTTGAGAACCCCACAAATTGTTGCACAGTTTTAACAGAAGTATGAACAGGCCAATCCAAGATGGCTGATACATTTTTGGGGTCCATTTTGATATTCCCCGGAGTTAATATGAATCCCAAAAATTCAAGAGATGTTGTCTCAAACACACATTTTTCTAATTTCGCATAAAGTCCATGTTGCTGAAGCCGAGACAGGACACGTTTAACATGCTCCCGATGGGTGGTAAGCGATGGTGAGTAGACTAAAATGTCGTAGAGATATACCACTACGAATATGTCCAACATATCTTGGAATACATCGTTGAGGAAATGTTGAAAGGTGGCAGGGGCATTACAGAGCCCGAACGGCATGACCTGGTATTCATAGTGGCCATACCGGGATCGGAAAGCCATCTTCCATTCATGTCCTTTTTTTATGCGTACCAAATTATAAGCTCCTCGTAAGTCCAACTTATTATATATTTGTGCCTCTCTAAGTCAAATTCATTAACTCTGAGATTAAGGGCAATGGATATTTGTTTTTGATGGTAACCTTGTTAAGCTCTCTATAGTCCACACTGGGCCGGAGGCCTCATCTTTTTTCCCCACGAAAAATATGCCAGCCCCGGCAGAAGTGGATGGCCTTATGAATCCATTCCTTAGGTTCTCATCTATATAGTCCTTTAAGGAGCTTAATTCAGGTTCAGAGAGAGGAAATATACGACCAAACAGAATGGGAGCCCCAGGAAGCAAGTCTATAGGACAGTCATATGGATGGTGTGGGGGCAGTTTGTTGGCTTCTTTTTTGCTGAAGACTTGGCTGAAAGCACGGTAGGGTATCGGTATTTCCAATGTCTTAGAAGAAGTAGCATGCAAGGTGGAAACTGTGGTGTGAGAGAGACAGTGTTCTTTACAGTAGGATGATGCAAAGGTGATTTGTCCTGTGGACCAATTAATGGTGGGGTTATGTTGTTTAAGCCAAGGAAGGCCAAGGATAATGGGAAACAAAGGAGACTGTACCAAATTAAAGCTAAGCGTCTCCACATGCTTAGCCCCAATGCTCACAGTGAGAGGTATAGTCTCTGTGGTGTCAGGTCCGGAGTTAATGTTGCTGCCATCAATAAGAAGTATTGTGAGGGGTTGTTTCTTTAGTCGTGTAAGTATGTTCAGACTCTGGGTTAACTTGTAATCCAAGAAACAGTCACTTGCCCCGGAGTCAATGATAGCATCTTGTGGGATCTTGTTATGCATCCACTGTAGGGATACAAGAAGAGATAAATGAGGAGCTGTTCCACCCAGGAGTAATGGGTACTGTGCTTGATCTGGCTTACCCCTGGCTGCCAATTCAGGACAGAGACGGACTTGGTGACCAGAGCCACCACAATAAAGACAAAGGTTCATGCGTCTCCTCCTGTTCTTTTCAGTTTCAGTGAGTGGTCCACGAGTAGCACCCAGTTGCATGAGTTCCTCTGAAGTGATACTGGGAGTCAAGGAGACAGATTATGGAGGACGAGGTGTAGAGGTTGAACGGAGAGGAAGGTTAGTGGTACGCTCCATGCGTCTCTCCCGGAGTCTCTGATCTATCTGGGTTACCAGGATGACTAGATCATCCAGAGAGTCAGGAATGCCAGTCCAAGCTAGTTCGTCCTTTAATGAGTCAGCAAGACCCAGGCGGAACTGGTCACGCAAGGCAGTTTCGTTCCATTCCGTTTCTACTGCTACTCTCCGAATTCTGATACGTAATCCTCCACAGGATGGCGCCCCTGTCTTAGTGATCTCACAGTGGCCTCAGCACTGGCCCTCTTATGGGGATCATCATAAAGGGCACCCATTGCGTGACAGAAGGCAGTCCAAGAGTCTAGGATAGGGCTGTTAGCATGTAGTAGGTGATGAGCATCTGTGAGTAGTGATATGGCAGTATGAACTTTAATAAAGTCTGTGGCATATGTCCTAGGTTTCAGGACGAACAACAGTTCACAGGACGTGATGAATGACCGGTATTTACTACGATCTCCGGAAAAACAAGCAGGAAGCTTGACATGTGGTTCTGGAGTGGCAGTGGCCCCAATACCAAGGGGTCCCGCTTCATTCGCTGAGGGTGGTTGATACATAGCTGGAGGTGTCACTGGAGCAGGTTGTTTTGGTTTTCTTGGATACCTTGTATCGTGTGGGATAATGCAGTGAGTTGCTGAGTCAGTGACGCGATAGCATCAATCATCCCTGTCAGCTCCATGAGGCTTCAGTGTATTGTCAGGCTTGTTCTGGTTGGAGCGTAGGAGCAGGGAATGCTATGTCTTGCCAGACACCACTACCAGGTGATCCACAGAGGTATACAGGTAGAACACCTAGGTAGGAGTGACAGCACAGGAGTGCAAGGGTTAAGCAAAGCATAGTCAAGAACAGTCCAGAAGATCAGGGCAGGCGGCAATCAGGCAGAATCAGTAAAACTAGCCAAGGTCAGGAAACAGGGAAGCAGGGAAGTCCAGGAGGCAAGCAGAAGGTCATGCAATGGGAAATCCAGCAGAGGGTCTGTAGTACAGCAAGGAAAGAGGCACTGAGCACTGGAAGCTTAGAGCACACAGGAACCAAAGTTCTGGAACACTGAAGCAAAGTGGACACAGCCTGAGGGGTTTTTATAGTGTCATGGGTTTTCACCCCTCCCCTCTGCTGAACAAACCTCTTGTCGGGCTATTTATATGAAGGTATCCAAAGGGTTAAAACAGAGAACCACTCAGGTTGGATTTCTTCACTTAAATAGGCAATTGACAATAAAATAATTCGAGAACTTTATCTTTAATATGTACTGACACGCTACTTCACAGTAACGAATTGATCACAAGAATCAATCCTTCATATTTGTGCATATTTTTATTAAAATACAATATATATACAAGTATCAGCAACTATGAAAAATATAAGTGATTAGCAATTATAAAAAGTACATAGAAAATCAAACCACACTTATTATCATAAAGATTACCAGCGGTGCAAGGGTTAACCACACATAGGTATATTCAGAGGTATAATAACAATAATTGCATTCAGTAGCATAGAACAGGTTAATTGATTGTTATAATTAATATAATACAGTTGGCTGCAGGGTCTCTTAATACCTCTGCCCCAGAAACTGTATAGACTATGTCAATTATGATGTAAGGGGTATTGTGAGATGAATTAAATAATTCCTCTAACAATTCCTTGTATCATATATCAATAATAATCAAATTTAGAGAATAACTGGAATAAAATCCCAGATTTAAATCACTATAATTTAATTATCTACTGAATTCAATATTGAATACCTCTGAATAAAATATATGAATTGCCATTAATATAGTCAATCAAAATCACACAAATAATCTACTTAAAATTACTTCACGCAACATTTATCATAATTTTGACTACAGCAACATATATAAAACCTATAGGCACTCCAAGGGTTAATCCAATTGTTTAAAATAGATGCCACACCCGGAAGTTATTTTGTCTATTAAAAGTGAATACCTTCAATTACAAAATATAAACCTGGCACATATACAGAGAATTCCAAAGAGAACACCACTAAAAACAGACAAATAGCGGTTAAAGGGTTAATAACTTGATTCAAAGAATTTCCTGTATCAAATATTAACTATTATAATCTTCCCAGAACCACAAAATATTACTCTAGGAATACCAAGATTTATATTAGCTAATATAGATAACCCACGCTATATACTGTATTACACTGATTGACAATTTATAACATTTCCCAATAAATATATATATATAGATTCTATTACTTCCAGAATTTAAGAGCTAAATCTAGCTTATTATAAATTATCCCAAATGGTTGGCCAGTCCACTTAAGACAATTATAAGACTATTTAAGTTTCTTCAAACAGAAGAAAAATTATGAAATTCTGGATTAAATGAATCTAAATGAATAAATGATCTAGTTACCAATCAAAGTTTCTTTGTATTTCTCTGTGAGATGGCAGGATCAGGAATTTAATCAGCAGCCAAGAGAGTCCAGGAACCCAGAGTTTTCTTTCAGGAAGTGAAGCCTTTTCTTTTTCAGGAGGTGCAGTCCCCTGAACTAAGAGTATTTTTGGATTATATTGGCAGTTTTTGCCTTATCAGTAATCCCCACCTCTTTCCAATGATTGGATAAAGATCCATCTCATTATACCATGACATCACCAGTCTGCCCTGATTGGATATTAATATATCCCTAATTATTCAAGGAATGTGGATAATCCCAGTCATGATGCTCTCAAGACTCTATATGGCACTTTTACTCTACTTTAGAATTTTACATGTGGCAGATCAGATGGCTTTCGTCAAGACTGAGAGAGATCATAACGTTATCAGCGACCCCATAAACATGTCATTCTACCAGCCTTTCTCACATAGGATTACATCTTTCTCAGCCATTTTGTCTCCAACTAAATATCAATCTGCCATTAAGCTGACATTCAGTTATTTTCACTCCCTACCTTGGACCAATGGCCCATTGTTCAAACATGAGGTAATCTGAACATCTCCTCAACAGAATTTCAGTTAAATTCTAGTATTAGAATTAACCCTCTATGCTCCCCCAGGACAAAGTCTCTGACACTCTCACTGGACTGGCCAACAGAGGGGTGTGCAACCACAGCACCTGCCTCACTGTTTACCTGGAGGCACACTATTGGTGGACAGTTGATGAGAGAGGCAGGCTTCACCTCCCCCCTACAGGTGTACAACACCATGGTTTGATCTGGGCACCCTGTGGATACCTTCCCTGGAGACTCCTTCAACTTTAGGCCATGGCTTAGGCCTACCGCACTATCACGTTCGCGATCACGTTCGCGATTGCGGCTGCGACCACAACCGCGGGCAGAAACTGCTACTCGAGGCCACGGCTTCGGCCTACTCAGCGATCGTGGAGCATCTGGGAAGCCCCCAGCAGCGGCGGATGGCTGGGACATGGAGGTAGGAGTGTCACGGTGTTTGAAGACTCTCAGACTTAAGGTTTGGTAAAATAACTTCACTTTATTAAAAGTTAAAGGCAGTCCCCGTAGGGTAAACATACATAACAATACAACAGTAATAGAACATACAATAGGTTCTACCGGCCTTGCATAAATACCGGGCAAGGCAACCCAAGTGACAGTTTTAATGACATGCTCTAACGGCCTTGCCTATACCGGGTAAGGCAGCCCAATGGAATGCTGAATGTAGGCTCTACCGGCCCTGCCAATACCGGGTAAGGCAACCTTAAAGATGGTGGATTACAAGGTTCTACCGGCCTTACCAATACCGTGCAGGGCAGCCCAAAGGAGTACTGTAGTAGGCTCTACCGGCCCTGCCAATACCGGGTAAGGCAACCTTAAAGATGGTGAATTACAAGGTTCTACCGGCCTTACCAATACCAGGCAGGGCAGCCCAAAGGAGTACTGTAGTAGGCTCTACCGGCCCTGCCAATACCGGGTGAGGCAACCTACGGGATGGTATCATCAAGGTTCTACCGGCCTCACCAATACCGGGCAGGGCAGCCTGAGCAAGTAGACCAGCTGTCAGGTGACTAAGACAGCATAGAGCATAAGTATAGAGGTCTAAATCAGCGGAAGTCTATTGCCAGGGATAATCAGACAACTGCAAGGAAGTGGACAGCGACTGACCACAGTACTGGATGTTCAGGAGCAAACCAACGTCCGCACGTTGGGACTAATGGTAAATAGTGCCACCAGGTTTAATGGAGCAAACCAGCGACCGTACGCTGGAACCAACAATGTATATCGCAACCAGGTTTAGTGGAGCAAACCAGCGTCCGCACGCTGGAGCCAACAAAGTATCTCGCAACCAGTCTAGTGGAGTAAACCAGCGTCCGCACGCTGGGGCCAACAATGTATATCACAACCAGGTTTAATGGAGCAAACCAGCATCCGCAGCTGGAGCCAACAAAGTATCTCGCAACCAGGTTTAGTGGAGTAAACCAGCGTCCGCACGCTGGGACCAACAATGTATATCGCAACCAGATTTAGTGGAGTAAACCAGCGTCCGCACGCTGGAACCAGCAATGTATACCGCAACCAGGTTTAGTGGAGTAAACCAGCGTCTGCACGCTGGAACCATGAATGTGTATTGCAACCAGGTTTAGTGGAGCAAACCAGCGTCGCACGCTGGAACCAACAATGTATCTCGCAACCAGATAGTGGAGTAAACCAGCGTCCGCACGCCGGAACCTACAATGTGTATCGCAACCAGGTTTAGTGGAGTAAACCAGCGTCCGCACACTGGAATCAACAATGTGTATGCAATAGCGAGCAGAACAATGTCGCCGTAGTGACAGCTGAAGCACGAGACTCAGGAACTCGTACAGGTTAACCCACACGGTGCTGGAGCACAGGAACCCTGGAATACAGGCACACAGGAATGCTGGAACACTGGAACACCAGAACGTTAGATTCAGGAACACTGGAACGCTGGAGCACCGGAACATTAACGTACAGGAACACTGGAACACCGGAACGTTAACGTACAGGAACACTGGAACACTGGAACACCGGAACGTAGCATACAGGAACACTGGAAACAGGCCCAGAGATCTGACAAGTAGGTCAGGCAGAGTGGAGTCAGAAACACCACGAAAGGGCAACCTGGAAGTGCTCAACCATGGTTTAAAAAGGCTGTGTGAGGAGGGCTAAAGACAGACAGCCAATCACAAATACTCAGCAAGTGACAGACACGGAGCAGCACGAATCACGGGCACCGTGATAAGGAGCTAGAGGGGCATGACAATATGTATATATAAAGTGTAAACAACAATGATATCAATGAGTGATCAGAAATTAAAATAGATATATAGTAACTCAAACCATAATTATTACAATTAAAGGGTAAACCACACATAGGTATATTCAGAGGTATTAGATAAAAATAATTGAACTCAGCAGCATAGAAAAGGATAATTGAGCCTTAAAATTAATTAAAATACAGTTGGCAGCAGTATATATGAATACCTCTGCCCCAGAAACTGTATAAACTAGGCTAATTGAGGTTTAAGGTAGGTTGTCTGGTGAACAAGCTTTAATATTAAGCCAGGTCCTCAGACAGTTTTCCTTATACCATATATAATAACCAAATTTAGAGAAACTAACTGGAATAAAATCCCAGTTTTAATCACTATCATTTATTTATCTAGAGATTACAAATATTGCATACCTTCTGAATAAAATATATAAATTGCATCTAATATAGTGAATAATAGATTATACCAAGAATATACTCAGAATCAATGTAATAATATATGTCTAGACAATATACAAAACTTTATGCAACATATATCATAACCATGACCATAGCAATCCTATGTAAAACCTGTAGTATACTCCAAGGGTTAAATCACTAGTAAAATATAGGATTCCACACCCAAGATGGCTACTTTTGTTTAGTGAGATGTTAAAACACTTTTAACCCAAAACACACACAAAGAAATCCAAAGAAACACCACAAATTAAATAGACAAATAGCAGTTAAAGGGTTAGTAAATGAATTCAAAGAATTCTCCAGATCAATATTAATTATATAACCTTTCCAGATGCACAATATATTATTGTAGAAATACCAATAATTATATTAACTAATATATAAACCAAGCTATTTAACTATATTACTCTTATCTTGCAAAATATATCAATTTGCCAATAAATTAATTAATTCCACTTAATTCAGGATTACTACAGCTAATATAGCTTATTATAATTGATCCCAAATGGTTGGCCAGTCCAATTAAGACAAATAAGAAAAATTAAGTTTCTTCAAATATAGAAGAAATATATATTTGATTCTGAATGTTGGCACAATTTAAATAAGGAAAGATATATAGTTACCAGTCCAATAAGTTAGGATTTCTTAGGATTTCTTTAGCAGGCCACCAGGTATATAGCAGGAACTGAAGAGCCAGGAACTAAGAGGAAAAAGCCCCTTTCTCTCTCAAAACTTATATATTTATAATGTAAAATTACCCTTATCAGAATCTCCTCTGATGAGATAGAGATCCATCTCATTATGTAGTGACATCACGCATAATATTATGGAAAAATTCCAAAGCACTAGTAATAACTCTATTTAGCCTGGAGATGTCGCTCTTACTCCACATTAAAAATTTACACATGATATCTGGATCTGTTTTATATCAACAGATAAGAATAGCCACAAGGTCATTAGACATGACATAAATATGTCACCCTACCAGACTTTCCCATATGGGAGTATATCTTCCTTTAGACATGGTGTCTAGCACATAATTGTATATCTCCATAAATGACATTCAGTTATTTTCACCCCCTACCTTGAAACAAAGGCCATTGTTTTAACATGAGATCATTTACATGCATCTAAAAACAGACTTAGAAAATTTGGTTTAAAAGAAAAATTAACCATTTTCTCCCCATCATGGCAATGCCTCTAACACCCCCTACCCCTTGTGTGTTTGCTGGACCTTACTAAGCTACTGTGTGTGTTTTTACTGTCATCTAGTATCAGTCTGCCTCAGTTACATATCACAACACTGTCCCTGTATCTGCCACCTATTACTTTTTATTTAATTATTTTAATGAACTGTCCCCCCTATCACTATCACTGTCAACAAAAAACACTCCCTGTTCAACTGCTTCTTTCCCCAGACTTCCCTAGGACAGAGATAACAGCCAGACCAGGAAGAAACTTGAATCATGGTTGCCTGTGTCTTCCCAGTCAGTCACATAGAATTTTGGGGCAGTTGGGATAATTCTCCTTTGTTCCCTTCTCACACCCCAGACTCCCCTGACAGTGATAACAGCTGGATCAAACAGCTGCCAGTGCCTAATCGATCACACAAAATGTTGGTGTATTTGAGGTAAAACACCTTTGTTCCCTTCTCACATCCCTAGACTCCCATAGGACAGAGATACAGCCACATCAGGAAGAAACTTGCAACATGGCTGCCTGTGTCTTCCCAGTCAGTCACACAAAATTCTGGGGTATTTGGGGTCAAACATCTTTCTCCCTTCCTATCCCTCAGAGTTCCCTAGACTCCCCTAATACAGAGAACATATTTCCTGCCTACAAGACTCCCTAAACTAAGCTTCAGCTATGCTTTATTAGCTTGCCTTCTCTAGTTCCAAAATGTGCTGCTTTCTTCTCTTACAAACAGAATGGCATGCCGTGAGAGCCTGACACCCTTTTATATGCCTGGGAAAAAAAAGAAAATTGCAATGTGTTGGAGAGGAATTCTGTCTTTACATTGATTTCAATGCAGAGCTAGATGAAAAAAGCGGGATAATGGTACTTTTTGTGAAAAAATGTCCCGCTATGCGCAAAGTGCCATTATTCTCCTGTTTCTCATTTGAGGTGAAAATCTTCACCCATCCCTACCTCTTAGCCATCTTTTCTCTAGAATAAATGAACCAACTTTGTCTAGATGTGTAACAGTTTTATTTGACACTCAGACACAGTAGGTTAGATAAAGCACAGTTTTATTGAACAAACTCCGAAAAACAATAACCCTCACAGGTCCAGTAATATATATACACAATATAGTACTGACACAGGACAGGTTACAGTAATATATACCCACACGGGTCCAGTATATGTACAATTCAGCAGCAACAATATACTGACACAGGTCAGGTAAAGTTTGTGTGATACTCAAATGAGGCAGCAATGAATGGGTTACTAATAGGCCAGGAAGACTGACAGGCCCTAATAGCGCGAGGCCCTTAAGACTCTCACTCTGCAGAGAGTGCACAAATTGCGAGTAATGCCACAGTAGTAAACGGAGGCCCAGGACAAGCTTGTGGACTGCCTTAGCAGTAACGGAGGACTGTGACTGTATGCCCGGAAGGGCACCCAACGGAGACTGCACGGATAGGTAGCCGGTGGAATATGGCACCTTCCCGGAAGAGGTTAACGAACGATCAGACCAATGTCGACTGCCCGATTGAGAGAACAGCCCAGAGTAAGACCAACCTCAACGTTATGACAGGAAGAAGGGTCAAGCGTACCTTGGTACACAGATGGAAGATACACACCAGAATGTCGCCCGCACGACACAGACAGATTACCGAGACTAGACTGCAGGAATGACAGTGAGGCAACAGTGACTCTGTCCGGAGACAAAGAGGAGCCCAGGTGACAACCCCAAACCGAGGACCGGATGGGACCGCAGGCAGGTCTGATACACGGGCAATGGAGCCCAACCGGTCCAGTACACAGAGCAGGAATGTCAGCCAATCCTAGTCGGTACACAGAGCAGGAACGTCAGCCAGGCCGGGTCAGTACACGGAGCATGAACAACAGCCAATCCGAGTCGGTACACAGAGCAGGAACGTCAGCTGGGCCGGGTCGGTACACAGAGCAGGAACGAGATAGCAGAGTAGTCAGGCAGTCCGGGTCGATACACAGGGCAGGAACGGATACAGCAGAGTAGTCAGGCAGTCCGGGTCAGTACACAGAGATCACATGAGAACTGGAACAAGTGCTGGTAACGGAAACACCACGAAAGGGCACTGGCGAAGTGACAAGACCCAGTATTTAAGGACAAATAGTGGGCGGGACAAAGTCACTACAGCCAATAAGCGTCAGCAGTAGACAGAGACTGACAGAATGTCGCCAACACAGCACGGGCACCATGATAAGATGTTCCTCATACATCAAGTCTTTCATTCCCTTGACTAATTTTGTTGCTCTTTGCTGTACTCTCTCCAGTTCTAGAATATCCTATTTCAGAACTGGTGCCAAAAATTGTGCTGCATATTCGAGGTGAGGTCTTATCAATTTGTGCAGTGGCAAAATGATGTTATCCACTCTTGCTTCAATACCCATTTTAATGCAAGACAGGACTTTGTTTGCTTTTGCTGCTGCTATTTGACACTGGTCGCTGCTTCCAAGTTTGCAGTTTATAAGGATTCCCAGGTCTTTCTATAGTAAGAAGTCCTCTCAAATTATTCTATTAAGTTCATAAGTAGCATTTGGTTTTCGTTTTCCCAGATGCATGACTTTACACTTTCCCACATTAATCTTCATATTCGATTTGTTTGCCCAGTCTGTCTTTTTATGTAAATCCCTCTGTAGAGAACAAACATTATGTTCTGAATATGTTATCTTACATAATTTAGTGTAATCTGCAAATATTTAAATTTTGCTTTCTATGCCTGTTTCCAGCCGCTCAGTCCATTACTAGAGACTGATGTTCCCCAGCATCCCAAGATTTAAAAAAAACAATGTAAAGACTTGTGTAATAAATTAAAATAATAATATGTTAGATCTAAAATTCCCATCCAAAGTCAGGTTCAAGGATGGTTTAATTCAAAGGGTTTTTGGTTTCCTCAAGATTACAGATGGTCTGTCAATAATTTCCTCTTACCTTCCTTTAAATTATTCCAATGTCTGGTC
Source organism: Rhinophrynus dorsalis (assembly GCA_037306005.1). Lineage (NCBI taxonomy): Eukaryota > Metazoa > Chordata > Amphibia > Anura > Rhinophrynidae > Rhinophrynus > Rhinophrynus dorsalis. The sequence goes on from CM074725.1 coordinate 122,814,669, forward strand.
AATATTTTTTCAATATATGTGGCACCACTGTTGTGTTGGGTTATTAATGAACTGGATCTGTTTATCATTAGTTCTAGACTGTGTTTTAGGCCACTTGCCTTATTAAAGGCTTGATCCACTAAAATTTTCAGACTTGGGGCTCAATTCAAAGGTTGGGGATAAAAAAGCCAATAGGGCAAAATGTCTTGGTCGGTATTGCAAAAAAATGTGTTGCGGACCTCTCTGGGCTCAAAGGGTTAAGCAATGTATTCAGTGCCCAGGATCATATAAATATGCAGCCATTATGTGTTGTTAAAATAAGCCGTTATACTAATAAAACGTGTGCCAATATGATATGTCAAAAAAATATTAATAATATGCATAGCTTTACAAACTATCTTCGCTGCTGTGTGCGGATGCAGTGGCAGCAGACAGTGCCATGTGCCACACGTTCCCCTCCTCTCGGGCCGATGCCCATTCTGCAATGAGGGAATTTGAAAGAAGACTGCCTTTATATATGGGCAGTCTCTGATCCAATTCCCAAACAGCCATTGGCTGAGATGTGCTTACGCACATCCCAGCCAGTCAGTTTAAATCACAGTCACTCCATATCAATACATCCACTGATGACTTGGGGTTTTTTTTCCTTTTTTTTTTCCTTCAAGTTTCTGAGTCTGGGTCTTTCTGGGTCTTAACTTTCCTGCGATAACTTGAGTCCCTTATCGAATCTTCATAGTTAACACAGGCATTTGAATTAAAAATGACTGTGTTTCCATTTTCTATGGGTGAAAACACCTCTTAACCATATCACACGACGGCTGGTATTTTTTCACAGAGCAGGCATATGACTAGCTTACTGTGCTTGAAAAAATGCCGTAGGCAGAAAAACAGCCGTCTCCAACATTTGGATCGAGCCCTTAATGTCATGGACTCTCAGTAAAGAAACACACGAAACAGTACAAGTGAATTTAAACCAGTTTATTGAGCAATAGATAATCAGAATACTAGTAGTAATAATGAACACTTCCTCAGTCAGAGGGGAGATAGACTTGAGGACAGTGTCTAGTCCACTACTCAGGAGCTGACACTGAACAACCGTAGGTCTATGGTACCGAGTCTTAGAACCAGACTTGGCTCTACCACAACAGGAAGGAATGTTGGGACTAGTACAGGAGCATACCCAGCGGAGGCACAGAGTGAATGGACCATCTATATCAATAGCATAACTGGTAGCACCACTCGAGGCAGCAGAGTAGGTGCTTAGATAGATGCAGCTAGATAGGAGCGCACTACTGAGGCAAGGAGCCAGACAAGCTGCACTCTATCTTACCAAAGGCAACTAGGAGGCACAGAGCGTTGGTAACACCGCAAGTGCTAAGCCAGGCAACAGTTAGGTGTAAGAGGTGAGTGCCCAGGAGTGAGACTAAGTTGCACTAGCTGCCCGGAGGCAAACGGAAGGCACCAAGCGGAGGCAACCTGCAAGTGATCAGCTGGCAGCTGAGCTACTAGGTAAAGGAGTGCTCCTGTATCAGCCTAGTGGTAGTCAGACAGGAGTGAGGCACAAAAGGAGCATCAGTCAGACAGGCCACGGTCAGGAACCGGATCTGGTAGTCAGCCACAGCAAAGGTCAGCACGGAGTGGGTAGTCGGACAAGCCAGAGTCATACACGGATCAGGAAGTCAGCCACAGCCTAGGTCAGAACCAGGGCGAGTAGTCAGACAAGCCAAGGATCGAACGCCAGGAGACAACGTAAGCCAAGCAAGGGTCAGAGGAACAAACTAAATGTGCACAGGAACACCATGAAAGGGCAACAAATCCTAGCCTCAATGAGGTTTATAAAGCTGCAGAAGGGGGTGGGACCCAATTAGGCCCAACAGATTAGGCCCATAAACAGGCGTCCGTATCAGTGCCTGAAACATGTAAGCCATGAGGAAGTGGCCGGAGGCCATGCTGGCCGGCGGCCATACAGAGGTAAAAGCACAGGATCGCTCTAGGCCTCAAAGGGAGACTGTGATCCTTAAGGTCCAATGCAGGAACTCAAAACTGAGTTCCTGGATAATGGAATTAAACAGTAAGCCCTACTCATTTAAAATAAGGGTATCAATCATGTTAAAAATTCTGAATAGTAGAATCACAATTTTCTAAGGTGCTAATACTAAAATGCAAATAAATGCAAATCATTGGGACATAGTAACTTGAAAGACAAAGTAACTTTGAAAGTGTAACAGCCAAATTCTGAATAGTAGAAACACAATTTTCCAAGGTAGTAATACGTAAATGCAAATAAGCGCGACAAAATTAACAAAATAGCGCCATATACAGACACAGAGCTCCTCAAATATATAATGCACTCATCATTGCTTCCACTCTCTTATAAACCTCTGGTACAGGTTCTCCACTTGACATGTAAAAAATACAAAAAAGAGAGAGGGTGCATACACTCTAAGTATAAAACTGTTTACAAGTCCAATATTTCAAGACACCTCCACCATGATATGCAACACTTTTCTTCCTTCACCATGCAAATGGACACCTCCTTTTCAACAGTTGTTCACTAACCTTTTCATGAGGCCAAATCCTACCTCAAGCTGTAAGCGCCTCCAACGGATAACCCCCAGTGGTGGTGTACTCAGTTGTTTCACCTCCACCTGTTCCTCTGGGTCCACATAGTTCCTCACAGATCTGCTTGTGACCTTTCCTTGAAGTTCCACAATGTCTCCCTCTATCTAGGGTTATTTCAGCCTATGTGTATGGAACTAATCTGTTCTAAGGGTTACTCACAAGGTGGAGATTGAATGAGTAATACCATATGGAGTATAATTACAAATATTTATAATAAAATAAAAGAAATATATCGCCCATTTATTAAAACATAAATTTCACTGCTATAAAATGCACTAAATATGCTCAATACAGAATATATTTTTAACAGTACTCCCATCAAATATGGTATTACTCATTTAATCTCCAACTTGTGAAAATCCCTTAGAACAGATTAGTTCTATACACATAGGCTGCAATAACCCTAGAACTTCAAGGAAACGCCACAAGCTTATCCGGAAGGAACTATGTGGAACCAGAGGAACAGGTGGAGGTGAAACAATTGAGTACACCATTACTGGGGGTTATCCAGTGGAGGTGCTTACACCTTGAGGCAGGATTTGGCCTCATGAAAAAGGTTAGTGAACAACAGTTGAAAAGGAGGCGTCACAGTGAAGGAAGAAAGGTGTTGAATATCACGGTGGAGGAGTCTTTAAATATTGGACAGTTTTACACTTACACGTTTGCACCCTCTCTCTTTTTTGTAAATTCTGAATAGTAAACTGCTATAAATTTATAGATCTTGAATTCATTACTATTAAGCTACAGAGCGATTATATGGCTATATGTACAATTGTAATACATCTATGTTTTTTCTCTTGTCCATAGCTGCATATGGATGATTGTAATGAATTAAAGGGAAATTAACTTTCAAGATCTATAAATGTATTAATTTACAAATAAATTAGGTGATAGCCTTATCGTCATTGAAGCCCAATCAATAATTCTGTAAATCCATTTAATTTCTTTTTGTTTCAATATCTTTCACTGTCTCCATTGCGGGCTATTTTTTCCCTTGCAAGTGTACTTGGCAGAGGATACTATATGATATATAGCTGCAGTGCAGCATATGCCTTCTCTTCTCATGCGACTTTTATGGTCATCTACCCTGACCATTAAAGTTATGGTGCTCTCATTATGTTGTTTTATTCATTCTAAGCATTCTTTTGGCACACTTCTTTTGTTTTATAGTCTACCTATATGTAAGAGTATACCAGGCATGCATCCTTGCTTTCTTTGTGCCAAGTGGGAATCACCCGCAGTTCACTAACAAGGCCCAATAAAGACTGAAATGTAGCATCTAGCATTTCGCTGTTTGTTATGTGCACAAAAGATTTGTTTGATATTCCAGCACCTGACTGCCTTTGGTTGATACCAGACTGGTATTAATATATACATTTCTTCTCTGTAATGGCCCTTGGAGTAAATAATGTGACAGAGCTGGACCTTAGTGGGTGCCATCTCCAAGATTAAACTACTAACTTTAATTTTTAGTGTCCACATGCCAAACCTCTTTTGTTTTGCTTTCTCCCCAAGTTGAAAGACAGTCCAGACATGAGCTGTCATGTGTCAGAGGGAATAAGATGCACCTCATTGACTAGGCCTTTTTTCTGTTTCTTTCTTGCAGAGAAGATGTTTTCAACATATTTTGCCAACGGATCATCTGTGGGCAGGGCTAGACTGATAAATATAAATACAGAAATGTCTTTTTTTCAATGGTACATGGGAGCAAAACAAATTAGTGAGCAGTATCATCCCCAAGAATAAACCAAGATGTTTTATTCACTCTCAGTGTGAACTGTTATACTTTCCTTGTTTGTAGTCACTCTAAAGGGCAGCCAATTTTCTTTTACAGTATTCAGTCCTTGCTTTTTTCTGTTGATTTTGTGGATGGAGGGGTTTAGTATTCTAGCTAGCATTGACAAACGCCTAGATTTTCTGGTATAAAATGGAGTGCCAGGAGATTTCTTATACTACATACTATACATTTCCAGCACAATGCCAAATTTCCAACAACATTGCTAAAATCCACCAGTTTCTGTCCCAAAACACTACTAAAACTCTTGTTTTTCCTCTCATTCTGTCCTGATTAGACTAGTGCAATATATTACTAACTGGCCTCTCAGCTTCCCATCTTTTCACTTTACACTCTGTTTTAAGCGCAGCAGCATGCATCACCACACTCTTCACAAAATCTGAACCTGCTTGCATCATTCTTAGATATCTCAAATAGCTCTCTATTCGGCCCAGTATCACTGACAAGGTCCTTCTTCTTACCTTTAAAGCTCTCCACACTGCTCCAACCCCCCCCCCACACACACACACATACCTCTTCCCTTATCTTCACTTATGTTCCTGGCCACCTCCTTTACTCAGCGCACAATTCCCTTCTTGTTACACCATCCATACCCTCTGCCCTCTCCTGTCTCAATTCTTTTTCATTTTCCACTCCTTACCAATGGAACTCCATAACCTCTCTCCCTACGTTTAGAACCATCATCCTCTCTCTTTAAGTCTACCCTGAATCACTGCCATTTGACAAAATCAGCACTTGAACTCAAAGCACTTGACACCCTCATACCCTGCTCTCTGTCTTCTATTACCCATTTAGACTGTAAGCTCCTCGGGGCATGGACTTCTCTCATATTGCAACAATGACTGCAACACTTATTTTATCCCCATTTCTTTATTATAACATACTAGTGTTGTAAGGCATTGAGTACACTGTGCGGGTCCATATAAATAATAAATAAATAAAGATACAGATAGATACATATACACATACAATGCCAAGAAATGTGTTTATAGCATCTGTAGAATTCAGTGGTTGAACCATGTTTTCATGCTCCAGTATATTATTATATTTCTTAAATATTTAGCTATTCTTCATATGTTATTTATACAAGACACCAATATTGTACAAACCTTTGAGTGTCAGAGAGGAGTGCAATGCATTGTTAAACATGTCTGTTGTATACATTAAAATGCCCTCTCACTAAGTTTTCTATTCATTTATTGACTAATTTGTTTTGTTTTAAGGTTTACCCTTCTAGCAGAAAGTTTATTCCAGTTGCGACGACAAATTCAGAAGCTGGATGAGTTGTGGACCAAGGTTACATATGATGGGGATCCAATTCCACAGCAGAAACAATACTTAACGGAGCGAGTGATCTTCCTAATCTTAAGTCTCTTCCAAAGGTACAGTACTGGCAAGAAATTCATTGTTGTTACTAGAAAGTTATTAGAAGACAGAATCAGCACAGGATGCCAGTAGATCTTCTTTTAGCCACCAAGGTAGTGTGTAATGTGTAATGTGTAATTACCAACAGAGATCTGGCATGAATGACTATATTACTCATGGAAATGTTTTTATTATTATTAGTCCTAGTGCTGTGCAGACAGCCGCAGCAGCAGCACAAAGCAGCAGCACAACAAGTCACTTATGGAATCTACATACTATTTCTCCTCCGTTTTTCTCCTCTTACCCTCCCAAACTATGTAGTTCTCAACAACTGTAATGTGCACAGTGTGTGAAAACAAACACACATATATTTAATATGAAAGTGTATCCTCCCAGTTATCACACAATGTGCACTCGGTGGAAATGTACTGCCAGATCCTTCCATTCATATAGGTACTGTTACCAGCCTGCTGCTGGTAACAACTTAGAGTGCTGCCACCTGTCTGCTGTTAGGGACCAGCTAAACCTGCCTGCTAGCTGGGAGTGGGACTTCTTGCAATTTCCTGCTGCCTTGGAGTTGGACAACTTGCAATTTCTTGTTGAGCAACAGAGGCTGCCTCTGTCATTTGGACCGGATTTTCACCTACATTCTTCCAAAATTGCAAGTTGACAAGGAATGTGACATGTTTGGCTTGGCTATGGAGTGGAACGATTCATGTCTGCATTGCACTTTTGAGGTGGTTGTGCTTGATATTTTTATAGGGACAGATGTAAGAAAGTGTGACCCCCTACTTACCTCTTCACAACTTTGACACACATTGTGCACAAAGCTGAAGCTGAGGATTGAACAGTCCCTGTCACCAATAAAAATAATGGTGACCCATGATTTCCAGGCTGGGAAAAGTGGAGAGGGATTGGCCTTTTGACATCACCACACAAGAAGCATATTCTCATTCTGTTGCTGCTGTACTCTCTACACTTGCTGCTGCCTCACTAGTACTACTGCTAGTACTAGGAAGTGGAACAACATCTTCCACCACTGCTTGCCCCTCGTTACCACCTCTAGGAGGAAATCAGTCACTAACGTCAGATTTTTTCAGCCTAGCTCTTTGAATTGAAATGTATTATAAGACTGCATTTCCCCATCACATGGCAAGTTTCCCTTCTTTTCCCACAGGAATAGTATAGAAGGGGTGTCAGATTCCCAGAGCATGTAATTTCTGTGTTTGTAACAGACAAAGAAAGTAGTACAATTTTGAACTGGTTAGTATAGACAAATCGAGCAAATCTGGGATGTTATTTAGGGAATCTTGTTGGCAGGCAATGTGTTCTATGTTAGGGGAGTCTGGGTGATTTTGGGGGATTGTGAATAGAGAAAGGAAAATTGACCCAAGATCTTGGTTGCCTAGACACAGGCATGTGTAATCCAGGTTATGGTCCTGATCTAGCTGATATCTCTGTACTAAAGGAGTTTCGGATGTGAGAAAGATGTTCATAAAAATGTTAATGTTTATGATTAATATAGTAATAATAGAAGGATAAATAGGATGTTGGTACTCAGGGAAATAACCAACTGCCATTTGTAGTCAGGCAAGTAATATTTTGGCCCACCTAGAACTGGAAATGGCTTTAAAGGATTTTGTTTCCTTCTTCTGGCTCAACAGGGACGATGAGGCTTATAGCTATGTGTGCCATCTATAAATCCAGCAAATGAATTGTTTATATTATGTCATGTAATTTGTGGGCACTTCAAAAATATTGATATGTACTTGTTTTATGATATTTCTTTTGTTTATAGGATTAGGAGGGTGAAAGAAGGAGAAGTGAATTGTTGTTTTATACATATGATAGTGGTGACTGTGATTTATACACTTTGGGTTTTTATTTGACTCACAGTAGCCAAACAATTGCCTTACTAAAATTAGAGCTAGAAATATGCTTTTATTTATATAATAACATATGCAATGATCAGCCAAGAAATATTATTTGGAGGTGGGAAACTTAAAGCAAAGTAAATGTATAAAGCAAACATAACAAATATTACTCATCTCGGCAGCAGCCACATTCACACAAATTAAAAAGAACAAAACAATTATTCATAAAAATAATTCACCCTCTTCACTAACAGGCATTCATATTCTACAGGATGCATGGTTCTTAGGTGTTCTGTTATGCACTGAATCCTGCTTGTCACCATCATTGTGCCACAGAGGGAGCAATGGGTTGACAAATGTTGTCATATTCGTTGGGAAGGGAGCTACTGGGGGTGGTGGCTACAAAAGCTGATGGAGGATTGTTGATGGCGGGTCTCTGCAGGCAATTTGGTCTTCTTACTATGGGAAGTGAAATGATAGCAAGATCATATAGAAAACAAAGAAAGTGCCACAATAGTGTGATAATGTTTAAACCTGACTATCCATATATATAAAAGTGTACTCACATTCTTTCGTGGTCAGAGAGTTGATACCAACAAATCTGACAAATGAGCAGATGGAGGGATTCACCCCGTCTCTGTTCGGGTTAATCTTGAAGATATCTTCAACTAGGACTGTCGGATACTTATGACTCAAAGTGAAAAATAATTCTTTAATATAAATAAAAGAAGGCTATAACACTTACACGTTTTGCTGCACCAGCCACCAGCCTAAGATATTAAAACAAAATGCTAAAAGATAAAAATCAGTATTAGAAAAATGATTATTATAAAAAAAATTAAAGATAAAATTATTTTAAAAAAAAGAAAAAAGCCTTCACAGACCCTTCCCACCCTATCACTAACTCAATTTGAATGCACCTCGCTTCCCTAATACTAACTTGCACATTTTGAATGTCCCTCACTGCTCTAACACTAAATCTCCCTTGCCTGATCCTCACTAACCTAACCCTAAGTCAATCACACGCATACACTTCATGCACTACAGAAATAACAAATTATATTTTGTAAGCACTCTGCCCTGCTGGAACCACCTCAACACCTCTCTACTAAGAAAACCCACAATGAAGTGCAGGAAATTATTGGCTTTAGTGTAGGCCGGCAAAAAATTAAGATGTGTTTTTTCTATGAGGCAGGAAATTCCCACATCCAAAAATCAATAGTGTAGTGTGTAGAAAAAATCTAAAATGCTGGAAAGAAATATTTGGAAGGGCAGGGGGCGGAGCGACTGCTGATGAACATGGCCGCATAATCCTTGAGCTCCGTGCCTTGGCAGCTTGTACTCGGCATTTACTGCACTTTCTGCTGTTTTTTCTTTTTATTATTTTTATACTCTGATTGACTAGATGTCCACGACCTGGTCGCTACCACAAATGAAGAAGAAGAATACAAAAGCCCGCAAATTGGGACCATCAAAGATCACGAACTACCTTCCGGTGCGCCATTGTCCTAAGCAGACTTTCCCGCCATTGGAGAAGCTGTTGGACGGCCCTACAGACAAGAGCCCTGAGGTCTCTCTACATCTAGCACACCTGAACCCGATCCTCCTTCCCTCATGTCTGTGGCAGTTGGAGCGCTATCGCCGATTAGTGAGTCTGGACCCATGGAATCTGAGGTGCTGTCCCCACCTGTGGCTGCCTCAACGGCTTGTGTTACAAAAGTGGATCTGCGACAACTCGCGTCTGAGATCACCTTGGTGGTTAAGGATTCCATCTCAGACCTCCGCAAGGATTTATCTCAGCTGGGCACAAGGATTTTCCAGCTGGAACAGGACAAGGATAACCTTTACCAAGGCCAACACGATCTTGAACAACTTTTAGCTCAATAGGACGATACTATTCAGTTCCTCACCTACAAACTCGATGATTTAGACAACTGAGGACGACGAAATAACTTCAGGATTCGGGGGTTACCCGAATCTGTTCAACCCAAAGATCTGATCAATACGCTCTACACTATTTTTCATGATGTCCTGGGTTTACCTAAATCACCTAAGATTGAAATAGAACGGGCCCACAGGGCGCTACGGCCCAGGAAGTCTGAAGCTGAGCCCCCCAGGGATGTGGTGTGTTGTACGCTACGTTTTCAAGATCGGGAAGCCATTCTACGTAAGGGTAGGGAGATGGGTGATATTCCCTTTATGGGATCCTCTCTCCAATTATTCCAGGATCTCTCCCCATATACCCTACAATTAAGGAGAGCATTTAAACCTCTTACAGAACACCTTAGACGTCTGGACATCCGTTACCGATGGGGCTTCCCCTTTTGCATTACCACCCTGCATAAGGGGTACCCGATTTCGGCACGATCCTTGGAAGAGGTGCCTTCCTTCTGCAAGGAACTGGGCATTGAGGTGCCGGAGATGGCGCCTGGAAAGGAAGATCGCAGAGGTGGGACTCTAGGGATCCAGAGAGGTGCGCGGGAGCAACGTTCGAGATGGGTGGAGGTGCCTGAGCCAAAGAGGAGGAGGTACTGATTCCCCTGCTGGGGCTGAGGCCTCACCGGACTGGGCCGCTTGACTCTCCCTGCTACTACTTGCTGGTTTGCGGCTATAGACTTCCCTCTCCCTACTTACCTCGATGCACTCTCCCACTTTATGCTATTAATTTTTAATTGTGTAATTGTATACCAGGTATTTTTTTTTTTTTCTTTTCTTTTCGTTATACTGTACCTGTACAATGTCCTCCTGGATCCTCCCGAATGTTATATTACATGATGATGTGTCTTCCCTTCCATTTTATCAAGGGATGGTGAGGGAGAGTTTGGGATGTGGGCCGGGGACGCTCCGGGGGGCCACACCTCTCCCGGACTTTGCTGTGCTATACGGCACTGCTGGAGGGGGTGGCTGTCTGGACCGTCTCCGGACACTGTATCTATGGTATTGTGCATACGACTTTTATGTGGGGATGTTGGGGGTCTCGCTGCCCGGTGGGCTTGGTGTCGGACGGACTTGTGTTTCTCCATCTTGCGCTAGGCCCTCTCGGGGGCTCGTGTCGTCAGGCCCCTCATAGTTCAATGATTGCGCTGGTGAGCTGCTAGGTGGGGGGTGTCTGTCCCGCTCCACTGGCTATAGGTCTGTTCTTTTCGGGGTCTGCAGCTGGCCAGAGAGGGAGGTTTCTGGCTGTTTATGGAGGGTGCGCCTGATCCCGGAGATCTGACCTGACAATCTACAATCCTGGTAATCTACTACTGGGGTCTGGTCTCCGGGATGTGGGGGCTTTAGAATTACAGGGGTAGTACGCGCCCGATATTTGTGGCCCTTTGGATGGTGGGCCTCTGGGTCACGGCCTGTGCGGTGCCCGATTGGTCTACATCTAGAGAGCTGGTTAAATGCCCTGGGAGGGAGGTTTTTGCCCTTCCTACTTACGGGCAGACCTGCGCGTACACCTAGGTTTAATAGTGCAATGTTTTTTAGCGGTTGCAGCTTTTCCCCTGTGGAGATTGGGAGGTCTGTAGCTGACCTACTGTTACTTTACCTGTATTTTCCTTTGTTTATGGTTTTTCATTGCATTGGTAGTTTAACCGTCTAGTTTGGATGTACTTCTTTGATCGGCAGACCCCCCTGGCGTCCCTTCGCCTTGTTGGGCAGCGGGCGCCATTGGGGTTCGTCGAGTACTGCTATAGTTTCTTTTGTGCAGTAAATATTAATGCATATATTTCTTGGGCTGCTCGAGACACGGGGATCGGATTTCCTGCATTCTACCTCACCACCCCTTAGTGGCTGTTTAGCCGCTGACGTGTATAATTACTCACCCTGAATGGACACTCTCCAATTGGGGTTAGTTCACGTATATTCATTTTTCTTCTCTCTCTCTTTCCTTCTTCTTTCTCCCCTTTATCTTTCTCTCCTGTTTCTGGTGTCCTGTGTCATCAATACTGATGGCCGGTCTGGGATAGCGGGGAGAGCCCTCGGCCACCTGCTGAGAGTTCCACAAAATTACATACATTATGCATAGGGCGGAGAGTCATGTTCCACTGAGGGTGCTCTCTATCAATGCAAAAGGTTTAAATATTCCCGAAAAGAGATCTCTGGCTCTGAGAGAATTCGCTAGATTGAAGGCACATATAGTCCTTATAGAGGAGACCCACTTCCTGCAATCGGCGCCCCAATCCTTGATTAGCAGACACTTCTCTAGTGTATGGTTGTCATCCTCGAAACACGATAAAAAACGCTGTGGGGTGGCAATTTTGTTACATAAATCCCTGTCCTGGCAACTCCAAGATGTTTGTAGAGATGAGGATGGTCGATATGTTTTTATTAAAGGCCTGTTATTCGGCATTCCTTGCACCATTGCCTCAATATATGTACCAAATAGGAAACAGGTCCCCTTTGTTTCCAAAGCCTTCTCTGTGCTTATGCAATTTAAAATTGGTCGGCTATTTTTGGGAGGGGATTTTAATCTGCCTATAGATCCTGAACTTGATTGTTCTATGGGCACCTCCTCATTGTCTCCCTCAGTCTTACGCAGATAGAAGGACGTTATCTCCTCTCATAGCCTTATTGACATCTGGAGGCTGCTTATCCCTTCCTCTAAGAACTACTCTTATTTCTCTCCCGTCCATAATAGATACACTCAAATTGATTACCTATTTCTAGCACAATACCTGGTTCATATGGTTGTAGATGCAGCTATTGAACCCATCACCTGGTCAGACCATGGGCGGGTACGGTTAGATTTCCAATGGGAAGCTAGATTGCCAGGTGCCCCAACATGAAAATTGAACAAATCCCTTCTTTCGGAGGCTGGGGATCTTGCCTCTGTCTCATCGACCCTAGACAACTACTTTAAGGAAAATGAAGGAAGTGTTTCTTCCCCTGTGTCCCTTTGGGAGGCGCATAAATGCATGGTTTGTGGGGAGTTTATTAAGCTGGGTTCCCACAAGAATAAAATACGGCGACAGCAGATCCAGACCCTTTGTGATAAGGTTCGGAAGCTGGATGGTAGACAAACAAACATTATCAGCGGTTGATTTGGCAGATCTCTCTAAATGTAAGGCCGAACTAGCTAAGGTCTATAAGGACCGTATACTTAAAACGTTTCACTGGTATAAATATGAGAGGTACCTACTCGGCAATAGATGCGGGAAGTTATTAGCAAGATTGGTACGCATCAAGAGGAAAGCTAACTATATATCATCTATTAAAAGTGCTTCGGGTACTCTTCACCAATCCTTTCCGGATATTGCTACAGAGTTCCTTCAATATTATAATTCTCTGTATAACCTGTCCACTTCGCAACCTCCGTTGCACCCCCCCTCCTTCCATACTCTTGTTACCTCCTTTCTTGAACGGGCAGGCACTGTACGTCTGCCCGAGACGCTTCTTTCCGGTCTGGAAGCTCCCTTCACAATGGACGAGCTGGATACTGCTCTCAAACGAGCTCCTCAACATAAATGCCCAGGTCCAGATGGTCTCCCTGTTACATATTATAAACGTCTATTTCCTATACTTGCTCCGCATCTTTTATCAGCTTTTAACTCAATTGCCCAGGGATCCACTTTTCCCAAGGCTAGCTTGACGGCGCATATCACTCTTATCCCGAAACCGGACAAAGATCCGACCTTATGTTACAACTATAGGCCTATATCCCTATTTAATACGGACGTAAAGCTTTTTGCGAAACTCTTGGCGGAGCGGTTGAAACCGGCCCTACCCTCGTATATTCACTTAGACCAATCCGGGTTCATCCCAGGTCGTCAGACGAAGGATAACACTATAAAGGCTATGGCTTTAATTTACCTAGCTGTATCACGGAACCTGTCAGCTGCCTTGATCTCGATTGATGCAGAGAAAGCCTTCGACAGGGTGCACTGGTTGTACCTGGAAGATCTCTTGCGTTATATGGGCTTGGGCCCCAGAGCTTTACATTGCATCATGAGTCTTTATACCTCCCCGTCGGCTCATCTAATTATTAATGGCTTTCTATCAGACCCCTTTACTATCTCTAACGGGACCCGACAAGGGTGCCCTCTTTCACCTATTCTTTTTATTCCTTTCACTTGAACCATTGCTTAATGCAATGCGGAATTGCACACAAATTAAGGGTATCCCGTTGCGTGTCGGGGAAGAGAAATTAGCCTGCTTTGCAGATTATATTTTACTTTTTGTCACAGATATACATACTTCTATACCTCCTCTTATGTCCATATTGTTGGATTATAGCTTGATTTCTAGTTTCAAGATCAACTACTCTAAGTCTGAGGCCCTCCATGTAGGGGATTTGCACCGCCTGCCTCAATTAGAAGGCACTAGTTTCCCCTTTAAGTGGATGGACTCTCATATAACTTATCTTGGGGTGCGCCTCTCATCGTCTCTTTCCAATGCTCTTGTCACTAACGTTACCAGACTCTTTGGCAGCTGAACTCCGCTCTTGGGATTCGCTATTCATCTCGTGGTTTGGAAGGGTTAATCTTCTGAAAATGGTGGCTTTACCCCAGATTCTATACATTTTCAATGAGATGCCCTTGCCCATTCCTCCTATGTATATCTCTCAAATACAAATCTTGCTTAACTTTTTCGTATGGAGATATTAGAGACCTAGACTACGCTCCACTTGGCTTTATCGCCAGATACAGGATGGGGGCATGGGATTGCCAGATATTTCACATCTGTATGACTCTTCTTCCTTGGCTCTATTGGTTGACTGCGTGAGCCCCATACACCGCACTTGTTTGCAAGTGTTAACTACTCTAGATCAGTATGTGGCTCCTTCTAATATTCTTTGGACGTCCAAGCTGTCCAGACCTGCTATTTTGACTCTCTTTCCTATCACCCGTCGAGCTTTGGATGTCTGAGACAGAGTAGCTGCCCCCTTTCGTCTATCCTCTTTCCCATCCCCTCTTTTGTCAATTTGCGGTAATCCTGACTTTGCTCCTGGGCTGGGTCGCGGCCGATTCCGGGTGTGGGAAACTCTCGGCATTCACACTTTGATCGTCTTGGTGGTAGACTCGGGTCTGTTGCCCTTTGAGTCTTTATGCCGCAATTATTTTCTTCCCGCATCCCAAGCATGGCAGTACCGCCAGTTGGAACACTACATTCCATTTGAATCGGCGATCTCTACGGGAAAATTATTGTCACACCCGATTACTAAATTGAATACGTTGTTAAGTCATGATCCCTTGACTTCTAAACCGGCTTTCTGAGACACTGGGAATGTGAATTGAATACATCATGGCCACTACGAAAGTGGATTGGAGTTTTCGATCCCTTGTTGCCGGAGCGCCTGACATGTCTGCCAGAGAGGCTAATTTTAAATTGCTTACCAGATGGCACTACACACCTGTCACTTTATCTCAGATGTTTCCTACGTGCTCTCCCTTGTGCTGGAGATGTGGGAATGCCAGGGGCTCGACGTTGCATGTTTGGTGGTCCTGCCCTGCCTTACAGACCTTCTGGTCAGGGATCTTATCTGCGATCAATTGGATATTCAGGGCTACGTTGCCTAAAGAGCCTGAGGTGTTACTATTTGATGTTCTCCCCCAGGAACAGACCTTGATGTTGGGCAAAAGGAACTCTTGGCTTTCCTGTTGGATGCGGCGAGGTGCTTTATCCCTGCAAACTGGAAGTCAGATGTCTCGCTGTCATTACAGGATTGGTATCATAAAGTTGATGAGGTGGCCTCCTTGGAAAAAACCCGTGCATTGGTCTTTAGTCGCCTATCACAATATCACCAGATTTGGGACCCATGGCTGCTATATAAAGAACAACTAGCATCCTCTTAATGGGCATTACCTGTGCAGATCGAGGTTGTTGAGTCATGAGCACTGGCCGGGTATTCTGTAACCCTGATTATAGTTGGTACCGTTCTTTCCATCTATTCACCCTCTCGCCTTTGGAGCCTCTGGCCTTGTGGGTGCCCTCCCGCTCTCTCGCTTTTGGTAGAGACCGCTGCCTTTCTATTGTGAGATACGGAGTAGTTGCTCTAGAACTATTAATTCTCTAGTGACCTGGACACCATTAACTACTTTCCCTCTTCTTCTTGTCACTCTTCCCCTTCTTCTTCTAGTTGTCATCTTTCCCCCTATTCCCTTCTGCTTCCTTTCTGGTTTTGCCTTCTCTTTACTTCCTTTTCTTTT
This sequence comes from Rhinophrynus dorsalis, assembly GCA_037306005.1. Lineage (NCBI taxonomy): Eukaryota > Metazoa > Chordata > Amphibia > Anura > Rhinophrynidae > Rhinophrynus > Rhinophrynus dorsalis. The sequence goes on from CM074725.1 coordinate 122,830,439, forward strand.
TATCTTCTTTTAGCAAACTGATCATGCTTATACGAGGTGCTTATCATACGATCCCTGTGCTTTAGCATATGACTCCCTTCATTTGTAGAATTCAGTTATTACAGGCTATATGAGGTAGTCATGCTTTTTGATACCATGCTGAAAATTTCTGTAGCTGCACTGTTCACTTTGTATTATGTACGTGTCTATTGAATGTACTGTATCATTGATGTGTGGCTTTGTACTGACTAATTTTACCTCAATAAAGTTTTTTCGATAAAAAAAAAAAAAAAAAAAAAAAGAAAGAAATATTTGGAAGAATCCTTCTCCACAACAGCAGCATCACAACTCCAATATCTTCTACTGGTCATTGTGCCTCACACTGTAATGTCTCTCTGCTTCTCTCTCTCTCTCTATCACATACATGCTCTCTTTTTGTCTGTATAAATCCATGGAATTCTGAATACTTCAGCACAGTGAGAAGTTCGGGCTTTGTATACTGTGATAGTGGGAAATCCTACCCCATAGAGAAACACAGGCAGAAAGTGTCATACTTGCCAGAAAATGTATTCATTAACAGGGAATCAGAAGCAAATTGACTTATCTATGGGTGTAATTTCATATGAGAAAAGCTTAAAAAGAATGTTTTCTTGGAATTTACCATGCGTAATCAAGAGATCCCCAGTCATGTACCTACTTCAGAGAACTTTGACTTGTTCTATAAGAAAGCCAGGGTCTTAAACCGGTGGGAACCAAGAACTGGCAACAAGTTAGGTATCCACCTAGGAACTGATGGATGAAAAGTTCCAATTTTCCATGGAAATTTTTATGGAAAGCTTGCAATTTGTCTCTTATTCTGTGAAAATTCCAGCACCTAAAAACCCACTAAAGAACTGACCCCAAGAACTTTCCTGCAGAAACTTTGCTGCTTCAGGTGTGTGTGTGTGAGGGGGGATTTAGACTTAATATGTGCAGATACGTCATGTCCGTTCTTGTGTTTACTCCTGGAGGTTCCACCTCTGAGCTTCTCTATTGGCTGGTTCGCAGTTATCCTCCTTGCTTCCATGCAGGTAGATGCGCGTTCATAGAGCCACTACTGGTTGCTGTTTGTTCCTAAAGTTGTTCCACCGTCCTGACCTTGTTTTGTCTCCGACTACGCTTGTACAGTCTTCTGATCTGCTTCTACGATTCTCTGGTTCCAGACCTCGGCATGGTCCTTGACCTTGCCTGCTTCTAGACTCACTAGTTAGGGATCTTGGCTTGCCGCGACCATTCCTGCTTCTAAGACTCTCAATTAACGACACTGGCTTGTACTTAACTAACCCTGCTTCTATGACCTTATGGTATCCAATCTCGGCCAGTCTACAGCTAACCCTGCTTCTATGACTCTCTGGTATCCGACCTCGGCCTGTCTACAACTAACCCTGCTTCTATGACTCTCCTGTGTCTGACCTTGGCCTGTCTATAACTAACTCTGCTTCTATGACTCTCCGATATCTGAAATTGTCCTGTCTATGACTAACTCTGCTTTTGTGACTCTCCTGTATCTGAAATTGGCCTGTCTATGACTAACTCTGCGTCTACGACTCTCCGTATCCGCCTAGGCCTTTCTATGTGATTTTCTGATCAGGAGCGCCCAATGTAAGCTGCCTGAGATGTACCTTACAGAGGGAAGTCCCCACAAAGGAAAAAAAGACTGCTAATTAATAAGTAAAATACAGACAACAGAAAAAAACAGGAATACTCACTCAGCAGACCTCACTGAGCCAAGGGCTAGAGTTTGCAAGTTGGGGAGCGTAGCTACCAATCGAAGGCTGCCCCAAGGAAGTCTTGCTGCCTAGGCCGTATTAGAGGTGCTGTCCATGAAGCCAGATGACAGAATGACAACCTAGGTCTCAGAACATTGAGTATTTGTATTATCCTCTTGATAAAGTGACTTGACAGTCACAAAACACGTTGAGAGTTTGAGTATTTTTAATCACTTTTTAAATAAATGTTATATCGAGTTGACTGGTCTGCTGCTTTTTTTAATCCAACAAGCGCTGAATGCACTGATGAGCATGTTCTGAATGGGTATACAATGTCAGCTGTAATGGTTCCTTAGCAGGGAGAATCAGCATCTAAGAATCCCGCCAGCTTTAAGAACCGGTTGCCATTCATTTGGAGCCGGTCAGATAAAAAGTGTGAGTATCTTATATTTGCTTGTGAGGTTGTTTTGGATACAACTTAACAATCAACTGTACAGCTCTCCTAGTTTTGTTTGTCTGTGTTTTCAAGCCCTGCTGGAAGGTGGAGGTTATTTGAAGGATTGAGCGAGTACCCAGAATATCTGTGTGGAGGAAGCCACAATATCCTCCACAAGCCATCTTTGTCACTGGAAATATATCCGTGATATATTTTAAACGTGAGTATAATAATCTTATGTAGATTTAATTCGTTGGGACCCCTGCACTATGAATATCTCCCTTCCTTTTTGTTTTCTAGGACTTAGAACAATACTCACCAAGTCTGGAATCAGCTTTGGTAACCTACCGGCAATATAAATGTCTCATAGGTAGGAACTGGAACAGCAGTTGTAGAACTAGGGGTCGCAAGGTTACCAGAAGACCTAGAAACATTCTTTATGTTTGGAATTGGACTGCAGAATGCGTGAATGTCAGCAGGAAAGGAATCATTATCTCTGATCCAGAGGAAGTCTCCCCATTTGTATTCTCCTTTTCCAGATTATCCCCCTGCTAAAGTGGAATCTATGTATCACAGTATATCAGAAGAAAGTCCAGGTTACATGCTAGATAGTGATACTGGGGTTCAAAGCCTGGGAACAGTGACAGCCATCTTTGCTCCCTTGCTGCGGCCGAATCTGGATTAAAGATGCTAGCCACAAAGTCAGATGTCAAATCCCGGTTGAGCTGGGACCCTCACCAGGATGGAGGCAAGGGTATATTGTAGGATGACCTGGGCTTTCTAGAGCAACTTGATCCTTAGGCAGAAGGAAAATCCGAGAGGACAAGGTGACTGGAACTCAGAAGAGACTCTCAGAGATAGGAAGGCTAGGAGAATTGGTGGACCTACTTAGAAGACTGCTAAGCTCGGAGCGAAGTACAAAAAGGGTCTAGCAGTTAGTGGGACATCTAAACAGATCTGCATGCTAGGACCAAATAACTCTCGTTCTCGTAACCCAGAAGCCTAGACAGGAAAGTGAAACTAGACTGCTTAATGGACCAAATCTTGCTCTCTCTCTGATTGTCCAAGGGTCTAATCGAGCAAAGATAAGGCCGCAGCATGGCCCTAGCAGGTATAAACACACAATATACTGTCACCAGGGAACTATGAAGCAGAATGGGAGCAGGCCAGCAGGCTAGAACCACAATTGTTCAGTAGTGAGCCTAGAACCAACTGTCACAAAGGGTCCCCAAACAAGCAGAGCCCCTGACTATCTCTCACGGATTGAGAATGGGACTGCAAACCTAAAATCAGATGGTTCAAGTCTCAGCCTAAGACAATAGAGGCAAAGGAGGCTAAGGCAACATAGACAGAGAAGAACATAGAGGACTATGGATGTTAGTATTGGGATTAATATTTATTTAGGGCTTGTTGATCCATGGAGAAATCTGATAGCCATTTGGAGTCAAGAACAGATATTTTCCTCCATTGAAAGCATAATTTGAAATTGCTGAAATTAGTTTTTTTTTGCCTTCTTTTGGATCAACAGCAGTAAACAAAAATAGGAAAAGGGTTGAACTTGATGGACGCAAGTATTTTTCAACCTAAAATACTATGTAAGTAGGTAGCTACCCAAAAACAATCACCACTAGAACAGGTCCTGGCATTAAAGATGAGCTGTAACACCTGACGGACCACCTTTTGTGGGATCCTGACCGGCGTTCCCCTCCAAAGCCCCAATATCCCAGCACAGGGAATGAGCTGCCGCCAAAGCTGCAACTTAGGCCATGATGAGTGTACCAATGGTCCAGAAGAGAGCAGGGACAGCTGAGATATAAAGGGTATCCCTGGGCCGAGACAAAGCAGGCCAACACCAACCCAAACCTCAGCTCACAAACAGGAATTTCCAGTAAGGAAATAGGGACCACAGAAGGCTACCGGAGCTGTCAGAATATAGGCCGGCACAAGTCAGAAGATAACCGAGAATAGCAAGGGTGTTCTGGGCAAGCACATAAGTGCCACAAATGGTCATACAAGCCTAGGTGCTGGAAGAAAACAGGTATATCAGACAGAACACAGAGAATGGTCATAAAAATAAACCAAACATCCCGGAAGCAAACCCGGATGTTAAAGGATGCTCAGGGAATGGTCAAACGAAGACCAAGTTTTCGGGTGCATCAGAAGCCAAAGCAGAAATCGGACTCTGGGTCAGTAAACAGCCAATAGTTGGTAACAGGAACTCCAATCAGGAAAACACCAACAACAAAAACCACAGAGTATCCTGAATAATCGAGCACATAATGGGGCTAGCTGGGTAATAAGCAGTAGGGCTCCTCTCAGTAGAGAGGAGGAGGAGGAAAGGTAAGGAGAAGGAACTAGATCAAAAAGGCAAAACCCTTACACTATGGAGATAGAAGCAGTTACTCAGCTCTCTGATGAGGAGAAATCCAGACTCTGGATCTTAGGGCTATGCACCTACTGTGGCCAGAAGTGCTATCTCCTCAGACAATGCCCGACTCATCCAGGAAACTCCAAGGCTTGAGGAGTCCTGGAGATGCCGCCTCAAGCCAGCAGAGAACCTCCCAAGGTAGATTCTAAAGACTACTGGTTCCAGTTACTATTTCTTGGTAGGAGAAATAAGTCTCCACTCTGGCGTCTGTCATTTCAGGAGCCATAGGGATGTTTACGGACTCCTCTTTTGCCCGCACACATTAGATACCTGTTAGGGGGAAATCTGAACCCCTCTACCTCCGTTGATGGGCAGCCTTTGGTCAAAAGACTTGTGTCTCCCAATTAACCCTTCACATAGGAATTCTTCGTAAAGAAGAGATCCAATTCAACATTATTGAGTCTCCCATTGTCTCCCTTATCTTGGGATTACCCTGGCTCCAAAGAAATAATCCAAGAACTGACTGACAGATGGGAGAGATAGTCTCCTGGAGTCTTGCTTGTCAGCATGAGTATATTTCTTAAAAGCATTTGTCAGTAGCTACTACATACCCTGAGGAGGTTTCTAAGACTGTAGTTCCTGATGAGTACTATGAGTACTTGGATACTCTCCAAGTGTAAATCTGAGCTCCTATCTCCTCATAGGGAGTATTATTTCCCAATGAAACTCCTTCCAGGAACTATACCCCCTCGGTCCCAGTCTGAAAATCAAACCTTGCTGGAGTACATTGAAGAAAATCTGTCCAAGAGCTTTATTCACCCCATTACTTCACCAGCAGAAGCTGGGTTCTTTTTCGTGGGCAAGAAGGATGGAGGTCTTTGACCCTGCGTCGATTACTATGGTCTGAATCTTATTACCATCAAAATGTTTCCGGCTTCATGGGATATCCCAGCAGTTGGTATCTGATTGAGGTACCCATTTAATTTCTCAGTTCTAGAAGGATTTCTGCCGTGGACTTGGTATTTAGCTTTGTTACTCGTTCACATACCATCCCCGGAGCAATGGCCAGACAGAGAGAACTAACCAAATTCTGGAGACATTCCTAAAACATTACATAAATGCTAGCCATTCCAACAGGGTCAACATTCTTCCATTGGCAGAGTTGGCATTCAACAACAACCATGGGGTACCATTTGCAGACTCCCAAGTGCAGGATCTACAAAATATTGGGCTGAGATACATCAACAGGTTCAGCAATCAGTCATTTCCCACAAGCATTCTGCTGTAGGGTGTTGAATGCAAATATCAGTCTCGAGATGTGGTCTGGCTCTCTACTTGGAACCTGGGAATCAGCCAACCTTCCAGGAAGTTGGGACCTAGATTTGCTTGTCCTTTCTGCATCCAAACTCGGGTCACCCCAGTATCTTACTCACTAGATTGCTGACACATTTTAAGTCTCACTTCTGAAACCAGTGGTCCAGAATCGGTACCCTTCTCCGGTTAGACACCCACCTGCAGTAGTGGTAGGGGATCATCAGGAATATGAGGTCCAGAAGATCTTGTACTCTTGTGGGAAAGTACAATATTTAATCGATTGGAAGGGAGTGGTTCTGGATTTTAGCTTCTGACGTACATGCTCCAGCCCTCGTATGGGCTTTCCTTTGGTCCAGGTCTGGCCGTCCAGAGACCAGCCATTGAGGGGGACCACTGTCACATACATTCCTTTGTTTACTCCTGGAGTCTCTGCCTCTGAACTTCTCTATTGGCTGGTTCTCATTTATCTACCTGGCTTCCATGCAGATAGATGCTTGTTCTTGAAGCCACTTCAGGTTGCTGTTTGTTCCTGAAATTGCTCCAGCGACCTGACCTTGTTCCATCTCCAACTATGCTTGTCTAGTCTTCTCATCTGCTTCTATGATTCTTCGGTTCCACTCTTTAGTTACAGACCTTGGCTTGCCTCAACCATCCCTGCTTCTAAGACTCTCGGGTACAGACTTCAGCTCGTACTCAACTAACCCTGCTTCTACAACCTTCCAGTCTTTGACCGGCCTGTCTACAACTAACCCTACTTCTATAACTCTCCATTATCTGACCACATCCTGTCTAGAACTAACCCTGCTTCTACAACTCCCCGATATCTGACCTAGGCCTATTTATGACTAACCCTGCCCCTACGACTCTCCGGTTACCGACCTCAGCCAGTTTACAACCAACCCTGCTTCAAATACCCAGCATCCAACCTCGGCTTGTCTACGACTACACAACTTCTTCGACTATCCGTCATCTGAACTCGGCTGGTCTACGACTACTCTCCTTTCATCTTTCCAAATCTGACTGTTGCTTTCAACTTTCATCATCACCTCCGCTCCACCTCCAGAGTTGGCTTATTGCCTGTATCAGACTTTGTTTCCTCGACTCGCTGACCCTGCTTATTCCTCACCTGCATGGACTCAGCTGGTTATTCATATCCCAATCATTTGAGTGGTTTGCCTCTAGTGGTGTTTGGGTGTACTCATCCTGCTATCAGTCTTCATGGCCTGCACCTTTAAATCCAGCTTTACCATAACAAGGGTGCATGCAATACTATCGGCCCTCCCAAGCCACAATCTCCAACCTGCGCTCCCAAGCTACTAGCAGACCACTCAGGTGTATTCCAGCTTCTGTCTAGCCTGTGTTAAAGGATGTGGCTATACCAGTGCAGTTCAACAAGGTGGGGGATCAGTATAGACTTCTATGTCTACCAGAAAATGGGACAAGTCTTGAGGTTATTATGTGTGGTTCTATGGGTACAATGGGACAAGCCTGGGGCGAGCGGTTGTATGTGTGTTTCTATGCTTACAAGTGTAGTGTAAAAAGACTAGGTTGCAGTATGTGTGGTTTTATTCTATGGTTACCAAGGGACAAAAGGCTGTCCATTTCTCACCAGCCATTTTGTGCATAGGTTCAATAGAATAACACAGGAAAAGGAGAATTGATATCTCTGGAGAAGTAATCTCCATTGTATTACTTCTTCATCAGTGCATAACCTTCTCCCCCACCCCCATGTGCTATAGCTACCAGGGCAGTGAAACAAGACTTGGGGTGGCAATGCATTTAAAAATAAAGAAAAAAAGAAAAAAAAACATTGCTCAGAGGAAATTCTTGTATTACTGTGCTATTTATATATCACTGTATTGTGTGTTTATATATCTTGTGGTAAGGTCCCTTCAAACACGGTTAGGACAGCCAGGAGGTTGTAACTTCAATGCAGTTTATTGTAACAGCAACAACAAAAGAAAAGTCTCTCCAATTTTAGGGTATGCGTCCCCTTTAAATCAAACAGGTTTTTGATGCCAAAATAAAAAGAACACATACAAACAGGCAATCTTTTCAGTTCAGAAGCTTGCTCACCATTCCTTGGTTTCAGAGGCAGACAGACAGCTTGCAGGTCTCCAAACACTCTATCCCAGTGCAGTCTGACCACACCCTGCTCTTTCACACCTACTATATAGGTCTGAGCTAATTAACCAGGAGCAAGTGTGCTAGCAGAGGCAAAAGACAAAACTTAACCCTTTAATGCTGGGATAAACTGCTTGTTGTAGCCTATGGCTGACGTATACATGGTCCTGGACTCTGTCACTATATATATATATTTACAGTAATGTGCAAAAGTTTTATGCAGGTGTGAAAAAATACTGCAAAGTAAGAATGCTTTAAAAATAGACATGTTTATAGTTTATATTCATCAATTAACAAAATGCATAGTGAGTAAACAGAAGAAAAATCTAAATTAAATCAATATTTGGCATGACCACCCTTTGTCTTCAAAACAGTATCAATTCTTCTAGGTACACTTGCACAAATTCAAGGATTTTCTAGGCATATAGTCAAGTGTATGTTTAAACAATTATACCAAACAGATGCTAATGATCATCAATGTAATATTTGGGTTGAAACACAATCATTAACATAAACAGAAACAGCTGTATATCACTTCTTCATATTGATTCGCACCACAATTTCAAACACCCCTTCAATGTCATGAATCAATCCAGTATTTAAAAAAAAAAATCTTTATTGTAGAAATTCACATAAAAGCACGTACCTTTACGGCATCATGAACAGATTATTTCAGAAGCAATATTAGCAGGTCTGTAACTCCTCACATCTAAGCGTTTCTCACCTTACGGCGTTTAATCATGATCAAAGACAATGGCTTATTCATGGTCTCGTCTTTTAAATTTCTAATTACCAATCACCATTAAGGTATCTTTCAACAATCCAGTCAGCCCAATAGGATCCACATTACATCATAACTCTATATCAGAAGATTTTAAAGACAGTGTGTCCGGGACTAAACAAAGGGATCACATCTCATGGGAAAGCATATTTGTCATTACCCTTAAGAATTGCAAGATGCACACAAATAGGAGAAATTTCACAGCAAATAGCACACAATCACACATTGCTTCCCCATATGTAAACTGTCTTTCCTTATAAAATGTGCCCATGTGAAAGAGAGACTCTTCCATTCTGGACACTCAGAAGTTATCATACCCCATTTAAATTTTTAACTAATTTTAAAGTCCCTTCATGTTCTTAAAGGCAATGAAGGTCCCATAGGCTTTAAAGGTCATTTTGATTCAAAAACACATTTACTGACCATAAATAAATGCGGTTACATATAAAAGTGACATTAAAAGCATATATATGTTTCTAGAGAACAAGATGGAAAGAGGATGTTGCCCAATATTAGTAGATGTGAATTAGATATAGGAAAACTCTCTGCTCTCAAAATGCGGACCCACATCTACGCCCATTCCCTCTAAATAAAAATATTGAAACACACCTAGAAGCCCTCACATAGAGAGCAGCCCGATCCCTCATCCTCACTACTATATTAGACACAAGTCACATAACCAATCAAACATAGCACAGCACGTCATATTGTTTATTAAAGCACTTTGGATATCGAGTACCTAACCTAAAAATCCAGTATACCTCTCTTTTTAATAAAAGAGTATCCAAATTGCCTCCCCTCACTCCAACTCTCACTCTTTCAACACCCTGTATCTTAAATGTGTCTATGCAACCAGCATGTAATTGTTTGAAATGTGAGGATATACTTCTTATATCACTCAGATGCTCATTTAGTGAGTGATATAAGAAGTAATGAATTGGTATTGGTATACATTTAGATCAAGCAACATTTTAGACTATGTTCATTTTGTGATTTGCTATTTGTCTCCTAAGCAAGTTTTGTTAAAATTGTTCCTCTTTCATATGCCAGTTATGAACACAAATAGAAAGTATCCATCCTCAGGGAAAAAAAGCATAAAAAACACATGTGCTTAGAGAAATAGAAATGACAGTTTAAAAAAAAGTGTGCCTTATCCTAGGCTGAAGAATGAAGAATGCAAGGACCCTAGATACCTTTTATCTTTTACCAATCTTGGAGCTGCACTTTACACAATGTGGAGTATCCCCATGTTCTCAGGAAGAGGTTCCAGGGGAGCAGCCAACTGATCTGGGTGAGATCAGAATTACCAGTAGACTCAGAAGCTGAGGAGGGAGAAGAACGCAACTTGTGAAATTGTAAATTAAGCTGGTTCATGTATCCCAAAAGATCTATTACATCCTGAGACAAAGCTTCCAATATCTCAGTGGCTTGAGCTTGTCCTGTGGAATCCAAACCTGTCTCAGTTGTTCTGACACAAGTGTCAATAGAGTGTGGACCCCAATGGAGATGAGAAGAAAAGGACATCTCTGCTACTGAGAATCTTGAGGTCTAGGCTTGGGAATGAAACTTGGGATCGTAGTCACTTGCAAGCGTACCCATCCTGGGACCACAGACAGTGTAAAGGTGATTAATGCAAGGTTGAATATCTGACGCCAGTTGAGCTGGGGACAGATCAGGATGAGCACACTTGTGAGCCAAGAAACATCAGAGCCAACCACAGTAAACAGCTCAAGAAGAGACAAAAGCCAAATCAGAATCCAAAGAGCAGGAACAGTTAAAAAAGTTGTAGCAGGCTGAGTTTTAATCAGAGTCAATAGCCAAGCCAAGGGTTGAGGGAGGCCAAGTCGAAACACAGGTCAGAAGGCAAACCAGGGGTCAGTATAACCAGAGTACAATCAATGTCAAAGAACAGGCAGATGTCAAACCAGAATGTTGAGCAACAAAGAGTAGAACTGTCAGTGTAAGCATCTGGTAAAATGTGGCCAGATAAAAGCAGACCTGCTCTCAGACACCCATCAACTGCAACACAAGGGGAGAAGCACACATATTCAGTTGGGCAATGTTGGCAACGGCTAACAGGTAAGCCATGAAAGGGAGCTGGAATAGCTTGAATTGCTTGATTTAAGGAGTATTGGTAGTAGTTAGTTGTTCCTTGGACAGGTGGGGTGCAGTGAATTTGTACTTGTGAATGAAAAAAGGAGAGTTAAAAAACAACAGACAAGACTAAACTCCAAACTCAGACAAGAAAAGGACAAGCATATTTTTACGCATGGACATAATAGTGGTAATAAAGTGACAGTAAAATAATTTACTGTGGCCCATGTTTGCTGTACTTTTTGCAGTAAATGTTGATTATCCTCCACGTCCTGTGAAGTGATATGAAAAGATCCTCAAATAGTAGTTAAAATTTATGACAATGATATGTCAGATTCTAGTGCTGCTTCCATAGCAGAGGAGGCTTTAGCAGAATTGAGATGAACTACTGAAATTGACAATGATACCCCATCACAAACTAATATTTTAGTACTAGTTCTGGTACTTTTGGATGATGATGCTGACCTAATAATTGATGCTGTTGATTTGAAATATATCCCTTTATGCTCCTCCCCTTCTCCTGATACAGATCAAGTAGCAAGAGATGAAATGATATGGCAAAAAAATTTTGAATGAAAAAATTCTCAATCCTCCACCATTGAAAAGGAGCTATATGTAACGGTTTTATGTACACTCAGAGACGGAAGGTTTTGGTAAAACACAGTTTTATTAAACCACACAGAATAATAATAACCCGCGCGGGTCCAGCATATAAATACAATTATGATACTGACACAGGACAGGTTACGGTGATGTTCACAACCCACACAGGTCCAGTATATGTGAAACAATATACAATACTGACACAGGTCAGGTTACAGTTCGTATGATTCAGTGAGACAATGGCAGAATGGTACTATTAGGCCAGGAATAGCTGATAGGCCCTAATAGCGGAAGGCCCACAGTACACTCTCTATGCAGAGAGTGACACAATTGCGACTGTAGCCACAAAAGAGCAAGCGGAGCCCTGGATACTGGAACAACAGAGGTAGACTGCTACCAGAGGTGCAGTGTAACGCCAAACCGAGACTGCAATAGACTGTGACCCAAATGCACAGCACCGCCCCACAAGGGATTAACGAACGCTCCGACCTGAGGGCAACTGCCAGATAGTATAGACAGACTGAGGTGCCAAAGAGTAACCCAACCTCAGATAATGGCGGTAAACAGCCCAAGCGTACCGTGGTGCAACAGGAATCTCCACACCGGAGTGAAAGAGGACAAGGCACTATGGGGTGACCGGGTCACAGTATAGAACTGCCTGAGCAGTAACCGAGGCAACCGGAGGTCTGTACAAGACAGAGAGAGCACCGGACTACAGCCCCAAACCGGATCACCGGAAGGAGTGCGAACAGGGCCATGACACACAGTCCGGGTCGGTACACAGAGCAGGAATGTCAGCCAAACTGGGTCGGTACACAGAGCAGGAACGTCAGCCAATCTGGGTCGGTACACAGAGCACGAACGTCAGCCAGGCCGGGTCGGTACACAGAGCAGGAACGTCAGCAAAGCCGGTTCAGTACACAGAGCAGGAACGTCAGCCAAGCTGGGTCGGTACACAGAGCAGGAATGTCAGCCAATCCGGATCGGTACGCAGAGCAGGAACGTAAACAGGCAGAGTAGTCAGGCAGTCTGGGTCATACGCTGGAATCATACGAAATAACGGAACAAGCACTAGCAACGGAAACACCACAAAAGGGCACTGCAGAAGTGACAGGGCTGAGTATTTAAGGGCTGTCACTGGGAGGAGCAACATAAGGTTAGCCAATAAAAAGGTATCAGGAAGTAGCACTTGTCAAAATGCCGCCAGCAAAGCACGGGCACCATGATACTATATTACTTTCTATAAACTCTTTTAGAAGTCATCTGGAAAGATGTAACAAGTAAACATGCATATAAATATACTTATCTTGTCATTGTCACCATCTTCATAACTTTCACTATTTCCAAGTCCAGTTCCTACTCAGCCACACTCACTATTATTGACTAAACAGCAACACAATATAACTAATATATAGTTATGAGTGCTCTTGCTGCTGTTCGAGGTGTAGTACCATTACCGCCTACTTCTGCTAGTGCTATTACAACATCTAGCCGATGTAGTAGACATGATATAATAGAAGTAGTCCCTCAGAAATATTTCAATCACTATCCAAATACTATATTGTCTCTGTAAAACATATGTAACAGGAATAAAGCAGGATCAGGTGGGGACATCCTCATTGAGATCCCACCAACGAGAGGTCTATTGGGAGATACATCTGCAGCATGTCAGATGCAATAGCAGCACATCTAAAAGTGCACTGGGCTTTGGAGGACATAACAGTAGCGATGTAGATGTCTCAGGTAGTGGGACAACATTTTTCTCAATAACAATAACACCCATATCTCCAACTGCTGTTTTGCAAATGCAAATTAGTTGGAGGTTGGAAGAGTCATAGCATTTATACAGTTGCCACATCTGCGGCCTCTACTTCTACTATCATTAGTTATGTTAAAGAAATTAAGTTACATAGTTCTTCTATGAGCTCCCAACCTACACAGAAGAAAAAAAATGCACAAAAATAATCCTTTGAACTGGCAAATTTGCAAACGTTGGCAGTTGACATGCTTTGCTATTCTTTTGTAGAAGACAGTGATTTTAAAGAACTGATGTGGCGAGTGGAATAAGTAGTCACCGGAGGGCCCTGGTGCAAAAATTGTTTTGGGTCCTCTAAAACAGATATACTATCCCTGGGGCTGATGGGGTCCCTTTGGATGACAGGCCTCGTTATAACTGCATCCTCTTCACCCTATTTAGTTGTGCCCCTACCACTGGCATATCATAAGCCGCAGTTATTTTTCAAGAACACCTGTGTCAGAATTTTACAAGCAGGTGATTGGTGTCATAGGCAAAGAGCTGGCAACATTATACACTCACACATACAGATAGATAGATAGATAGATAGATAGATAGATAGATAGATAGATAGATACAATGGCACACAATCTGAATGAGAGTAAAGAGCATATTGTGCATAGCAATTTCTGTAAATATATGTTTGCAGCACAGACTTCACATTCCTGTCAAAGTCTTTATAGAAAAAAATGTAGTCAGGTGCTACATCACTCTGGTTGAGAACAATTGTGCTGATATATACTGTATATGACATTGAGATGCAGACTTATGCTTGACATTTCATTGAGGTGCTAAGATACACATTATATTATATGGGCTATACAAAAATTAAAAAATGGAATTAATGTTATCCTGTGTACATATGCACTAGGACTGCGTGGACTACGAGGACTGGGCTATCATTGAACTATTGTTCCCAGCTAATCACTGTAAACAAATTTAAGTGGTTCCCTGAAGTTTATTTGACCACAGATACCCAGATACATAGACAAGTGTATAGAATATATGGATGTCACTAGTCATTGGGTATCTTTTAAATGAGTGGAGAGTTGTATGTAGCAGGTCACCACCAGTGTTTCCTCAGGTAATAGTAGTAAAGGACAGCAGTAGGGTAGAAAATACCATTGGCATTCCACTTTATGTATGCAGAGCTTTGAGAGACAATCCCACAAACTGATATTTTACATGAACTACAGTAGGTCATACATGAATGGCTTCTACACCACTCCTTGAAAGCTGGCTTTGAGAGACAGAGGATCCAATACTGTGAGACAATTGCTTGAATATAATAGCTGTCTTGAGAATAGCAAATATGGTACATGTACCCTGCTCTGCCCATGTCCCAAATCTAACTGATAGTCGATTCCTTTCAGTATTCCAATGAATGAATTGTTAAGTATTCCCCATAAAAAAGGCAGTCCTGTAATGAGTAAAATGCATCACATTCCTTGCAAGAGAGTAACCATCTTCCCCATCAGAAGCTTAAAATGTAGATCCCTACCAGGTGGAATTTCACATTGTATATGTTGATGCTTTTTATGAACAGAACAAGGCTATTAGCTAAAACACAATGCTTATAGGGATAGTAATACCTCAATATAATTAAATTTAATAATGTACCTAGTAAAAAAATGAATTAATTGTGCCATGTCCGATCTCTCAAACCTTTATGATTTGAGAGATATCAGCTTACAAAGTCCCCCCTTCCCTCACCTTGCACTGGTGTCAGATTTCTATCTTACAGACGGAAATCATGGTCCGCAGAACATCCTGCGGCTCTTCAGCACAGCCAAAATCACACTAGTTAGAAAGAAATACTTAATTTGAACAGTCTACAATGTGTGCCTGGTTTGCAAGCACATGTTGTAGACCGTTTAAAAGAAGTATTTCTTTCTAACTAGCGCAATTTTGGCTCAGCTGAAGAGCCGCAGGACTGTCTGGGGACCAAGATCTCCGTCTGTAAGATAGAAAGCTGACGTCAGTGAAAGGAGAGGGAATGGGGAACTTTGTAAGCTGATATCTCTCAAACCATAAAGGTTTGAGAGATTGGACACGGCGCAATTAATTCATTTTTTTACTAAGTACATTATTAAATGTAATTATATCAATGTATTTCTATCCCTTTAAATGGAAAGCTTTTGGGAGGGGGTATTTGTCACCAGGTCAATGGGATATAATCTGTCACTTATATGAGCGCCTAAGCCTTTTGAGAAGCTACCTTACTAGTTCAAGAAGCAGTGAGAAAAAAAAAAATGAAGAGCATGGCTGATTTTGCCTGCTTTAAATGTAAAGTTTCTGCCAAGGCATGAGCCACTGACAATTTTGTTATAGCAAATAAAGAAATCCTTATAGACTGAGTTTGAATTTTGGAGGATGACAGAGGAACAATATTGGGACAAGAGTCCTAGAAAACATAAGGAAAAGGAAGTAAGAAAAAGTTTATGCCAGCACCATTATTAGCAACATCAGAACATTTTCCAGAACAACTCATCACAGCAAGTAATTAATGTTTTTCATTGTCAGCAGTCTAACATTTGTTGCAGGGATGTGGAGATGGTACTGATACTGGCACATCTCTATGGAACTTGCTCCTAGAATATAGGTTGGTAACTGATGCACATGAACAATGTATATCACCAAGGAGAGGTCCCACTGCATGTGAGATGGTTACAGCATACTTGCAGGATAATTGTAGATTATGCTAACGTAGTGTACAAATAATCTTAATTTTAGTAATGACAGGAGGCGAATATTTTGCTTAACTTTCTTTACTTGAAACCATAGCAGCACAGATCATTAGCATAACCAATGAAAAACAGCCAATACAGCTCTATATAAGACCCTTGCTCTATAAACTCCTCCTCTTTCTTTGAATAGACAAGCATGTAGCAGAAACCCAACGGTAACAATAAACCAAACATGAAATTCGGCCTCCAGGAAGCAACGTCCTCCAAACAGCACCAATGTTTTCATCAACCACCAACACAGGATTCATACTGAAAAGAAAAGAAATATATGATAGTACACGTCATAGTAGTCTAACATTAGAAAATGTCACAACATGAAAATACATTTCACTAAGGTATATAGTCTTATTATAGCACAGCTTTCTCCCCCAATCCCCCCACAAGTTACCAAAACAAACCAATCAAGGGGCAGAAGCTTAAGGGTGGGAAAATATTCGCCTTCTGTCATTACTAAAATTAAGATTATTTGTACACTACGTTAGCATAATCTACAATTTTACTACATGACAGGAGGCTTCATATTTAGCTTTTTTAACGCTGAGAAATCAACGAGAAGGCAGCATGAGAAGTAGGGCAAAAATAAAAGGTGCGAAACGTGTCCTCCCTGGACCAATCAGCAGAGCGTAAGATGTCCGCAAGAGAAGCCCCCGCGGAAAAAGCCCTCGACGCTGCAGCTCCCCTAACTGAATGGGCTCCGAAAGAGACATCAATCCCTGCCAAAGACAGAATCCATCTGATCCACCTAGCCAAGGTAGTGGTAGAAACCGGTTTGTGAGGTCTGACGTAAGATACTAATAACTGACCAGATGACCTGGAATGAAGAGAACCTGTAACCTCTATATACCTTAGTAAAACCCCAACCACACAAAGTTGAGGCACCTCCCTAAAGAACGGATAGGAAATAAATTCAGAATCTGTCTTCGTACGCCGAGAAATGGAGAAAGTAACCCCTTCTGGGGAAACCGAAAACCTATCCACATCGAAAGCCCTAACATCCGAAACTCTCCTGAAGGACACTAAACAAAGCTGAAAGCTGTCTTAAAGATAACAGATCATTATCAGGCCAAGATTTCAAAAAACGCAGCACCAACTCCACGTCCCAAAACCGGGAATATTTAGGTACAGGCGGACGAGCCAACCTAATACCTCTCAACAGGCAACAAATCAACGGGTCCCGACCTACCGGCAATCCCGCTACTGGAACATGCGCCGCAGAAATGGCGGATCTCATAACATTAATAGACCGAAAAGATCTCCCAAAGGAAAAAAGATGAGACAAAAAATGTAAAATTACAGAAACAGGTGCTGTAAAGGGATCGCACTCCCTCTCCAGACACCAGCTAGCCCAGGAGCTCCATGCAGAGACTTAAGGTTTGGTAAAAACGTAACTTTATTAAAAAGTTAAGGCAATCCCATAAGGAATCAGACATATATAACAATACAACAAGTAATGACAATATTAATGGGTTCTACCGGCCTTGCCAATACTACCGGGCAAGGCAACCAAGTGACAGTTGCAAAGATAGTAGTAGGCTCTACCGGCCTTGCCAATACCGGGTAAGGCAACCGTGAGGTGTAACGTACCGGTTCTACCGGCCTTACCAATACCGGGCAAGGCAGCCTAAAGGAGTACTGAGAGTAGGCTCTACCGGCCCTGCCTATACCGGGTAAGGCAACCATAGAGATGTACCGTAAGTAGGTTCTACCAGGCTTACCAATACCGGGCAGAGCAGCCTGAGGGAACACCGATAGTAGGCTCTACCGACCCTGCCTATACCGGGTAAGGCAACCTTAGAGATGTAACGTAAGTAGGTTCTACCGGCCTTACCAATACCGGGCAGGGCAGCCCATAAAAGGAGACCAAGCTGTCAGATGACAATGACAATAGAGTGGAATAGGAATCAATGGTCTCGCTCAAGCAGAAGTCTCCAGACAACTGCTATAATAAGTTGGATAGCAACCGGCCCTCAGTGTCAGAATAGTCAAGGAGCAAACCAACGTCCTACGCTGGGACTAACTGTACATAACCCACCAGGTTTAGTGGAGTAACCCAGGGTCCGCACGCAGGGACCAACAGTATATTATGCCACCAGGTTTAATGGAGTAAACCAGCGTCCGCATGCTGGGACCAACAGTAATCAGAGTCACCAGGTGTAATGGAGAAAACCAGCGTCCACACGCTGGGACCAACAGTAAAATGAACTACCAGGTTAAATGGAGTAGACCAGCGTCCGCACACTGGAGCCAACAGTAACATGAGCTACTAGTTTAGATGGAGTAAACCAACGTCCGCACGCTGGGACCAGCAAGGAATGAGCCACCAGGTAAATGGAGTAAACCGGCGTCCTCATGCTGGACCTACAGTAATTGAGCCACCAAGTAATGGAGTAAACCAGCGTCTGCACGCTGGACCAACAGTAATTGAGTCACCAGGTTAAATGTAGTAAACCAGCATCCGCACGCTGGGACCAACAGTAATTGAGCCACCAGGTTAAATGGAGTAAACCAGCGTCCGCACACTGGACCAACAGTAATTGAGTCACCAGGCTAAATGGAGTAAACCAGCGTCCGCATGCTGGGACCAACAGTAATTGAGCCACCAGGTGAAATGGAGTAAACCAGCGTCCGCACGCTGGGCCAACAGTAATATATCACCGGAGCGAATAAGCACAATGTCGCCTTGACGACAGGGAAAGGAGCGAGAGCCCTAAGACCAAGCGGAGGCTAACCGGAACGAGCACCGCTACACTGACAGATGACCGGAACAGAAGGATCCACGGAAAGCAACCGGAACAGGATAGAGAGATGAGCAGGCAGGAGACTTGGGAACTCAGGAACGAATGCGGCTGGAACACTGGAACCACTGGAACATAGGAACACGGGAACACAGGAACACTGGAACACCGGAACGCAGGATCCTCAGGCCCAAGCACCTGACAAGCAGGACAGATCAAGCAATGTCAGAGACACCACGAAAGGGCAACCTGGAAGTGCCCAGACTGGGTTTAAAAAGGCTGTGTGAGGTGGGCTAACAGCAGACAGACACAGGATAGCACGAATAACGGGCACAGTGATAGTCTCGTGCCAGGAGCCCAAGATTCCCACAAAAGATCCTTAGCCGTTTGCGATAGGCCGACGACAGCCCAGGATCCCCTGAAAGCATCCAAGCCACCAGAGGAAGGCGACCTAACCTGACCAACGGATGAGGATTCCCTCGAGGATCGACAAGAAGACGTGGAAGAAAAGGAAGAAGCAGAGGATGATCTTAGGAAAGCTCCAGCAGCTCTGGGAACCATGGTTGACTTGGCCATAACGGAGCAATCAGAAGGACTATCACCTCCTGAGACCTGATACGATGAAGAACCCTCGCCAGCATGGCGAACGGGGGAAAGGCATACGCCCCTTCCTTTGGCCAGCTCTGAAGAAATGCGTCTATAGCCAAACAACCCGGATCCGGGAGCCAGCTGAAATACCAAGGAAGTTGAAAATTGGTGAGAGACGCAAACAGATCCAACTGAAGAGGTCCCCTGAGAGAGTGAAGAAGATGGAAGACATCTGAAGCTGGACTTCCAATCGCTGCTGTCCCTCCAATGGCGAGAGAACCAGTCTGTCATCAAGTTGCAGACTCCTGGAAGATATTCTGCCTTGAGCGTGATGTTGCGTTCCAGACAAAATCGATAAATGTCCTTGGTGGCCTCCGTAAGAACCCGAGACCTGGCTCCTCCTAACTTGTTGATATACTGGACTGCTGAAATATTGTCCATCCGAAGAAGGATACAACAATTCGACATCTCTCTGGCAAGGCTGCACACGGCGAAAGAACCCGCGATAAGCTCCAGGCAATTGATATGAAGACCTTCTTCCTCCTGCGACCAAGGACCCCCTGTGGAAAAATCTGCACAATGGACCCCCCAGCCCCAAAGACTGGCATCCGACTCCAGGACAAAATCCGGCAGAGGACCAAAAATCGCCTTGCCATTCCAAGCTTGCATGTGAAGCAACCACCATCTCAGCTCCGACCAAATCTCCGAAGAAAGAACCACGAGGTGATTGTACGAACACCCCGCTCGAAGATAACGCTCCTTGAACCGTTGCATCTCTCTGTAATGCAAAGGGCCGGGAAAAATCACTTGAATAGAGGACAAAAGTAGACCTACAATGCGAGCTAGAAAACGAAGAGGAACCCGGTCCATGTGGAGAATCCTGCGAATCTCCTTCCGAATCGCCGCAATCTTGGACCGTGGAAGACGAAGAACACAGGAGTTTGAATCTATCTCGAACCCCAGAAACTGAACCACCTGAGACGGAGTCAGCTCTGACTTGTCTCTGTTGACCACGAAACCTAAGGATTCGAGAAACTGCACAATAAATCTCGTCTGAGATAGCAATCTGGACGTGTCGTCGCAAAAAATTAACAAATCGTCCAGATAAATGAGGCAACGAATTCCTCTCGCCCTGAAATGAGCGACTACTGGTTTCAGAAGCTTCGTGAAACACCACGGAGCCGAACTGAGACCAAATGGGAGAGAAGTGAATTGGCAAAGTCTGCACTTCCAGTGGAAGCGCAGAAACCGTCGACAAGACATCGCCACTGGAACTGACAGGTCCAACCTCGTGAACTAATCGCCTTTTACCAAAAGATCTCTCAGAAGATGAATACCTTCCATCTTAAAGTGACGGTAGACAACAAATGCGTTGAGTTGCTTTAAATTGATGACGGGTCGAAAATCCCCTGTCTTTTTCCTGACCAGAAAAATAATGCTGACGAAACCTTCGTCCTCTGGTGCGAACTGCACTGCGCCCTTGGAGAACAGTGCCTGAATCTCGGCGTCGATCAATGACTCGCCTTCCTTTGACACCACCACCGGAGGAGGAGGAAATGGCTGGAATGGGAGAAAATGAAACTCTATCACATACCCTTGGACAGTCTGAAGTACCCAGGCATCTGTTGAAAGTTTTTCCCAATTCTGCAAAAAAAAGGACAGTCTGCCAGCCGTAATCATAGAACAAGGCATTTGACATGAAACACTCACCGGAAGGAAACTTGCCTCTGCCACGTCCTCAGGCTCCCCGGCCTCGGTCAGATCCTCTTTGAAAGTCCGGTAGTTTGTGGATGGGAAGAATGATGCAGAGGGTGTAGTAGTTCTGGGACCTGAAGACCAGAATCGGCTGGCAGCACGGCTCCTCTGCCGACCAGCCCTTCCAAAAACAACTCTCGATGCCTGTGGGCGAAACACCTGCTTCAACGATGTTTGTGCTTTGTTCAGTATGGTGAATAAAGAAACAT
Source organism: Rhinophrynus dorsalis (assembly GCA_037306005.1). Classification (NCBI taxonomy): domain Eukaryota; kingdom Metazoa; phylum Chordata; class Amphibia; order Anura; family Rhinophrynidae; genus Rhinophrynus; species Rhinophrynus dorsalis. Next base: position 122,851,715 of record CM074725.1, read on the forward strand.
GCTTTTTCAATTCGGTAATGAAGGACTCTCCAAATAACAGACCATTGGCTGCTGGACCCAATTCTTTAGACCCCAGATCGGCCAGTTTAGGGTCAATATGTAGGAGAGCTGCCTTACGCCTCTCTGAAGACATTGCCGCATTAGTATTTCCAAGCAGGCAAATCACTCGTTAAGCCCATTCCCTCACTGCATTCGCATCCAAAGGAGAACCATTCGACACTGAGAGATCAGCAAAGTAAAGGATTCTCGACACCGGGCCCAGAATGTCCAACATCTCGTCCTGAAACACCTTCAGTCCTTTCTCGATACCCTTACGAGGGTCGCGCCCTGACCGGGACATAAATGTCAGCATCTTAGGGTCAAAATCAGGAGTAAAGGATACCTTATCTGGTAATAAGGATCTGGGACATTCCGCTCTTAATTTGCTGCGAACTTCACGCTCAAGTGGCTTCCGCAGCCAGAAGTGGACAAATTGTGCAAGGTGGTCCGGAAGATTCCATTCAGAAGATTTCGGATGCCTCAGTAGCCGAGGGTCGAAAAGTGGAGAGCCTTTGGAGTCATAAAAACAGCCTTCTTGCGACCCAAGACCAGCTGCGTCTTCTACCACCGATTCTTTGACATAAGGAGAATCCCGGTTGCACCATTGAGTCTCCATCTCCGAGGAAGGAGAATCTGCCCTCCATTCATCAACCACCGCCAAACCCTGCTGAGCGACCTCTTCGTCATCTGATGAACAAACAGGCGGTGGCAGAAGATCTTGAATGTCCGACTGTTTCCTACACTAGAGAGGAGCTTTACCATCCGTCTTTCGCGGTTCAGATGAAGACCCTTTCCAGTGACGTTTGGAAACTGAAGCCTCTGAACTCGGAGAGCCATTGGACTGACAATCCTCTTGCTCTCTGGCCAGATCCAAAGTTGTCTCTTCTGTAGGACGGGAGGACAACACTCTAGCCAAGGCTTTCTCGACAAATGCCGTCACTGCAGCGTTAATGATAGACTGAAAATCCATATGGGCTGGAGAGTCACTCTTGGTGAGTTGAACAACAGCAGTGAACATACACTGTGAAACCTGAGGATGAAAGAGTGCAGTCAGGAGTCTGACAAAATATTTACAGTACCAGAGAAAAAACCTTCCAGGTACAACTGGGGCTCACCCAGTGAAGTCACCTCAATGCTATGGCGAGAAGGCCAATACCCCGATTTAAATTTTTTTTTTTTTTTTTTTGCCCAGGGGCTCACCCCAGCAAGGATAACCCCGCGGCACACAAAAATAACAATGAATAGAAGAAGGAACTAATAACAGTATTATGCAAACTACCAATGTGAGGGCTCACCTCAGTATGCTGACCAAATAAGGGAAGGCAACAAATACCCACCTGTGAAAAAGGTGGTAATGAAATGAGGGGCTCACCCCTAAATGCCTCCAAATATGAGCAAATAAACTTAGACAAATCTTATGACAGCCCGCGACGGGGCCTGCGTAACAAAGGGGGCTCACCCCTAAATGCCTCCAAACATGAGAAAATAAACTTAGACAAATCTTATGACAGCCCGCGACGGGGCCTGTGTAACAAAGGGGGCTCACCCCTAGCAGTATAGCAGCCCACGAAGGGTATGCATAATAATAATAAGATACCATCCAATAGAATTATAGGGGGCTCACCCCTAAGTGACTCAAACCGAGACACTATAAAATAATCTTACATGAGGGCTCACCCCAAAGTGACTTATACATACAAACATGTAATAATATAAAGTAATCCAATATCATTACATAACCTTATAGGGGTCTCACCCCTAAGAGAATCCTAGGAAACAGAGGGGTAATATATAAAAAACGGTCCAGGAATTAGTCAAACTTACTGAATAGACAACGGAGAGATAGTGCCCCAAGCAAGATGGACGCCAAGAATCTCGTTCCAAACGAGATTCAAGATGGCCGCCGTGCACAAAGAGCAATCACGGTCCGCGGACCGTCACTAAAACTCAGCCGAATCCAAGGATCCTGGCCGCACTTCTATGGTGTATGACAGCCACCATAGCCCCACGCTCCACGTGGCTACAGGCCGCTGCCCTCACCGCACCATACCTAACAAAGGCCACACGCAGTAGAAACCCGAGAGCAGAGCCCAGCCAGGGAAAACGGAGCAAGGAGGACTGCCATAAACACAAGGTTTGTAGATAAAGCAACTTGCCAATGTTATCAGTAGAATGATAAAGAAAAACCCCGATAAAGAGAATAGGTGCCCCTAGACAACTACAGCCTGAGGCAACAACCCATATAGAAAACAATAATAAGAGGCACAAACTAAAGGTTAAAATCTTTTTAGAAACAAAAAGTACAACAATAAAAAATTAAGACACTGGAAATAATACACTGACCTGCACTGCTAGGCTAGCAGCAAAGAAAGAGGAGGAGTTTATAGAGCAAGGGTCTTATATAGAGCTGTATTGGCTGTTTTTCATTGGTTATGTTGCTATGGTTTCAAGTAAAGAAAGTTAAGCAAAATATGAAGCCTCCTGTCATGTAGTAAAATTATGTTCTAGGCTGAAACAATATCCTTCTTGAAAACAGTGTGTGTGCGGCCAGCACTAGTGCATACTGCTAAAGAAATTCTTTTTTGCCCATCAGAAAGTATCCAGACATAGCTGATCTAAAATGCAACTGGTTATATATATAGTTAATGAGTTTAGGACACATCTATCCAATAGCAGTGTTGGTAGACATACAGTTTTAATAAACCAGCATCTATTACCATAAGATTATGTAGAAGTAGAACAAATTCCACAAGACAAAGAAGTGCATCTAGTGGCGGTAACAGCACAGCATATGGCACAAGTAGTGGTGGTAACAGTACTGATGAGAAAGAGTTATTTGTAAATTTGCCATCATCTACAACAGTTGGAACCAAAGCAATGATCACCGATGAATGTTTGACAGCTAATTCAGTGTAATATTGGAATCATGCATATTGCATAAAATTTGTCCAGCTTTTTTTCCTATTCATCATATAATCACCACCATCTACCATGTTAAATTCTGCCTTTCATTAATTGTCTTTGTTTTTGATAGATATTTATTATAATTTAATTTAACCACCATTTAAGTTTTTGAATAGCATTTTAAAATGACAGTATCAATTGTAATAGGATATTTTGATTCAGAGTAAATAAACAGAAAGCATACAGACTACTATTCAGTTTTCACATACACACCTATAACCTTCAACAACATATTAGATTTTATATTGGACAAGGGACTGAGAGATGCATTTCCACATTATTTTTTAGATTAATCATATTAATTTGGTCAGGTCACAGGTGAACTGAAGGCATACTGGTAGAAGAGAAGTAACTTTCATATAGCCTTACAAAATATATTTTTAAGCTAGCTAATCAGTAACTGGTATGCCCCTCTATAAAAACTGTAACTTCAGAAAGGCTTTTACAGAAGACACCTCCAAGTTTAAAGGAGCAGTAAACTTTTTTTATGAAAATATATATATTGTAGGGATTTTCCTACTGAGTAAAATAAGGGTACTCCCACTGCCCAGAGATTTATAGTTCCAGAGTTATTACAGTTTAAACCCATGTTGTTTTACATTAGCAGTGCCCTCTAGTGGTCAAATTCTGATTAGATTTCCTGTTAGATTCTAATGGAGAGGAAAGTCAGAAAAGTCAGAGGCATACAGTTCTCCATAGAATGTGATAGAAACTGCCTGTCACTTCCTGTCAGTTAGAACTAACAGGAAGTAAACACAGTAAATTCACTTCCTGATTATTTAAACTGCTATAAATTTTGAATAAAACATCTGACAGTGATGGGAGTGACCTTGTGTTATTCAGCAGGAAATGATCTACAAAATATGTGTTTTCATAAAAAATGATTTACCGCTTCTTTAAGTCTATAAAATAATTTTTTACAGCTAGTTTATGACAAAGTAATGCATTCAAAAATTAAAACCTTGGCTTGCACATTGGTGAGTCTTTGCAAATATAATTATAATTAAAGCTAAAACATTTTGAAAATTGTCAGTAAAGCCTGATGTGGCAAGGTAAGTCTTGAAAAATATTATTAGCAGGCATATGGCAAGGTAAACCTTGAAAAAATTGTTAGCAGTCGTACAGTAAGGCACACTTTGAAAAATTGTTAGCAGGCCTACAGCAAGGTAAACATTGAAAATTATTTTGTTCTTGGTGGAAGTGGGCTGGTGGACTGATAAATAACAGCACCAAGTGACTGGAGGATGGTGACTGACTTCCCATGGGTCATGACTCATTACCATTCAATTAATGAAAGTATTTACCCTCCCTGCAATGTGAACATTACAGTTCTTGATAACTGCATATTCCCTGCCCCAAGGAAAAATCTCACACTAATATTATCAGGAAAAGTGAAGGAAGAGAAGGGTTATGATGACTGGACACCTTCTCCCCCACATGCACCTGAATTGATGATGGCTTGTTGTGGTGGTGCTGCTGTCTCAGCACTAGTATGAGCTACCATGAGCTGTTCCATATCACTGATGGTGCTGGCTCCAAGACCACAGTCTGTGGGGATGATGATCCCAGTCCCACCCCCACCCCCAATACTGCTACCTATGGACATTGTGGGCATACCAGCCTTATCCTGTGCCATTTTTTCCTCAGACATATCAGTATGCACTATATTGACAAACACTATAATGTCATAGGTAGTGATACCCTTTCCCATCTGAAAATCTCTCCATAATTATTTGTTTGATGAGCTATGAAAGCTCTCATTTCACTGCCATTATCACCACAACCACCATTTAAATCAGTACCAGCATTTTGTATCACTGAAGCTGATGTACTAAGGAAATGTGGTACAGTTTTGGGTAAAAAAAACTTCACTGCAGGAACAAATAAAATTCCTCATTGATTTGATTAAAATGGTACTTTTAACCCCTTACATTCTATAGCAGTCTCCAATGCATACCTTTGCAATGTATTGGAGACATCTGTGGCATTCAAGGGATTAAAACCCACATTTAAAGCAAAGGGAATTTTGGAAATGTTTCTGGACCTATATTATAGATAGTTTTCTCCAGAATGTCAGCACTTAATAGATGAACCTCGTTGGGGTGATTCTACAATCATCATTGTGTGCAAAAAAATGTGATGGAATCAATTTTGAGTCCCTACACCTGCTTAATGTCACTTTAATAAATTACTTATGTCAGAATTCCTTTTTTAATGCCACTTATACCAAGAGAAGGATGATGGAGTAATATGTGAGAGATCTATGGACTTTCCTTTTCTCTATACAATGTTTAAGGTTATATACATTAAACAAGGAGTACAGGAAATGGAACTTACTTGCATTAAATTCCTTACACGTGTATTCTGCTAATGCTTTTTACTTTCTTTATGCAGCTCATTTATAGTGGAGAGGCAACCATGTATGCCAACTCACCCTCAGAGACCTCTGGTGCTTAAAACTGAAATACAATTCACAGTTAAACTAAGGTAATATAGATGATGAGCAGTTGTGTGGTTATCTAGATTACGAATATTTATCCAAACTGTTTGATCAAATGAAAAATATATTATTTAAGCATTAAATGAAAACAATTTCTTTGCTAAAAAAAACATCCTTTTAGGCTTGATTACTTTGGAGACTACTCATATCAGTATTTGTTCTTAGGCTACTGAAGCAATTGTAGCACCTGAAAAGTGCTGTAGTTTGTTGTCTGTAGTTTGTCCTGTACACAAAATACAAGATTTTGTGATCCTTAAACCCCATAAGGCAGCACCACATACATATTTTTCTGAAACTTACAAAATAATTTTGCCACTTTCTTGGAAATTGCAGCATGCTACAGGTTTGTGTATTAATTATTCATCAGTCGTCCATGTAGCATACCAAATAGGGAAGAAGAAAAACTATTTTGGGTGACTAGTTGAGTTGACTAGGTTATCACAAGGTTGCCAACATAACCCCATACTTTACCCCTTGGATGCTAGAGATGTCTCCAACACATATCTCTAGCACTTGGCTGAATATTCCAGAGATGTTAAATATGATACATATTTTGCTTGCAGTTCTATGTAGAAACAGAATAATGTGGAAAGCTCAACAATCCACTTTGAGACTGCAATAAGCAAATTATTTCAGAGATAACCATTTAATAACACTTACTTTTAATGTTTTAACATTCATATACATTACATTTTATTTTCACCCTTTGTAAGCCTCGTTTACTTACAGTTACTCTCTGGCATTGAGGGGGCAAACATTTAATTCAGTATACCATTTAAATAATAATATGAATTACTTTGATTTCAGGCTCCTAATTAAACTCCCAGAACTGAATTATCAATTACGTGTTAAAGCAACAATTGACAAGTAAGTATAAGTCGACCCAAAATTTGGTACACTAGTTCAGACTAGATTATCAATTGATTACTAGCATCATTTAATATATCCATTAAAAGCTTTAACCCTTAATGTGTTGTGTACCCCTCTGGCACTCAAAGAGTTAAATGACTTTCAGATTCTTTTTTTTCCTTTCTCACTTCAAGCCGTATACATTTTTATGTAATAAGGTCATATCACACCCATGTTTTAAATTAAATATATTAAATTATGGACCAATGGGTGTGTCTTTTAAGGGCTAACAATCATCATATGAATCAGGTCTCACAAATGTAAAGGCACCAAAGGATTATTGCACTTGTGGACAACAGCTGGTCCTGGGGCTGTATGGACAACAGCCCCACAGTGCACACCTTATTTTCACCCCAAAAAGTGCATATCCTCTTTTATTTTGCCTCAATGCATTCCTCCTTTTAACTTTACACCGTTCCACCTTAAAACTTTGGGTGTTAGCTATGTCTCTCCAAAGTAATGTACTGGCTAAATCTCTGGCATCTACAGAATCATTCTATATTTTCCTACCCTAGAATTTATAACCATGCTCTGCAGCCCTTTTTTGGATTAGTGAGCCACAAATGCGGACCTTGTGGTGAATTTGGTTGCTTGCCACTGCTTTGTCATTATATTGCAACTCATTAAGTTATACAGTGCTCTTCTTAAAATACAATGGGACCACTTAAATAGTAAAAACAATGAGACGGGATGCACAAGTCCACAATAACAACATATGTACTGCACATTTATATAGGTTTGTTAATTAAGTGACTGTACTTATGCTTCTATACAGCTGACTTACACACAGTACATACTGGTGCTTGGTGAAGCAATGCTTTCATCTGAGCACTGTTGATATGGAACTCTTGGTAAAAAGGGTACAACGCCTCTATTTTTTTAAGCCTCTTTTTTTTCATCTAGCTAGCTTAAAAGTAGGTGTTCGGCAGACATACCATACAAAAGTAGTACTTTCTGCTTATTGTATTGTGGAGGTTTTGTTTGTATATTCCTGCTGTAGTACCTTGTTACTGTACTCTTTTTAAGCATAAGAAAGCACTGAAAGCACAAACCTTTCTACCTACATCACCTAAAGTTATTGAGCAAACTTTTGAAAATGCTAAAATGTTAGTACAAAAAAAGTTTGCTAATTTGTCTCAGCTTTGGATATTAATGCTTCACTTTCCATCTGCTAGACATCCTACCATCCACTAAATATATTTTATTCTGGCAGATGATAACTTAAAAAAACATATACAATTACATTCTATATAAAATGTAACACATAGTTCAGGATATTTTGTATACATCTCACAATGTAATTACTTTTTTACCAGTTCCTTTTCCCTTTTTGGTTCATATCAATACCAAGATACCAAAGCATCACAACTATCAAATATTTTCTGGCAATTCCCTTTTCAAATGAGTTCCAAAAGACATTTATAAAGTTGATAAAGCAGGGGTGCTCAAACCTGTTCTCAAGCCACCCCCAAAACTGCATATTTTTAGTATGTCCTTAATTATAATTGAACAAATAAATGTTAACTCAGACAGATCTCTCAGAATGATTGAACCACTGATTGTTTCACCTGTGTTCATATGCGAGGATCCTGAAAAGCTGCACAATTGGGAGGTCCTGAGGACAGGTTTGAACAACCATGTGCTAAAATTCTATTTTCTGCCTCTTGTTTAAATAGAGTATTTGATAAACCTAGTTTGAAGCAATGGTTTCATGCATTAGGGGAGATAGAGAAACAGGAAAGATAATGTATAAAATAAGAGTGCCACTTGTGACTGGAACTATTTTGTAATTTTACTGTACCTGTGCCTATAGACACATTAATACAAGTCCATGCGCAACTCATCCAGAGCACAACATGAATGCCAACAACATCTTATCTTATCTCCACCACTATTGTAGGCATGATTACATGGAAAATTTCTGAGCCTATTATCTCTGAACCCAGTTTGTACATAGTCTACAGCTTGGTGGAGAGGAACAACATCTCCCCAGATGCCCATACACTCACACAATATCCCCATTTGGTGCATATAGTGACGAGAACCTGGCACAAAGCACGCAAAATAATTCTTAAAGGAGCAGTAAACTTTTTTTATGAAAACACATATTTTACAGAGCATTTCCTGCTGAATAAAACAAGGTCACTCCCACTGCTGTCAGATGTTTTATTAAAAATTTATAGCAGTTCAAATAATCAGGAAGTTAATTTACTGTGCTTTACTTCCTGATAGTTCTAACTGACAGGAAGTGACAGGCAGTTTCTATAACTTTCTACGGAGAACTGTATGCCTCTGACTTTTTCTGACTTTCCTTTCCATTAGAATCTAACAGGAAATCTAATTAGAATTTGACCACTAGAGGGCACTGTTAATGTAAAAAACTGTGTTTTAAACTGTGATAACTCTGGAAATATAAATCTCTCAGCAGTGGGAGTACCCTTGTTTTACTCAATAGAAAAATCCCTACAATATATATTTTTTCATAAAAAAAAGTTTGCTTCTCCTTTAACTTGTATTTGGTGCTCAGAAATGGTTTTGTATATCCTCCTTTGGGAATGTTGCCTATTCTAGGATATTATTGTATAACAGAGGAAAATGTTTCATTTGAAATCAACTTGGATATTTTTAATGGGTCTTGTGTTTAACCTAACCCCTCAAGTATCAGAGATTGCACAAAGCATTGTGAAGCAATGCATTTATCAAACTTCTGGTTCTCAAGATGTTAAAAAGTACTAAATTGTCCAGCAATCACTCTTATAGGGGGCATTGAATAATAACAACAAATACGAATCTTTCTTTATCAGCTTTCTTCTTTGTACTAAACCAGGGATTCTGATCACAAACTGTTAAACATGTTCACGTCATTATCATAATACAAATGTTATTCTTTTTTTAGGGACCCATCATTGAATTTAAGGTACGGAATAAAACAAGTATTATTATTTATTTATTGTATTATTATTATTATTATTATTTTATTTTTACAATTGTGTATATTATTATTGAACTGTATTCTTTGGACTCATAATACTGGATTTGCCTCTTCAGAGGATCTTTCATTACTGTTTATCAGTTCTGAAGTTCCCTTTTGAGAAGATGGGCTGACAGTATTTCTTATGCAAGGAGCAGACAGACAAATGTGTTGGGATATTGATTGTGGTTAGGAGAGTAATAGTGCATAAATTAAAATGCTTTGGTTTGGGAGCTGTTAACCGTGCCTAGTTAGAGAACTGGTCAAATGATAGATTGCAGAGAATTGTTGTAGACAGAACCTTTTCAAGTTGGTTTAAAGTGGTAAGTGTGGTGCCACAGGGTTCAGTCCTGGGCCCAATGTTTTTTCATTTGTTTATTAATGATCTAGAAGTGAGTATTCAAAGTAGTGTCTCGATCTTTCCTGATAAAACTAAGCTGTGTAAGGAAATACCTACAGAGCAGGATGTGATTTCTCTGTAGAATGATTTGGAAAAACTGAGTGAATGTGCAGAAAAGTGACAGGTGAGGTTTAATGTAGATAAATGCAGGGTTATACATTTGGGCTACAGAAAAAAACATGCTTCATATACACTAAATAGGAAACTGCTTGGGGAATCCTCATTAGAGAAAAAATTAGGAGTACCGATGGAAAATAGACTTTGCAGCAGTATGCAACAGTATACTAAACTTCATTGGAGTGCAGCTGTTCTTTACTTTAGAACTGTTTTTTTTCTGGTTTTTATTAGATGAAGTGAATTTTAGAGAAATATTACTTGACTTCCAGGCAGAAAATGAAAAGCTAGGTTGTTGGTAATCTACACTTAACTTTAGGAAAAAAAATCATATTATCACAGCCTCTCACCCATTTGAAAATTGGTGGTCGGGGGCATGTGGGAGATCTCCCACAGCCGAAAAAGCAGGAGGTATAGGATCAGAAGGAATCATCACCCGCCCAACATATGGATCCACCTGAATGTCATTATTTATTTCTCCCCTCTCAGTAAATGAAGGGGATCCATAAATCACTCTTTCCCTCTTAGGCAATGTAACTCCCATAGAGATGAAGGGATTTTTGACCCCATTTTATCCTAACAGGCAGAACGAAGAAACTGGGCTTAATTGTCTCCTTCTCACTCCAATATTGCTCAGCTAACAGAATCTTTTTTAGAAAATGTGAGGGTTAACAAGCCTGACTGACTTGCTGAGTGTGCTTTGGAAATCCCTTTTACTTCGGGATGCATATCCTGTCATCTCTTATCCTACACTCTGACATAGTTTGTGACCAAATATTTAAATTCAGCTATCACCTGCCTCAATCTAATCGTTGGCAATACACTCAAGTTCGACATCTCCTAACATCATTGCTTAGCAAAAGATACTCTCCACGAGTCTATATGGAGTTTGAGCTTTTCATAACAAGTAAACACCCCTCACCTAGAATCTTCTTGAAACTTTATAAAAAATTGTATCTATCTGACACTAACTACAAGCTTCCCTTCTTTCGCCAGTGAGAACAGGAACCTTCTGACTCTCTAGACTCTTCAGACTGGTTCAAGATTCTTGCTTTAAACTTTACATTTCACAAAGATCTGGTCTCTAGAGAAACAAACTATAAAATAATTTAACAATGGTATACGACTCCTCAACAGTTGGCAAAATACTACCCTACTCGCTGTTCCCTCTTTTGGAGTTGCTGATATGAGGTGATGTCTGTTCTATATGAGATACACATAATTATTCAACTCAAGATAGCATATGAGCCTATACTTTGCTTAATTGTTCTCAGTCATAAAGGATCTTCTAAAATATCAGCTCATTCCCTTGAGCATCTACATCAATAAATAGGGTAAATAAACAAAGAAGAGGGGAGACTTGGATGACCTACCTCCATAACAAAATAGTACCTCTATAGCAGGTAATGTGGTCTTTAGAATGCATACTATTTGTTCAAGTGTCCTTTTGTGGAGTTGCAGCACCCTTTGACAATGAAGGAGTTAATAACTGATGCAATATATAACTATATGTGTAATAATATGTGGGGATTTGCAGGACTCTCAGACTGATAATGGGAATGTAGAGGGAGGGATTATGTTTTTGAATATTTATTTTTAATCCTTGCATTCCTAAGAGGACATATTGCATAGCTTTTAATTTTTTGTGGGCATAGGAATAGGAATTATAGGAGGTTTGTGTAGGGGAGTTACTGTACATATTTTTATTGTTATAAATTACAATGCATCTGATGAGGTACATTTAAAATAAGTACAGGATTTGGAGGGTGGTTTATTTAATTGCAGTTAACCCCTTGTCTGCCTCAGAGACAGCAATGCTTTTGCAAGGCATTGTAAATAGTCAGGCAAATAGCAACAACCTGAACAAATAGTCAAGAAGCCCTAGAATGAATCATGTCTTCTCTTGGATATGTCAGTGGATCCTGTGCCAAATTTAAAAGCACAATAAACTTTTTACGAAAAATAGTACTTTTTTTCTGCAGAGTAAAGCAATAGTATATTCCCTTCCAATAGAGTTAACCTTTTAAATGTTAGTTTAGGTCTCATTTGGGGGTGGGGGTTTATTACATGTTGTATTCTGGTCACCAAGTAGGGTGGTTCTTATCAGTTACTATGCAGAGGAAATGGCAATGACATAATAAAAAAGTTTATGTTTCGTTTAAGAATACTATTCTACACTATTAACCAATTTACCAGATCTACACATTTTTATAAACTACACATTTTTATAAATGTGTGAACAGTCAGTGAGAGGATGGAGGAAAGATCCTACCATTGATAAATCTACAATATTGTCTTTTTTTCAGTAACCGTCGATTTGTCCTTATTGGAACACCTATCAAGGTTATGAGCATTGAAGAATCTGCTAATGGAAGTCTTTCTGTTGAAATGAGGCATTTGGTAAGTCTATGAGCATAGCTAATAATGGAAATATATATTTGTGCTGTTGAATACAAAATGCTCTTGTTTTTATCAAACAGAGAAACAGAGCAAAAAGGAACACAATGTCAGAAAGTGTCTTCACTATAATTTCCTTGACTTCTGAAATAAGAGATTATGAAAACCCTAGAGGCCTTGGATTTAGATGTTAAGTCCTTCTCTGAGAATGAAAAACAACAAAAAATAATCAATAAAACTACACAGTACAAATGAAAACACAATAAATAAACCTAATTATTAAATCATTTTTATACAGAAACCAAAAGAGAGCAAATCAACTCCTGGAAATAAAGGACATGAGGTATGTATATAATCTAATCTGTTGCAGTCACACAGTTTAGTAGTAATATGTATATAATAATAAATACTAGTATGCTAGTATAATATACTTAAAGGGATAGTAATACTTCGTTTTAACTTTATTTTATTTTGTAGGCATGAAGAATGATATAAGTCTTATCTCTCAAACCTTTATGGTTTAAGAGATAATAACAAACAAAGTATCCCTTCCCTGTTCAACCAGATCAGAAGGGAGGTGCCCAGGTAGACTGCAGAGAGGGACAATCTTCAATTAAGATAAGGGAAAAAGCTGAAAAACTTGTCAAGGGGGGAAGGGCTTTCATTGTTTTAATACAAAGAAGATTGTCCCCTTCTGTTATCTGTCTGGTCATACAACTAGATTCACATCTGAGAAGGGATGGCTTACACTAGGTAAAAGGGACGGGGAGGGGAAACTTTGCTTGTGAATATCTCATAAACCATAAAGGTTTGAGAGATAAGACTTATATCATTCTTCATGTTTTTTTAATGCCTACAAAATAAAATAAAGTTAAAATGAAGTATTACTATCCCTTTAAACATTGATCTAAATTCCTACTTGTATTTGTGACTTTGTAATGATTCTGGTAGTCTTGTTGAGTTAACAATAATGTTTGTGGTTAGCACATGTATTAATGATTTTTAATTGCATTTTGGAGTCAGGAAGGAATATTTTACCCATTTATATAGTTACATAGTACCGTAAAATCTCAGGTATAACACGCACCTGTGTATAATACGCAGGTACATATTATACCAAAGATTTTGGGGGAAAACAAGAGTGCCTATGTATAATACGCACCCTTGTTTTCCCCCCTTGCTAAAAAATTATAAAGGCTGGCCGATCCCTTCCCTCCCTCCCCCGGGTCAAACCCGCTCTCAAAACAAGCCTTACTAGCTTGAAGTTAAACTTGAAGTCCGCATCTTCTTCTGTGGATAAGGCAAAATAAAGAGTTATGCACAGCTTCCTTGCGGGCGGCACGCTTCCCTTTGCCGCCCGCTTCCATCAATGGGCTTGCAGGACCTTCCGCCTACAGCCAATGGTAATGCCCTGTGTATTTTTTATTTTTTAAACTCTCATGTATAATACACACCCCCCACTTCACATAAGGTGAAGTGGGGTAAAATTGTGCGTATTATACCCGAGATTTTACGGTAAATTAGGTTGAAAAAACATGTGTCCATCAAGTCCAGCCCATGCCAAAAACACCCCTGTTGATCCAGAGGAAGGTAAAAAAAAAAAACCTCTGGAGCAATTTCTAATTTAGCCCTAAATGGGTAAAAAAAAAATCCTTCCTGACTCCAAATGGCAGTCAGATAGTTCCCTAGATCAACATCCTATCTGCTTTGAAGCCATCTGTCATTATTTTCAATTTTGTTTTGTGCTAGATAGGCATCCATTGCTTTTTTGAAAGCAGCTGCGTTATCTGTAAGTACAACATGCTGAGGCAAAAAATTCCATAGCTTTACCACCCTTACTGTAAAGAATCCCTGCCTTTGCCTTAGTCGAAAGCGCCTTTCCTCTAGTCTTAATGGATGACCTCTTGTTCTTAGCTCCACTCTTTGCATAAATAATACATTGGCTAGTTCTTTGTATTGACCTTGAATGTATTTGTAAATGGTCATTATATCACCCCTTAGATGTCTCTTCTCTAATGTAAACACACCCAGTTTGGCTAGTCTATCTTCATAAATCAGATCCTCCAATCCCTTTAACAGTTTTGTTGCATGTCTCCGCACCTTTTCCAATTCAACAATATATTTTGTAAGAACTGGCGCCCAAAACTGTACTCCATATTCTAGAAGAGACCAAACCAAAGATTTATATAGAGTTAGGATAATATTAGCATCCCTAGCATCTACACCTCTTTTTATGCAGACTAGTATCCTATTTGCTCTTGCAGCAGCTGAGTGACTGCACATTGCTGTGAAGTACATATTTCCTTACATAGCTTAGTGTCATCAGCAAAGATTGAGATGCTACTTTCAAATCCCACATCTAGATCATTAATAAACAAATAAAGAGCATTGGGCCCAAAACTGAACCCTGCGGAACCCCACTTATAACTTTAGACCAATTTGAAAAAGTTCCATTTACAACAACTCTTTGCCATCTATCATTTAACCAGTTCTAAATCCATGTACAGATAACACCGCCCATTGCATTGCATACCTCTCTGGCACTTAAAGGGATAACATATTTTGCTGTAAAAGTAACCCTTCCTCTGCTGACATTGAAACCTGCTTTCCTCTAATCATTAAGTGTGACCCCTAGTTATTTGATCAAGCATTGGAATAAAAAGCTCACTAAAACATCCTTCATCATCAAAGGCATATCAGAAATTGCTTCAGTTTTGTTTTGTTTTTTTTTTGCTTTTTTTTTGTCTGTTATTTTTTTTTTTTGCCTTTCTCTGGCTCTGCAATGGACATATTACAAAGATTGAACTTGATGGATGGATTCTTTTTAACCCTTTGAGTGTCGTACCTCTCTGGCACTAAAGGGTTACAGTTCTTCAAATATGTTATTATGTAGAGTAACAGTTAAAGTTAGCAAAGTTTTCGAAAAAAACAAAAATGTTTCTTCTATAACCTATACAATAATTTCTGTTATAACTAAACCAGGGTTGACCTCCCTGTTGTTGGAATACAACGCCTATCATCTTTAGCCAGTCTATGTCATGTCTAGCTGAAGATAGTAGGAGTTGTAATCCAACATGACCCAGAGAGTCATAGGTTGCTAACCAATGCCTTTAAATGGCCAGTAAAGGGTCAGGGCTTCAAGGTCGAGCTTTTGGGAGTGGAAACAATATTTCTATCTTCTCCATTGAAGCCCTGCATTTGAGAATTTACTGATAATGGGTTATAATGGATAAGACAGAACTCTAAGCAGAAGCACCAAGTGAAGCCTTGCAGATCACAGAGATCTACAGGAAAATTAAGAAAGCATTGCAGAGTCTTAATTTAAGGGAACTCTATTCCGATATCTGTCAGGTTTATTCCTACTTTTATGAAAACCATTCGACTGAGCAAATTGCTATGACATTTCCTTTATCTGGGGGGTACAGCAACAAGTATTTGGCTGCATGGTAGTAAGGCCTGTCTTCCAGGTAGCTTGAAGCCAAGTTACTGCAGATAGTCCCATACAGAAAGATTAAACTAGCTTTAATTACATGCTTTAATGTGGGGAATTTCAAGATACATCTTTAGCCTTCTGAGCACCAGGTTCTTGGAGCATTTTTCTGAAAAGAGACATCAAACGCTCCTCTGGGAAGAGACATAACTGCATTTCCACAGTGCATTCCTAGGCATTTAGTTCATTATCATGTACATGAGACTGGAGCAAATTAACTGGGCCAGATGGGACAAATAAAGCTGCTAAATTTCTATTGATTTGAATGGAGCTTTTAACCCCTTGGATGCTAGAGATTTCTCCAATGCATTTTTTCACAATACACGTATTTCCTCTAAGGCAGGGCTGTCCAAGTTCAGTCGTCAAGGGCCACCAACAGGCCAGGATGTAAGGATTTCCCTGATTAAGCATAGGTGAATTAATCAGTGGCTCATTTATTTTGACTGACTCACCTGTGCTTAATAAGGAAAATCCTTACATCCTGGCCTTTTGGTGGCCCTTGACGAATGAACTTGGATAGCCCTGCTCTAAGGTGAGGAAAAGTGAGAGACCCAGCACTGAAAGAGTTAAGAGTAATTAAAATTGGGCAAGGCAGCACAGTACATGGGTTAGTGCTCACCTTAGAGGGAACACTATTTTGCTGTGAGCTGTCTGGTCTGTGGACCAGATTCAACATCTGAGGGGAGGTGGCTTACACTAGGTAAAAGGGGCAGGAGGGGGAAACTTTATCATTCAATTACTCTTGAACTACAACTCTGACAGTATCGAAATAACACTCTCTATGGCTCAAATACTATGAAGATTAATTGGAGCTGCTGTTTTTGTGAAACATTACTATCCCTTTAGTCAGTAAAATCAATACTCGGCAAGAGTCAAAGAAATAATATTTATTACATAAAAATAGACTAAAATATGATATTATAATGATCACTCCGTGAAAAAAATATAAAAAAGAAAAGAGGATTTTAGTCTTACCTGTTAAATCCTTTTCTCTTAGTCCATATAGATTACTGGTAACTTTGGGAAGGTGACCGCCCCATTAAGTTGGCAGGAAAAATTCTTGAAAAGAGGTTCAGGGTGGAGCCTTCCTCCTCTCCTAGCTGGACCCAGCCATTCCCCTCCAGTAAGATTTGAGACGCTAAGTAATGACTAGGTAGCAAGAAGGGAAAAGAAGACTCCTGTGAACATGAACACGAAAGGACTCCCAAGTTATGTCACAGGACAACCAAGCATAGTCCCTGGACAAGTTGGGAGACCAGTGACCTATATGGACTAAGAGAAAAGGATTTAACAGGTAAGACTAAAATCCTCTTTTCTCTGTCATCCAATATAGGTTAATGGTAACTTTGGGATGTCCAAACATTCAGTTTCTCAGAGGTAGGAAGTAAGGCAAGGACCAGGAGCAGGTCCCGAAAGTCAATAGAGAATATATGAACCATTAGATCATAAAGTAGCCCTAAAAAAGTAATAAAGCGTCAACGGACACAAAACTGGGGTATAACACAACAGGAACGGTAACACAGCACACAGAACTAGAGCCAACCGGGCTCAACATTTAAGGAGTACTGAAGAGACAAGGAAGACCTTAGATAGGCAACACTGCCTGCAGGATCTTCCTACCAAAGCTGGCATCAGCCGATGCCAGGACATCAACACGGTAGTGTTTAGAGAAGGTGTGCACAACTGATCAACTGAGGCCTGATTCATATAGGCCCAAGAGGCCCCAATAGACATGGTGGAATGAGCCGTAACACGAAATGGAACAGGCTTCTTCTTCAGTTCATAAGCCTGACAAATAGTAGACTTAATCCAGGAAGCTATGGTAACCTTGGATGGCGGTCTACCTGCCCTCAGGAATGACAAAAAGTGCGTCAGACTAACGAAAAGACCCAGCGCGGTGCACATAGAACTTAAGGCAGCGCACCACATCCAACAAATGAAGATCCCATTCCTTGTTAGATGTAGGGTCAAGACAGAAAGAGGGCACCACGATTTCCTGTTTTATGTGGAATTCAGAGACCACCTTCAGGAGGAACTCCTGAGAAGTGCAAAGAACCGCCTTGTCCTTGTGAAACACCAAAAAGGGTGGTTTACAAGACAAGGCATGCAACTCAGCAACTCAGCGAACAGACACTATCGCCAGGAGAAAAGCCATCTTCCAAGTCAGCAGATGTAGAGGAATAGTAGCCATGGTCTCAAATGGAGGGTGCTGAAGGACGCCCAAAACCAAATTAAGATCCCACTGAGGAGCAGGATTCTTAAAGGCAGGACGAGCAAGTACACTTTAGATAAAACAGGTTTGCGGGCACTAAGCATAGTGGCCATCACTCCAGAAGAGAAACCCTTCTTCTTCAATACTAAGGATTCAATTTCCATGCAGTCAAACACAGACGGTCAACATCCTCCTTCCACAGGTACCCCTGTAGAAGAAGATCCGGATGACGGGGAAGCTGTAAGGGCTCTGCCATGGAGAGATCCAGAAGCTCTAGAAACCAAGCCTGACGAGGCCAGTATGGAGCAATCAGAATGACTGGAGATCTCTCCAGATGCAGCTTCCACAACACCCTGTGTATCATGGGAATGGGAGGAAAGATGTACACCAGAGGAAAGTGCCATGGGATCGACATGGCATCTACTGTCAGAGCTAGAGGGTCCCTCCAGCGGGAGCAGGACAATGGGACCTTCCGATTGTGCCTTGTCGCCATCAGATCGATGCAAGGAAGTCCCCACTTCTGAACAATGAGGCTGAACACTTCTAGATGCAGTTCCCACTCTCTGCTGTCCACTGTGTGTCGACAGAACATTGTCTACACCGGGAATATGAACTGCGGATATGGCAAGAACATGTTCTTCTGCCCAATTAAAAATAGCTTTAACTTCCAGCCAAGCTACAAGACTTCTTGTTCCGCCTTGCTTGTTGATATAAGCCACGGCCGTTGCATTGTCAGGCTGGACTTGAAACTGGGCAGTCCTCCAGCTTGAACGTCCAGTACCAGAGAGCATGAAATATTGCTCAAAGTTCTAGGACGTTGATGGGAAGGCGAGACCACCGACCCTGTGTGTTCATGTGACCCAGGACTGCACCCCAGCCGGATAGGCTGGCATCTGTTGTTACAGATGTCCAGAAGGATATCAGGAAGGGCCTGCCCTTCAGGAGATTGGAGAGGTTAGGCCACCACGACAGACTCAGCTTCATATGTAGAGGTAGAGAGACTTACATCCATAGGAGATCCGTCTTGCCCTTGCAAACTTGGACCACAAACCTCTGATGTTCCCTTGTGTGAGCCATGGCAAATGGAACCACTTCTATGGTGGATATGAACTTCCCCACTAGAGAGAGCAACTTCTTGGCAGGAACTGAATCGGAAGCCAGGGTCATGGACACTTTGTTGGTGATTTGGTGAGCCACCTCGTCCGTGAGAAACACCATGCCTTGCTTGGTGTTGAAGAGAAGACCCAGAAACACCAGTCTCTGGAATGGTGTTAAATCTGACTTGTCCATGTTGAGGATCCATCCATGATGGGTGAGAACATGAATGCAGTCCTTGACCTGCTGGTGAAGGAGGGGGCCTTCAGGAGAAAGTCATCCATGTATGGAGTGACTCTGATGCTGTTCCTGTGTAGGACGGACACTAAAGCACCCAGGACATGATTGAAGACCTGGGGGGCTGTAGTCAGACCAAAGGGAAGAGCAGAGAAGGGAACCTGAAGTACTGTCGGCTCTCTGGATGGTTGGCTATATGCAGGTATGCATCCTGAAGGTCCAGAGAGGCAAGAAATTTCCCAGGAGATATGGCCGTGATCAACATCATCAGGGACTCCTGGTGATAATGAGTCTTGACCACTGAAGGAATTGAGATTCTTGAGGTCCAAAATTGGATGACAGCCACCGTTCTTCTTGGAAACCACAAACAGGTTGGAATAGAAGCCCAACCCCTGTTCCAGCTCAGGAACCAGTTCCAGAATCTCCTTGTCTAAAAGGGTCTGGATGGTGCTGTTGAAGAGACGGCGCTTCTCCGCTCCCTGAGGAGTGTGAGAAGGAAAGAACTGGAACAGAGGAAGAGAAGTGAAAGGGATCCTGTACCCCTCCAAGACTACCTGCAAAACCCACAGATCCACCACTGTGTCTGTCGAGACATTGAGGAAGTGGCACAAATGGCTACCCACTGTCGCGTGGGGACCAGGGTTCGACGAGTCATGCCGTAGAAGGTTTGGAGGTCTTGGGCTTGGTGGAGGACTGCTTGGACCTCCGCTGTTGCTTGGGCTTGGAGGAGGAGAGCGGACCCTGGGGACCCACCTGGTTCGTGGGATGCGCCTCAGCCTGGAAGGGACGAAAAAGCTGATTCCATTTAACCAGAGGCTTCTTCTTGGGGACTAAGGGTAACAGAGTACTCTTACCCCTCGTGGCCTCACTGATAAGGTCCTTAAGCTCCAGCTAAAACAAAGACGTTCCCTGAAAGGGTAACAAAAGTAAGGCTTTTTTAGAGGCATTGTTTGCGGACCAGATCTTGAGTCAAAGAGCCAGTCTGGCTACCACAGACATTGTGGAAACCCTAGCCACCAACTGGATGGAATCAAAAAAGATAGTTGCAGAAATTTGATGCTGAGCTTCAGAGATGTTGGCCAGAAGCCGCAACAGGTCAGCAGTGGGAGTACCCTGATGGACAGCCACAGTGAGCTGTTCAGTCCAAACTACACTGGCCCTGTTCAATCAAGCAGCGGAAAATGAGGGACACAATGAAGTGCCTGCAGCAGCAAAGATGGCCTTTAGAAAGGCCTCAAGCTAACTCTCAGTCCAGTCCTTAAGGACAGAAGCGTCTGGGTGTTTTTTTGGTGTGTTTTCACTGGCAAAATAAAGGAATGGTGTTGGTGCTCGGAGTGCGGTAGCTGGGAAGGACTCGCTCCTGCGATTTCATGGTAGTGTGTGATGGGTAGTGTTTTAGGGTTTTCCGGTGCAATCTGTAATATGCAGTCATATAATTAACCCTTTGTGTGCCAGAGAGGTATCCAGCTCAAACAGTTAACTGCATTCTGCAGACAGCCTGAATGGAGCAGATGCAAGCAGATTAGTTCACAAAAAAACAGTAAAAGAAACAAAAATGGAATCAGGATTAATGTCCAGACTGCAAAATAGATACTTTATTTCTAGTTAAAATCAAAAGAAGACAAAATAACTTTAAAATATGATGACAGGTTATACTGCAATAAACAGAGTAGCTGGGGCTAGGAACTGAAGGTGGGGCAAGCCATCTCCATTATATGGGAGAAATAAAAATCCCCTAATTCCCACAGTTTTAAAATAAGCATTTAACATCTTGAATGCCAGAGAGGTCTGTGCGTTGGAGACCTCTTTAGCATTCAAGGAGTTAATAGCCACTTTTAATTTAATTAGAATTTTCATTTCTCCCCTTTTGTTCATTTGGTTTGAGCCACAATTGCACCCCTTTATCAAATTGAATCGGTCTGAGTCTCTTTGATTCAACACTGGGGCAAAAATAACAGCATAGGAATACAGCAAGAAGGTCCACGACTCCCCCAGCTACTGACAATGCAGAGAGCCGGGATATGACAATCTCTTGGCACTCTGCATTAATTCACAGAGAGAGGACCGCGAAGGAGTGTCTAATAGAGGTCTGTGCAGAAGACACAGACCTCTTCTTCCACAGCACATGCCTCTGAACCACCAGAGCCAAACCACCATCAAACGTAATCAAGTAGGAGGGGGTTGCAGGAAATGGGAAATTTTAAAAAGTAAATTAAAACCAAATAAAAGAGGGAAATGATTGTAGAAGGGGGTGAAACTGGGAGAGAGGGAAATAGCAGAGGTGCTTGAGAAAGATTAAAAAGACTGGGGAGAGAAAATGTGGGGCACAGACTGGGGGAGCAGTGAAAGAGGGGAAAACAGAAATGGGGGGGGCAGAAAGCATGAGACAGACTATAGGGCAGAGAAAGAAGCAGAAATAGATTGGGGGCTTCCCCCATTTTGAGCGTCCTCTTTACTTAGTTCCTTCCCTTTGCCCTTCCTTTTCCCCCTCACTAGTGTAGCTCTATTTCAAGTTTTAGCTATGTGGTATCACTGGGGAACCCCATTTTAATTGCAAGACGTGTGTGTAGCCTCATTTCTATTGTAAGATGTATGGTATCACTGTTCTAGCCCCATTTCAATTGTAAGCTCTGTGGTATCACTGGTGTGGCCCCATATCAGTTGTAAGCTCTGCGGTTTCACTAGTGTAGCCTAATTTAATTTACAAGCTGTGTGTTATCAATGGTGTAGCCCCATTTCAGATGTAAGCTCTGTGGTCTCACTAGTATAGCTCTTTTCAATTGTAAACTCTGTGGCATCACTAGTATAGCCCCATTTCAACTGTGAGCTCTGGTGTCTCTAGTGTAGCTCCATTTCAACTGCGAGCTCTGTTGTACATTTTTAAGATATTTAACCCCTTGGATGCCAGGGAGGTGCCTAATGCATTGCTTGGCAATGCTTTGGTGACCTTTCTGGTACTGAAGGGGTTAAAGCATTAATTTTGTCTTTTAATAAGTTGGTACTAATAGCACAAGAACAATGGGAAAATCGAGAGAATTGGCGCAAGAGTGTTTTTTTTGGGGGGGCAAGCTGGCAGGGGGCCCCAATTTGGAATCCTGCCTAGGGCCCTATGGAGTCTTTATCTAGCTCTGACCTTAGGAGGATGAGCCCACTGTGCTAGGGCTGCTTCAGAGAAGGGATACAACTTAGCAAACTTTCTATACACAGTAGATTTCTTATCAGGGGACTTCCGCTCATGTAACACAAGTCGGTCAAGACTGGGATTAGGTGGAAAGAAGGTAAGCTTCTTCTTAGGTTCATGAAACACATCAGATGGGGTCCTTAGGAGTCTCAGAGACCAGGGAAATGTTCAGTGTAGCGAGTACTGCCCTGATCAGGCCCTCAGCAGAGAGATCAGGGTCAGCTTCAAAGGGGTTCCCAAAGAATTGGGAGGATAATACCGCAGAACATTCACCCTCATCCAAGTCCACCAACAGTTCCTCCTCAGAGGAGTCTGATACATCAAGTACACCCTGCGGCTTAGGTAAGGAAGACCTGATAGAAGTAGGGGGCTGCCAGGACTGGAACACCCCTGTAATTGGGATGGAAGGAGTTGTAAGGTAGAGATACATGTTTGCTCTATCATATAGACTTGATATCTGCAGTACTGAAACCATTTGTTACAGTGAACATTCATCACTACCATATTTATATTCTATAAATTTTAACACATGGTGTGTACAAGCTATATAGTGACCAACACCTTTTTAAACATTGTTTCTTTTCTATATTTTTTTCACGGAGTGAAAATTATAATATCATATTTTAGTCTACTTTTATGTAATAAATAGTGTTGAGCGAGCGTGCTCGGCCGATGCTCGGATCGGCTCGAGCATCGCTCTGCTCGGCACATGGCGGTACTCGTCGAGTACCGCCATGTGCTCGCCCGCCATGTTCGGGTGGCGGGGATCTGTGCCGGAAGAGGCACAGATCCGAAGACGCTCCGCTGGACCACCAGGGACTGGAGGTACGGGGGCATTGCGGAGATGAAGGGGGCATTGCGGAGATGAAGGGGGACATTGTGGAAGAGGGGCATAGACTCTATGCCCCTCTTCCACAATGTCCCCCTTCATCTCCGCTATGCCCGTCTTCCACAATGTCCCCCTTCATCTCCGCTATGCCCCTCTTCCACAATGTGCCCCTTCATCTCCGCTATGCCCCTCTTCCACAATGTCCCCCTTCATCTCCTCTATGGCATAGCGGAGATTAAGGGGGACATTGTGGAAGACGGGCATAGCGGAGATGAAGGGGGCATAGCGGAGATGAAGGGGGACATTGCGGAGATGAAGGGGGCATTTGGAGATGAAGGGGGCATAGCGGAGATGAAGGGGGGCATTGACCAGGCACCCTCCCCTCATCAGAGCAGGGGGTGCCTGGTGTAATGCTCGCGTCGCCCCATTGAAGTCAATGGGGCTCGGGTGCTCGGCCGAGCACTCGAGCCTCAGGGGGTGCTCGGTCAGAGCACCCGAGCACCCGAGCATCGGGGTGCTCGCTCAACACTAGTAATAAATATTATTCCTTTGACTCTTACCAGTTATTGATTTTACTGATTAACACGTAGGTTCAAGTATCTACAACAGATATTTTTCATTTTTCGACCTTTTTCTCTTCCATGTGCTTTCTAGTCCACCCACGTCTGACTTGCTAACACAAAGCCTCTATAAAATCCTAATCAACTAAACTAAAGAATATATTTATTTAATATATGCATTTTCCATAGGGTTCTCACATGGTAACTGAGGAACTGCATTCAATAAGCTTTGAAACTCAAGTATGCTTGTATGGATTAACCATAGACTTGGAAGTAAGTACATGTTGGAGTAATTATTTCTTTGATTCAATTGGCAATTATAATATGATTAACCTTTTAAGAACCAGATGAGAGGGCAATGCTTCACTCTCCTCTGGTCCTAAAAAGGTTAGCTCTAATTTGGATTAAATTTGGTATGGTTTATATTTATCTCCATTAAAATGTATTTTGAGGGACATCCAGTGCACATGAACATCATTCATAGATACCTGTACTAATGAAAGATCAATTTTGGTGAACCAAACTGTGCAGGATTGATTCACTAATTGCCATTAGGATTTGCTGCCCAGAATGTTTTGTGAAAGAATATTGTTAGGACAAGTTACTGTTTCTTTAAGAGGTTAACATTATATAAAATCTCCTTCTCTCTTATATAATGTTAACCTAGATTTAGAGTTAGATGTTCAAAAAGTTCCTGTAACTAAAATTGTCTGTAATCAGTCTGAAAATGTTCTTATGCCATAGTCCATCAATTTTCAAATATATTACCATAATTTTTTGCATGCAATTGCTCCAGCTCCACCAAAGCATAAAAAAGTCTTAATATCAGACATAGTTTAATCTACAGTTGTATTGTAAGGTATTTTCAGAAAGAAAACTTTTATCTGTCACATTTTGTCTGATTTCCATTTTTTCTGACAAAATAAAAATGGTCTTGGTCTAAACTTGGACAAGACAAATCAGAGTAGTATTGTTCAGGCACATCTACCCCCCGTGCAATGAAGCCATCAGTGGCAAAGAGGTATTCGCCAGATTGAGTTGGAATGCATTGGATACCTGTGTGGCACTCAATGGTTTGTTTGTTTATTTTTTTAAGTTCAAACCGCGTGGTGGGGCATCAGGACCCCTATTGATGCCCCCAGCTGCTGATCTCTCAGCTGATTTGGCTGGGAAATCAATATAGGTGACTCATGGAAGCAAGAGAGGCTTTCCCCCATTGCCGATCCCACACACTCCTAGCCAGTACTCCAGGTAGAAAGGAAGCAGAGCAGCTCTCTTGCTCCCCTGTGTTGCCTCTATAGATCTCCCAGAC
Organism: Rhinophrynus dorsalis; assembly: GCA_037306005.1. NCBI lineage: Eukaryota > Metazoa > Chordata > Amphibia > Anura > Rhinophrynidae > Rhinophrynus > Rhinophrynus dorsalis. The sequence goes on from CM074725.1 coordinate 122,876,925, forward strand.
GAATCACCTGGGAGATCAGTAGCTGGAGGGTATCAAGAGGGGATGATGCCCCACCACTGGGTCTGATTTTTGTTTTTTCTGGAAGGGACGGCGAGACAAAACAGGGGATGGAAGGGAGGAGGAGATGCAATGGTAAATAAAAAGGAAGGGAAGATAAAGTAGAGAATGCAAGGGATGGGGGATGAAGCGGTGAATGGAAGGGAAACAGAGGCAAAGTGGTGAATTGAAGGGAGGGGGAGATGAAGCTGCTCCCTCAGCCAACACAGACTTGTGTATTTGGTTCAGGAGGCAAATGACATTGTCCAAGCAGGGGGGCTTCACTCTCTGCATTCTCCTCCTCAGCCAACTGAATCCTCTCCCCACACATCCCATTGGCTGGCCACTGGCAGTAAGCCTACCCCCAGGGTGTGGCTGCCAACTTTTTTCTTTGAAAATTTTAAAGACAAAATGAACATTTTTAACTTCAGAATTTTTAAGTGCAATATTCATCAAACTCCTCTTAACTTCATTTTATATTCTTTATGATGAATTTTCAAACGTGATAGATTTTATTTCTGAAAATAATGATCTTCTTTTACCATCAACACATGATTTCGACATTTTTTTCATTATAAAATCAACAGAAATATATATACAGAGAGCTCACTATATCTATCCCGAAAAATAGAAATTAGCAGAAGGAGTAAGATGAGAGAGAGGATATGTCATGGGCTGGTAACAGAAACAGAAATATAACGTACCAGTAAATATATTTTCTGGTCCAGTAGCTAGTGAGCAAATACACAAGGGACAAAACATAGAAGTCCCAAAACAAGGGAATTCCTTAAAATGAGGCACACCACCCAAAGTATTATCAAATAACAAATCTTTTATTAGGTACAAAAATTATGAAAATACTAACACAAGATCATACTAAAAACAAAAACAAGCAAATCCACAGGGGGACTCAATGGTGCGCAAAGATAATATGTACATAATGGCTATTACAATATATCCCAAATTCTCATATATAAACATGTCATATACATCAAAGCCAAAATGTCAAAAAATATCAAGATGGTTCTACCACTAAAGATAATAATAGTGCAAGCACATAGTGAAACAAACAATACTACCCAATAACATCAAAGTCTAACAAAAGAGACTATACCAAAGAAAAAGTGCAATGTAAATGTTGTAGAAATATCTAAAATATCATACCAATACCCAGAATCAAACTGGTGGTAGAAGGCAGCACCTATTAGAGTCAACCCCAAAGGATGTCCTTCCCAACGCATATCTCCATAGCTGACTTCATCAGGGGATACCAGACTCATCTGCAGATAGACCTTTTAAATTGTAGATAGCCCAATGAATGATCAAATCCAGGATCACCTGACTAAAACAAACAAAAAGAAAATATCTGCTGCGCTCCACTCCAAAGTGTAGAATAAAAAAAAAATTTTAAAAAAGAGGAGAGAGGATGAAAAGAATATAAGAGGATAAATAATAACAATATAAATCAAACAATGAAATAAATAAGCAAATAGATAAAACTTATAGTCCACAAAGGAAAGTCCTCACTGCTCGCTTCCAATGGGCAGGGCTCCCACCAAAGGACGAACTGGAAAACACAAAAGAACAAGCGGCGCAGAGGATCCTCTCTAAGTTCAGTATTCAAAATGCTTAATCCTTCACCAACACCACATAAGTGTAGACTCTTGGAAATGTACTCACATTCTTCTGAGGCTATTTCCAGCCTCCAGGAATAATCACCTTTACTGGCTCATACCCCAGTCTGGTATCTTTGGCACAACTTCAATCTCACTCCAGACTCCGTAAAAATGTGGTAGTGTCAATAAGCACTAGGTAATTACAAAACCAAGCACTTTTTCTTAACACCACCTTTTATTTTATAAAAAGATTTAGCCTGGGACCAGAATAAGGGGGGTCTCAAATGATGCCAGTAATTGAATAACCCAGATAACGCTGGATTAACCCCCCCAAAAAAAATTTATTTATTTATTTATTTATTTTTAAGTTTTAAATAAAAAAATTCATTCAGTTGACTTTTTTGAAAAGTGGAGTACAAATGGTCTTGTCCAAATAAGAATTGTGTCACAACTTATTTGTAAAGAAATTCACTGGTTGCTCCAAATATAAAGACAATTTTAGAGATCAAATCTTTAGTGATAGTTATGTATTCGAATATGTATTTTCTCAGAATATCCTCAGATACACATATTTATAAACTGGACTTTATCCATTTATAAATATTACAGAAGTGAATTTTGGAGACCATTCTTAAACGTGCACTAAGAAGGCATTTACACATATCCCTTTCTATTTTCTAAGGAGAGCAAGTTAGCAAGAGATTGATCAGCACAAAAACTTTCCCAAGCCCTGGAAAGTTTCCTCTCCAGAGCCGACACCTGCTTAGAACATTTACTTAACAACAAATTATTATTAACTATACAAATACAAACATCCCTATTACATAAAAAGAGACTAACATCAACATATTAAACATATTACTGATCATGTTATAAAAATAGTATTCTCTTGTATTTTACTGGCACTCTCACTCCTTTAATTCCCTGTATATTCATGACAGAGATCAAAAATATTTTAAAATTAAACAGATAAACAATAATGTACTGGATTAGTTGTATTTCTTATCATATTACTTGTAACAGCTCAGAACATGAGAGGCTCATATACTAAGAAGAACTGGAGACATTTTGGAGAAAACCAATTGCATCATAAGGGACAAAAAAATTCCAATTGATTAAATGGGGCTTTAAACCTCTTAAATAGCACCATTTATGTCAAAGGGCATTTTGGGAAACATTATCTCCCTCTAAACGTGTACTTGGTTTGCCTCAGATTAAAAAATAAATAAATAAATGTAAAAAAAATTGTATATATATATATATATATATATATATATATATATATATAAGTGCTTATATGCCTTTTTTTAATCCCTTTTATTAGTGATAAGTGTTATGTGCTAACACACTCCTTGAATAATAGAAAGATTTCCAACATATTTAAAGGGTTAAAATCCCCATTTAAATCAATTGGAGTCAACATTCCTACAGCTCTTCTTACTACATCAACATCCATGTCGGAAACGTGTGTATTGGGCATGATTTATGATTAGGAGGATGAAGATGTTTTGACATCAGAGAAAAACATGTTTTAAAGCTCTTTTATCATTTTGTTTTTACAGGCCAACTCGTTGCCTGTGGTGATGATTTCCAATGTTAGCCAGTTACCATGTGCCTGGGCTTCCATCATATGGTACAACCTTTTTACAAACGAACCTCAGGTGGGGCGTAGGGACTGCTGTGCTATGAATTCAAAAGAAGAAACTTATCTTCAAAGGAAACAATGCAGTCCACTAAGTGTTTTGGGCTACAGCTCTCAAGGAAGAGAGACCTGGGGGGTGATTCACTAAGCAGAGGTCATGAAGTGGAGATGACTTCTACAGTTTATTACTTCTCCAGTTCCTATGTTATTCTATAGAACGTATTCACTAAGATCTCTAAAGCTGAAGAAATCTTAAGCATAGGCTGCAACCACTGCATAATATAACATAGGAAATGGAGAAGTGATAAACTGGAGATGTCATCTCCACTTTATCACCTCTTTATCACTGCTTAGTGAATATCCCCCCAGGTCTGCATCCATTGGCCCTTTGTTATATTCTGGTCTCAGTGTAACTTCACTTTTATTATTTCAATTAAAAATCAACTGTCATTCCCATAATTTATATATATATATATATATATATATATATATATATATATATATATATAAAACTATAAGGGTTATACTAAAATCCTTAAAGACCTTAGTAAATGAACAATCTGTTCAAGTATAAACATTGCATTTTATATCTGAAAAGTTAAATTCATATTATATTTATATGTCCCTCAAGTTCAGGTTCTCAAATTGCTTTCTAGAATTTTGAAATAAATTTGAGAACCTGCATCTCTACAAGGAGTTCGGAGCACTAATGAATATATCTGTGTCCCTAAAAAAAAGGAGCAGTAAAATAGATTACAAAACTATTTAAGCGGCATATAGCCATATAATTGGATTCAACTTCAATACAGCTCTCATTCTCAATTAGTAAGCCTCCAGTTTTGCCCAACACATTTAGCTATTCTTAATAACAGTTTTATGAGGAGCTACAGTGTGACTGAGCAACTATTGTGACTGGATCTGGGGAATGTATCATTAGCTACATCCTATAGAGGGGTGTGACTGTATGAAGAGCCCTCTTCAATTGACTGGAGCTTATAAATTAGTTCCACCTCTTCTTTCATCATCAGAGATTCATTGGATCCCTATCCTGTAAACAATATACACTAAGTTGATTTCAAAAAATACACAGTACACTTTATCCAATCAATACTTGTATTAAGTGTATTAATAATAGTTAGTCACATCTTATGCCAAAATATTGTAATACAGACCTCCAATTAACTAATATTGAACAGAATCTCTCATTCCATTAGGTATATCAAAATAATTTTTAATAGGATTGTCATTAAAGTTTATAGGTACATAATATTCATATATGATCACCCTAGAGCTATTTTATAATTGTTCTACTCTGTATGAATATTGTGCACATGATCTCATTGTTTTGTGACAGAAAATGTGCCATTTCATTTGAGATACATTAAGAGACACTGGAAGAGCATGGGAATTAATGTAATTTAATGCTGATAAGTTTAATGATCAAGCGCAGTTTAATATAACTATTATAAATAGTAATTATGCAATCCGATACTCTATTTTGAATACAACAATTTGATTTATGGAAACTAAATTACCAATGAATTGTCTCATAAGGTACCAGTGGTAGAACACACCCTCATACCGGGATATATTTTTACAGATCAGACAATAGTAGTCTAACTTATAGACATCAATGGAGCTGTATATATTAATTTTCTATACTACAAGCAATTAGTATTGATTAGATTAAGTTTATTGTATACTTTTGTACTCCCTGTACTGTATATTGTTTACTGGATTGAGATCCAAAAAATATCTCAGCTGGACGTAAGAAGAGGTGGAACTAATTTAAGAGTTCCAATCAACTAAAGAGGGTTTGTAATATAGTCACCCCTGATACATAACGAGGCAAATGATACAAGTCCCAGATTTAGAGTATAAAATTCCAGTTGTTCGGTAACACCATGACCCCTCAAGAAGCCATTATTAAGAATGGTCAAGACGCTGGGCAAAATTAGAGGCTTACTAATTGAGAATGAGAGCTGAACTGAAGTTGAATCCAATTCTCTGGCTATATGCTGTTTGGAAAATTGTTTTATATATTTTTCTACTCCCTTTTTTCTTGTCTTGTCTATCACATTGAGGGGATTTAGGGACACAGATATATTAATTAGTGCTCTGAACTACATGTAGAAATGCAGGGTCTCATGTTTCTTTCTAGAATTTATTTATATAGTGGCATATAACAATAATATTAATTTAACTTTTCAGATACAAATGCAATGGTCATTTTTGTAGAGATTGTTCATCTACTCAGCACTTGATCTCAACAACCTCCTGATTACTTACATGTTTTAATATAAGCAGCAGTATGGATTACTAAAGTGGGTTAAAACAATTAATTTGACTTCTCCCTGGAACAATATCAAAGGTTCGTTGTAGTCAGTAGTCATAATTTTCTATATCAGGGCTTTCTGTCCACAAGTACCATTCTTTAGAAATTCCCTACTTGAGCAGAGGTGAGTAAATTTAAATAGACGAGCCTCAGATTTACTCACCTGTACTCAGTCAGTGGTACTTAAGGACAAGTTAGAAAACCCTTGCTTTATATGGTCTTCTGCTAAAAAGGTATCCAGTACTTTTCTGAACACATCTGCAGTATCTGCTAAAACATCATCCAGAGGCAGTGCATTCCATATCCTAACTGTCCTTATTATAAAAATTATGTTTTGTTTACTGTTGTCAAAAGCTCCTTAATGAATCCCCCTATTTTTGCTCAGTCCTTTAAATAAGGAGTTCTTAGAGAGTTCTTTGTATTGGCCTTGAATATATTGGTATATATTTATAATGTCCCCCTGCAGACATCACTTTCATAACATAAACTAACAGAAATTTTGCTAGTCTGTTTATTATAACTAAAATCTTCCATTCCCTTTATCGCATATGTTTCTGTACTCTTTCAAGTTTAATACAGTCAAAAATTGATGTCCAAAATTATGCTCCATATACCAAAAACTTTGCTTTTTTTATCCAACTACATCAGGTTTAAAACAAACATTCAAGAGAATATAAATATTATTAATTACCAGTCTTGGGTTAAATTTAATCCCTAGTGTCGCTGGATAAATAGAGCCCGAACATACTAGCCCCTGATGAAGCTGTGATTCAACATGGCGAAACGCGTTGGACAATAGGGAAGGGGGGAATAGAATAGCTCTTAGGGTACACTAGCCCATGTACAGCATATAATAACTTTAGATTAAAAGACTTGATCTTCCATTGCAGTGCACGTTCCGCTGAACGGAAACTCCTATAAGATTTGAAAAGGCGATTCAAGCTCAAATAAGTAGTAGGGTTTAACAGTTTATAGCATGAAAGATCAACGATTAGTGTAATAGCAGTGAAGAGAAACTAGGAAGCAGACTGGATTAAGCAAGGGCAAGCTAGCTGCAGAGTTAACTTTTTAATTGCAAAAGATGAAGTGCCTTAGACCAGTGCTTTTAAGTGAATAAAGCCAGTGTAAGCCAGCAGCAGAGTCAAAAATTTGACAGCAAATGACTAGCTACCCAAACTAGTGCTTTCGCATATGGCAAATTTATTTATGTAACTGCTAACTACTAATTGCCATCAATCAATCCTTGCAAGTAAAGGAATGCAGAAGCACAAGGATTTGAAACAAATGTGATCTGTAGCAGGTTAGCGGCAGCATTTTCTATTTGTTACTTAGAATCCACTAACTGCCTGAAATAAAGTACATTGTTTCCAATAGAACTATTGGAGATTAAACAGTGGTGCAGATGAACTGTGAATTTATACAGAATCAAATTCTATTTAGTCAGTGGCAGCATTCCGGAAATAAGTAACTATTAAGACTGCAAGAGAATAATTGCTCAAACTACTTAAAGGGATAGTATTACTTCAAAATTACTATCCCTCATATTGTAGCCCTTAATAAACTGAATTAAATGACACCAGCGGCATCTCTCAAACCTTTATGGTGTAAGAGATAGCCACTTTCAAAGTTTCCTCTCCTCTGCTATCAGCGTTCTGCTGCCAGCAGGGGAATCCGGTCTCTGAATCAAGAGGAGGCTCTTCAGTAGAGCTGATATCTCGTTATGGAAGGAAAAATGATTAATTGAAACAGTCTTCTACGTGTGTTTGGTAACCAAGCATACATAGAAGACTGTTTCAATGAATCATTTTTCCTTCCATAATGAGATATCGGCTCTGTTTAAGAGCCTCCGCCTGTCCCGGGACCGGATTCTCCTGCTGGCAGCAGAACGCTGACAGCAGGGGAGAGTAAATTTTGAAAGCGGCTATCTCTTACACCATAAAGGTTTGAGAGATGCCGCTGGTGTCATTTAACTCAGTTTATTAAGGGCTACAATATGAGGGATAGTAATTTTGAAGTAATACTATCCCTTTAAAGTGAACGAAACAGCAATTGTTACAACAAATGAAACCCTGCTGTGTTGTGTTATGCACCATAAGCACTGCTATTTAGACTAACAAACAATAGCCACGTGAGTTACTCAAACACGGGCATCTCATTACAAACACTGGTGGTTGATCATTCCAAGCTACTGTGTTAAAACAAAACCACCATAAGTAAAACATGATCTATTGAATACATTTAGATTGAGATCTAATATATTCAAAAGGGCTGTACCATGTGAGATATGACCCTATATAAGTAATCATTTTAATAAGGTGGATGTTTTGAATCTGGGGTGCTGAGTACCTGATCAGATTGATGGTCTCAGACCCAAAGGTCCAATACATTACCATTTTTAAATGGCTTTATATTGTGTGGCCAATTAATATTTAGTTCTTCTTTTTATGAATACTTAATAAAGGCTATGTTCTATGAGTGCTACTTCTAAGAATATTTCTAGATACTATTGCCATTGCACTGAACGGGCTCTATTTATCCAGCAACACTAGGGATTAAATTTAATCCAAGACTGGTAATTAATAATATTTATATTCTCTTGAATGTATCTTGATCATCTGCTTTGTTTAGCAGTAAGCTTGCAGTGCACCAAAATTAAAATTTAAGGTACTGAATGTCACTACTACTATTTTGAAGCTTAAACATTTAAAATAGCAGTATATGAAATAGGCTTCTCTGCACAGGGATCACTGAAAGATAACTCTGGGTATCCAACAATGATCAATCAAATTTCCATGGTATAGTGCAGTATTATATTAGTAGATCCGCCCTGATGACTATAGCAGCTAATTTAGTCCAATAAAGTAATCTAATTAAAGTAGGTGATGTCATAAAACACTTTCATTGTTGTTCATTTCCCTTTTATTCTCTAGGCAATTATTGTATAAATTATGTTTTCCTCCAGAACCTTGCTTTCTTCACTAACCCACCCAATGCCAGTCTGAATCAGCTCCTGGAAGTGCTGAGCTGGCAGTTTTCCTCTTACATTGGACGTGGACTGAATTCTGAACAACTTAACATGTTGGGCGATAAACTCATAGGTAGGAATTCTGCACTGTTTATTCTGAAGGTCAGGGGTGATCAACCTGCAGCCTTCTATCTGTGCTTTGATTACAACACTTATAATTTGCAACCACTATCAGCAAAAGCATTTCCTGCATCAGTTGGGTGCATATCCATACTGCTTTGTAGTGTTGAGCGAGCATGCTCGGCCGATGCTCGGATCGGCTCGAGCATCGCTCTGCTCGGCACATGGCAGTACTCGTACGAGTACCGCATGTGCTCGCCCGCCATGTTCGGGTCTCCTCCCCGCACGTTTTGCGGCTGCTGCGCAGCCAATAAACGTGCAGGGAGGCTCTGACATCGGTGTAATGCCAGCAGCCATGTTGGCTGCTGGCATTACACTGATTGGCTGGCCAGAACCCGTGGTCGGGTGCTGTATAGCACCTGACCATCGAGTTCGGCTCAGTCTTAGCCAGGGAGAGCTGAGGATAGGAAGGGAAAGGCAGTGTAGGGAGGAAAAAAACCAAAATTGTGAAAAAAAAGAACCAAAAGTCCTTTTTAGGACTACTGTGTGTGGGGGCAGCAGGTTATTTTGTGTGGGGGGAAAAAAAAACAAACAAAAAAAAAAAAAAAAATATTCTGTTTAGTGTGCACAGTTGCAGATTAGAGCACATTCTGTTTAGTGTGCAAAGTTGCAGATTAGAGCACATTCTGTTTAGTGTGCAAAGTTGCAGATTAGAGCACATTCTGTTTATTGTGCAAAGTTGCAGAATAGGAAGAAATACTGTTAAGTCTTCAAACTAAAATATCAAAGTCACATATTCCATTCAGTGTGCTTCGCCGCAGTTTAGCAGCACATTCTGTGTACTGTGCAGAGTTGCAGAATAGGAAGAAATACTGTTAAGTCTTCAAACTAAAATATCAAAGTCACATATTCCATTCAGTGTGCTTCGCCGCAGTGTAGCAGCACATTCTGTGTACTGTGCAGAGTTGCAGAATAGGAAGAAATACTGTTAAGTCTTCAAACTAAAATATCAAAGTCACATATTCCATTCAGTGTGCTTCGCCGCAGTTTAGCAGCACATTCTGTGTACTGTGCAGAGTTGCAGAATAGGAAGAAATACTGTTAAGTCTTCAAACTAAAATATCAAAGTCACATATTCCATTCAGTGTGCTTCGCCGCAGTGTAGCAGCACATTCTGTGTACTGTGCAGAGTTGCAGAATAGGAAGAAATACTGTTAAGTCTTCAAACTAAAATATCAAAGTCACATATTCCATTCAGTGTGCTTCGCCGCAGTGTAGCAGCACATTCTGTGTACTGTGCAGAGTTGCAGAATAGGAAGAAATACTGTTAAGTCTTCAAACTAAAATATCAAAGTCACATATTCCATTCAGTGTGCTTCGCCGCAGTTTAGCAGCACATTCTGTGTACTGTGCAGAGTTGCAGAATAGGAAGAAATACTGTTAAGTCTTCAAACTAAAATATCAAAGTCACATATTCCATTCAGTGTGTGTCACCGCAGTTTAGCAGCCTATTCTGTGTACTCTGCACAGTTGCAGAATAGGAAGAAATACTGTTAAGTTTTCAAACTCAAATATTAAAGTCACATATTCCATTCAGTGTGTGTCACCGCCGTTTAGCAGCCTATTCTGTGTACTCTGCACAGTTGCAGAATAGGAAGAAATACTGTTAAGTTTTCAAACTCAAATATTAAAGTCACATATTCCATTCAGTGTGTGTCACCGCCGTTTAGCAGCCTATTCTGTGTACTCTGCACAGTTGCAGAATAGGAAGAAATACTGTTAAGTTTTCAAACTCAAATATTAAAGTCACATATTCCATTCAGTGTGTGTCACCGCCGTTTAGCAGCCTATTCTGTGTACTCTGCACCGTTGCAGACTAGGAAGATATACTGTTAAGTTTTCAAACTCAAATATTAAAGTCACATATTCCATTCAGTGTGTGTCACCGCCGTTTAGCAGCCTATTCTGTGTACTCTGCACAGTTGCAGAATAGGAAGAAATACTGTTAAGTTTTCAAACTCAAATATTAAAGTCACATTTTCCATTCAGTGTGTGTCACCGCCGTTTAGCAGCCTATTCTGTGTACTCTGCACCGTTGCAGACTAGGAAGATATACTGTTAAGTTTTCAAACTCAAATATTAAAGTCACATTTTCCATTCAGTGTGTGTCACCGCCGTTTAGCAGCCTATTCTGTGTACTCTGCACCGTTGCAGAATAGTAAGAAATACTGTTAAGTTTTCAAACTCAAATATTAAAGTCACATTTTCCATTCAGTGTGTGTCACCGCCGTTTAGCAGCCTATTCTGTGTACTCTGCACCGTTGCAGACTAGGAAGATATACTGTTAAGTTTTCAAACTCAAATATTAAAGTCACATTTTCCATTCAGTGTGTGTCACCGCAGTTTAGCAGCCTATTCTGTGTACTCTGCACAGTTTCAGAATAGGAAGAAATACTGTTAAGTTTTCAAACTCAAATATTAAAGTCACATTTTCCATTCAGTGTGTGTCACCGCACTTTAGCAGCCTATTCTGTGTACTCTGCACAGTTGCAGAATAGGAAGAAATACTGTTAAGTTTTCAAACTCAAATATTAAAGTCACATTTTCCATTCAGTGTGTGTCACCGCAGTTTAGCAGCCTATTCTGTGTACTCTGCACAGTTGCAGAATAGGAAGAAATACTGTTAAGTTTTCAAACTCAAATATTAAAGTCACATATTCCGTGTAAGATGAAGAAGGCGGGTAAAAAGGGACGGGGAAGTGGACGTGATCCTGATAGTTCAGGGCGCGGGTCAGGACGCGGAGAAACTGTGCCTGGTGCCAGAGCACAAGAAAGAAAGACATCCACCATACCTAGCTTCATGTGTAATTTTACAGGGCGTCGCAGGACATCACTCTCGAGGTCCGACCACTGCGAACAGGTGGTCGGTTGGATGACAGCTGATACTGCTTCCAGTCGGTTAAGCACCACCCTGTCTTCCACCAAGTCCACTCTCAGTAGCCAAGAGTCTGGTCAACATAATCCTCACTCTGATCATCCTTCCTCCCACCATACACGGTCTGGTCAAAGAATTGATCCCACACTGGGATATAGTGAGGAGCTCGTCTCATCACCAATCCTTCATTTGACCCTCTCTCCAAGCACGCTTGCAGAGGAACATGACATCTTGTGCCCTGATTCACAACCTCTAGAGGCTACCCAATCACAAGAAGATGACAGATGTGAACGGCATTTAAGGTCAAAGGAAGTAGTGGATGATGATGATGATGATGAGACACAGTTGCCATTAAATCAACCACTATTTCCGTCTCAAGACCTTGTTGAGGAGAATGTTATACAGTTGTCAATGACTGAGTATGTGGTGGGATCAAGACTTGAGGAGGATGATCAGAGTGAGGAAGTGGAGGAGGACTTGGTGGACGATGAGGTGACTGACCCCACCTGGGAAGGTGTAGAGCCGAGCGATGACAGCAGTCCTGAGGGTGAGCCATCTGCAGCACCGCAACAGGCTGGAAGAGGCAGTGGTGTGGCTACAGAAAGAAGGCGGACCGCACCAAACCGGCCCGCAAATGTTCCACGGAGCACCCCCTTGCGTAAATCTACCTTGCCAAAGGGTAGGTGTTCCGCGGTATGGCGTTTTTTTAAGGAAAGTGCGGACGACAAAAGAATTGTAGTTTGCAACCTGTGCCACACCAGAATGAGCCGAGGCATGAACACTAGAAACCTCACCACCACCAGCATGATCCGACACATGGCATCCAAGCACCGTAGTAAGTGGGAGGAACGCCTGGATCGCCCATCTGTGTCTGCAGGCCACACCACTGCCTCCTCTTCCCCTGTTTTCGGTGCCGGCCAATCGCCTGTCGAAGGCGCAGGCCCGCATACCTCCCGCCCTGCACCTGTACCATCTGAAGCACCATCAGCGACCACATCCACTTCCCTGTCCCAGCACAGCGTCCAAATGTCGTTACCCCAGGCATTTGAGCGCAAGAGAAAGTACCCAGCCACCCACCCACAGGCCATAGCACTAACCTCACACCTTTCAAAATTACTGGCCATCGAAATGCTGCCATTTAGGCTTGTGGACACTGAGTCCTTCCGCAGCCTGATGGCAGCAGCTGTCCCTCGGTACGCGGTCCCCAGCCGCCACTACTTTTCCCGGTGTGCCATCCCCGCATTACACCACCATGTGTCCCGTAACATCACCCGTGCCCTGACCAACGCAGTTACTGTGAAGGTCCACTTAACGACTGACACATGGACAAGTGCTTGTGGCCAGGGACGCTACATTTCCCTGACGGCACACTGGGTGAATGTCGTGGAGGCTGGGAGCGACTCGGACCCTGGGATGGCACGGGTGCTACCCACGCCGAGGATTGCGGGCCCTACCTCCATCAGGGTTTCCGCCAGCACCTACGTTATTGGCTCCTCCTCCTCCGTTTCCACCTCCGAATTCTCTACACGCAGCGTCACTCCACCATCAGCCAGTAGCTGGAAGCACTGTAGCACTGCAGTGGGGAAGCGTCAACAGGCCGTGCTGAAGCTGATCTGCCTTGGGGACAAACAGCACACGGCCTCAGAGCTGTTGCAGGGGATTAGTCACCAGACCGAGCAGTGGCTCTCGCCACTCAACCTGCAACCAGGCATGGTTGTGTGTGATAATGGGCGTAACTTGGTGGCGGCTTTGGAGCTCGGCAAGCTCACACACGTACCGTGCCTAGCGCATGTATTTAATTTAGTGGTTCAGCGATTTCTAAAAACCTACCCCAATGTGCATGATCTCTTGACCAAGGTGCGCCGCGTGTGTGCACATTTCCGTAAGTCATCTACAGCTTCGGCCGGCCTGTTGAAGCTGCAGCAGCGCTTACAATTGCCAGCTCACCGGCTGCTGTGTGACGTGAGCACGCGCTGTAACTCCACCTTCCATATGTTGGCCCGGCTTTGTGAGCAGCAGAGGGCAGTAGTGGAGTACCAGCTGTTACACGGTCGTCGCCTCTCCGTTCAACTTCCTGTAATCAGAAGTGAGGAGTGGGAATGGATGTCAGACCTCTGCGAGGTTTTACGCAATTTTGAGGAATCGACACAGATGGTGAACGGCGATAACGCTATTATCAGTGTAACCATCCCACTTCTGTGTCTACTGAAACGCTCGCTGCTCACAATTAAAACCGACGCTTTGCATGTGGAAGAGGTGGAAATGGGGGAGGAAGAGCTTACACAAGGTGATAGCCAGAGCACCCTCACTTCGTCTTCTCAGCGACAATTGGAGGAGGCGGAGGAGGAGGAGGAGGAGGAAGACACGGTTGCCTCCGCTACAGAGGGTAGCCATGGAACTTTAGTTCCATCTCTTCAGCGTGGGTGGGCAGAAGAGGAGGAAGAGGATGAGGATATTGAGAGTCATCCTCCTGGTGAGGACAGCGAAATCTTGACTGTTGGTACTCTGGCACACATGGCTGACTTTATGTTAGGCTGCCTTTCCCGTGACCCACGCGTTATACGCATTTTAAACAACACGGATTACTGGGTGTTCACCCTTCTGGACCCCCGCTACAAAGAGAATTTCTCATCTCTCATTCCTCCGGTGGAGAGGACAAGCAAAATGGTGCAATACCAGAAGGTTCTTGTTGAAAAATTGCTCCAAAATTTTCCATCTGACAACGCTGGCGGCAGAGTACGTGCTACCTTGGCCAACCGAGAAGGGGAGAAAAGGGGAGCACACAGCAGTTCCGACAAAGGCAGGGCAACACTCTCCAAGGCGTGGGACACCTTCATGACACCCCGCCAGCACCCTCACCCTGATGCGCAGCCTAGTGTCACAAGGAGGGAAAAGTTTTGGAAGATGGTGAAGGAGTACGTAGCAGACCGTGTCAGCGTCCTCAATGATCCCTCTGTGCCTTACAACTACTGGGTGTCCAAGCTGGACACGTGGTATGAACTGGCACTCTACGCCTTGGAGGTGCTGGCCTGCCCTGCCGCCAGCGTTCTGTCTGAGCGGGTATTTAGTGCTGCTGGTGGCATCATAACAGATAAGCGTATCCGCCTTTCCACCGACAATGCTGATAGGTTGACACTTATAAAAATGAACAAGGCCTGGATTTCCCCTGACTTCTCCACTCCACTGGAGGAAAGCCCCGGGGGAACATAAACTCACTTTATATATGTTATTTACAATGATGTGAATACTCTGTATTCCCATTCACCCCTTCCACCCAAAAAACGGGTATATGGTTGACTCTTAATCTTCTCATCCTCCTCCTCCTCTTCCATATGCCCTGGGATATAATTTTTATATAGGGCCAGCTCACCAGCGGGCCCTTTGCTATAATTTTTATATAGGGCCAGCTCACCAGCGGGCCCTGTTTGACAATTTTTATATAGGTCAGCTCACCAGCGGGCCTTCTCATATAATGTTTTATTGGGTCAGCTCTCTAGCGGGCCCTCTCATATAATGTTTTATAGCGTCAGCTCACTAGCGGGCCTTCGCATATAATGTTTTATAGCGTCAGCTCACTAGCGGGCCTTCGCATATAATGTTTAGGATGGTCAGCTCTGCAGCAGACCCTCACCCATAATGTTTTAGATGGTCAGCTCAGCGCACGTTTCCCTCTTAATCATGGCCTCAGTTCAATAAAATCAAGGAAATTTTTGGGATAATTTGCCTCTGCGCACGTTTCCCTCTTAATCATGGCCTCACTTCAGAAAATCAAGGAAATTTTTGGGATAATTTTCCTCTGCGCACGTTTCCCTCTTAATCATGGCCTCACTTCAGAAAATCAAGGAAATTTTTGGGATAATTTGCCTCTGCGCACGTTTCCCTCTTAATCATGGCCTCACTTCAGAAAATCAAGGAAATTTTTGGGATAATTTGCAGATAATATACAAGTAAATATACAGCAAATATTGTTTGGTAACAATTTTTCGCCTAAAGTCGTTTTTATTTTCCTTTTTGTGTGTTTTATGGTCAGTCTGTAAAAATGGCGTACTACGGGCGAAAGATCGTTCCCAGCAGCGATGTTGGAGTCCAAGATGCATCCAGACATCCTCCCTATGCTGTCCCTGAACCATTTCTGTGGTCTTTCCATCCTTTTCTGCCCTTTTCCTATGGACCAGGCACCCTCCCCTCATCAGAGCAGGGGGTGCCTGGTGTAATGCTCGAGTCCTCCCATTGACTTCAATGGGGCTCGGGTGCACCCGAACACCCGAGCATTGGGGTGCTCGCTCATCACTACTGCTTTGGTGATGTTTTTAACATCACAGGAGTTAATATTTTAATCTATATCATGCACACATCTTATATCTGTCTCTTCTCCAATGACTAATTGGAGAAGATACACACTACCACTTGCATGTGTGTGTGTGTGGGGGGAACCTGATTCTGTCTTCCCTCCAACTATTCACTCTCATTTCTTTTCCATTATTTTATTTTCTTCCCCACTTCATGACTGCTTTTACCTCTCCACTTTTCTACATCTTTTGTACTTCCTAATACATAGGAAGTTTTACCTTATTGCAACAAAGAAGTAGGTGGCGCTCTGTAGTAGAAACTTGCAACAGCTGGCTTCATAAGAACAGACCTTTATTGATGAAAACTTTTCAGATCATCATACAGCATATTTCAACAGAGGTCAGAGGTAAATTAAAGCTGTGGTTATACATTTTCAAAGAGGTAGGATTGGTATCCTACCCAGGATGCAATCTCTTTTATCTCAAAATTGCTATACACAGAAAAAAATATCCTGAATCACAACATATTGGTCCTGCCCAGAGTGCCTAGAGAGATCATCTGCAACTCACTGATGATGCCTGAGAAGGCCAAAACACACATCTGGGGTTGGCTGCTTCTCTCATTCAGAGAGGAATTGCCTGGCATTTTGTGGCTGGACCCTCATATGTGCAGGGCCAGTGTGATATATTTCAATATATTTTTTCTTTGTGTATGACAGTTGCGAGCTAAAAGAGATTGCACCCTGGGTAGGATATGAGTCCTGCCTAGTTGAGCATCTCTGAGCACAACTTTTAACTTCTATCTCTATGGTGCTTAATACTACTGTACAGTACTGTCGGTCTATTGTATTAACCTTTGGATCTCGTGACAAAACATAAACTCTGCTTTCTTTGTCCAAGTGCATGGTTTCTCACTTGACAATATACTTTAACACTAGATAACTTTGGACATTCATGGATGATGTTGGGCTATTTATATGAAGGTATCCAAAGGGTTAAAACAGAGAACCACTCAGGTTGGATTTCTTCACTTAAATAGGCAATTGACAATAAAATAATTTGAGAACTTTATCTTAATATGTATTGACACGCTACTTCACAGTAACAAATTGATCACAAGAATCAATCCTTCATATTTGTGCAAAAATATATATATTTTATTAAAATACAATATATATACAAGTATCAGTAACAATGAAATATATAAGTGATTAGCATTTATAAAAGGTACACAGAAAATCAAACCACACTTATTATCATAAAGATTACCAGCGGTGCAAGGGTTAACCACACATAGGTATATTCAGAGGTATAATAACAATAATTGCATTCAGTAGCATAGAACAGGTTAATTGATTGTTACAATTAATATAATACAGTTGGCCGCAGTGTCTCTTAATACCTCTGCCCCTGAAACTGTATAAACTATGCCAATTATGATGTAAGGGGTATTGTGAGATGAATTAAATAATTCCTCTAACAATTCCTTGTATCATATATCAATAATAATCAAATTTAGGGAATAACTGGAATAGAATCCCAGATTTAAATCACTATAATTTAATTATCTACTGAATTCAATATTGAATACCTCTGAATAAAATGTATAAATTGCAATTAATATAGTCAATCAAAATCACACAAATAATCTACTTAAAATTACTGCATGCAACATTTATCATAATTTTGACTACAGCAACATATATAAAACCTATAGGCACTCCAAGGGTTAATCCACACGTTTAAAATAGATGCCACACCCAGAAGTTATTTTGTCTATTGAGTTAATACCTTCAATTACAAAATATAAGCCTAGCACAAATACAGAGAATTCCAAAGAAAACACCACTAACAACAGATACATAGCGGTTAAAGGGTTAATAACTGGATTCAAAGAATATCCTATCTCAAATATTAACTATTATAATCTTCCCAGAACCACAAAATATTACTCTAGGAATACCAAGATTTATATTAGCTAATCTAGATAACCCACGCTATATACTGTATTACACTGATTGGCAAAATATAATAAATAAATATATATATATATAGATTCTATTACTTCCAGAATTTAATAGCTAAATCTAGCTTATTATAAATTATCCCAAATGGTTGGCCAGTCCACTTAAGACAATTATAGGACTATGTAAGTTTCTTCAAACAGAAGAAAAATTAGGAAATTCTGGAATAAATGAATCTAAATGAATAAATGATATAGTTACCAATCAAGATTTCTTTGTATTTCTGTGTGAGATGGCAGGATCAGGAATTTAATCAGCAAAGCCTTCTTTTGTCAGGAAGTCAAGGACCTCTTTTTCAGGAAGTAAAGCCTTTTCTTTTTCAGGAGGTTAAGTTTTTTGAACTAACAGTATCTTGGCATTATATTGTCAAGTTTTGCCTTATCAGTAATCCCCACCATTTTCTAATGATTGGACAAAGATCCATCTCATTATACTGTGACATCACCAGTCAGACCTGATTGGATACTCATATCTTATGCTAATCAAATATAAACAAAAACATTATGAGTATTTTTAAAATATAAAGGCTGCAGGTGGCGCTATTACTCTATATTAGAATTTTACATGTGGCAGATCAGATGGCTTTCATCAGAATTAAGAAAGAGTTCAAAGTTTATCAGAGATCCCATAAACATGTCATTTTGCTATGTCTTTCACATAAAGGAGTCCGTCTCTCTCAGCCATTTTGTCTCCAACTGACTATCAATCTGCCATTAAACTGACATTCAGTTATTTTCACTCCCTACCTTGGACCAATGGCCCATTGTTCAAACATGAGGTAATTTGAACATCTTCTCAACAGAATTTCAGTTAAATTCTAGTATTAGAATTAACCCTATATGCTCCCCCAGGACAAAGTCTGACAATGATTTTTATTGTAGCTTACTTCTGGCTCATCTGAATAATCTTATGATTCTCATTAATGTACAAACTGCAGATATTCAAGGTGTCATGCATGAATATTCATACTGTCAAAAGCTCCAGTGTGCTTGTCATTGGAAGGGTGGATCCCTCATTCCATGCCATGAAAGAGCATCCTGAAATAAAAATGGAATGTGTTTGCCACAATTCAGTTTAAAAGGTCTCTCTCTGTGTTGCAGACCTCTGAAGTGTCCAACAATAAATGATTTGCTTACTCCATGGACTTTCGGTGCAGTTAATAATCTGACTGCCATATGTATGTGTGTTTAAGACTGAGTGCCAGAGAGATACATAATTCATTGCACAGCAATTTTTTAGATACTGTATCACTTTAATAATTAAAGCACAATATAACAACGTAGGTGATTATGAAAGGGCTTTCAAAATCACATATGTCGTATTAGCTGTATTTATTTAAAATAATTATTTATGACTTAGTTCCATTTCCTTACAGTATAATAAAATACCTCCCCTGTCCTGTCTGTACCTCCCCTTCCCCAGTTAGGTCTATCCCACCTCCCTTCACACAATGTTAATATTAAGTACCTACAGAGGGAGTTCCCAAGACCCCTCTATCTAGTCTAGTGTATTAATATTTTACTAAGTGTTATCCAGTGAAGACAGACTTAGTTAAAAAAAAAAAAAAAAAAAAAAACAGGGCTTCTCTTTGCAGTCCAAAAATGGCTTCTATCAGCCATTCGGTGGGGTCAAAAAATGTTCCCCTTGGCTACAATGCAACTGGAAGTATGTGACTGTTAGTCACAAACTCCAGGGGGAGATGTGCTAAAGGGCGATAAGGTGCAAGGATGGTGATATGGTGACAAATTCATGTCCACAGAATGCACTGAGATATCTTTGCCATCAAAGACAAGCAACCTGCTTAATTACACAGTTTCAGAGATGCCTTATGACCAAAATTTACATAAACGGACTCACTTATTATCACAATGCATACAGACAATTGCAGAATACCTGCACAAAGGAAACAAAATTAGCTAAAGCGCAATATTTAACTGACAACTTGAACAGTAGCATATCAAAAGCGGAAAACTTTTGGATGGCTATTAAGAAAATCTAAAACCCTGTAATGGTTTTATGGACACTCAGACACGTTAGGTTTAGGTTAAAATGCAACTTTATTAAAGAATCACAGTAACAGAATAACCCACACAGGTCCAGTAGGTATGAAGACAGAACACTAATGACACAGGTCAGGTTACAGTTATAAGTACCCACACAGGTCCAGTATATACAATACACAATACAATACTGACACAGGTCAGGCACAGTTCGTGTGAATCCAAAATAAGAAAGATAACTGTGGTTACTATTAGGCCTGGAGGACATGATAGGGCCTAATAGTGCAATGACCCTTAGTACACTCTCTACACAGAGAGTGACACAATGGCGACTATGGCCACGAAAAAGAAACGGAGGCCCTGGACAAACGGTAGACTACCGGAGCTGCCAAAGGAGGACTGCCACAGAGGCACGGAATAACGCCAATCAAGAACTGCAATAACTGTACACAATGTGTCAGGCACCAACCCACAAGGGGTTAACAAACACTCAGACCTGCCAGAGCTGACTGCCAGAGTAGATAACGCCCAAGGCGCCCAAGATAACCCAACCTCAGCTAGGGCAGTATAGGTCAAGAGTACCGTGGTGCTACTGAATGGGTGCTACAAGCACCGGATGAATAACGAGGCACAATACTGGTCGGGTAACAGTACAAGGCTGCCGGAGCAGCAACAGAGGCAACAACGGATCTGTCCGTGGACAGAGAGATCGGAGACAGGCCCTTAACCGGATACTGGATGGAACAGTAAGCAGGCCCGGGTTGGCACACAGAGCAGGAACGTCAGCCAGGCCATGTCGGTACACAGAGCAGGAACGTCAGCCAATCCGAGTCGGTACACAGAGCAGGAACGTCAGCCAGGCCGGGTCGGTACACAGAGCAGGAACGTCAGCCAATCCGAGTCGGTACACAGAGCAGGAACGTCAGCCGGGCCAGGTCGGTACACAGAGCAGGAACGTCAGCCAATCCGAGTTGGTACACAGAGCAGGAACATCAGCCAGTCCGTTTCGGTAGACAGGCCAGGAACGATACAGGCAGAGTAGTCAGGCAGTCCGGGTCATACACGGGAAACACACGAATACTGGAGCCAGCGCTTAGTAACGGGAACACCACGAAAGGACAAAGCTGTAGTGACAGGGCTCAATATTTAAGAGTTATCACTGGGCGGAGCAACACCATGTTAGCCAATAAAATTGAATTAGGAAGAAGCACTGTCATAATGTCGCCAGTAATAACACGGGCACCGTGATAAACCCCCTAACCATTCTCACCCATCAATTACAGAAATAGGCAATTAAACAATACAATGCCCCATAGCAATAGCTAAAACATTCAACAACTACTTCATTGGATGTGCCATCTCCCTGATTACACAAAACAAAAGTAGTTCTGAAGTAGAACATGCATGGATCAGTCTGTCACCTACAACTTGGTTCAACAATACTAATGGATTCAATTTCATGCCAGTAACTGATAGTGAAATATATGACCACCTCCTCAACCCAAAAATGAAATTGCAATCTGAGCCTGACCAGCTACTAGCAATGTTATTAAAGCTCAGTGCCTTGGTCACTGCCCATCCTATTGCTTCTCTAATTAATGCCTCCTTGTTATCTAGGTATGTGCCCAAAGCCTGCATGTTGGTTAGAGTTGTGCCTATCCACAAAAGTGGATATGTTAGATCTGCTTAGAAATATGAAATGATAAATATCCTTACCATTATTTGTATTGCTTCTGTGTGCCTACATGGCATTCTTAAAATGGGTAACGTCTTCGACCTCCACCTGGGTAGGACTTCCTCCAAACTCGTTAAATGAGAGCTGCCTGGTGGTTTGGTTAGTTTTCCTTTTGGCTGAGCTGCAAGATATAGAGCGTAAACATATTAAAGAAGGAGTAGGAAATGCCGAGTAGGGACACGGAAGAAATACAAATAACGGTAAGGAAGTTTATCATTTCTTCTGTGTCCCTCCCCGGCATTCTTAAAATGGGACTTAAAAGCAGTACCCATAGACAGGGGAGGGAGATATAAGCCAAGAGAAGTCAAACAATAGCAACTAGTGAGGACAGATCCTACCAAATTTAGGTTGGAATGACAACCTCCAGGACCTTTCTTCCATATTTAGCATCAGCTGAAGACTGGACATACAGGTGATAATGTTTGATGAACGTGGACAGGGAGGTCCAAGTTGCTGCTTTGCATATTTCTGAAGGAGAAGCTTCAGCTTTCTTAGCCCATGAGGTGGATATGGCCCTGGTAGAATGGGCTTTAATATTTTTAGGAAGCTGTAGATCTGCCTCTCTGTATGCCATCCCAATATACTCAGTAATCCATCTAGAGATGGAAGCTTTTGAGGCTGCTTTGCCTTTGAGTTGTCCTTGAAAGTAATAAATAAATAATAAGAAATAAGTAATAAATAAAGAGTCTGAGGCTCTGAAGTCTTCTGTTCTCTGTATATATGTAAAGGGCTCTGACCAGGTCTAGGTTGTGAAATTGTTTCTCCTTTACTGCCTGAGGGTTAGGACAAAATGAGGGAAGAATGATTTCCTGGTTAAGGTGGAATTCGGAGATAACCTTACCATGAAAGGATGGCTTTGGTTTCAAAACTACTTTATCCTGCTGAAAAACCAAAAATGGGCTCTTGCAGGATAAGGCATGTAACTCATTCACTCTCTGAGCTGAAGTTACTGCTGTAAGAAAGAGTACTTTTAAGGTAAGATTTTTTTAAGTGAATTTCTTCCAGGGGTTCAAAGGGAAGTGCTTCGATGATTGGTCCAAGACCAAATTTAAGTCCCATGTTGGAACAATATTATGAATAGTGGACCTGATTTTAGATATTGCCCTCAAATATCTTTTGATAAGGTCATGTTCTGTTAATTGAATGGAAAGAGTGGCTGACAAGGCCGAGACTTGAACTCTAAGGGATGCAGGTCGCAATCCCGCTTGAAATCCATCAAGTAAGAATTCTAATATTTTGGAAACCGATATTGAGGATTCCTGGGGAAACTTAGATGTGAACCAGGAAGAAAAGGCTGCCCAAACTCGTGAATATACTTTTGAGGTTGATTTTTTTCTACCTGAAATGAGAAGATAGGCCTTTCTTCTTCAACATGAGCCGTTCAACCTCCAGGCCATCAAATGTAAAAGGCTGGGGTTTGGATGAGAGACTGGTCCCTGGATTAGAAGATTGGGAATCAGTGGGAGTTGCCAAGGAGGTGTTATCGACATTGACACCAGGAAAGAGTACCAGGGTCAACTGGGTCAGGCTGGAGCAATTAGAATGACGTCTGCATGATCCTTCCTGATTTTCCTGATGACATCCATAATTATCGGGAAAGGTGGAAATATGTCTGCCAGCTTGTATGTCCATGGAATTCTTAGTGCATCGTGACCCTCTGACTACAGATCTCTCCACCTGAACAGGTACCTTTGGCATTTCTTATTGATTTTGGAGGCCATGAGGACTATCTCTGGCTGGCCCCATTTGTGACAAATCTGGTTGAAGATTAGAGGGTCTAAGGAACACTTTCCTGGATCTAGGAAACTCCTGCTGAGATAGTCTGCTACGTTGTTGTTTTGTCCCGATATGTGGACGGCTGAGATACCCCTCAGGTACCTTTCCGCCCATAGAAGAATCTTCCTGGTTTCTTTGTATAGGATATGACTTTTTGTTCCTCCTTGGTTTCTTAAATACATTACTGTTGGGAAGTTGTCTGAGTTGACTACGACCCACCTTCCTTGTAGTTTGTCTTGTAGATGTTGGATGCAGTTCCATACTGCTCTCATTTCTAAGATGTTGATGTGAAGACTTGTTTCTGAGGCTCTCCACTGTCCTTGAATGAAGACTGATTTCCATGTGCCGCCCCATCCTGTGAGACTGGCATCTATAGTCAGGATGTCCCAGTCGTGTTCTCCCAGACACGTTGCTTTCCTGAGGTTTGATTTCTTTATCCACCAACCTAGTTCCGTCCGTGTTGACTGAAGAAGCAGTGTCTTTTATAAAGGATTTCCAGAATCCTCGTTCTAGAACTTTAAGAAATTGAGTTAGATAGGTCACATATAGAACTTTGACCATGGTACCACTTGGGTTGCAGATGATAGATTGCCCAGTAGTTCCATGAAATCCTGTGTGGTATGGATCAGGCTGCTTTTGAATTGATGTATCCGTTTGGTAATCCTGATGACTCTGTCTTTCATTAGTTTGACTGTATAATTCTGAGAATTCAGGTCGAGCCCCAGGAAGGTTATCGATCTGGAAGGTGTCAGTTGACTCTTCTCTGGTTCTTACGAGCCATCCCAACTGGTAAAGTTGGCCCAGTGATCTCTGTGTATGTTGAACTGCAAGTGTTTGAGAGCCTGCCAGTACCATTATGTCGTCGAGATATGAGTATTCCTTGCTCTCGAAGAGGCTGAATGGCTGAAGCCAGGATCTTGGAGAATACCCTTGGGGCTGTGGATAGTCTGAAGGGATGGGACTTGAATTGATAATGGTTGTTTCCCACTGCAAATCTCCGTTGTTAGGAAAGGAACATTATGGTTTGCATCCCTGAGATCTGTTGTTGACATGAATGCTCCAGGGAAGATAGTTTTCATGATGGATGCTGTAGATTCCATCTTGAAGTGAGATACTTTGATGAACTGGTTTAATACTTTCAAATCTAGAATGGTCCGAAATCCCCCAAATTCTTTGGAACTATAAACAGCACCGAATAGATGCCAAAACCCTGCTGCAGGAAAGGCACTGGTTCTATCAACTCGTTTACTAACAGGTTCCTGATTGATTCCAGGAAGGTTTTGGCCTTGATTGGATTGGGAGGAATCTTGGACCGTGCAAATGCATGATGAGTCGGGGCATTGTGGAACTCTAGCTGATACCCTAGCTTCAGAGTCTGTCATACCCAACAATCTGGTTTTGCCAGTTGTTCCCAGGCTGAAGGAAAAAGACCCAGTCTGCCCCCAACTGGATCCTGGGTTAGGGCCCACCGGCCTTCATTGAACTCCTTCTTTGTCTGGGGCTTCCTGGAGAATTCTTTCCTGTAGCCCCCCTCTGGTATTCTGAGGAAATCCTTGTTTTTTGTGATAATAAGATTTCTCTTGGAATTTCTGCTGTTCATGAAAGGATGTCTGTCTGGTTCTGGATCCTGGAGAAAACCTAGGCCATTTTTCTTGGGGCAAGAAGGTTCTCTTGCCACCTGAAGCCTTCTTAATAATGTCGTCCAGATGTTCTCCAAATAATGAAGTTTCGTTAATTGGTAATGCCACTAATTTACTCTTAGAGGATGTATCCGCATTCCAAGACTTAAGCCATAAGGTTCTTCTGGCAGCTATAGACAGGGCAGATGATCTAGCATTAAGCTGAATGATATCTGAGGATGCGTCACATGAAAAGTTTGTAGCTTCTTTCATGATTGCTACTTCCTTTAGTAATTTGGATCTTGATACATTAGAGTCGATTTTCTCTTCTAAGTTTGTAAGCCATATATGCATAGTGTGGGCTAGACAGGCCACTGCTGTTGATGCTTCGAGGTTCTGTCCCAGAACAGTGAACTGGCACTTAAGAATCCCATCAAGCTTTCTCTCCATGGGGTCCCGAATCGAAGTTCCTTCCTCTAAAGGCAGAGTAGTACATTTGCTAACTGTGCAACTGCTGCTTCAATCTTGGGTGGTATCAACCAAGCTTTTGTATCTTTTTCTTTAAAGGGATACATACGTGAAAATCTTCTAGGAACGTTAGACCTCCTATCTCCCAGTTTCCATTCTCCATTGATAGTGTCCGCTATAGACTGATGAACGGGAAAAACTGGAACTTCCTTCTTTCCTAAAAAGGATGTATCCATGACATTAAGATCTTGAGCAGTTTCAGACAACCCAAGGGATTTTCTGACTAATTTGACTAGGCTATCTACCCTATCTAGATTAAAGGAGCCTTGATCCTAGGTTAATTCGCCTTCCTCTTCAGATGAAAATTATGACTCAAGGTCAAACAGGCTGGGTTCCAGGTTATCCTCTTCAAGTTGTGAAGAAGTACCTTCCACTGGGTCCATTCGTTTTCTTTTCTTAGAAGGTTCCCCCTCCTGCATGGCTTTCAAAGTATCCTGCATGGACACTTTTATCCAGGACAAAAAGTCTGTGACCTGAGACGTTATATCCTGTCCTGCTACTTTTTTGATGCATTCCTGACATAGCTTGCTAGCATCATTAGAGTTAATTTTGCATCACAAGAGAGGCAAGTTTTAAATTTAGTAGACCCTTTATCCCCTTAGTAGGAGCATTAGAAACTGGCTTCTCCTTCTCTCTGTCTTTATCATTCTCTTTATCTTTCTGTCTCTTAGAGGCAGACATGATTATAAAGACAAGGTTTAAACAAGGCAGATTCCTTACCTTTTATACCTACCAAGTAACAGGGAGGAAGAGGAAATCACTGAGTACCGCCATTCTGTCTGCCTAGGACGCAACACAACTTCCTGTCTCTTGCATTTCATGCTTGGAACGCATGGCAATAAAGATTACCACCCCACTTCAAGTTTTCAGTTTGGTACTGTGGATGGCGTCCATGTGTCTGAGGATGCTGAAAACTTGATCGGAAGGAAAGGAATCCTGCCTGCCGTGCAAGGAGGGCAAGGGAGCAGGTAATAGGTAATATGAATACCATGCCAAACATTATGCTCTGCATAGCGGATCGCTGAGCCGCCGCACTGTTTGTACATTTAGGCAGCATAACAAGCGGCCCCAAACTGACGGTAGAACTAAAACAAAAACGTCCATCCAGCTGGGTAGGACAAAATAAACTAACCAAACCACCAGGCAGCTCTCATTTAATGAGTTTGGAGGAAGTCCTACCCAGCTGGAGGGCGGAGACATTACCCATTTTAAGAATGCCGGGGAGGGACACAGAAGAAACAGTGTTTTCCGAAACGCATCAATATATTTTAAAGCAGTTACTATATTCTTTCTACATAGTATATGTGGAAACCGTATAATTACTTCTTCTTTATAGAACAAACTTCAAGTACCAAAATACATTTTTATCCGTTTTTATTTAATATCAGTCGGGAGACTGGTTGTTGTTGAAGGACTACACACTTCTTGCATTAAAGAGTTTTCTTTCCATTTAACATAAATTGTTTGGAAAAGTAAAACGGACTTAAAATCAAAGAAGAAAAAAAACACTACAGACCAAGTGAAGACAGCAACAGTAAGTGCACTGGGACTTCAACTTCCTGACATAGATATATACATTGTTGCATTTGATTGAGACAGGTTATTAAGACCAAAACTGACATGAAACAAAGACTTGGTGAATAAATATATAGAGGCAACCAAGTGAAGAGGATTGAGGTCATTTGTTTTGGATAAGAGAGCTCCTGAAAGAGTGACTGGAATTCTTCATGTTAAAGTTGAAATCATTGTGTACAGATTGAGGTATCTTGGTTGCCTTACGAGTCTTGGCCTGAATCCGTTTAACACTTGGCCAGAAGATACTTATTTCTAATGTGCAGTGAATAAATCCTTATGATTAAAGGACAATTTATCTTTATTCGTTTTGAGATATAGCGTATTTTTTTCCTGTAAGATTACAATATAGATACATAGTTTTTAATAATATTTTCTGTAATCAGTACATATATTTGTGGTGTTGTTCCTTTGGATCTGCCCCGCTGATCTGACAAATAGGACGTTCTCATTTGCGGTGCTGCATTAGGGCCCTTGTAGCTCCATTATTTGATGTTTAGCAAGGCATGTCTTTTTGTAGCAACATTGATAATTTATGGCTTTTTTCTGATTTCTGGTGGTATGATTAGATCGTATATGTACTAGTTTATGATCCGATTGCTTTATACAACGAGGACCCGAAACAGTTATTTATTTTTTATATGTATTGCTTATAGTTTTTTGCCATTTTTTGTAATGATGGTCTTTTTCTTTTGACCTTTCATTGGATCTCTCTATGGTACCTAAATTATTATCAATACAAATTTACACTTTGTTATTATATGAGAAGCATAATTTTTTTATTCAAAATTAGCAATAGAATATACATTTAGATATCAGAACTCATTATGTGTCTGTTACTCAAAATATTTTCCTTCTGCTCACAGTAATTTGAGAGGAATCCTCAAGGCTCCGTTCTTGGCCCTCTTCTACTTCCTCTATTTATAAATTATCTTCCCACAACTTGAAAAGCATTTTCTGTGCACTTGGATGCAAATAACACTGTAATATACACTAAAAATCCAAATATATCTCAACTTGAGACTCTATTACAGGATACTTTCGCTGAAGCTGAAAGATGGATAGCTAAAAATAAACTGACAAAAACAGTCACCACTGCTTAAACTACATAAACTCTGCAATACCCATCTAACCATTGTAATAAAGTCTAATCGTAACTTGGCCATAGTGGATATCTTGGTATGCGGCTTAACCTCAACCTCACTTTTGATATTTGCAAACATATGTGCTCTGTTTAGAAACAAATTCTGTTTAAGTCCTCTGGTAAGAAAACATATTGTTTGACAGATGTTAATGCCAGTCAGTGACTATGACGATGCAGTATATGATTCTGCATTTCAAATCCATCTTGAAAAACTTCTGTATAACTCATTATGTAATTACACTAGCCATCACTATGATATGTTTAAAGAACTAAACTGGCTAACACTCGAACCTAGACATGCCCTTCACCTTTCCTGCTTCATTTATTACCACTTCTCTAGAAAGCTATCAGACTACCTGAGCAGTATTCTGGCTCCAGCTCTCCATACTAACTATATTCTCATCTCCACTGCTAACACCCCACTGAGTATTCCTCTCTGCAAGAAAGAAGCTGGTCAAGCTGTCTTTTCCTTCTGAGCGCTGAAAGCCTGGAATAACCTACCAGAAAAAAATCAGACCTTCTCCCAGTCTAAAATCACTACACAAAACTGCTTCTTTGTGTCTAAAAACAATATGTAACTATATATAAATTTTTGTATGTATGTTTATGTATATATATATATATATATATATATATATATATATATATATATCGTTTCTCTTTTTGTGTAAATATGTAACTTTTGTTTACTGTAAAAGCTCTCCAGGACATATTTGAAATTGAGAGAAATCTCAATGTATTTTCTCAGTAAAACATTTTTTAAGTAAATAAATTCCATCATAAACACAAAATTAAGTAAGGTAATAAAGTCTGAACTGGATGTGTCTTCATTACAAGAGGATTTGGACAAATTGAGTAAGTGGGCAGGCAAATGGCAAATGAGATTCAATATAGACAAGTGTAAAGTTATGCATTTTCGATATAATAATAAAAATGCAACATATAGTTTAAATGGTGTTTCTCTGGGGAAATCTACTAATGAAAAGGATTTGGGAGTAATGGTAGACAATAGACTTAACAGTAGCATGCAGTGCCAGCTGGCAGCTGCAAAGGCCAATAAGATATTGGCATGTATTAAAAGGGGTATTGACTCAAGGGAGGAAGATATAATTATGCCTCTTTACAGGTCCATGGTAAGACCCCACTAGAATATGCTGTTCAATTCTGGGCGCCCTTTCTGAAGAAGGACATTATGGAACTAGAGAAAGTGCAGAGGAGGGCTACAAAACTAGTAAGGGGAATGGAAAGTTTTAGTTATGAAGAGAGGCTAGAAAAGTTAAACTTGTACACACTAGAGAAACGGCGTCTTAGAGGGGATATGATAACACTATATAAATATGTTCAAGGCCCATATAAAGGGCTTTCAAAAGACCTGTTCATTAACAGAACAGTACACAGGTCAAGGGGCCACCCGCTTAGACTTGAGGAAAGGAGATTTAATCTACAACAGCGGAAGGGTTTCTTTACAGTAAGGACAATAAAGGTATGGAATGCACTTCCGGAGGAGGTGGTGCTATCAAATACATTAGATGCCTTTAAAAGGGGCCTGGATACTTATTTAAAAGAGCATAATATAGAGGGCTATGTACGTTAGTATTGGGATTAATATTTAGTTAGGGCTTGTTGATCCAGGGAGAAGTCTGATTGCCATTTGGAGTCAGATGCCTTCTTTTGGGTCAGCGATGGTAAACAGGAATAGGAAAAGGGTTGAACTGGACAGACGCAAGTCTTTTTTCAACCTAAATTACTATAACCCTGTGTCAGAGTTTACAGTCCCAGCATCGCCAGCCAGATGTTGGAATCTTCCTATAGCTCTCACTGGAGCAAGAGGACAGTTTGCTGTCTATGCTAAAGAGCAGGGACTGCAGCTGCCCTGCCTTAACCCTTTCAGTGTAATAGGGATGTGGATACACACCCCTGTGGCACTGAAAGGGTTCCAATATGAGAGATTGGCAGAGAAGCTATATATCACAGATTCTCTCACTTTCTGTGCTGATGGAACCAGCTTGGTCAGCTGTCCTCCAATTAGCTTATGCAGGTACACAAAGGACTCACAAATCTCTCAGTTGCAGAGTGCCTTGTGAGTCCTCCTTTTATGCAAGATTAGGGGTACACAGTGCAAAATAATCCTATAAGTGTAGTATTAATTGGAAACAAATATTTATTACATTTGATGCAAAATAACTTGTGAGGTAATGCTATCAGTAGGATTTATAATGATGGTTAACTGGAGTCTCAATCAATATACATAAGGAAATACATGCAATACATACTGTCCCAAAATATAAAAATAGGAAAAAGAATAAAAGTAAAACAAATAACAAAACAGGAAACATATCCTGTACTTCCCATAATGGGAAAAAATACCAGTGGTTGCAGAGAGTCTGTATCACTGTGCCCGTGCTTTTGCTGGCGACATTGTTATATCTAACTACTTCCTCATTCTCTCTTATTGGCTACCGTGGATTGTTTCCGCCCAGTCCTAGCCTTTTTATACTGAGCGCTGTCACTTCAGCGCTGCCCTTTCGTGGTGTACCAGTTGCCAGTGCTTGTTCTGTTTATTTGTGTGAATCCTGTGTATGACCCGGACTGCCTGACTATTCTGCCTGATCTACGTTCCTGCTCCGTGTACCAACCCGGCTCGACTGACGTTCCTGCTCTGTGTACCGGCTCAGATTGGCTGACGTTCCTGCTCTGTGTACCGAACCGGCTTGGCTGACGTTCCTGCTCCGTGTACCGACCCGGCTCGACTGACGTTCCTGCCCTGTGTACCGACTCAGATTGGCTGAGGTTCCTGCTCTGTGTACCGACTCAGATTGGCTGAGGTTCCTGCTCTGTGTACTGAACTGGCTTGGCTGACGTTCCTGCTCTGTGTACCTCCCAGTACCATTCTACCCTGTTGCCTGCCATTTGGAGGTCCTTCCTCCTTACCATTGCTGTCCCTGACAGTCACTTTTGCCTACCATTCGGAGGTCCTTCCTCTGTACCGTTGCTGTCCCTGACAGTCACTGTTGCCTTCAACCATCACGTGTAGCACTGCTTCTTGACCCTACGATTATACCTTGCGCTGTTATCCTTTCACTACAGTGTTAGGTGTTGTATTGCACCCAGTACGCTTGACCTGTTTGTTACATTTACTGAGGTTGGGTGGCTACTGGGCGCCTCGGTTAGCCTCTGGTTCTAGGACTCACGATCCAGGTCTGAGCGTCCGTTTCCTTTCCAGTTTGGTGCTACAGCGAATCAGGGTTACAGCTCTGCTCTGTCATCCAGGAATTTCCTGTGACTCTCTATTGTCTAGCCTTCCCCAGACTGCTAGGAATTGTCCGCTAGTCTCCTGTTCTGGGCCAGTGTTACTCTGTTGCCTAGTCTCTACCATACTGTGATGTGGGGCCTCCTTTCAGTCACCTACGGGTGATCTACCTATTGGGCTCACTCCATGCGTAGGGAGCTTCCATTGTTTGTGGCACTACTAGAGCCTGTTGGCGTTCCTGGTCTGTAGTATCAGTGCCCTCTGTGTTACAGCTTCACACGAACTCTGACCTGACCTGTGCCAGTTTTGTACCTTTGTTACTTGCTGGGGTGGGTTGTTGTGCTCCTTGTAACCTGACCTGTGCCAGTACAGTACCTTGGGTACCTGCTGGGCCTGAGTGGGTTACTACAATCCCTGTGACCTGACCTGTGTCAGCATCTATACCTCTGTATATACTGGACCTGTGTGGGATACTATTCATTTCTGTAGCCTGACCTGTGTCAGTATTGTGTATTGTATGTATTGGACCCGAGGGGGTCACATGATCATTGCATTGTTAATAAAACTGTGTTTTACCAAATCTTCTGTGTCTGAGTGTCTGATAAACCGTAACAGTCTGTGAGGTACTAGATGCATAAAAATATGGATAGAAAGAACTATCAATGGTCTAATGGGAGAAGTATAGTCTATGAAGAGTGAGCATTGCCCACTTATATAAATACTCTTCGGTAATCTGCTCGAATACATAAGCAATCAGCTGGTTAAGTCAATATAAACAATCCATAGCCAGTATAGGTGTGTTCTTACTTGACTACCACCAAGATATGGCTTGTCAGGGCATATAGCCCATTAGTGCAGGGCCCACTCCTGTTCAGCGATCTCTTCTGCCCATTACTGCTCTTATCAAAGCAAAGCTCCTGTCTGGGACTGACCCTAACTTATAAGTTGACGCACCAATCACTGTAACAAAAACAAGTGGCCATAACATCATTACTATGCTACAGGCTAGAAAGCCAGTCTCCTCCAAGACATATCACAAAATATGGTCCATGTCCTGTAAGTAGTGTGCAGATCAGGAGTATTGGTCGCAACTTTTCCACATACCGTTGTCTGATTTTCTTCAGGATGGTCTTCAGAAAGGGTCTGAACTTACTTCTCTTAAAGTTCAGATTTAATATCTTTGTCCTTTTCCAGAGGCATCTTCCCTTATTACCTGATGTGCAAACTTTTGTCTAAGAGATGGCTTATACCTACCCGGTCCTTCGGAATCCGACTTCTCCATGGGATTTGGGCCTGGATTTGGAGTAGTTCAAAAGGCTCCTTTTGAGCCCTGGCCTTTCGTTTCCCTATGTTTCTTGATGCTCAACACTGTCTTTCTCCTGGCTATTATGTCAGTTCAGCAGGTTGCTGAACTTCAGGCTTTACCTTGTATGCCTCCATTTCTAGTCCTCTACCGGATAGGTTTGATAGGTCTGAGTTTTACATTGTTATTCATTCACTTTGTCCACCTGCATCTCATAGACAGGAGTAGGAGCTTCATCTCTAGGACATGGTTAGGTGCTTAAAGTACTATGTTAATTGTACACAGCCTTTTCGGAGGTCCAATTCACTTTTTTGTCTTCCCAGAGGGCCCTCGTATGGCCAAGTCTGCATCTAAGGTAACAATGTTTTTTTGGAATAAGTTGACCATTCACAAGGCATATGTTGTCAGGAAGAATCCAGTGCCCTTTCCATGGCACATTCAGTGGGCATATTTTGGGTCTATAAAAATCAGGCCTCTGCTGAGCAGTTTTGTTCATTACTCCACACATTTGCCCATCACTACTGTGTTAACGTGTTGGCTTTGGATGAAGCCAACTTCGGCCAAAAGGTTAAACAGGCCATTGTGCTTGTGTTAGTGTGCGTCCTGACTTTCATTTGTCCAGGAACACATTGGTTTCTGTTCTTTGGTTTATAGTGTTGTGTCCGTTTACATCTTGAGGTTCATATTGTACCAGTTCATTCCTGTTAGGACCTGGACTGTGTATGGATGAGTTTCTCTCTTTCATGTAAAGAAAGCATTTAGTGGCTCAATAGGCATGTTTTTAGGGTACAAACATTATAGAAAATTGAGTGCTAAACCACTCTAGTCATGTCAGCCAATGTGCATGCCACGGGTTACCCCAGCCCTATGTTATAATTTCAAAAAGCTATCATGAATAAGTGTTGTGAATGTAAAACACATTGGCTGTACTAAATCTCTTGGACCTAGTGTTTGTAAGACTTGTATTAGTATGTCTCATGTATGTTTTAATACAGAAGAATAAAGAGGATTTTTACTTATTCCACCCTCATCTCTATGGTGCAGATCTTTGGGGTTTGTGGGTTTTTCCTCTTTCTCTCCTTAGAATCTTGGTGAATGCTTTGGTATATCCCCATGGTTCCTGTGTTCTACATAAGATGTAAAAGAGAATGGGATTTTTACATAAATACCAATAAATCCTTTTCTCTTAGTCTGGAAAAAAAACACTGGTTCAAGTCATGAACAGGGGTTAGGTTCAGGGAATTCCCTGTCTTTTTCAACTTGTTTTTCTTTTTTTTTCAGCTTTGCTATACATTAATACTAAACATGTTAAGGCTAGGGTACAGTGGATATATAAGACAGAGTCTTTGCTTCAGAGAGCTCTTTTGTCAGTGCCCTGCTCTCCTGAAGGAGGGGACTTTATCCTACGACTCCTATGTTCCACATGGACTAACAGAAAAGGATGTATTGGTGGGTACACAAAAATCTCTCCTCAGCAATTTTACATGTGAAGCAACACAGATTCTTGGTTTCATAAGTACTAGGGAAGAAGTATTGCATTAAGTGTCTCCATTCTGCTGAAATATTTTGGAAACAATAGAGGTAATATCATGGATATAACTTCTCTAGTGATATTACTTCTTCAGTTCCTATGTTATTCTATAGGGAAAATGCCCTCAGATCTCAAAAGCTTGAGAAATATTTTTACATTAGCTCTATAGAATAACATAGGAACTGGAGAAGATATATCACTGAAGAACTCATCTCCACTTAATCATGCCTTAGTGCATAACCCCTAATGTGTACACTGGACCCTGGAAGTCCTGCAACTCAATGTAATTACACTTAACCTTACATTACATTGTTAAAATGTTTTCACTGGTTACTAACACCTTGAACATATATAACAATGCATTGATATCCAATATTTATTATTTTTTGATGCAGACATTCTTAAACAGATCGTGCTTTAGCTTCATAGTTTTCTAATTTTTGTTTAAAGGACCACTAATACTAAACTTGCATTTTATATTTTGTGAAGCAGCATATTGTAACTATCAGGGAGAAATATGTGATGGTTTCTATACCTTGATGAAACATGTATTATAGCATGTAATGTGCTGTTTTTTAGCAGGCAGATTGAAGCTATTTTTTTCTGTTCTCTACACATCTAGTGCTGGAGACTGTACTGTTCTCGTGTGTGTTTGTGTGTTCCACTTGAGAAGTAACTGGATATGGCTTCAGTGTTTTTTTGTTTTGTTTTTGCTTTCCTCTGGATCAACAAGGGTGATATGGCATGGGCTGAACTTGCTGGATACACATGTCTTTTTTCAGCAACATCAATTATTTTGCTATGGATGTTACACAACTACGAAACACTTGCATATAAAATCAACCTGTGTTTATTAAAATGCAGGCTTGCAGAATGTATTTTCCTAGATCAACCCTTAATAAAACATGAAAATGGAAATGCAATGTATGGTGTAAGGAAAATAGATTAGTTCATATGTTCCATTGTCTGACATTCCCTTTATTTTTTTTATAAAAGGTCAACCAATAAACCTAGGTGACAATCACATTTCATGGGCCAGATTCTGTAAGGTAAGTTATAATTAAATATGGATTATTATTTGCATTGCTTGACAAGTCTTTATTACAAGCGCTATGTAACTTGTTTTCCATTCCCTGACTCAGAGGCCTTTGTGATAGATTGGACTAATACAAGGTTGTTCAAATCCCTTCTTTATGTAGCACTCAAACATATCTAGTACAAAAAGAAAAGAAAACCTTGCCAAAATAGCACTCAAACTAATCATTAGTATGATCCAAACCCATCTTTAAGTTAATTTAAAGGGATCGAGCTCTTAGTAGCCCGATACAGTGATCAGGTATTTTCTCTGATGGCAAGCCGTTTTTTTAATGCCCCGGTATTCTCAAATTTAGTTTAAATACTTGGCTCATATAAGACATTAGAGGTTCTAATTATCATCATTGACTAGATCTTAGAACCCAGTACAAGTCCATATTAGTTTGTTGTAAAAGCTTTTTGAGAGCTGGTAATAGGGTTTACATAGCCAATATCACGGTGGCAATATCTAATTCCTGTGCTTTCATTTAACCCTCTGTAGGTGTATCTGCCAAATATTCTTTTTAGTGGCATCACCAATATCCATCATTATTTCAAAATATGAGGTTACATAGGGTGTTACTATCTGACATATCTCGTTAGCACAGTATTCTCAAATGACAAACCGGTAACCTTTTGCCCTGGCGGTATATTATTTTTTCTGGTTTTTTTTTATTTAAATGAGTATTACAAGTTAATTTTTAATCCTTCATATACTTGGGGTCCAGATCACACTAATGATTAGTTTGAGTGCTATTTTGGCAGGGTTTTCTTTTCTTTTTGTACTTTGTATTCCTTCCCTGTAGCACCTTAGGTCGTCATAGTGTGTTTCAATACTGAACACAACTCAAGTTTACGACAGCGATCCCTGAGTGCACTGATAATCTTTTTTTGGTTCTCAAACATATCTAACCTGTTTAAACAGCGATGGGCATTTCAAATGTAAATTATATCCATATAACTATGTGGGACATCATTTGTTTAACAGAAGGATATTTTTAAGAATATGTCATTTATACAACACTGAATTATATCTGTGTTATTGTCTTGAATTGGTACTCTGTTGTAGTCTATAGCTGGAAAATTAATTTTCCCACCTCTCCAATTAATATATTAGCATAGTGTGAGGGAGTTGGGAAGAAAGATTTTTTTGTTGACTTGGTCAGCAAGTACTGATTTAGACACAGTAAACTATTAAAATAATAAAAGGCCAACACAACATACTGGTGATTTTGAAAGCTCTTTCAAAATCACCTATGTTGCAAGGTGATAGGTCCACTATAAAATGTATTGTTTTTCAGTGGTTTACTGTCTTTAAGGGAATGGGTTAAATAAACATCTAAGTAGTACTAGCCACTCAGCAGACCTTACTCTATTATAAGTATAATAAAAGCTACATTGCCAGAGTGTCCAACAAAGCATTGCATGGGTTAATCACCTCTTAACAATCCCCACCATACCTTGGAACTCTTTGGATCTGACTCAGGGTTTTATTCTTTATTTAAGTTCTCTCACGATCTGACCTAGAGACTCAGGGTTTTATACTTCATTTAATTTCCCTTTTAAATTTTCCCACTTCACTACCAGTTCCTGACACTCTCTACCCTTTTCTTCCCTCTCTTCTCCCATTTTCAGTGTAAACCCTGCCTTCCCTCCTCCCAATCCTGCCCACTCCACTTAAACCCTGGCCACTTTATGATGCAAATCTCACTATTTGGACA
This sequence comes from Rhinophrynus dorsalis, assembly GCA_037306005.1. Classification (NCBI taxonomy): domain Eukaryota; kingdom Metazoa; phylum Chordata; class Amphibia; order Anura; family Rhinophrynidae; genus Rhinophrynus; species Rhinophrynus dorsalis. The sequence goes on from CM074725.1 coordinate 122,914,140, forward strand.
CTGCCACCCTAAGCTCTTAGTGGACCTCTGGAGGCTAGGGACAAGAAGGTTCCCTAACATTCCCATTGGCCCCCTCCATTTTACATTCCTTAACCTCTCGTTTGCTATAATAGATGTAATACATTTTTATTAGGTCATGTTTTTCTTTACCCCCAGCCTGACTGGGAGATTTCAAAGAACTGTAGGAGGCAAATATAGTTTTGGATACCTTTTATTGGCTAATTAAGCAGATCTGCTTAGTTAGCCAATAAAAGGTATCAAAAACTATATATGCCTCCTGTATTTCTACGGCTAACACGGTACCAACTCTCATCTGTTCAAAGAACTGTAGCAGCCATCTGATATCAGGAGGGAAAAATTTTACATTCATTTTTCAGGGAAATGGAGCTCAGTTTGCAATAGCCATTGGATAATAATATTGAAAGGGAATTACACTCAAAGCACAGCAAAGCAAACATGAAGATTTGGGGAGCACAGGTTACGTTAGCTCAGCTCTCATCCACTTGTAGAGATATACTGTATCTTTCATACACATAAGATATACCTCTCATAGGGCACCAATTCTGGTAAAGACACTCCATCTAATGTTTCCACTACTTGAGAGGACAGTAGTAACTACAATCACATGTATTTGAAAGTACAAGTGACAGAGAACATGGTGAGGGAGCACTCCAGCAGTACATAAAACACATACTTTATTCATCCATTAAAAATAGAATATAAGCAGTGAAGGGAACATCTTGTATAATACACATCACCAACATAGTTCAAACACAGATAATAGCCATTTCATACTGTCCTGAGCTTCCACCAGGCAAGATAAAGAAGTAAAATACGAAGTAGGTGGGTAATAAAATCATATCCCACACTTCACAAAGCAATTGGTACGTAAAAATTACTTAATTCCATACATTCATAATATAAACCCCCCAGATAACTAAATAAAATGCCAGAACTTTACACTCATAGGACCAACAGATTCCAATTTATGTGTCCAATCACACTCAGTCCAAATCTGAGTGCTCCTCATCCATCTCTTGTGGCTACTTCTGATCATTTTAAAGGGATAGTAATGTCTTAATTAAATAAAAAGTAATATTGTAGTGCATAAAATAATAAATCCATCTGTGTTATTCCTATCTCTCAAACCTTTATGGTTTGAGAGATAAAGCATTCTAAAGTTTCCTCCTCCCCGATGAAAGCTGTAAAGCTGACAGATGGAGATCCGAGATGGCCGACTCGAGGGGGCTCTTCAGCAGAGTTGAAATAGCATGAATGAAAAATAAAAAAAATACTTCTTTGTAACAGTCTAAAAAGTGTGCTTGCAAACCAAGCACACTTTGTAGACTGTTCCAGTGAAGTATTTCTTTTTCATTTGCACTATTTCAGCTCTGCTAAAGAGCAGCCTGTCGGTCCTCGAACCAGGATCTCCTACTGTCAGCTTACAGCTAACGTCAGGAGAAGGGGAGGGAGAAGTGAACTTTAGAACGCTCTATCTCTCAAACCATAAAGGTTTGAGAGATAGGAATAGCACCAATGGATTTCTTATTTTCTGCACTACAATATTACTTTTTATATCATTAAGATATTACTAACCGTTTAAAACCATAAATCTCAATTGATTCAGTTTGCTGTTATGAAATACCTGTACAATAAGGATAATAAAGTTAGCCTGTATGATTTTTATTTTGTATTTCTGTTCTCTGGTCCTCAATTGATAGTTTCTTCTTTATACACATAGCTACAATCACACTATAATAGTTACTCAACAGTCAAAGAAACATTTATCCTATAAGTTTTACACATATGAATCAAAGTATCAGTAATCATTATCTGACTGCACATACAACATACTCCACACTCAGAATTCCCATTCTCATCAAGAAGTAATCAGTAGCTTTCTGGCAACTATAAAATACTAGTGTTAAAGCCCGTGTACACGGGCCAAGGTCTGGGTAATGTTAACCCTTTGAGTGCCATAGCAATGCATTGCGGACCCCTCTGGCACTCAAGGTTAAGAGGCCGCTACCTCACTGCTTCACGCGATGCAGTCCTGTGTCACCTCACGTGATGCAATCATGCGCAGTAGAGACTGCCAGAATGCAGGCAGTCTGTACTGCACATGACTGCCTGAACACGGGTAGTCTCTACTGCGCATAACTGCATCGTGACAAACATCCTAGCGAATTATTATATAGGATAAATGTGTGATCCTCATTTCTAAGGATGGGTGAAAATTTTTGCTTCAAACTGAAATCGACAAAAATGGCTCATTCCGCTTGGTGAAAAATTTCCCACGAAAAGTGCTGTTTTCCTGCTTTTTTTTTGCCTAGCTCATTGCATAGAAAAAGAAATCAATGGTAAGAAATGTTTTTCTCCACCACAGGAAAGTGTTCTCTACTTTTCTACAGCCATATATATATACAAGGCTGTCTGGCTCTCACAGCATGCCATTCTGTGTTTGTGAGAGGAGAGAGCAGCACGTTTTTGAACTAGAGAAGATAGGCAAATAAAGGGGAATTCAAGCTTAGTTTAGGGAGTTATTTAGGTAGGACATTTGTTCTCTGTATTAGGGGAGTCTGGGGGCAATTTGGGGAGGAGAAGGGAGGAAGGAGGTTGACTCAAAATACCACAAAATTTGGTGTGACTGACTGGCAAGACATAGACAGCTGGGGTCCACATTGCTTGCTGATTTTGCTTTTATTGTCTCTGTGCTGGGGAACTCTGAGGAAAGAAGTTGTTGATTTTGTTTCTTAGTTTTATATTATATATAAACAAATAAATATATTAGACAGCTGACTGGGAGCCTGATGTGAGCTCTGTTACTGAGGCAGACTTGATAGCCAGCAGACAACACTGAGAATTTTGTTGTGAGCCAAGGCAAGACATCACACTCCATCAGTTGTGTACTGTAGAGAGTAAAAACACACATAGTAGTTGACTAATGTCTAAATAAAAAAATTTTCTAAATAAATAAAATAAATAAATAAATGCACAAGGTGGAGCAGTGCAAGCATGTGTGCAATAAATGATGATTATCCCTCTCCTCCCGGGGTGGATGCAGTTTGTCAAGGTCCTACCAATCACACCACTCCAGTCCCCCACCACCACTACCATACACATCTGTCACATTGTAAGCTGTACTTTATTTTTTTAATCACTTGACATCATCATGAATATGTGCCAGTGTCACTTAAGCAGGAAGTAAATGTTGTGGGCACTCTACATACTAACACATTTTTCAAGGTATATGTTGCTGTAGGACTCACAACATTGTCTTCCAGCTACTTATTTCTCCACTACAGTCCTCAGAAGAAGTAATATTGTGCTGGGAAATGTTGCACCATATTAACCATATGAGAAAAATGGTTAGAATAGGAGAAAAATGTTTTGTAATAAGAGAAAAATGTATAGCATTGGCAAAAAATGTGTTAGACTAGGTGAAACGTGTTGGAATAGAGAAAAATCGTCAGTTTTTCGCAGAAAGTCATGCAGGAAATTTTTCTCACTTTTTGCCCACCCCTACTCATTTTCCTGGATAAGCAAGTCTAAAAATTCAATAGACAGTCCCCTAAAAAGTGCATAAACAGCATACCAATATTATTGTAGATGATATAAACAAGGCTCTTATGAGAACTCACTCATAGAGATCCCGTTCTGCTATTACCTTCAGTTTTATCTGCTTCTCTGGACATACCTCCTCCACTCCAGCTACCCCTATTTTCTGTCTGTCTCCAGACATTAGTAAATATGGTCAGCATTTCAGCAGATTTCGCCTCTCGACATTCTGATCTCGGCTTCTTTGGTTTAGGCTATATTTTTAACACGCTATTTTGCTGGTCACCATATAGATGATGACATTTAAATAGCATATCCCTTGTCTCTCAAGGACTAGAATTTTGATTTTATAGTCCATTACAGGAAGACCTGTTAGCTTCAAAATCAGCAGAGTACAACTAGGGATAAAACACACCTTGTTTTTACAGCTGTAGTTGTGAGTGTGTGTAAATAACACAGTATGCCAAGTTGTACCTGTCTGTTTATTTTGACTATATGATGTATTTATGTCTCTCTATGTAGTATCTGTCACTCAGTGTCAGTAGTGCATCAGGTTCAGGCACACTCACTCATTGAAATGCACCACTTGATAATGTAAATGGGGATAGCAGGCCATGCAACAATGTATCTTTATCACGGTGCCCGTGATTTGCTGCAGTTACTTGTCTGTCACCAGTAGGGGGCTTCTATTGGCTGTCTGCAGATAGCCCGCCTCTTATTGACTATTTAAACCTGGATTGGGCACCCTTTGAGTGCCCTTTCGTGTTGTTTCTGACCTTCTTGCTATCACTATGCTAGTGATAGCTGGGCCTGTGTTCCAGTGTTCCTGAGTTCCTGATCTCCTGTGTTCCTGAGTTCCTGATCTCTACTGTTCCAGTGTTTCCTGGATGCTGAGTTACTCCAGTCCTGGTTCCGGCCTAGTCTCTGGTGTTGCAGTTACTGCTGAACTTCTTCTTTGCTGTTTCCTGACCTGACTGATGGTTGCTGGTTCCTGTCATCTCATCACCTGTCTTCAGTATCCTGGCGACCTTCTGCCTGGTCGCGTTGGTGACATTGCTACAATTCTGTGTTGGTCCCAGCGTGCGGACGCTGGTTTACTCCTAAGCCTTGCGGCCATACTAAATCACTTGTTACACCAGTGTGCGGTCACTGGTTTGCTCCAAACCTATCAGCTATACAAATCTGTGTTGGTCCCTTTCTCAGTTATTTTGGTGGCCTTCCATGAGAAATGATTGTGCCGAATTTACGAATGCCTGTGCCACCTGCGCCCGCGCTAAGACCCCGAGACATCTCCCTGTGGGCTTGCTTCAACCGGTGCCTAATGGCGAACGCCCCTGGTCTCATGTTTCCATTGATTTTATGGGAGAGTTGCCTATGTCCAAGGGGTACTCCTTTATATTCATGGTGGTGGACAGGTTTTCTAAAATGGCTCATTTCGTGCCCCTCCGTGGTCTTCCTTCAGCGAAGGAATTGGCAATGGTGTTCGCCAGAGAAGTATTCCGGTTGCATGGAGTGCCTAGGGTACTGGTGTCTGACAGGGGGAGCCAGTTTGTGTCTAGATTTTGGAGGGCATTTTGCCAACAGATGGGCATACAGCTGTCCTTCTCCTCTGCCTACCATCCCCAGACCAATGGAGCCGCTGAACGAGCTAATCAGGGCTTGGAACAATTTCTCCGTTGTTTCGTTACTGACCATCATGATAATTGGTCCGACTTGTTGCCTTGGGCAGAGTTCGCCAGGAACTGTGCGGTCAATTCTTCATCTGGGAGCGCTCCGTTTCTGATTAATTACGGGTTCCAGCCCTGTTTGCTTCCAGACTCATTTCAGACGCAACAGATTCCAGCTCTGGATGAGCATATCGAGCAACTCCGTTCCACATGGGCACAAGTTTAGAGGGCACTTGGTCAGTCATTTCAGCGTCATCAGCGCCATGCTAATCGCAGAAGGCTTCCAGCGGTTTCCTTTCAGGTTGGGGATAGAGTATGGCTTTCCTCCAGAAATCTCAAGCTGCAGGTTCCGTCTAATAAGTTGGCTCCTCGGTTTATTGGTCCATACAGAGTTATTCGCAAAATTAACCCTGTCTCCTATGCACTAGACCTACCTGCATCCATGCGTATCCATAATGTGTTCCATGTGTCCCTTCTTAAGCCTCTGGTTTGCAATCGCTATACTACCACACCTGTGGTGCCAGGACCTGTTGAGGTCGAGGGCCAGGAGGAGTACGAGGTTCAGAGCATTATTGATTCCCGTAGGCTTAGAGGAAGGGTACAGTACCTGGTACATTGGAAAGGGTATGGTCCTGAGGATCGATCATGGGTGGATAGTATGGACCTTCATGCACCTAGGTTAACTAGGGCCTTTCATGCCAATTACCGCAGAAACCTAAACCCTATTCTAGGAGAGGGGGTCTTTGAAAGGGGGGTACTATCACGGTGCCCGTGATTTGCTGCAGTTACTTGTCTGTCACCAGTAGGGGGCTCCTATTGGCTGTCTGCAGATAGCCCGCCTCTTATTGACTATTTAAACCTGGATTGGGCACCCTTTGAGTGCCCTTTCGTGTTGTTTCTGACCTTCTTGCTATCACTATGCTAGTGATAGCTGGGCCTCTGTTCCAGTGTTCCTGAGTTCCTGATCTCCTGTGTTCCTGAGTTCCTGATCTCTACTGTTCCAGTGTTTCCTGGATGCTGAGTTACTCCAGTCCTGGTTCCGGCCTAGTCTCTGGTGTTGCAGTTACTGCTGAACTTCTTCTTTGCTGTTTCCTGACCTGACTGATGGTTGCTGGTTCCTGTCATCTCATCACCTGTCTTCAGTATCCTGGCGACCTTCTGCCTGGTCGCGTTGGTGACATTGCTACAATTCTGTGTTGGTCCCAGCGTGCGGACGCTGGTTTACTCCTAAGCCTTGCGGCCATACTAACTCACTTGTTACACCAGTGTGCGGTCACTGGTTTGCTCCAAAGCCTATCAGCTATACAAATCTGTGTTGGTCCCAGCGTGCGGACGCTGGTTTGCTCCTAGCCTTGCGGCTATACAAGCTCGCTTGTTACACCAGTGTGCGGTCACTGGTTTGCTCCAAAGCCTATCATCTTTACAAACCTGTGTTTGTCCCAGCGTGCGGACGCTGGTTTGCTCCTAGCCTTGCGGCTACACAAGCTCGCTTGTTACACCAGTGTGCGGTCACTGGTTTGCTCCAAAGCCTATCGGCTATACAATTCTGTGTTGGTCCCAGCGTGCGGACGCTGGTTTGCTCCAAAGCCTTGCTGCTTAACGATTCTGCTAATTTGCCAGTTTCATCTGACTGCTGCTACTATCTCTGGGCTGCCCTGCCCGGTATTGGTAAGGCCGGTAGAACCTTTTGCCACATTCCATCTGAGGTTGCCTTACCCGGTATTGGCAGGGCCGGTAGAGCCTACATTGTGTATCTATTGAGGCTGCCTTGCCCGGGAATTTGGTAAGGCCGGTAGAACCGTTATGCTATTCCATCTGCAGGTTGCCTTACCCGGTATTGGCAAGGCCGGTAGAGCCTAAAGACTGTCCTGTCCGGTATATTGACAGGACCGGTAGAGTCTGCCTTCTGTCTGTGCTATATTCTGTATATATATATATATGTATGTTATTGCCATCCTAAGTTATCAATTTATTATTTCAATAAAATTGATTTTTTACCTAAAACTTGTGTCTGAGAGTCATAATAAACCGTGACAATCTTCTTAAAATCAATCACATTTATTCAATAATATAAAAATCATACCTGCTTCCCAGATGTCTCCAAAAACAGAGAAAGCTTACTAACAGAGTGGGCAACGACAAGTTATTGATTAAAGTATCAATCAACGCGTTTCGCGCTTCTATAGCGCTTATTCATGATGGTCATGTCACGGTTCTATTGAACACTCAGACAATTGGGTAGGATAAAATTGAAAAGCTTTATTAGGCAATATAAAGCGCAACAAGGCCCTTCACGGGTCCAAACACTACAAACAGTAGTAAGAAAGTTTGACACAGGTCAGGGCATACAAATAGCAATACAATATAGGAGGCTCTACCGGCCTTACCAAATACCGGGTAAGGCAGCCTGGTAACTGGTGCAACAAGGAACAGAGGAGGCTCTACTGGCCTTACAGAATACCGGGTAAGGCAGCCAGGTATCTGGTGCAACAAGGAACAGAGGAAGCTCTACCGGCCTTACCGAATACCGGGTAAGGCAGCCTGGTTTCTGGTGCAACAAGGAACAGAGGAGGCTCTACCGTCCTTACCGAATACCGGGTAAGGCAGCCTTGCATCTGGTGCAACAAGGAACAGAGGAGGCTCTACCGGGTCACAGGCTGAGTAAGTGTAATGAGCTGACAACGGTAACCGCTAGTGACCGGATAGCACAGACTGGGTGTACGTAACGGAGGCCACAGAGAATCACAGGCTGAGCTTAGTATAATGGATTGGCAACGGTAACCGCTAGTGACCGGATAGCACAGTCTGGGTGTACGTAATGGAGGCCACAGAGAATCACAGGCTGAGCTTAGTGTAATGGATTGGCAACGGTAACCTCTAGTGAACGGATAGCACAGACTGGGTGTACGTAACGGAGGCCACAGAGAATCACAGGCTGAGCTTAGTGTAATGGATAGGCAACGGTACCCGGTAGTGACCGGATAGCACAGACTGGATGTACGTAACGGAGGCCACAGAGAATCACAGGCTGAGCTTAGAAATATGGATTGGCAACGGTAACCGCTAGTGACCGGATAGCACAGACTGGGTACACGTAACGGAGACCACAGAGATACAAAGGCAGCGAGTAGCTCAACCAGAGGCAACAATTATGAGAGGACTGACAATAATAGCGAGGCAACACAAGGAGCGTAAGTCAGTCAATGCCTGGATCAGTATCAGAGAGCGGAAGTCAGCCAGAGCCTGGATCGGTACACAAAGAGCGGTAGTCAGCCAAAGCCTGGATCGGTACACAGAGAGGTGGTAGTCAGCCAAAGCCTGGATCGGTACACAGGAGCGGTAGTCAGCCAAAGCCTGGATCGGTACACAGGAGTGGAACAGGAACAAGGTCAGACGAAAACCGGATCAACACGGAACAGGAGCACAGAATAACGTAAGGTCAGGAACACCACGAAAAGGCACCGGCCTAGTGACAGGAGGGCGTATATAAAGGCTAGCCCTGGGAGGGGCTAGCCAGCTAGCACCAATAAGAGACAGCCAAACACAAACCCGGAAGTAAGAATGTCGCACAGAGAATCACGGGCACCGTGATAGTACCCCTCTCTCAAAGACCACCCTCCTGCCTTGAGGGGGTCTGGGTTTGCTAGGAAACTTGGCTTGGAATCTGCACAACAGAATTGGAGCATGAATATCCGAGTGGTTAAAACATGAACGTTCCTCTGGACCATAACCCTTCCAATGCACCAAGTATTGGACCTGGCCACGGAATCTACGAGAGTCCAGAACACCTTGCACCTCATATTCATCATGATCATGTATGCGCACAGGACCAGGGACAGCAGGAGTGGTAGTATAGCGGTTGCACACCAATGGCTTAAGGAGTGACACATGGAACACATTATGTATTCTCATGGAAGCTGGTAATTCCAACACATAGGAGACAGTGTAACTCAATGGAGCACCCGGAACGGACCCACAAACAGGGGAGAAAACTTGAGACAAGGAACTTGCAACCTGAGATTCTTTGAGGATAACCAGACCCGGTCCCCCACCTGGAATACAGGAGCCGGCAGGCGTCTGTTATTGGCATGCCGCTGGGCACGTGCAAAAGACTCACGTAGGGTATTCTGGACCTGTGCCCATGTGGAGCGGAGCTGCCTAATATGCTCATCCAGAGCCGGAATCTACTGTGCCTGAAAGTTATCTGGGAGCAAGCATGGTTGAAACCCGTAATTGATCAGGAAGGGTGAGCTCCCAGATGTGCTGCACACCGCACAGTTCCTGGCAAACTCTGCCCACGGCAACAAGTCAGCCCAATTGTCGTGATGATTGGAAATGAAACAATGCAAGAACTGCTCCAATCCCTGGTTGGCACGTTCAGCTGCCCCATTGGTCTGGGGATGATATGCCGAGGAAAATTACAACCAAATCCCCATCTGTTCACAAAAGGCCCTCCAGAATCTCGAGACGAATTGACTCCCACGATCCGAGACCAGCACCTTGGGTACCCTGTGGAGTCGGAATACCTCCCTGGCAATTGCCAGCTCCTTAGCAGATGGCAAGACAGGGAGTGGCACAAAATTAGCCATTTTCGAGAACCTGTCAACTATCATTAGGATTACAGTAAACCCTCTGGAGGCCAGCAGTTTTCCCAAGAAATCAATAGATACGTGTGACCAAGGCCGGTCCCCATTAGGAACAGTCTGTAAGAGACCCACAGGAAGATATCTGGGGACCTTGGAATGGGCTCAAGTGGCACAGGCTGCTGTAAATGCCGCACAGTCATCCCTCATGCCAGGCCACCAAAACATACGAGACAATGACCAAATCAATTGATTCTTCCCAACATGACCAGCCGCCGGGGAGGAGTGGTAGGTATCCATTAGTTTAGCCCGAAAAGGCTCGGCCACAAAGCACTTGCCCACAGGTTTCTCTGGAGGGGCATTAGCCTGGGATGCCAAGATCTCCTCCCCTAAGGGAGAGTTGATACTGGTTAGTAGGGTGGCAAGTATATGGTTCGGAGGAGTAATAGGCACAGGTATAGAGTCAGCTTCAGGATCCAAGCCAAAGTGTCTGGATAAGGCATCAGCACGTACATTCTTAGTACCAGGCAAGTAAGAGACAATGAAATTAAAACGAGACAAAAATAGTGCCCATCTCGCTTGCCTCGGGGAAAGCCTTTTAGCTTCTGAGAGATACATGAGATTTTTATGATCAGTCAGAATCAAAATTGCTACCTTAGTGCCCTCCAACAAATGTCGCCACTCACGTAAGGCCAGAATAATCGCTAGGAGTTCCCGGTCTCCAATGTCATAAAGACTCTGTGCTTTGGTTAACTTTCTCGAAAAGAACCCACATGGTCTCAAAGTCTTATCAGGACCTGGTTCTTGGCCCAAGACTGCCCCGACTCCAGTCTCAGAAGCATCCACCTCTAAAGTAAATGGCAACCCAGGAATAGGATGCGACAGAACTGGAGCAGTAGAAAATGCCAATTTTAGCATCTCAAATGCTTTAATTGCCTCTGGGGACCATTCAGAGGCGGAGGCACCCTTGTGGGTCATATCGGTGAGTGGCTTGACAATACTGGAATAGTTGCAAATAAATTTCCTATAATAATTCGCAAATCCTAGAAATCGCTGTAAGGTTTTGAGGCCCGTGGGCCGCGGCCACTGTTGTACAGCTGCAAGCTTGTCCTTATCCATAGCAAAGCCCTCTTTAGAGATCACATACCCCAAAAAGCCACACTGGACCTATGGAACTTGCACTTCTCGAGTTTGCAATACAGCTTGTTCTCCCTTAATTTCTGCAAAACTGCAGAGACATGCCCATGGTGAGTCTCCAGGTCAGGAGAGTAAATCAAAATGTCGTTAGGTACACGGCCACAGAGGATTGTAAAAAATCTTGTAGGACGTCATTAATCAATTCTTGAAATACCGGCGGGGCATTGCACAGACCAAATGGCATAACTAAATACTCGTAATGCCCCATACGAGTATTGAAAGCTGTTTTCCACTCATCACCGTCCTTAATCCGAACTAAATTATACGCCGCCCTCAGGTCCAGTTTGGTAAAAATGGAAGCGCCCTTTAAACAATCAAACAATTCAGTGATGAGTGGAATGGGATAGGCGTTCTTTATCATTATTTTGTTAAGACCCCTATAATCAATACAGGGTCAAAGTTCCCCGTCCTTCTTTTTAACAAAAAGAATCCAGCCCCCGCGGGCGAGGAAGACTTTCGTATAATACCCCGAGCCAGGGCGTCACTGATATACTCCTCCATGGCTCTGTTTTTGTCACTAGACAATGGGTATGTCCTACCCTTCGGGGGCATAGCGCCTGGCACAAGATCAATAGCACAATCGTAGGGACGATGTACCGGCAAAGTGCTAGCCTCAGCCTTACTGAACACATCGCTGAATGATTGGTATTCCAGCGGTAAGGAGGGAGAGGTACGCAAGATTTTGGTAGGCTAACTCAGACAGTGGGTTTTACAGTGTTCAGACCATGACAATACTTCACAATTTCTCCAGTCCAGTCTGGGATTATGCTTATGCAGCCATGGGAACCCCAAAATGACCTCAAAATGGGGGGACTGGATAATCTGGAATTGTAGGGTCTCTTTGTGAAGATCTCCAATGCACACAGATAAAGGACATGTCTCCTGCATGACTTGAGGTGGTACCAGCGGCCTTCCATCAATGGCCTCAATGTTGAGCGGAGAGTCTCTGCTTACTAACGGAATGTTATGCATCATCACAAAATTCTTGTCTATAAAGTACCCGGCTGCGCCAGAATCAATTAGAGCAGGCGTCTTGGCAGACTCAGAAGCCCAAGAGATCATAATGTCAATCACAGGTTTGCTTAACATGCTTTCTGGGGACTGGTATATGCCACCTAGGATCTGTCCCCCATATGACCCTAGGGGCTCGATTTAAAGGCAGCCGTTAACCAAAAAAATCACTAACGGGTGCGTTAAGTGTCATGTTGCAATTCAAAGATCCATCTAAACAACAGCTAACGGCAGTTTCACAATTCCTACGGCCGATACACTTACGTGCATTCAGACGCATGGAACAACATACCCCAGAGCTATTCAAAGGCTTGCGGTACTGATAACGGCTGAAAAAAAGACACACCTAACGGCTAAAAGTTAAGACCCACTTCTCACACACGTTAGACACTTAACGGCCAAAACTAAACACCCGTTACAGAGGAAAACACACAAAAGGCTTACCGCACAACCATGTAAATGGGAAAATTAACCCGTGCAATGCCAAAACAACACAAAAACATGCACACACAACACAAATCACTACACACAAAACAACAACCAACAGCACAGGAACAATGACACACAAAAAAACAACAACACAACATGGCACAGAACAATGGGGGTCATCACACAAAGCGGACCCTGCAAATACAAGCTCACCTGGGAAACATCAACACGCGACCTGCACCCCACAACTGCACGCCCGCAAATGGCACACACAAAACAAGCACAACACACCACATCTTATAACACACACACACACCTGCAAACACTTACCTGGACACAAACAACTCACCATTGGTCAGCACTCACCTCATCACCACACCTACACAACGCCCTAGCAAGTACTTAAAGGGACAACTCAACACACTCACTTGTGGCTTGTTTTCCACTCAGGGAGGGAGAGAGAGAGATAGACAGAGAGAGAGAGACAGATAGATAGATACAGATAGATAGAGACAGATAGAGAGAGCAAACAGTATGTTGGGTTACATATTGTTGCGAAGACTGCGTAGAAGGCGTGCAAGGGAGAGAGCTAGGGAACATCAGCAAACCCCAAGCACGCCTCATCAACAGCCTTCACCTGTTGCAAGTGAGGAGGCTCTGGCTCACCAGCCACACAGGAGTCCATCCCCACCTGGAGGGCACAGGATGTATAGACGACCACCAAGGCCCAGGGTATACCGCCAAAGGGTCACACTCTTTGGAATGGCTGATGACGAGGTCATTGATCGCTACAGGTTGAGGCCTGACAGCATCATTGCCTTGTATGAGGTCATCAAGGAGCAGGTGGATCCCATCTACATCCACAACCATGCCCTAACTGGCCTGCAGAAACTACTCTGTGCCATACACTTCATGGCAAGCGGGGCCTTCCAGTCCACTGAGGGTTACGCATCTGGCATGTCACAGGCCACATTCTCCAGAGTGCTGGCCCAGGTCCTGCCAGCCCTCAAAAGCAAGGCCAGTACCCATATACATTTTCCCACCACCGACATGGACTGGATACACGTCAAGCAGGCCTTTTACGCAAAGGGAGGCATGCCCAGGGTCATGGGTGCTATAGATTGCACCCATGTCCGGATTAAGGCCCCAGCACGTGACGCACAGATATTCATCAACAGGAAGAACTTCCACTCCATCAACGTGCAGATGGTGTGTGACAGCAACATGAGGATCATGAATGTCTGTGCAAAATATCCTGGCAGCACACATGATGCATACATTCTACAAAACTCCTCAGTCCACAGAGATTTTGAGAATGGAACCTTTACAGGGGGATGGCTACTGGGTGAGTTCACAAAACAAAATCACACCACATACACAGGCGTACACACCACTCAGCTCAGCATGCACCTGACCCACACCTACTACGTCCACCACACAAAACATCATTCACACAACATGTGCTCCCTGTTTCACCATGTCACTCACATTACACAGGTGATGCTGGCTATGGATGCAAGTCCTGGCTACTGACCCCTCTGGCCAATCCCCAAACACATGCCCAGGAAAGCTACAACCAGGCTCATGCCAGAACCAGGAATGCTATTGAGCGGACATTTGGGCTCCTCAAGTCAAGATTCCGATGTCTGGACCACTCTGGGGGAGCACTGCAGTATGCACCGGCTAAGGTGTGTGACATCATTGTGGCGTGCGCAATACTGCACAATATCGCAGTGGACACCAGGCTGCTGGAGCACATCCCGGACCCCCCCATACAGGAAGTGGCCATGGACATCGGGCATGTGGAGGAGACCATGAGAGGGGCACAGATCAGAGACAGGCTCATCACGGAATACTTCACCTGTGAGTATAACACAGGCATGCAAACAATCCATGCAAGTCCCCCAGCAGTCCTGTGACACTAACCACACTGCACATTTTGTTCTGTCTCACCCCACAGGAACAGTGACACAGCACTGCACTGGCAGTGGACGTGGAAAATTGTGTGTGTGGACTCAACAACCATCCTCCATTCCACTCTCCACGTTGACATACAGACCCCAAGGATATCACGCACACCCCCAGGAGAAACAAGGTACAACATATTACCCATGTTCATCACCTTACACGGCTTGATTGACAGCAACTAACTGGATATGCCATGATTAGAGCCTGAACAACCATGCTAGCCCAGTAGTGAAAGAGTATTATCTAATGATTTGCATGAGAAGGGACATCAGACTCAATATGGGACCTGTACTGTGCTACAGCTGAGAAGAGCAGCACAGGGGTGGATGTACAGTGGTATGGGCACACAATGTAGAGGTCATGAGACATAGATCAGATTACCACGGACTCCATGCAGACCTGTGAGTGTGCAGACGTATGTGGCCCTGACATGAATACACACATCAACAAATGTGTCCTAACAGTTCCATGGAACAAATGACATTGGGCTGCCACTGTCACTTTCACAGTGGCAGCACAATGTCATTACTTCCATGGAGCTCTCAGAACACTTGTTAATGTGTGTATACATGTCAGGGGCACATATCCCTAGGACTGATGCACATGTCCTTAGTTCCCCACAGAATTGGTTACAGATGAGTACACAACACATTGTCAAGCAATGGTTTGTGCACTCACCTGTAACTGTGAAAACTGAGGGGATGAAAAAGACTAAATTGTTGTTGCTTGATGATCAGTTCAGGTCTACTGCTCCAAATCCTGTCCTCTTGTCCCGCAGGCATCCGTAACATGATCCATCCTTGAACTGAAGATCTTCCATGTGACTGGATTGATGTCTTGACAACACCTTCATGAAGATCACCCCTTGCTGTTTATGGTGATGTTGTTGGTGATGCAAAGTTTGACCTGAGGTTCACACAAACCTCTACTGGAACATTCTCATAGAGACACAGAAAACACTAATTCTTGAGTGTTTTAACCTGTACAGTCAGGATGCTCAGCTACAGAGTTGTCAAACCTCATGGACAACACATGAGCAGGGCAGCAGTGTTACTGAAGTATTACAATTTAGTTTCAAAGTACATTTAGTGTTCTCATACAGGTGTTCAATGCATATAGGCAATACACACACAAAACACATGTACATTCTAATGTACTTTGAGACACAATAAAGATGAACCATCACCATTCTATCTGTGTCTGTAGGAGGATATATTTGAGAACACATATGTCAATGTGTTACCACACCCAGGGTAGAGTATGCCCCATACATGGAAAGGCAACACCCACATCACAGGAGTCCACCACTTGTTTGCCAGTGACTGGACTCTGTGATGTATCCATGCAAACAGATGATGGTGGCAGTGATGCACCAATGTGTTGTGGGAGTGATGAAGAGGTGATACAGGGGACATACTTCCACAGTGAATACCTGTCCACAGTATCTGTATTGCTCAGTATAATCCATGTTCGGAGATTTTGCTCCACTTTGACATATCTCAGTACATGGGCTAACGAACAACCAGACTAAGTGGACATGTGTTATCACTGGTGAAGTCTGTTACACCCTTAGGGAAACAGCAACTCAACTTACAGGAGACCCCAATGCTCAGCCCAGGATATCAATGTGTGTGCTACACGTTGAAATCCTACGTTAAAAACATTGGCTTCTCCAGTAAGTCAGTTGCACAATGAGTGTGTGAATCCAAGACAACATGGATACATGTCCCATTTATCTATCCTGCTTATAATGTCCCTGCTAAATCACAGAGCTGTTTGTCTGGTTATCCCATTAACCCACTGAGTGCAAGAGTGGTCCCCAACGCATTTCTTGACAATGCGTTGTCTACCACTCTGGCACTCAAAGGGTTAAACACAGCACATGATGTAGACAAATGTTCAGTGTTGTACAATTTGTTGTGCTAAGGGGTATGTTTTGTTGTTCAAATTCAACACACAACACCGCCATATAACACAGTGGTGTAATATGGCTCCAGGGATGTATTACAAGTTGAATTTGTACAACGGTGTGTGTGTGAACCCATGTTGTAGCATCCCACTAACATTTCACATAGGCAGAGGTTGTGTTCACTGCATTGTATGGCAATGCATTGGAGACAACCCTGCCACCCAATCCATAACTGAAGACACAACAGATCAGACTGGAGTTAAAAAAAAAATGTTTTCTTTATTGAGGGGAAACTTAACAGGTTGGGCCTTTCATTTTTTCTTCTTTGGGTGGGGGGCCTTAGCCTGGGTGCCAGAGGTGGATGCCCTTGTGGATCTCCTGGTAACCCTCTGCCCCCTAGGTGTTGCTTCAGGGGTAACACTAGAGGGGGTGGTGGTTGCAGTAGACCCCTCAGTGGAACGCAAGTTCTCCCTCTCCATCCTCAGGTTCTCCCTGCGGTTTATCTCCCTCAGCTCCACAAGGACCTGTGTTAACATGTCCATCACACCAGTCCTGAGCTGCTGGAGTAGTGTATTCCCCCTGGACACCTCCGACTCCAAACCTTGGATCCTGCTCTCCAATTGGACAATGTTCCTCCTGGATTGCCTCCTGCTCCTGGTGATATTGCTGTCAGTACTCCTGCTCGACCGGAGTAGTCTCCTCTGAAGGGCCATACACTCCGCCTCCATCCCTGTGAGGCGTGCGGTGCTGGAGGTGGATGTGCCCGGTGTCCCTGGTGCTGCTGTTTCTTCCTCTGCTGCTGAGGGTGCTGTTTCTTCCTCTGCTGCTGAGGGTGCTGTTTCTTCCTCTGCTGCTGAGGGTGCTGTTTCTTCCTCTGCTGCTGAGGGTGCTGTTTCCTCCTCTGCTGCTGAGGGTGCTGTTTCCTCCTCTGCTGGAGGTGCTGTTTCCTCCTCTGCTGGAGGTGCTGTTTCCTCTGCTGCTGAGGGTGCTGTTTCTTCCTCTGCTGCTGAGGGTGCTGTTTCCTCCTCTGCTGCTGAGGGTGCTGTTTCCTCCTCTGCTGGAGGTGCTGTTTCCTCCTCTGCTGGAGGTGCTGTTTCCTCCTCTGCTGGAGGTGCTGTTTCCTCTGCTGCTGGAGGTGCTGTTTCCTCTGCTGCTGGAGGTGCTGTATCCTCTGCTGCTGCTGAGGGTGCTGTGGCTGCTGTTGGAGTGGCTGGTGCAGATGATGGGCATATGCCCACCACATCAAGTGATGCAGAGCTGCCCAGAGATGTGTGTGCTGGTGGAGGTGTGAATATGTCCCTGGGTAGGGGGCGCTGGGGCTCACCAATCAGGCCCAGGTGTGTGTAGTCCAGTGGCCAAGGGTCATATGGTGGCCACTGATAGGTGGTGGGACCCCACCTTGGATCATACCTTGGGGCATGCTGTGGAGCCATCCAGGAGGGTGGGTTGATCTGGGAGGCATATGGCCCATATTGGGTGTTGGCCACTGTCCCTGGCAGCCATTGCCTCCCTGGCGGTGGTGGTGCTGCTGATGGAGGGTAGTAGCTGGTGGAGGTGGATGGATGTGTCCACCTCTCCTCCTGTGGCATCCAGCCACTGTACTGGGGAGGTGCAGCTGGAAAGGGTGGTGCAGCCTGTGGTGGTGCAGCTGGAAGGGGTGGTGCAGCCTGTGGTGGTGCAGCTGGAAGGGGTGGTGCAGCATGTGGTGGTGCAGCTGGAAAGGGTGGTGCAGCCTGTGGTGGTGCAGCTGGAAGGGGTGGTGCAGCCTGGGGTGGTGCAGTAGGTGGTGATGCAGCCTGTGTTGGAGGGGATGGTGATGGTGGGTAAGGTGACCACCGGCTGGTCCCCTCCTCTGTGTCCTCCTCACTGGGGGGTGACATAGCCTCCTCCACTGTCTCCTGCTGGGCTTGACGGCCGTAAGCTGTGTGGAGGAAGAAGATGTTGTGATTAGTGACCTTAGCCATATGTTTGTGGAGACAATTCTACTTTGATATGTGGGGAAGAAAAATATATGTGTTTGTGTTAATCCCCCTGGGTAAACAAGGGTACTCCCACTGCTGAAAGGTGTTGTTTGAGTTATTACGGGTGAAGGTTTCATTTTGAGGTGCAATATCACAGTGTCCAGAAATAGTACAGTGGGGCTGTTGCTACACCCTCCCATGTAGATATCTGGTCCCTGTCCCAGAGCTGTCCATATGATTGTGTAGTAACAGCACCACTGTACAATATCAGGCCACTGGGATATTGCCCCTGACATATCCATGTCTGAGCTGTGATACCTTTTGCATCAACACACCTTTCAGCAGTACGAATACCATTGTTTAACTCGGGGGGGGGGGGAATCCAACAACATATATTTGTCTTCACAACTTGTAGGGATGGCTATCCCTCCAGGGGGGTGGCAAAGGTTAAGTCCACCTTGATGTCAGATTGTAGACATTGTGGGAACAGATGTTGTTCTCTGTTAGTCCTATCCCTCCTACCCTCATGGTTGTTCAGATAATGCTCTATGTGACGGATGTAGATTTCAGTCATTTGTCCACACGAGGGATTTTCAGCAGAGACAAAATCAACCCATTTAGAGAACAATACTTAATTGGAATGGTGTACAGGGTGTGCATGATTTACAAGCACACTCTGTGGACCATTCCAAAGAGGTATTTCTCTCTATATGTTGTGACTTTGGCTCTGCTGAAGAGCCTCCGTGTGGTCAAATGATGGATATTTTCACCTGTCACATGGAGCAATATCTGTATAACCATGAGTGTTGGAGGGATGGGACTTAGATCAAGACACATCTGTTAACGATGGCAATGATATGACATCATGATGACATTACCCATTGCTATCCCATTACAGTGACACACAAGTAGAAATGGTGATATATGTATGTGGATATGTACCCTTCATATGGATGGAGTAATATCCTTCCAAGATGTGATGCCAGAGAGCATTTCATTAGGTGTGATTGCCTTACTGGCTATATATGTGCACCCATCCAACAAGACATTGTATTGATATGATGGATATGAACATACCTCGTATATCCCATCTACGTAGGGTGTGATATACTATGTATGTGTATTTGGATGGTAGCAATGTAGGTTGATATGTGATGGGTGCACATATCTGGCCAGTAAGGCAATCACATCCAGTGAAGTGATCTCTGTGTTCACATCATGTTGGAACATATTTAGTAACATTTGAATCCTAAGGGCAACAATCCAGCCAGTAGTGAGGGATATCTTTGATTGAGGCCTGTATTTTTGTCTGTGTATGAGCCCATCCATCCTTCTGTGTGAGGCAACCGTACTCAGTCCTAGATATCCATCAGTCATGGCCTGTTGGTGACCAAGGTACAATGTTTGCTATTTGTTTCCCATATGTATCCTGCATAGCGATGCTGGTGTACCATCGATCCATGGCATCAGCACCCCTGTGGATCCATGTGGGAATCAGATATGGGATATGTCATTTCAAGTCAGAGTAAATGATTGCAGCCACAACACCAATGCCTACTTTTTCCAGCTTGAATTCTGTAAAATAGTTTTCGGCCTGTGTGTTGCACCTACGAGCATTTATTCTGTGTGACACTGTGATGTGTGATCTGATGCCCCCTTTTGTGATTCAGTAAGCGGTGATGTTGAACTGATGAAATGAACATGATGGTGACTTCTCCAGTGATCTCCTTTCCCCATTTCTAGTGTTTTCCATGGAGTCTGTACAATGGGACCCTATGAACTTGATTCTTGTTTTGGCATATTCTCCATGGACTAACACTGGTACTGGTGAAGTGAGGGTGTGTGAGGGTTACTTTGTGTCCACCATGTGTTTGTCACCGCTTAGTGAATGTCCCCTGTGTGGCATGTGATCGTTGTCCTATTGACTTGTTTGTTGTCAGGTTAACCCCTTGAGTCCCAGAGGGGTTGCCAATGCATTGTTGATCGATGCATTGATGATCCCTCTAGCACTCAAGGGGTTAGGGAGGGGGTGGGGACATGGGTGACATTGTGTGTGAACAGTGATGATCTATGACAGACGACAATTTGAAAATGAAGGTTTGTGTATTGTGTGTAATGAGCACAGCGACAGGAGGGTTGAAGTAGGACTTTGACAGGTTTGTCCCAAGTTGGACGTTGCCATTTGTCCAGGTGTTGTGTCCTTTTTTTAACCCTCATGGTGCTGTGTTGGTGCAGTTGTATGGCTGAGTGATGGGCATGTGTTGAGGTGTGAGTGTGTGTGCAGCTGGTGTTGGTTGCTGTAGTGTGTTGTTCTGTAGTGTTGCACTTACCGGTAGTGTGGAGGCTCCTCTCATCCCCAGTGTCAGTTCCTCCCACGACCCCCTCGATCATGGTCGGGGACATGTTCTGCCGCACCATCTCCTCCCAGCCGCAGAATGTGATGGGCACAGATGGGCCACCTCCGGTGCCTCGGGCTTGCTTGGCCATGTCAGACATCTTGTTCTTGACCACCCTCCGGCAGTCGCCCCATCTCTTCTTCACAGACTCCACGTCCCGTCTGCATGTTGCCACCGCGTTCACCCGGCTGCAGATCTGATTCCAGGCTGCCTTCCTCCGCGCTGCCAGGCCAGGGACCTTTGCCGTCGGGTGGAGAACACTCTGCCTCTCCAGGACAGCTTCCACAAGAGCCGTGTTCTCTTCCTCACTATATCTGGGATCCCTGATCCTGCCCTCATCAGCTCCGGCATGGGAGGATTCAGAGCCGGAGTGCCCTGCCTGGTCTGACCCTGCCTGTGTGGGGTGCTCCCCAGGAACTACCCCTCGTCCCACTGCAGGTTCTGTCCCTGTCCTGCGTGTTCCTGCTCTTGTGGGCCTGGTCCCCCTCCGCCCTGCGGATCTCCCTCTCCCACCCCTGCTCTGCTGAGGGATCCCCTCCTGAGCTTCTTCCTCCTCCACTACTCTCCCCATCCCTCTCTCCTGTCCTCCTCTCCTTGCCATCACTCACCCAGTCACACCCAGGCACTCCCACAGGCCCTCACAGACACACTCGATCCAGTCACTCTCTGTCACACACTTTCACTCCCAGATTCACACTGTCAAAATAAAAAGTAAAATGTGTAAGGTGTTATAAAATAAAAGGACTATGTGTATGTATGTGTATGTGTTTGTATGTGTGTATGTAATATGTGCAAAGGTGTGCTATGTGTCGTATTCTGTGCAATGCTCTCCTCTCTCCAAACTCCAAACCTCCTCTACCTCCAATGAACGCTCCTGTCTCCCTCTCTCTAATGACTATCCTCCGCTCCTGGGTCCTGATATCTGGCTCTGAAGAACTCGATAACAGACAGTGTGTGGCGGTTATTTTTGGGTATATATAGGTGTATTTGAAGTTATTTGATACATTGGGGCTTTGGGATTGGATGTGTGTTTGAATTTGTTTTGGCATCAATCATGGTTGCTTGACAACGGCAGCCGTTATGTTACATGTTGTTTGGAGCTCAGTTATCGTGTGATTTGTCCGCCCGTTGTGCATTAACATGAGCGACAACGGGTTTTGTGTTACGTGTTTTTTGTGTGCCTACGCTCGATAGCTATTCTTGTAGAGTAGCTATTGAATCTGCCGTAACTCCTGTATTATTTGCGAGCGATGTGCCTTTTTCACTTAGCGGCTGGTTTAACGGCTGCCTTTAAATCTAGCCCTAGGTGCGCTCGTTTCCCGGTCGCACGGGATAAGTTTTTAGCAAATGACCTGCCTTGCCACAGTACAGGCATAGCCCTTGTCTGCGACGGAAGAAGCACTCTTGCTTGGACAATCGTGTAAACCCCACTTGCATAGGTTCCGTGCTCCCTATAGCAGAACCCGGAGGTGTGGGAGGAGAGGGAGGCATGGGTGGGAAATTAACCCTGGTGCCAGATTCGTCAGTGGATCTTGCCCTACGATCCTTGTAAAGACTCCTCTCCCTTATACGGGAGTCAATCAGAATAGTGTACTCAATGAAATCGTCTAGACCCACTGGTAGATTTTTGGCCACAATTTTGTCTTTAATTTTATCGTCGAGTCCTTGGGCAAATGCAGCAACAAGCGCCTCATCGTTCCAGCCTACCTCTGCTGCAAGTGTACGAAATTCAATGGCAAACTCAGAAACACTACGTGTGCCTTGCTGGATTCTCATAAGGCGCTTGGCAGCAGAGGTGGCACGCCCTGGAACCTCGAACACACTGCAGAAGGCCCTTACAAATTCGGCAAAATTAGTAGTAATTGGTTTACCAGTCTCCTAAATTGGATTTGCCCAGGCTAGGGCCTTGCCCGTGAGTAGTGAGATAATAAATCCCACCTTGCTTCTTTCACTGGGAAACGCCTCTGGCACTAGTTCAAGAAAAATCTCCAGTTGGTTCAAGAACCCAGGGCAAAGTGTTGGCTCCCCATCATATCTCAAAGGCAGTGGAGCTGTAGCGGAGAGCCCTCTAGAGGAAGAGCTGGGTACACTAGCCTGTGCCAATGGTGCCGGAACTGGAGTGGCCACCAAAGATTGTACAGGTCTCTCGAGACAAGCAGTGCTTGTCTGAATAGCCATAGACAGTTGGTCTAACCGTTGTTCCTGAGCGTCCAATCTCCAAAGGAGATTCTGGGAACTACCCTCACCAGCCTTGTCTGAGGTCATGGCCCTTTCGTACTGTCACGGTTTTATTGAACACTCAGACAATTGGGTAGGATAAAATAGAAAACTTTATTAGGCAATATAAAGCGCAACAAGAGCCTTCACAGGTCCAAACTCTACAAACAGCAGTAAGAAAGTTTGACACAGGTCAGAGCATACAAACAGCAATACAATACAGGAGGCTCTACCAGCCTTACCAAATAATGGGTAAGGCAGCATGGTAACTGGTGCGACAAGGACAGAGGAGGCTCTACCGGCCTTACCGAATACCGGGTAAGGCAGCCTGGTAACTGATGCAACAAGGAACAGAGGAGGCTCTACCGGCCTTACCGAATACCGGGAAAGGCAGCCTGGTATCTGGTGCAACAAGGAACAGAGGAGGCTCTACCAGCCTTACCGAATACCGGGTAAGGCAGCATGGTTTCTGGTGCAACAAGGAACAGAGGAGGCTCTACCAGCCTTACCGAATACCGGGTAAGGCAGCCTGGTATCTGGTGCAACAAGGAACGTAGAAGGCTCTACCAGGTCACAGGCTGATTGAGTGTAATGAGCTGACAACGGTAACCGTTAGTGACCAGATAGCACAGACTGGGTGTACGTAATGGAGGTCACAGAGAATCACAGGCTGAGCTTAGTATAATGAATTGGCAACGGTAACAGCTAGTGACCGAATAGCACAGACTGGGTGTACGTAACGGAGGCCACAGAGAATCACAGGCTGAGCTTAGTGTAATGGATTGGCAACAGTAACCACTAGTGACTGGATAGCACAGACTGGGTGTACATAACGGAGGCCACAGAGAATCACAGGCTGAGCTTAGAAATATGGATTGGCAAGTAACAAATAGTGACCGGATAGCACAGACTGGGTGTACGTAACGGAGGCCACAGAGATACACAGGCAGCGAGTAGCTCAACCAGAGGCAACAATTATGAGAGGACTGACAATAATAGCGAGGCAACACAAGGAGCGTAAGTCAGTCAATGCCTGGATCAGTATCAGAGAGCGGAAGTCAGCCAGAGCCTGGATCGGTACACAAAGAGCGGTAGTCAGCCAAAGCCTGGATCGGTACACAGAGAGGTGGTAGTCAGCCCAAGCCTGAATCGGTATACAGAGAGCAGTAGTCAGCCAAAGCCTGGATCAGTACACAGAGAGTGGTAGTCAGCCAAAGCCTGGATCGGTACACAGGAGCGGTAGTCAGCCAAAGCCTGGATCGGTACACAGGAGCGGAACAGGAACAAGGTCAGACGAAAACCGGATCAACACGGAACAGGAGCACAGAATAACGTAAGGTCAGGAACACCACGAAAGGGCACCGGCCTAGTGACAGGAGGGCGTATATAATGGCTAGCCCTGGGAGGGGCTAGCCAGCTAGCACCAATAAGAGACAGCCAAACACAAACCCGGAAGTAAGAATGTCGCACAGAGAATCACAGGCACTGTGATAGTACCCCTCTCTCAAAGACCACCCTCCTGCCTTGAGGGGGTCTGGGTTTGCTAGGAAACTTGGCATGGAATCTGCACAACAGAATTGGAGCATGAATATCCGAGCCAGCTAGCACCAATAAGAGACGCCCAACCACAAACCAGGAAGTAAGAATGTCGCACAGAGAATCACGGGCACCGTGATAGGTCATCATGAATAAGCGATATAGAAGCACGAAACGCGTTCATTGATCAATCAAAAACTTGTCGTTGACCACTCTGTTAGTAAGCTTTATCTGTTTTTGGAGACATCTGGGAAGCAGGTATGATTTTTATATTATTGAATAAAGGTGATTGATTTTAAGAAGATACATTGTTGCATGGCCTGCTTTACCCATTTACATTATCAAGTGGTGCATTTCAATGAGTGAGTTGGTGTATTAAGAGGCCGAAGGAAGTCTCCACACTGTACACACTATGATTTTATGTTCGATGATCTCCAGGGATATGTGTATGTGTTTGAAGATACTCAGTCCTTAATCAAGATCGTATCATGTATACAGAGCCGCATAGTCCTTTTTCTGGTGTCAGGTTCAGGCCCACCCAGATCAGGAATGAAGGATCACTTCACCTGCCTGTCTGACTGTCATTTATCAGTCATACGTCTTGTTTTGCTTTTTAACGCACCTTTCACACTGACCCCAAAGAACATCTAGCAGTGGCTACCACCAATACTCCCTCTCTTTGCCTGTCTTCCTATACTAGTTAGTATTAAAAATTCAGCTGTTCTCTCTCTCTCTCTCTTTCTCTCTCTCTCTCTCTCTCTCTCTCTCCAAAGCACAGAATTACACTATATAGCAAACTAACACCCTATTTTGTATGTTAGCACAACAGGTATAAATGGAGTAAAATTATCCATGTGTGTGGGGGAGAGATACATTATTATCATTGATTTCAATGTAGGGAGAAGTGTAGAAAAAGTGAAAGAAAACTTTTTGTAGGAATTCGCATGGAATGTAGGAAGTGCTGTTTTTATCATGATTCACATTTGAGGTAAAAAGTTTTGCTCATCTCCAGAAACAAGACAATTTTATTTAAACTTTTTGTCTTAATCCCACAGTTGCCATGTGGTTGCAATGCCTTGCAACAGACTATGGAAATAGGAAGTTTATGTATGCTGTTTTAGATAGTAGAGTCTGTTTGGGGGCATTAACCCCTACATTGACAAGTGACAAGAATGCATAGCTTTGCAATGTGCTACAGGATATTTAGGCATATAATACTTTTGTGTACATATGTCTGAGTGTGTGTGTAAGATTAAATTCATGCTTTTTACAGATCTGACAGTAATAGTTGTAGAAACTTAAAGCCCTTAGGGTACTATTTCACTGTCAGGCTTCTCCTCCACAGAGATGGAGCTGTGAGATCTGCAGAGACATCTAGTAGTGATTATTTCTGACTGCTGTGGCACCATACCAATATGAACAACAATAGGAATAACAACAAATATGATGCAAAAGGCGCTCAATCTACAGATTCCTATTAGATTCAGCTGTTCAAAACCCACAGTGTTCTAGGAGTAGATGATCACACTGAAAAGATTGCCTCCCCTCTCATGCAAAATACAGATATCAGTCCTCCGGTTTAAGATCAACAATATACCTCTGTATAGAGGGTGTTTTACCACAGTCCATAATTTATTGTTGTGCCAACGGGCAGGGTTCTCCTCCTCCCGACTCTTTTATGTTATGTTATGTGCACATTTAATAGGTATATATTTATGTTAGTGAGAGTCAGTGTGCCTTATTCAGACTAGTTATTTCTATTTTATTTATGTTTGATTTTAGGTTTCACTTCAAAGTTTATTTTATTTATTTTACTATGTACTACATTATCACTACCCATTATCCATACACTCCATTTATATTGTCTCTCTTGAATTTTAAACAAGTACTAGAAGGGTTAACACCTAGACAGGCAGGGAAATTATTTGTTTCAGATGTGTTTCACTCAGCTTTAAACAGTGTTATGAGCATTTGAATCTAACAGTATCCTATAAGAAGATTAATAGAACGTAACATCTTTATTCTCTGAAGAAGTGCAACTTTGTAGCATGAAATGTGTAAGAATATTAGTCCCAGCTACTACTTTATATCTTGAACCAATGAGATATTGACTTCTAATGAGTGACAATGCTGAGGAAGTCCTATACAAGAGACAATATTAATCTGAGACGCAGATACAGCAGTCCCGGATCCACAATAATAAAGTACGGACTGTGGTAAAACACTCTCTATAGGGAGGTATATTGTTGATCCTAAAGGGATAGTAATGTTTCATAATAAAAGCAGCTCTAATTAATCATCATAGTATTTGGACTTTGTAGAGTGTTATTTCAATTCTGTCAGAGTTGTACTTCCAGAGTAATTCAATGATAAAGTGTCCCCCTCCCACCCCTTTTACTGATGTCACACAGTTCAGCCAGAGCAGAAGGGAGGTGCCCAGGTAGACTGCAGAGAGGGACAATCTTCAATTAAGATAAGGGAAAAACCTGAAAAGCTTGTCAAGGGGGGCAGGGATTTCATTGTTTTCATAGGAATAAGAGTGTCCCCTTCTGTTATCTGTCTGGTCTATGGACTGCATTCCACATCTGAGAAGAGATGGCTTACACTAGGTAAAAGGGGCGGGAAGGGAAACTTTGCTTGTGAATATCTCATAAACCATAAAGGTTTGAGAGATAAGACTTATATCATTCTTCATGTTTTTTTAATGCCTACAAAATAAAATAAAGTTAAAACGAAGTATTACTATCCCTTTAAGCAGGAGGACTGTATAGGACTGATATCTGTAGTTTGCATGAGAGGGGAGGCAAGAATTCTTACCCACAGAAACTGTCTCAGAATACTCTAATATAAGAACTGGCAATAATCATGGTTCTAAATAATAGACAGCTCTTTGGGACTTTCTTTCTATTTATTATCAAAGAGTATTTTTACTATTGATTTTACCATTATTGTAGGTTTGTTATATGTATTAATAAACTTATTTTCTTTTACCATATCTGTGTCGAATAGCTTTTATATATTAGCTTGTGTGTTTTTTTAGATGTGAGCGCTATACCCACATTTTATTTATTTCTTTAACAATAGGAATAAGGCTGTTACTAGAAGCATCTGCTCTTGGCAGGGAGAAGGGCAAGTTGGACCTGTGCAATTTACATTTTTGTTTATGTAATCTTCCATATTAGGAAAATTTTGCTATATTTTCTTTACAAGTTTCATATTTATTTCTAAATGTTTACATTGTGATGTTCCATCAATGTGATTTTGGCAACATGACCCTAATATTTGTCTCAGATGTGAGAAAATATCTTTACAGTATTGAATACGTGTCATCTTCTGTAACAGATACAATCTACTCTTTCATAACACATTATTACTGTTTTTAGGAACATTTACCTGGCAAATCATTTTCCTTTTGGGTATGGCTTGAAGGAATACTAGAGCTGATTAAGAAACATCTTCTTCCTATTTGGATTGATGGGTGAGTGTTCAAAACATATTTTTTACATTTATAAGTATGTAGTCTATTGGCATCCACTCTTGTTTCCTTTGTCTCTTAGTCTTTGATTGGGCTCATATTTTAATTTAAAAAAAATAACCTGCCACCGGTATACTATTTATTCCTTGCCTTACCTTACTCCCTGACAATTCATTACATTCTTCATATGGTATAACTGAGCAGAATAAAAACCTAATTAGTCTTAATGAAATTAATGTTGTTTGAATTACTATATATAATACTAGCAAAGTGGAACGGCGTTGCCCGTCATGTTCTCTAAGGAATGTATTAATTGTTTGCTAAATCCAAACATTTATTTTATTTATTCATCAAGTGAGCAATGTTGTGGCTCACATAACATGTGTACCAGTAAGAGCTGTTGTGGTCCTGTTTAATCTTTTGCAGAGTATAATTTAATAATGCTTACAAATAAATAGTATGCATTTACTGTAGTTCTTATGTGAAAGGACATGTAACATGCAGAGATTTATATGGTTTTTCATATCTTTATAAAACAAGTGACAAGTCAGGTTAACAAATAAACTCAACACCAGAAGACGCATCTGTCCATAATTCCCTTTTTTGACACAAAATTGTGTATTATTATAGATGAGAATCCTTTTATGAAAAAGATGTTTATTAAATATAATTATTGCCTTCATTCTGTTTCCTTGAATTTCAACATTTCCCTCTACAGTTTAACCCTTTGATTGCCAGAGGGATACGCAACGCATTGCTTTGCAATGCATTGCATACCCCTCTGGCACTCAAAGGGTTAAAAATATTCAGAGCTGCTTCTGAAATACAATAAACCTTGATATAAGTAAATTCTCAAAGTATTTATTTTTTTATAAATTAGCTCCTTAGATCTCAGAAGCAACTTAATGCATATCTAGATTCAAGTTAAAGGGGAACTTTCACCCCGCAATAACTTCATGTCCACTTACTGCTCACCTGGCGACTAGCTGCTTAGTAGCGCTAGTCGCCAGAAATCTTACCCGGTTCTTCAGATATCGGCGTTTTACAGGAGCAGGAAGCACGGACGTCTCTTCACAGTGACGTCCGTGCGCCTGCGCTGTCAGTCACTTGTCAGTCCCTTGTGCACCGTACGGTGAGCAGTAAGTGGACATGAAGTTATTGCGGGGTGAAAGTTCCCCTTTAAAGGAAATGTATCACAGGAAATTAAAATGAAAATGATATGTGTGTACCATCCCTCTTGTGAAATTCACATTGAGCTTAGTGGATCATGAGCAACTGTTTGCTTAGCTGAGAGCAGCGGGATGTTCAAAACAGCACAATACTTTGACTAAGTGACAGCTGTCTGAAGCGAAATCCACCTTCAAGAAACCAAAGATACAAAATTACTCACACTATGTTGTAATACAAATACTTTTATTTATATACTGCCTTGTGTCAAGATTTAACTCTACCAATAATGTATTTTTATTTTTATATCACTTTCAGTCCAGATATACACCGTGTAGTCTAAGCTTTTCTTGTAAGAGTTCTGTATTTTATAGCAAAACATCCAGAGGAGTAGATTCACATAGTTACACAAGTCTGAGGAAGAGGTGTTTTACTATTTTTTTCAAGAATACACAATTTTAACAGCATTTCAAATAACGTATTAACAGTAGAAAAAGTATAACACCTCAAATAAGTAAAACTAGACAAGCTATATATATATATATATATATATATTATTAGAACTATAATGTGAATCACCACACTTGGCTCTTTATTCCCAGGATGCCAATGTCTTTCAGAGTCACCATCTTCAAATGTGTATAGGAGTTGTGAAACTGTAAAATTGTATACCAGACAGTGTATTACAGATACCCGGTGTAAGAATCCAATCCAGAAAGTCCTGCTCTGATGTTATCTTCAGGACTGCATGTTTACCTGGACACACCCGTTCCTTTCACTACAGCTCTGGTATTGCCTGTATTCCAGTCTGTTTCCATGATAAGTCCACTGATGCCTATATCAAGCAGCCTCACAGGCACTTCAGTGCCCTTGTATAGTGAATTACTGTCATATCCAGGTGTCCAAGTATCCGGACCTAATGTAGCTGGAGAGTGACCCAGATAGTTTGGGAATGTTGACAGTGGCACCTATCCCTTGCTACGGCCAATGCCAAATAAAAGTGCTGGCTGCGAAGCCAGATATCCGATCCCAGTTGAGCCGGAACCCTGACCATGATGGGAGCAGATTCATACCGTTGTTGGTCTCTGACAAAGGACCCAGTGAGGACCCCAGATGCAGACCCTCTAAGCTCACACTAAACCGAAAAGGATCTGCCCAAGATAGCAAGCTGCTTAAGGTTTGCCAGTAGGGCAATAAGGACTTGCCTTTTAAAACTAAAAGCTTGGACTGCTTAAAGTTCAACCATAGGGCAATAGAGACTAGCCCTTTAAGTGTATCATGCTAGGACTGCTTAAGGTTTGCCTAAAACACAAAAGGAATATTTTTCACAAAACAGTGGTGAAGTAGATGGAGTAGGACAGCAATGACAAGTGTCAAGGACTTCCAACCACAGTTTGAACCGAATATAACTAGGATCGACAAAACTCTAATAACCTCAGAGATAGAGTAAAGCGGAGCACTACCACCACCAAGTGATCGACTAATACTAGTACGACTCATACACCACAAGTGTCCAAAGGAATATAGGTCAACAAAGTCAAGGTAACAGATTGACAAGGAGAATAAATATACTCACCCCTGCTACCTCAGACACCTAGACCAGAACCACAACTATAGAAGAACACCCCTGAACTCTACAAGATGTGTAACGCTGAGAGATGTGGCACACCTGGCTTCGACTTGCCCTGCAGTGGAAACACATTGTTGAGCTGAGTCAGGCAGTTGTGAAGGCCCAACTCAAAGTTAACTATATGGGTGTATGTAGAAGAATACAATAACAGCACCTGGGTCAGAGGATTCATAGATATACAGGTAATATAGTGAGTATGATAAATACCTCCCTAGCCCTGAGGCCCAAGATACGAACGTAAGAGATGGTGTGAATGGAGAAAAATAGTCAAAACAAGCAGAGGTCAACAGGAACGTATGGGTATAAGCGATTAGCAGAATCCATAGTCAGTAAACGTAATCCAGGGAGTAAACAACCAGGAGGGCAATCCAAATACACAAGCCAAGGTCGAAGTACAAACAAAGTGAGGTCTGTCCATAAACAAAGTTGAATAATCAGGCCAGGAGATTACAGAGGCCTAAGGCTATAAACCCTAGATCACCAATAGGATCCAAGGAGGAGGAGGAAGTGATGCAAGGGGAGACAAACAAAAATAGGTTCAAATGGAAAAACCAGAATGAAACAGGCCAGGAGGGAGAACAGGAGAATCCTGATAGAGGCAGTGCAAAATAGGTGCAAATGGAAAAACAAAAAGGCCAGAAGGGTGAACAGAAGAATCCTAGCACTTACGGACTAGTGTTCCAGTGCTTTGATTCCTGTTTTCTATGTATGACATTGGCTTTGAATTCTGAGCACACTTGTTTGCTGCCTGTCCTGACCTCTGTTTCATTCCAGACCTGATTATGTTTGCTGATTTGGATTCTAAGACCTTGAGTGTTTGTGAGAGCCTAGTCCTGTAATTATCCTGTCTATGCTTCTTGCAGTTACCACCGTTCCCTAGCATTGCACCCTAGCTTCTTTCTCAAGCAGCTCTCAGCAGCAGCTTTGAATGTTAATTTTGTTTACCAACCAGTGGCCACCGATCATCCAGCTTTTATCTGCGAGTTGTACTTTTCATTGTTTCCAAGCTCTCAGTAACTGTTCCAGTTTGATGTTTCTACATCTGTTCTGCCTAGTAATCTCCACTCTGCCCTGCTGGTTCACCTCCTGTCATGTTAGCCAGCATGACAGATTATACAGGTGCCATGGCTGTGGACCCCGCAGAGATT
This sequence comes from Rhinophrynus dorsalis, assembly GCA_037306005.1. Taxonomy (NCBI): domain Eukaryota; kingdom Metazoa; phylum Chordata; class Amphibia; order Anura; family Rhinophrynidae; genus Rhinophrynus; species Rhinophrynus dorsalis. The sequence continues at coordinate 122,945,992 of CM074725.1, forward strand.
GATAAGGCTAGAAACTAGATCAGAAGTTGGATTATTTTATTGGGCTTCTGCAAACTCTGCAGCATAAGGATATTTCTACTTCTGCTTCGGCTGCTACAACTAAGCAAAAGCTCCCTGGCAAGTCTCACAAAATACCCTTGTGTAACGGTTTTTCAAGACACTCAGACCAGCAGGTAGAATAAAACACAGTTTTATTAAAAAATAAAGAAGAAAGATCGCCCTCTATAGGCAACACAGAATAATAGCGATAGATAGGCTACATATGCCTTCTCAGGCCCAGTATACAGAAGCAAGAATAATACATATACTGTCACAGGACAGGCACAGAATAGCAAGGGTACGCAATAGTTAAGTATAAATAATCAATCAGTCTCTGTTGTGGTGTTTGGCATGCCCAAGGTGGTAATGAGGCAGCAATTGGTGTTAGATGATGCAACACTTTACATCCATAATGCTTAGAAAGCTGCTTAGGCAGTACAGGAACTGAGGCAGAACACTGCAGAGTAGTTTCAGCCAATAGCCCCCACGGGCGTAGTAACGGAGACAACTTACACTGCAAGAGCTTGAGCCAATAGCCCCCACGGGCGTAACAACGAAGATGACTACAGTGCAAGAGCTTGCCAATAGCCCCCACGGGTGTAATAACAGAGACCAACTGTAAAGCAATAGCTTGAGCCAATAGCCCCCACGGGTGTATACCGGAGACAACCTGCACTGCAAGAGCTTGAGCCAATAGCCCCCACAGGCTTAGGAACGGACACAACCTGCACTGCAAGTGCTTGAGCCAATAGCCCCACCAGGCGTGTAACGGAGAGTAACACTGATAGAGCTAGAGCCAATAGCGCCTCCTGCGGGCGCGGTAACGGAGACCGACTAGTCTGCTAGTTGACAAGATGAGCCGCCGTCTAACTAAGGCTCTCAACGCGGCCGGCTCAGCAGATGTAGCAGATGAACAGCAACGGCTCTGCAAGTGTTAAAGAAGGCTCAGGTAATGGAGACAGCAGCACTGCAAGTGTTAATAACAGCTCAAGGATCAGACGCACAGCTCTGCAAGTACAACCGGAGGCTCAGCAAGTGTGGGTACCGCTCTGCAAGTGCCAAGGAAGACTTGGCAACGGAAGCACAGCTCTGCAAGTGTTAATGGAGACTCAGCACTGGAGACATGGCTCTGCAAGTGTTAATAGAGGCAATCACGATCAGCCCTGCCACAAGCACAGCAGAAGTCAGAATGTCGCCACGGAGACACCAAGCAGCAGGAAGCAGGAACGATGTCAGGGTCTGGAGCAAGCCGGTTCAGGTCACGGAGCAGGAAGTCAGCCAGGCCGGGTCAGGTCATGGAGGAGGTTTTCAGACAAGCCAGATCAGTCACGAGCAGGAACGTCAGCCAAGCCGGGTCAGATCACGGAGCAGGAACTCAGGACCGTAGTCAAGACAGGCCAAATCAGTACACAGGAATCAGGAACACTGGAACACAGCAACAGCAACACTGGCTCAGGAACACCACGAAAGGGCACCTGACAGTTGCCAATGGCCAGGCATAAAAAGGTCACCAGGGGCGGGCCAAACAGGCTCGGCCAATAGGAGCGCACCACAAGCGAGAGTGACAGAGAGAGATCACGGGCACCGTGATACCTTGCCTGTAAGCTTCAATGGCAACCCCAAGGAGTTCAGGGGATTCCTGAATCAGTGTGCACTGCACTTTAGAAATCAACCTTCTTAAAGGTCAAGTGCAACCCTTCTTAAAGGACAAATGCAAATTGGATCTCTTTACTCTTAGATCATGCTTCTCCCATCCTAGAAAATTTGGATATCTTCATAGTAGCTCTTTGATCTGTAAACAAGATGCTGCAGAAACTGCTATTCTGGATTTTCAGCAAGGCATGAAGTCCTTGGCTATGTATGCCATTGAGTTCTGCACACTGGCATATGACACTGGCTGGGGAGATAAGTAATGCTCTAAGGGCAGCTTTCAGAAAGGGACTTTGTGAAAAATTAAAAGTTAACTGTTTGTTACCTTCCAGAAACTCTGGAGACCTTGGGAGAGATTCACTAAGTGGTGATAAAGAGGTGATAAAATTCCTATGTTATTCTATGAAGCCTATGCACTAAGATTTCTACAGCTTTTGAGATCTTAGTGAATAGGCTCCATAGAATAACAAAGGTACTGGAGAAGGGATAAACTGGAGAAGTCATCTCCACTTTATCACCTCTTTATCACCGCTTAGTGAATCTCCCCCCTTATCTCACTCTGTTCTACTCTGGATAAACACATCACACAGATATTAAGAAAGAGCAAGAGACCATTCATGTAAGCCACCCGACTAACACCCCATTCCCAGCCACCAATGCATTCTGAATATACAGCTTCTCTTGAGCCTTTGGAGTTGGAACATCTGACTCGCCTTTCCTAAGAAGAAAGGTCACATAGGCACACTCTGTGTCTCTGTTTATACTGCGCGTTTTTTGGTAATTTAGCTTGCTCTTGAACAGTTAAGCCTGGAAAATCCCAAATGTTAGTCATGTTGCGGGAGCTCCACTAAGCATATGTATCATCCCTGCAGGCATCAGTAATTGACTGCTATTGCCACTGACCCTGACTTGGTCAGAAGGATGTGTTTCTACTCAGGCGTTCCTGGACCATGGAGCTTTTGAACTGTTTATTGATGAGTCCTTTGTCACACTGCATAATATTCCTACTGGGTCCAAGGAAATCTCAGTCAGAATAACCACTACGGATAGCACTCTTTTGGGTAGTAGCTTGATTACCCATAGCAACCTATCCCTTCAAACCACTTTGACTATGACTGTGCCATTGACCTTCTGAATAAAATTGTTGTTGTTTTAAATAAATGTATAGTATATTCCGTTTGCCGGAAGTAACGTGCCGCGTTCGTTCTTTTGTTGGTTGGCACGGTACGCCTCTTCCACCCTCCAGCTATATTAGGGTCTCTTCTCTATGGTTCTGATGCGTTAGTATAGCGTCTCTTAGCTAGCAGTTGGTAAGCTGTCTGGACTTCCGATCCTCTCCTTCCTGTGCCCAGTGATTGACCCGGACAGTCCTGACTACGCCTGCTCTTCTTGCTCTGATTATCCGTGTATGGCCCAGCCTGTCCTGACTACTCCAGCTCTTTGCCACTGATTAACTGTGTATGACCTGGCCTGTCCTGACTACTCTAGCTCTTGCCTCCACTGTTTATCCGTGTATGACCCGGCCTGTCCAGACTACTCCAGCTCTTTGCCACTGATTAACCGTGTATGACCTGGCCTATCCTGACTACTCTAGCTCTTGCCTCCACTGTTTATCCATGTATGACCCTGCCTGTCCAGACTACTCCAGCTCTTGCCTCCACCGATTTACCGTGTATGACCTGGCCTGTCCTGACTACTCCAGCTCTTGCCACCTATTGTTTCCAGTGTCTTCAGAGTAAGTTCCTGTAGCTGTTTTTGGAGATTGTTCCTCCCTGGGGATCAGGGCAGTAGTTGTTTGACTACTCAGAGTTATTGAGGGCCCCCTTTGGCTCAACTGAAGGGGACCAATCTGGCTTCGCGGCCAGCAACTTTGTACGGCAAGGCCACAGCGTGACTCTGCGTAGTCAACCACCGTACCCGAGCAGGGAACCCTAGCTCTGCTCCCTAGCATCTGGCTCTCTGCTCCCTTGTTGGAGGAGGCTGATCTTTCTTCGGTTCTTTACCTCTCTCTGGTGGTTACTGGCATACTCGGGTACCTAAGATACCTGACGTTACAGCTATTGCCATATTTGTGGTGTGCATCCCTTCTAGTGGTTTGTTCTATTTTGTGAAGGAGCCAGAGGATCTTTATTGTGTGGAGGGAACAACAGTCCATCTGAGGGTTGACTGAGTGGGTGCAGTCTGAAATCCCACCATCTGCCTGGTTAACCACTGAGAGTGGGATTCTAGCTTGTAAGTATGGTGGTGCATCGGTGGAGGTTATATACAACTGATATAATACAATAGGAGCTTCCCTTTTTCTCTTTTTTCAAAGTCCTGTAGCACATTTAAGGTTGTCTTCTTCTCGACTAGGCTGTGTTTTCTCTGCTCCACTGATTCCTGGTTCCTGATCTCGCCTGACTTACCATTTATGATCCTGTGCTGCCTGCCCTGACCTTGGCTAGTTCAGACCATATACTTTGATCCTCCTCACTGGTACTGTGTTTTGATTCTGTTCTTGATAACTGCTCCTGGGTTTCATTAACCCTCCTGTTGCTTAATACTTTTTCTCAGGTTATTTCACTATTCTACTTGCTCTGTTAGCCTTTGCATTGAGTGTCATTTTAAGAGTAACAGCTTCCTGCTATATTTCTGAGAAGCATCTTCTTCACAAGAAAAGTTACAGAAAGCTAACCCCTGGCCCCCTTACCAAAATTAACCATAAAGGTTTGGACCACAGTATTGGTACCCAGGAGCATTGGTAGCCTATATATCTGCAGTCAGATCCCCAACAGGCCTTTGTCATAGAAGTGGAAACTTCGGAAATAGCAGCCGGCACAGTCCTCTCCCAGAGTTCTCCCCACAATGGCAGATACCACCCTTGTGCCTTCTTTTTAAAGATGTTCTCTCTACCCGAGATAAATTATGATGTGGGTAACCTAGTACTTTCTGCAATCAAGATGGCTTTGGAGAAATGGAGCTACCTGCAGAGGGTGCTGTTACACCCAGAACAATTTTAATGGATCACCATAACCTTGAATATCACAGAAACTCCAAAAGAATGAATGCACATCATGCCTGATGGGCTTTGTTCTTTAGTGGGTTCAATTTTACTATTTACTACTATTTATTGTCAATACGGGGAGTTCAATTATACGATAATAATTGTCATGGATATCGTATGCTGACTAATCAGTTCTCATTATAATGAGAATGATGGCCAGAAATATTTTATTTTCTTTTTAATTCACTGCTTTTTATGACTTTTAATAAAGGTTAAGTTTTAGTGCCCTTTCCCTTTTTCTTTTGTTTTCAATCTGTGCAATTCAATCTCCATTATCAGGGGTAGGGTTTGGTGCTATATAGTTGTCCTTTTTTCTATTGTTTGTGTATTCAATTTTACTATTTCATAAATACCGGGTTCCAAGAATTCTAAGGCTGACACCCTCTCCCGGCAATTTGAGGAAACCTCTGATGTTTCCAGTTCAGATTAACCCATCATACCTTCCTCATATCTTCTAACCCCCCCCCCCCCCTTCAGAAGCACTCAGCTGCCCAGCAGAGTTTTCCTGCTGGGACTGAGGTTCCCCCAAGGAAGATATTTGTCCCTACTTCCCTTCGACAGAAGATCCTGCTTTTGGGTCATGACTGTAGTGGCTGGACATTCCAGCGTCAAAAGTACCTATGATCTTCTTGCTCTCAGCTTTTGGTGGTCTATGGTTAAAATTGACATTGCACACTTTATGGTATCCTGCCCTGTCTGTTTCCAGTCAAAGATAACTCAAGCTACTTCAGCTACTTCCAGCACCAGCTAGGGATAGGTGAAAATTTTTGCCTCAAACTGAAATCGGTGAATAATGCCACTTCCTATTTGGTGAATAATTTCCCGTGAAAAATGCAATTTTTCTGCTTTTCCCCCACTTTTTTCATTGTGCATTGAAATCAATGGGAAGAAAACATTTTCTCCACCACACAAACTTTTTCTACAGCCATATAAAAGGGTCTCACTGCATACCATTATGTGTTTGTGAGAGGAGAGAGAAGCACATTGTTTGAGCATTGTTAGGGGAACTGAAGTTTAGTTTAGGGAATTTTTTAGGTAGGACATTTATTCCCTGTATTAGGAGAGTCAGTGGAGCACTCTGGGAAGAAGAAGGGAGAAAGGAGGTTGACCCCAAATACCAAGTGACTGACTGGCAAGACATAGGCAGCTGGGGACCTATTTGCTTGCTGATCTTGCTGTTATTGTCTCTGTGCTGGGTGGGGAAGTCTGGGGAAAGAAGTTGTTGATTTTGTTTTTCAGTTATATATTTTTTTTTGGACAGACTGTTATAAGACAGGGTGGACACCTTAAAAAAATAAATAAATAAAAAAAGAATAAATAAATAAAGAACTAAACATATTAGGTGATAGTGACAGACAGCTGACTGGGCGTAGGCAAGACATCATACTCCATCAGTTGTGTTGTATGCTGTAGAGTAAAAACACACAGAGTAGTTGAGTAGTCCAGCAAATGCCCAAGGGGCAGGGGGGGGGAAGGTTGGAGCATTGCAGGGACATAAGAGTAAAGTAGTAGTTGAAAAACTGCCTGCAGCAATGGATGCTGCAGCGTGTGCAATAAATGATGATGATCCCTCTCCTCCACGGGAGGATGCAATTTGTCAAGGTCCCAGCAAAACTTCCAGCACCACCAGTGCCAGTAAATTAAAAGAACCATATAAGAATAACACTGAGGATGACAACAAGATGCATTCAAGTGTTGATGATGGCAATAGCATAATAGAAGAAGGTGTAGCAGCTGAACCGCCTGCTGCATTAGACAGTGAGACAACCAAGCACCAAAACACATGTCCTCAAAGTAGTAGCAAACTTTGTTACAGTAAAAGTAAAAAGAAATTGTTTGAGACCTCTAAAAGCTTAGAGAAATATAAGGGTAGTGGGCAAGAATTGTCAGGTGATGCTGCTGAGGATGACCTAATGATGACTGATGATGATACAGATCTAGAATATATCCCTCCAGATTATTCTCTTTTTCAGATACAGATGAAGTTGAGAGTGAGGATGATGACATGGCAATAAAGTTAGCAGAAAGTCAAAGGCTGAATCTTCTAGCACTGAAAAAGAGCACTCTGCCTGTCTTTAAACTGTCTGAGAAAACCATTTGAAAGTCTGACCCTGAACAAGCACAGATGTCAAAAGATATACAGTCACCCTATCAGTCATCATCAGCATCATTGCCTCTTCAAAGTCCAAGTTCCACCCAGCCACATACACCTGTTTTGATTACCCAACAGCAGCAACAACAACAGCAGGCTCACACCTAGACATCTCCTCTATGAGATCCCACCTTAAGTACAACAACAGTTCTGACTGGGAGACACACTATCAGCAGGCCAAAGGTGCTGAAACTAGCAGCAGCAGAAGCACTTAAAAAAATTCCCAGGGCTCTAGAGCAGAAAAAAGAAGTAGCAAAGTTATTTATGTGTCAGAGAGTGTACTACTGCCAGTGCAGTAACACCTGCTGCAGAGGCATATGATGACTCTGTCTTTGCTGTAGGAGATGGCAAGAGTCACAGATTGCCTACACATGCTGCCTCTACCACCACCACCTCCTCTAGTCATGTTGTTGAAGCAATAAAGATCCAGGCTTCTTCATGTCCTGCCAGCCCACACTGACTGAGTTCCTGGGAAGGAGTCAAAAACTTCACAAAAACAATCCCAAAGTACACCTGTGGAATTGCAGGGTTGCCAGGATGTTGGCAGTGGACAGTTTTTAGAGAACTGATGTCATGTGTAGCCCATACTATCATCAATCCACCTTTGCCCATGTCCTGAATTTAGTTGTGACCAGATTCCTGGCAGAATCCGAAACCTTCAAAGAGATAGTTACTATTGCCAGCAAAACCTGTGCCCATTTTAGTCACTCCAACAGTGCACTCAACTCTCTATATTCCATAGAAGAGTGTAACAACCTGTTCCATCACCAGCTGAAAATGGAGGTCCCTACCAGGTGGAATTCCACAATGTATGTGCTAGAGCATTTGTATAAGCAGAATAAGGCCATTAGCGAGTACAGCATGCAAAACTGGGAGGCTTTGGAGGGAGCCTCTTTGTCACCTGGCCAATGGCAACTTATGAGCTGCTGAAACGCCTTGAGGAGGCAACCATACAGGTGAGTCACATTGGGGCAGGAATTAGTGAAATTCTACCACTGATATTTTTATTGCAGAAAAATACGAGGAGCATGCCTGAGGATTGTTACCATAATGACAACACAGACATGCACCAGCTAGTAAATTACTTGTTAGCATACTTTGAACAAGAGCATTGCATAGTGTCTATTAAAAGCAATGAGGAATACATTCTTACAACTTTGTTGGACCCCCCACTTCAAACACAAAGTTTCTGCATTTATGCCAAAGGGCCATCAGCAGTTTGTAACAACAAGGAGTCATGACGATCAGCAGCAACTCTCTGAGGAATCGGATTCTGTCAATGAATATCGAGATATGCTTATTGATTGAGTGGAGGATTGTACTGTGGAGGATGAGAGAGATAGTGAGGGCACAACAAACATCTATATAGTATAGTGAAAAGGAAGGCAGCAAAGCATTTCAACCAGCAGAAGCAACTACATCATCAACCAGAATATCCCATTCGGAACACAGGGCAATTAATGAGTCTCAGCAGGGGCGGCAAAAACCCATCATTAGTAGTAGTGGTGGTGGTACTGGCGGCACATATCTTTAGACTTGCTTCCTGAGTATGGATTGGTAACTGACAAGGAACACTGTGTAGCTCCTAGAAGTGGTCCCACTGAATGTGAGATGGTTTCTGCATACTTGCAGGATAGCTACGTTCTAGGCCGGAACAATGACCCCAATGGACTACTGGCAAACAAAGCAGTATGTGTGACCAGCATTGTGTCACGGATACTTAGGAGGCTCAGAGTCTGTACAGTATAGTAAATGGAGTTTATTGAAAGCAACAAACAAAAGAATAGTCAATAGGCAAGCAGGGAGTACTAGTCAGAAAGCACTATTACCAGAAATAATAGGCTGGATCCTAGACCACCCTGCTAGAGACTAGGCCAAAGCCACTGGTAGTCTCACATACAAGGACAAGTGATACAGCAGCAACCGGAAAGGCAATCTTGATCCGACGAACAGGAAACCAGGATGCTCAGGAACCGAAGAGAAGCCACTAGTAGTGGTAGTAAGAGTGAGTCTCAGGTACACACCTGTAGACAGTAAGAACCCTCAGAACCACACCTGCCGCCAGGTGGGAACCCCTAGGCTATAGGACACAGGTACTGAACCCTCTGACTCACGCAGCAGTCAGATGAAGTAAGGTGAAAACTGACTCACGCCTGCAGTCAGCTATGCAAGTCTACCAGGGCCCCAGGCCTGCACTATATTGGGTGTCTGATCACCAGGGGAAAAGACGAAAGAACAGTCAGACACAGCCACAAGTCAGCACCAGAGGTGGTAGTCAGACAAGCTGGGTCATACACAGTTCAGATAGTCAGCCAGAGCCACAAGTCTGCACCAGACTGAATGTCCACAATTAGGGGTTAGGCAAAAGAATAGTCAGCACTAGAATGGATGGAAGACTAGCCAGGTCATACACAGAGCCCAAGGTAACAGAACTGCTATGAACAACAATGCAAGGGAAACTGAGTCAGGCCTCAGTCTGCCCTTTAAACCCCTCCACAGGAAGTAGGAGGAGCAGCTCAGAGGAAGGAAGTAGGAAGTAGGTAGGAGGAGACTAGAGGAGGCAAACAGATAAAACAGAGGCCTGCAGCATGCTTGAAGCCTCGCGCCTGCAGATGATGCTGAAGTCAAGATAAGCTGTAACACATTGACACATACTGCAGTGGAAACCCTTAGTTGTCCTCCAGCAAGCGTTGAGAGGGTTTTCAGTTCAGCTGGTTACATTGTCAATGACCACAGGACACGGCTATCAAGCAGCAATGTCGGGAGACTAACATTCTTGAAAATGAACCAACATCTCATACCATGTGAGTATCAGGTAGCAGAAATCACACATGACAGACAAAGCCAGGACAAATATATTAACAGCAGCACAGAGGAGGACCACTTAGGACCACTGCTATGACTGAAAAGTAATGTGTGTCAATAATCTGAGGTGGATAGCAATTTGATGCAATCATGACAATGGTAAAAAAATATATACATACACAAATCACACCATACCAGCCAGTCCACCAACACTACAATACACATCTGCCACATTGTAGGATGTATTATTTTTTTATCTCTTGACATCATCATGAATATGTGCCAGCATCACTTAAGAAGTAAGTTGGTGTTGTGGGCAAAGGACAAATGCACTCTGCATACTAACACATTTTTCAAGGCATAATTCCTGTAGGACTCACAACTTTGACTTCCAGTTACATATTTCTCCACTACAGCCCTCAGAAGAAGTAATATTGTAGTGGAAAATGTAGTACCCATAGGAAATATAGGCGAAAAGCAGGAACATTTTGCATTGGCGAAAAGGAGAAACCTTTCACAAAAAATCAGCAAGTTTTCGCAAAAAGTCACGCAGGAAATTTTCCCCACTTTTAAACCACCCCTAGTGCAAGCTACTCTAGTTCTATAGAGCTCCCTCCTTCCAAAGGAATGACAGATGTCATAGTGGACCACTTTTCTAAACAGGGTCACTTTGTGCCTCTTCCTAGGTTGCCTAATTCTGATAAACTGGCTGATCTGTTTGTGAAAGAAATCCATCACCTCCACCAAGTACCCAAGTAAAAACCTTTGAATTGATTTGCACTTTTCAACTGCCTATCCCCCTCAATCTAACGGTCAGACAGAGAGACTAAATCAGAATCTTGAACAATTTCTTCAGTGCTACTGCAATGAATAACAAGATAACTGGACTGACTTACTCCCCCTGGCAGAGTTGTCTTAAAACTCCTTGTTGTAAGATTCCCTTTCTTTTCTGACTGGACTGCCTACACGTTCATCCTGGAGACACAATCTATTGGAGTACCTGCTGCTGATGTTCATGCTGCCTCCCTTGTAGACCTATGGCAGGGTATCTAAGCAACCCTTCTGAGAGCCCAGTCTAGCCAGAGGTAAGCCTTTGACAAACATTATTCTGTAGCACCTGATTATGCTCCTGGAAACATGGTATGACTTTCAAACCTTCTGATGAGCTTAGTCCTTGATACAATGGACCTTTCAAGATTTTCCAATGCATCAACCAGGTGTTGTACAAATTGGAGATTCCTACAACCTTTAAGACAGATAACAGATTTGTACACTTTGCATCTCCTCCTACTGTGTCTGCAAATTGACTTAAGGAATTTTTCACAGATAATATTCTGGAGTCACACTTTTCTAAAGGTACACTTCAGTATCTGGTGAACTGGAAATATCATAGTCCAGTGGAGCATTTCTAGGTTCTGATGTCCCTTCTCTGCCATGCAGAGAGAGTTTCATCTGGACTTTCCCTCTTTGGATGTTGTGAGTGGGGTGGGGGGTGTTACTGTAAGAAACTGGTCCAGAAAGTCCTGCTCTGCTGTTATGTGCAGCTCTGCCTGTTTACCTAGACACACCCATTCCAGTCACTCCAGTTCTGCTACTGCCTGTCTTCCGGGCTGTTTCCAGCACAGGCCCATTGAGTTCTACATCAAGCAGCCTCACAGGCACTTCAGTGCACCTGAACAGTGCCTTAGTGATTACTGTTACAGTGCTGAGATGCCTTTGAAAGTCTTGCTTGCCACCAGTCCTGACCACTGCTTTGGACCAGACCAGAGTCTGTTTGCGGATTTGGATTCTGTGCCTTTGAATGCATATAAGCTTCTAGTCCTATAATTCTCCTGTGTGTGCTTCTTACAGTTGATACCACTCCCTAGCTTTGCACCCTAGATTTCCTCTCAAGCAGCTCTCCCCAGCAGCAGCCTTAAGTTTCAGATTTGTCTGCCATATCATGGCCACCCATCATCCAGCTTTTATCTGAAAGTGATTTGTACCTATTATTCTCTGCTTCCAAGCTCTCAGTGACTGTCCCCAGTTGTTTCTTCATCTGTTCTGTTTTAACCTCCCTCTGCCCTGAGTGCCCACCTCCTGTCATGTTAGCCAGTGCAAAACAAAAATAAAGTCTCGTGCAACTGCTGGTGTAGACAGTTCTACCTAAGATTCAGATTCTGTTGTTGGATTTCTTGCAGTCCTAAATAGAGAAATACTAGAACCACCTTAGATAATGCATACAAAATCTTGGCTGGATAGGTCTTCAGTATCTTGGGTACTACCAATCCTTGCATGGTAATATCCACACCCAATTTTTTTTTCTTGTCCTTAATAATAGAGTACTCCTGTAGAGCTACAAATATATCTCTTTGTCCCGATGGAAAGAGAGTCTTCTAGTAGTTCTGATATAGCTGACTCTTCTTACTCCTTGCAGGCTTATAGTGATTAGTGAATAGAGTATTCAGTAAATATCAAAAATCTGTTTGATTTGATAAACGACTAACAGTTGAAAGCCTTAGGATTTCCTCCTGTCCTCCAAGATGGCTGTTCAGGATCTTCCCCACCGCTCAGGTCTGCCACCAGGACTTAGAAAAACTTGTTAACTTTCTGTAGCCTTACAGGATGTCTTCTCCAGTTAACAACTATCCATAGGCCTCTCCCAATGACAAACATTAAATTATACTCTCTCTTGTTTCATCCATAACCTTCTTGATTAGGATTGGCTGTGTCGCTATGTGTGTGCTTATTGTGACTTCAAAAAACAGTTGTCATTTAACCAGTTATTCTCAGCTCAAATACTCCAGGCACACCAACAGGTCATGTTTTCAAGACATTTCTAATTAAGCAATTAGACTGACTGACAAGGTAGCTCAAGACATAATGACTTACCTGTCATTAAGGAGGGATTACCTGAAAACATATCTGTTAGTGTGCACCGAGGACTAATGGTGAGAAACAGTGGATTAGGCTATCAATTCTAGTATTTCTACATCAACACTTTTTTCATACAGACTGAAATATTTATTTCCTGCTAGATAAAAAGAAAAGCTAGTCTCACAAAAAAAAATCACATGATTTTACTATTATCATTTTATGAGCTGCAAAAATGGCATTGATTTTTAATTATTAATTAATATTTGCAATTAAACACATTTTCACTATTTTAGGTGCATCATGGGATTTGTAAGTAAGGAGAGAGAGCGAGTCTTATTAAAGGATAAGATGCCTGGAACTTTTCTCCTGAGATTTAGTGAAAGTCACCTAGGAAGCATTACATTTACCTGGGTGGATCATTCAGAAACTGGCAAGTATAATAAAATAGTTTTCATTTTTATACTAATGAAAACATGAGCGTAAAATGTTCAGTGCACTGACTATGCTGCTTTATGTATTTTATTTTATCCTACTACGGTACCTTATGTCTGTCAAAGGAGGAGTTATAGCATAAAAATATTTTGTGGAAAAAAAAAATCCTAAAATGAATAACAGGACTAAAGGTCACTATGGGTAAAGTAGTAAAGCACGTTTTATAAAAGATAACTCGTGCAATAACACTTTGCTGCCAGAAGGACCAAGGGTAAAAAAAAGGGGCTCATATTGTTGTTTTAGTTCATGCTTAGGACTGCCTTGTTAAAATCACAGTGCAATTGTTTTTCAATAAGATTAAACAAAAATTGCATGTAAGATTTTTTTTTTCCTTTTTTAATTAATATTATACAAATGTAGCTAGAATTACATTTCAGTTTTGTGAGGAAGTAGAAAGATTGAATCTGTGACAAAAGGGTAAATGGCCCATGATCAAACAATAGGGATTTTTGCTACCCTTCTATAAAATTTAATCAAACTACAAGTCACTGAAGATATATTGAAGACTTTAATAACAAGTCACCCAAATTAAGCAGTGAACATACTGTATAAATGTTTTCTAATTATTCAAAACTGAAAAGAGAGTGAAAAGAACCCAAGGCACATAGCAGAACTATATAAAACATGTAACTTTATTTGAAGTTGTTTCGAATATAAGAACAGTCCTCACAAAATGCCAGTTCTTCATATTTATTGTAGCAAAAACATGAGCACAAAAAAGAGAGGCTTTCAGAAAGCAGTAAATACTAGAAACCTCAAGTCACATGGTTGTCAACAGCATATAGCCCCTGAAGAATGTAACCAACAGCTGTTTTGTGTTCTAGCAGACACTTTGTCAATATCTTGCAAACATTGCTAGAGCTTCTGACCTCCTGAGATATAACCTTCAAGACATTTGGACATCAAAATATAAACAGCACAAACAGGAAAAAATAGTTCTCAAACTGCAGTATTTAAAATAAGCTAAAATGAATTTATTGGAAAAAATATTTCATATTAACACTATATAATCTGAAGTACATATGCTTAAGAAAAAAACAATTTGATAGTGAAAATATATAAAAATATAAAGCTTTATAATTTGCAATTAACAAGTTAATCTGACAATAAGCCACTACATAAATAATTCCTATATCGAATGGCTCATGGAACTTAGGGTGGTGGGTTTAACACAGGGATTCCTGTCTCATGTTTGGTTATATCAGGATTGGATTATACCCAAAAAGTGAAACTGAGAATGGAATAATTCCAAAACTATCTCCTTGCCTTCAAACAACTGACTATTGTGCCCTTATGCAAGATACTCTCAATGGATGTTCACCTTCCTTTAGTATATATGTTTGCTTGTGACTTTCTTGTTAATTGAACATATAGCAATCTTAAGGTCTATAAACAAACTCTCACGTTCTCTTTCCCACCCCCCATGGTTCTAGAATGGTGTTGTTGCTGGTGTTGTGGATAAAACCATATGCTTAAAATACCCTAATGCAGTACGGTAACCAGGAGTAAGATAAGTTTGCTGGGTAGTTGAACCCTACATCCATAAGTTGCCAAAAGGTTCTTGGCACAACATTTTTTGTTTTGTGTTTTTCTTTTTTCTTTTACATTTTTATTGGAGATCAGATAGGCATAATACAATTTCTGGCATTCCAAGTACAACAGCAGAGAGCCTACAATAGAACACGTATTAGTAAAGATTATCAGACGGCATATCAGTCTAACAAATAGGCACTTATCTCAGAAAGAAAGAAAGTTTAGTCAATGCTCTTATTTCCAATTGATCAGAAAGAAACTAGTACAAATGTGTATGCCTAGAATGACAATGGGAATAAACAAAGAACAATAATAAGCATAAGATAAGAATATTATGACTTAGGTAAAGAAGGGAACATATACAGCTGAGTATGAAAGGAAAGTAGAAGATACGAGAGAAAGCAGAGAGGACAGAAAAAAAATAGGAGAAGGAATCTTCAATGTGGATATGCTAAGTGGCAATCACACATGCAACGAAGACACACAGAGGCTAAATAAATCTAGTTCCAAGTAGATTCAACCATATCTAGAAGGAGGGCATCCTCCAGACAGCGAGACCTCTCACTCAACCCATGTCTGCTGTTGTTAGGGAGAATAGGAGGGTGAGCAAATTTCTTTACAAAAGTGGAAATAACAGTCTAATGGCATGAAGTTTCTCCGTATCTCTATTAAAGGGATAGTAATACTTCGTTTTATCTTTATTTTATTTTGTAGGCATTAAAAAAACATGAAGAACAATATAAGTCTTATCTCTCAAACCTTTATGGTTTGAGAGATATTCACAAGCAAAGTTTCCCCCTCCCGCCCCTTTTACCTAGTGTAAGCAATCTCTTCTCAGATGTGGAATGCAGTCCATAGACCAGGCAGATAACAGCAAGGGACAATATACTTCCTGTCAGAACAATGAAAGCCCTGTCCCCCTTGACAAGCTTTTCAGCTTTTTCCCTTATCTTAATTGAAGATTGTCCCTCTCTGCAGTCTATATGGACACCACCCGTCTGCTCTGGCTGAACAGTGTTACATCAGTAAATGGGGTGGGAGGGGGATACTTTGTCATTGAATTACTCTTGAACTATAACTCTGACAGTATTGAAATAACACTCTCCAAAGTCCAAATACTATGATGATTAATTAGAGCTGCTTTTATTATGAAACGTTACTATCCCTTTAACTCTACTAAACTACTCACTTAAACAGGGTTGGAATTAATTTGTCTAAAGTGGGAGGTGATATTCAATCTTATCCCTGCTATAAATAAACTAGAAGTATGAATTGTATGGGTAGGAATTGAGTATGATAAGAAAATAGTAGTAAGGTATCCATTGGGATGAAAAAAACCTAACACCTTCTCCATATGTGTAATTGCTAATGACCAGTATTTCTGCACATGCAAACACTTCCACCAGACATGACCCATAGTACCTCTAGCTTCCCCACATAGCCAAACATCTGAGACATCCTGAAATATCTTAGAAAGTTTAAGAGGTATTGTTTACCAACAGGAGAGTAGACTTTGGTGGCGAGAAACTAGCTTGGAAGATTTTCCTCCAGAAGTCATAGTCAGACAAAGCAGGTAGATTGAGATCATCCTTCCAAATGGCAATGTAGCTTTATTTGTATTGTAAAAACACATATGTGAATGCAAAGAACAGACACGGAGAAGGTGCAATAGAAAGGGGAAAGGATACCACAAACTGTCTATATGATGTTTTATTGGATTTCACGGAGTTGCATTTTATGTTGGAGTGCGGCTGTCTCCTTATACTGATACGAATGTTTATACACCGGAGAAGAGACCCGGGGTTTGTTCGCACCCATACGAAGACGGCGAGTCTCCATACTTTATTACTTATCCTTTCATCAATATTAGGTGTGAGAAGGACTGTATGAGCACTGATCATTTTATCTGGTGGTTAGTTCTGCTGCCTCCTAACCCTTAAATGCTGAACAACTCAGGTCTGGGGGAAACCCTGGGTTACCTATCAGTTTTACAAGCGGGGATGGATAAGAGGCCCAATCTCTTTCTGGTTTCAGCTGACTGCACATTGTGAGGACATGGCACAGAAGTGGATGGTTGGATAATGATTTAGATGGGAACATGAGTTGTGAGGGGTCTATATCCTTATATGAATCAAGAGCTATAGAAAGCCAATCTCTTTCAAGAGGAGACTTCTTAAGATCTACTACTTTGATCAAGATCGCCACCCCATAGTATGCCACAACATCAGGAAGTCCAACTCCACCTCTTGATAAAGGCAATATCAGAGTATTCTTATTGCATCATAGTGTTTTATTTGCCCAAATTTTATTTGATTAAAGGTGCTTTGTAGCTTAAAGGGATAGTAATACCTAAAATGTAAAAAAAAATATGTTGTAGGGTTTATCCCCCTGAGTAAAACAAGAGTACTCCCACTGCTGAAAGATGTTTCATTCAAAAGTTATTAATTTTCAAAGTTGAATTTTTTAGGTGCAATATCACAGTGGCCTGAAATTGTAGAGTGGCGCTGTTGCTACACCATCCTATGGAGATTTATGGTCCTGAGACCAGAGCTGTCCATAGGATCGTGTAGCAACAGCGCCACTCTACAATTTCAGGCCACTGTGATATTGCACCTAAAAAATTCAACTTTGAAAATTAATAACTTTTGAATGAAACATCTTTCAGCAGTGGGAGTACTCTTGTTTTACTCAGGGGGATAAACCCTACAACATATTTTTTTTTACATTTTAGGTATTACTATCCCTTTAAGTAAAAATTGATGCAGAATCTGAGCCTGAAATAAGAAGTGCTTTCTAGGGAAATCTTCACAAATTTTACTCTGCCAAACCATGACAGTTGAAGATGCAGCCATCAATGTTTCTTTCTAAAGGACTAAGCAGTCATACAACGTTTTTATCAAAAAAGTCACCTACATTAGGTATAACCTAGCCTATAGTTTGTGCAAGAGCACAGATCCCTGCCCTCCTTGTGAAGCACAGAAAAGTGCACAACCAAAGTTCGAGCAGGAAAATGAAATCCATATGCAAACAAATTGAATTCATGAAGAAGATGAGGCAAAAAAAAAATCAAGGAACGTATAGTAAGTTATCAGGAAACCATCTGGACCCAAGCTTTCCCTTTTGCCATTGTTTTAATTGCAACCATAACTTCTGCCTCTGTAAAATCCTTCTCCAAATCCTTATGTTCCAACTGGGTAATTTAAACAGGCATGTCCTTAGCTAAGAGGGATGGTAGATGTTGATTATAATTATCTCTCTGAGCCCCTGACATGGAAAGGTTCAGGATATATAGCAAGAGGAGTAATAAAACATCTAAAGGCACCAGGTATATGATTGTACCTCTTCTGCATTAATCTTCATGAATTCTTAATTTGTTTTACATGTATCATTTGTCTCTGTGTTTGTGACTCCACCTGTTTGTTCTCTGTCCCTCTCACTCATGATTGAAGGATAGCCATTTAAAGTATTCCTTGTTTCTGGCTTCCTCTGCCTGATCTTTGAGCTATACTGCATTCCTAGTGAATCTCTGTCATGTTTCCTGCTTGACCCCGACTTTGTTCCTGACTACCATTCCTGTTTGTTCCTTGATCTGCTTGATTTCCCATTATGATCTGGCTTGAATCTTTGATCCTGCTTTCTTCTGCTGATATCCCAGTTTCACCTTGGCTTCGACTTCCACTACCAGTTGCTGCTCGTTTACTTGAGACCATCCTGTGCACTGGCTGGTCTCCGACTAGGCCAACAACCACCTACTCACCTGTTGGATTGATCCGTTATCTGATCACGGCAGGTTGCTCTTCTGCAGGGCCTGCATTACACCAGTGGCCTGGGGGATTGATCCCATCCAGGTATCCAGGCAGGTTGATCTCCGACTGGTCTACATCTTTCCTCGACGGCCGGTATGATAGATCCCAGCCTCTGCAGTCATTGTTCCAGCTTTAGAACTATGCCGGATGCTGAGCTGAGATGCTACCACTTGTGTCAACCATTCCCATGATTGGTCTTCTGGCATGCGACTGTTAGTCGGTGTTCAACTATCTTCCTCTGACTCCTCCAGACCTTCAACTGTTAATGGGACTTTGACTGGGGTTTCTGTTTGACTTTCCTATGTTCTTTTGACCTCAAGTTGAATCTCGACCCCTAACTTTTCCGACAGCACGAGTTGTAGACCTCTGTAAAGATGGCCAATTGATCTTCCAACTATCCAACCTGAGCTTGATCTTGACTACTCACCAGCTCCAACCTCTTGTGTCCCTCATCCTGGTTCTGTAAAAGAGTCCTCAGCATCTCCCATCGACCACCAGCATCGCTCTACAGCCAAGCACCCTAGCATCAGGTAGATTCTTCCTTCAACAATCTTACGATGTTCTAACTAAGCTAACAACTTCCACGATTTATTGCCTTGTACATTGGATTGATACTTATGTCACATGTACGACTTGTAGTAAGTGCTCTTTATAAATGAAGAGATTTCCTTGCAAAGAGCTTGAATTTCCTGTCTATGTTCAATAATTTTTCCTTACAGATAGCTTCTTAATGTTTTAATCACAAGACTGTGTCATCAAGGACTTTAGTCTTTCCTTGTGGCTATTAATTATAATAAATTCACTCTCAATACAGCTTTATGTGCTTCCCATACTGTAGGCATAGACGCATCATTGGTCATGTTTAGGTGGAAGTAATCCTTTAACTTCTTCCTAACATATCTCTCAACTGTATTATCTTCTAATAGAAGCTATTTTAGCTTCAAAAACAAGACTCTAGTCGTGCCAAAAGACACTCAAAGATCAACGTAAATGGTACTATGGTCAGACCACTTGATGATACCTATGGTGCAGTTACAAACATTCTGAAATATATGCTGGTCACAAAGAAACATATCTATATGGGAATATTCTTTATGGGTGTGAGAAACAATTGTATAATCTGTGCCCTGAGGATGTTATAAATGGAAAATGTCTAAAGTGCTGAGTTGAGAGGATATATAAAATGTTTGCATTAAAATTATCTTTCTGCACCTACCAAGCTACAGCTTTCTTCATTTCCTGCCAGGCAACAGCAGTTGAGATCTGGTAGCAACTGGAGAGCCTTGTCCCACTGCACTGGTAGTGATAGAACCACACATACTGACTCAAACCAGACTTTTCCCACTGTATTGGTAGCCATAGATTTACATATACTGAGTCTTAATGCCAGTGGGATGTCTTGGGCATAAGCGGAAACAGCAAAGTTCTTGAAGGAAATTTTTGGGGGTTAGCAAAAAGTAAAAAGTTTATGATATTTTTATGCACAGGAATGTAGATGAAAAAGTGGCAATTTGCAGGTTTTCTGAGAAAATGTCTGCAGGGAAAATTACATTTTTCACCAACCCCTACAGACTAGCCTGCATTTACTTGCAACAGTGGGGAAGCCCATTTGGATAGCTGTAGAAAGACAAGTCTCCTTCCCTCCATGCTAGGTACTACCACAGGAAAATCTGGACCTTGGGTTATCTCTGCTCAAAAGATCTGCCACTCCTGCTCCATTGATCCCATCCTCCTCCTGATAAGACACCACAGACACCCTCACTTTAACCTTGACAACACAAAGTTTAAGCTTTTGCTATCTTCCTCCACCCGCCTCTCACAACATGCCTCATACTCAGTCCAGATGTAGAGTACCCTTGTTGAACTCTAGCAGCAATATGCACAAACTGCATACCTTTTGTTACATTTATAAATAATTGCTAAACATGAATGATGGTTGTTTTATCTTATCTCTATGGTGCAACTTAAATAAATTAATAAATAATTACCAACTTTTCACTATAATTACAACAGGAGAGGTAAGATTCCACTCAGTTGAACCATATAACAAAGGTCGCTTGAATGCTCTTCCTTTCCCCGACATCCTTCGGACTTACAAGGTGATAGAGGCTGAAAATGCTCCTGAAAACCCACTAAAATACTTGTACCCAGACATTCCAAAAGACAAAGCATTTGGGAAACATTACAACAGGGAACAAACTGAAGGTAAGTCTTCTTTACAGTAAGCACATGAAAAATGTCTGAGCTCTACCACATAGCTTCCAGAATATTGCCTATGTATCAAAAACAGCAGCACTTTGCACATCTGACATAACATGTGACAAATAGCAAGCAGTATATAATTAAAATGGCAATTATTTTTTATGATAACCAAACAACTTTATGTTTTTCAGCAAAAGGGAACTACATTATTTTAGAAAAAGAGAAAAAAACCTTCTACAGAATGTATCCACATGTGTGATACAAATTCAAATGTTGCATTCCCAAATAATACCTGAATTTGGAGGTTGTGGTAGGAGACTTGTAGATAAATTACTTTACAGGCCTTGTCCTGGCCATCCATCTGTCATTTCACATTTTTCCTGCTTGTTCGGTCCTTAGTTGCATGTGTGCGGGCAAAGTTGGGCTGGATTGCAGCAGTCACAATGTGGACAAATGCAATATACAGCATGACCTTAAGTCCACATAATTTGAAATTTCTTTCTTTTTCAAAGTGTTTCATCCCTACTTTTGTTCCTGTGTACGCAGTCTGAAATCATGTGTGAATCACAGCATTTCTGTATTATATATATATATATATATATATATATATATATATAATACAGTTGTTCACTGACAAAAAATCCGCTTGACAAGATTAGTCATCCAAGAGTAGAGACCTGCTTTTAAGAATGAGTTGTCTCCTGCACTTGTGTAGGCATGTATGATCAACACATCCATTCTTAAGAAATTTGAAATGCGTTGCGTACGCCTTTGGCACTCAAAGGGTTAACAGTGTGAAGGGAGCATGTGTCAATGAAAGGGCATGATATGTTGGATTTGAAGTGTGAGGGCAGCATATGTTGAATGAGAGGGGCATGATATTTAGGATTTTATACATGAGAAGCAGCATATGTCAAATTTGAACTGTGGGGCAGCATGTTGAATATACATATTGTGGAACATCACCATTGTGTTTTAGCCCATATACATTGACTGACACCCCCCAGTCTTCTTCACTTGTCCAGGCAGCGTCCATGGGGATTTGTGGTTGGCATGTATGGATTAACACTTCAAGAGCCAGGGGCTAAGCAACCCGTCGCTTACAATACATTGCAAACGCCTCAGGCACCAAAAGGGCCCAAAATATGTTTATTGTGTGGGTTAACATGACACAAATTCTTTGTTACATGCCACAGTTCAGAGTATTAAACTTAGTTATCAACTTAAAGCAATGTGTTGCGTACCCCTCTGGCACTCAAATGGTTAATCTTGTGTTGGGACTTTTCACACACATGATGAGGTAGACAACATTAGATGATCTGCAAGTATTTGATGCTGTGGATTTGGTGGGAATGTGGTATGGGAACCATATCTGTGCACAGGTTCCATGTCTTATATAAACAGGAATCTGCTGTATTCTTAAGGGAGCTCTTTATCACCAGTTGTTTCAAGTTGAGGGGCTGTTTATAAAGAGAGGAGCGGAGTTTTTGGTTTTCTAATCTGTCATCTGTATGTAGTATTATTCTCCATTGAGATTTTGGGTAATACTTCAACAGGGAAGGACTGGCAACTTTTGGCCTGAGGGGCAAACAGAATCAAGTGGCCCACTTTTTGTATCGTTTCAGCCAGCAGACCCAGACCACCGATTTTTGTTAATTTTATAATTGGCATTAATGCTATGATTTAAGACAAGTGATGCCACAGAGCTTACAACTGAAATGGAGTTATGGTATTGATACAACAGAGATTACAATTGAAATGGAGTCCATCATACAACAGTCAGGTATATCTATATAATTACTGTGTGTGTAAACAGGACTTACCTAAGTATGAGTCCATCATACAGCAGTCAGGTGTATCCATATACTTACTGTGTGTAACAGAAGCACTTACCTAGGTAGGAGTCCATCACACACCAGTTGGTTTGACCCTGAATTGCTCCACTTTTCTTTGCGTATATTCACACGTGTGCATACAGTTGTTTTCTCAGATCTGTATAATACACATTTATGTCTAAGAAAACACCTGCTTACACATATGCACACAGACATAAGAGGAACAATTCTGGAGCAAAACTGCAGAAAATACAGGGGGCACCCCTCTTCCACAGAAAGGGTTAATTATGTGTTATAATGCATTAGAAACCTCTCTGGTATTGAAGATATTAAAAGCACCATTAAAATAAATAATTATGTTGTATCAGCTTGCACCAGAAAACAAACCCAAGTATATATGCCCAAATTTACACATCAAAATTTAATAAATGACCCCTTCACTAGCTTCAGAAATGCAGGCGGAAAGACAAAGAACAAGTTAAAAAGGACAGAAGGGTGAAGAGGGAAAAACAAAGAGATTCAAAGACATAGAAGGGTGTAGGGAGATTAGATGGGGAGAATAAGAGGGAAGACTATCGTAGTATGAGAGAAGGACAAAGACTGGTGAAAAAGCAAAGAAGAAATTGAGAATCATGGGGAAATAATGCCTGAGAATGAGAGAGGGGAGTCTGGGGAAAGGAGAAATGATAAAGCACTTTATTAGCTAAACATTTTCTCTAAATGTTGCACAATCAGAGATGCATCTCAAGTGATGTCCTTTATGATTGGCTGGCTGGAGGTGCATATGGCAAAAAAGATCACATTTACAGAAGTGACCAAGGCAGTGCTGAAATTCTGGCAGCAGAAAGAAACGCTTTCATTAATAGAGGAGCAACTGGTTTACGTCTTTTATTTATTAGGAAAACTGAGTGCCGCTGGTCTGCTATCTTGTTTTATTAGGTTGGCCCACTTTGAGATGATCGGAGTTACCTTCGCTCTGACTTTCTCCACTCTGCATGCCCTGCTTCTCTTCTCAGCAGCCCTTACCCTGACATATGCACACCCGCGCCCTTGCTGATGTGCCTCCCAGCCAGGGGATGCCGACATCCGGCCCGGAGCTTGTGCTATGGTAGTGAGTGGATGTCATGGTTTTTAGATGAACACTCAGACAGGATGGTAAAGTTAAAATGACTTTATTGAAAGAGAGCAAACAAGGAATAAGGCCCTGGGGCCTGCAAGACAAATCACACAGTTATATACAAATACACAATAGCGATAAGTCTGCAGTACTAGAATAGGTGGACTGGAACAACAGGTAACAGCTAGTAGAGAGACTCTTGACAGGATAGTGAGGTCAAGGGCAACCCGTTGGAGAGATGACCAGGTGAACGTACACCGGGGGTGCACGTGAAACAGAACTGGCACTGCCCAGATGCCTGGACACCAAGCCCTGAGGAGCGAAACCACACTGGCACAAACCGATGGAAATGGCAACAAGGCAACTCTGACCCAGACTGTATGGAATGGCAATTAGGCAACTTAGACCCAGACTGTTTGGCAATGACCCAGACTCAGTCCCCAACCACCGGGCAACCGTGGAGTGGCAATGCTACCCTCAGGAGGGGTAGATGAGACCAAGGTAGCTGCTAAAGACAGACCCTAGAACGCTAGGGGTGGATCGAGGCGACAGTAGGCAACTGTAATACAACCATTGACCACACAACCTGCAGTATGGAATGTGTAACGCTGGCTCTAGTAGAGATACTGCAGAGAGCAGTGTAAGCTCTTCCCTGGACAATCCAGGTATCCACAAGGTTAATGGTCAATGCCCTGCGATATACTGAAAAAATCCCAGAGGGAGTGAGCACAGCGTAAGAGGTAGGAAGGCCACACAGAGAGAGATCAAAGTAACACAGTCAGTGTAAGACCACCTGTACTGGTACTTCGAATGTGCACACCACTAGCAGCAGTTATAGGAGCAGCTTAAGCCCAAGCTTAGCCTTTGGTCGATAAGAAACAGCTCCACGTGGCGCACCACCACAGACAATGCAAAGCCCAGTATCACGATGGCTACCAGGGGTCGCCCAGGGCACGATGGACACGGATGGTACCGGAGCCGGTTAACCAAACCAGAGACAGTAACGGAACGAAATAGCACCACCAGCGGTCAGCCCTGGAATGAGTCCAATGGCCAGATAAAGTCAGCAACAGAGCGGGTTCTCAGCCAGAATACAGTCAGCAACTGAGCGGGTTCTCAGCCATGTACGGTCAGCAACGGAGCGTAGCAACAGGAACTTCAAGAACAAACTCGTAGTCAGGCAGGCCAGGTCATACACGAATCAGCAAATCGTAGAATAGACTCAGGAACTCGTACACCACGA
Source organism: Rhinophrynus dorsalis (assembly GCA_037306005.1). Classification (NCBI taxonomy): domain Eukaryota; kingdom Metazoa; phylum Chordata; class Amphibia; order Anura; family Rhinophrynidae; genus Rhinophrynus; species Rhinophrynus dorsalis. The sequence continues at coordinate 122,970,765 of CM074725.1, forward strand.
AAGGGCGCCTAAGGGAGGACATCCCAGAGTATATAAAGGCAAGCCCAGTGTTAGCAATTAAGCCCAGCCAATCAGAAGGCAGCAGAGAATAACAATGTCGCCGCTCTGCAACAGAAGCACAGGCACCGTGATAGTACACCCCTCTCAACGACCCCCTCCCCTCAGAGTAGGACCAGGCTTAGAGGGAAATTTGGCATGGAACTGACGTAACAAGACTGGTGCATGAATGTCAGCATGCTTGACCCATGAACGTTCCTCTGGGCCATACCCCTTCCAATGAACCAAGTACTGGTGTTGCCCACGCACCTTACGTGAGTCCACAATACTTTGAACCTCATATTCATCGTGGTCTTGGATGAGAACCAGAGCCGGCACCACCAGAGCAGAGGTATAGCGGTTACAGACAAGAGGTTTAAGTAAGGATACATGAAAAACATTGTGAATCCGAATATTAGCGGGGAGGTCCAAAGCATAGGAAACTGGATTAACTCTCCTGGAGACTTTGAATGGACCGATAAACCATGGGGCGAACTTGTGACAGGGAGTTTGTAAGTTCTAGTTTTTTGATGAGAGCCAGACACGGTCCCCAACCTGAAAAACCGGAGCTGGCAAACTCGTGCTGTTGTCATGGCTCCTGTAAAGCTGAAAGGACTCACGTAATGAAGTCTGTACATTTGCCCAGGTGGAATGAAGCTGTCTGAGGTGTTCATCAAGGGCTGGCATCTGCTGTGCCTGAAAAGCGTCCGGAAGCAAGGATGGTTGGTACCCATAATTGACAATAAATGGGGAGCTTCCGGATGAATTATTAATCTCAGTTTCTCGCAAATTCTGGCCAAGGTAGCAACTCAGCCCAGTCATCATGATGATTGGATACAAAGCATCGGATAAATTGTTCGAGCCCCTGGTTAGAGCGTTCAGCAGCTCCAATGGTCTGTGGGTGATATGCATACGAATATGACAACTGGATACCCATTTGGCCGCAGAATGCCTTCCAAAACCTGGAAATAAATTGGCTGCCCCAGTCTGATACCAACACCTGGGGTACTCCATGGAGTCTTAATACCTCACGAGCGAACACAACTGCCAATTCCTTAGCTGAAGGCAAACCGGGCAAGGGCACGAAATGGGCCATTTTTGAGAATCTGTCTACCACCATCAATATATATGTGTAACCCTTCGAGTCAGAAAATTCACCCAGAAAATCGATAGACACATGTGACCATGGACGATCACCATTAGGAACAAGTTGCAATAGGCCCACTGGCAGGTGCCTGGGAACTTTGGAACAGGCACAAACAGCACACGCAGCCGTAAAATCGGCACAATCTGCCCTTAGTGTGGGCCACCAGAAAATACGGGATAATGACCAAATTAATTGATCTCTTCCCACATGGCCAGCTGCCCGTGAAGCATGATATGTTTCAAGGAGTCTTGCCTGAAAAGGTTCAGCTACAAAACATTTGCCCATAGGCTTTTCTGGAGGGGATTCCGTCTGTGTGGCCAACATCTCTTGACCCAAAGGAGAGGTGATGCTAGTCCGCAGGGTGGCCAGGATGCGATCTTGAGGAATAATAGGTACAGACAGTTCCTCAGACTCTAATTCAGGACCATGCTGCCTGGACAGTGCATCAGCTCTTACATTCTTAGAGCCGGGTAAATAGGAAACAATTAAGTTAAATCGAGAGAGAAAGAGGGCCCATCTGGCCTGTCTAGGAGACAATCTTTTCGCTTCTGAAAGGTACAACAAATTCTTGTGGTCGGTTAGGATGAGAATCGGTACCCTGGTGCCTTCCAACAAGTGACGCCATTCACGTAGGGCCAGGATAATTGCCAATAATTCCCGGTCACCGATCTCATACACCGATTGTGCCTTAGTTAATTTTTTAGAAAAGAAACCACATGGCTTAAGTGGTTGACCTGGACCAGATCTCTGAGAAAGGACTGCCCCTACACCAGTATCTGACACATCTACTTCAAGTATAAATGGTAGGTCCACCTTGGGGTGCGACAGAACTGGTGCAGAGGCAAATGCTGCTTTGAGTGCCTCGAATGCCTCCTCGGCCTCCTTAGACCATTCAGATGCCTTAGCGCCCTTATGTGTCAGGTCTGTAAGGGGTTTAACAATTCTGGAAAAGTCACAAATAAATTTACGATAATAGTTGGCAAAGCCAATAAACCTTTGAATAGCCTTTAGGCCCTTAGGACGTGGCCAATGAAGTACCGCTGATAATTTCTCTTTATCCATAGAAATGCCCTGACTCGAAATAACATAACCCAGGAATGGTACCATGGATCTATGAAACTCACATTAGTCAAGTTTACAAAATAATTTATTCTCCCTTAGTCTTTGAAGTACAGTAGCTACATGCAAGCGATGGGTCTCTAAGTCGGGAGACTAAATTAAGATGTCATCTAGATAGACGACTACACAGGACTGCAACAAGTCGTGGAGAACATCATTAATCAGTTCCTGAAATACTGCTGGGGCATTACACAGCCCGAATGGCATCACCAAGTACTCGTAATGCCCATTGCGAGTATTAAAAGCGGTTTTCCACTCATCACCTTCCTTGATACGGATGAGATTATAGGCAGCTCTTAGATCTAGTTTAGTGAAAATCGTCGCCCCCTTGAGGCAATCAAACAGTTCGGTGATGAGTGGAATAGGGTAGGCACTCTTAACCATCAATTTATTAAGGCCCCTATAGTCAATACATGGCCTTAATTCTCCAGACTTCTTCTTAACAAAAAAAAATCCAGCCCCCACGGGCGAGCATGATCTGCGAATGATGCCCCTCTCTAGGGCATCAGAGATATACTCCTCCATGGCCACATTCTCCTCACACGAGAGGGGATACGTTCTGCCCCTAGGAGGGACAGCACCCGGTGCAATATCAATGGCACAGTCATATGCCCTGTGCGGTGGCAAGGTGCCAGCCTCTCCCTTACTAAACACATCGCTGAAGGATTGGTATACAGGCGGTAAGGAGGGAGAGGTACAGAATATTCTCTTAGGTTGATGCAGACAGTGATTAGTACAATGCTCAGACCAAGCCACAATCTCACAGGAGTGCCCGTTAATCCTGGGATTATGTGTTCTTAACCATGGGAACCCCAGAATGACCGCATAATGGGGTGACTGGATAATTTGAAAGGACAGGGTTTCGAAATGTAATGCCCCGGTCTGCACAGAGAGGGGGCAAGTCTCATGGGTGACCTGGGGAGGCACCAAAGGTCGCCCATCAATGGCCTCAATTTGCATCGGATTGTCTAATAAAACTAGTGGGATATTATGTAACGCAGCAAACTCTTGGTCCATAAAATATCCCGCTGCTCCAGAGTCTATTAGTGCAGGTGTAGTAATGGATAAATTGGAGGACGAAATAATCACATCCACCACTGGTTTGTAAGGCACAACCTCTGGGGACTGCTGAATACCACCTAGGACCTGTCCCCTAAGGAAACCTAGGTGCGTGCGTTTCCCGGCCACGTTGGGCAATTACGCAACAAATGGCCTCCCTTCCCACAGTAAAGGCACAGGCCATTCTTGCGACGAAATGACCGTTCCTCCTTTGTGAGTCTAGTAAAGCCCATTTGCATAGGTTCAGTAGCTTCAACCTGACCAGGAGGCATGGGAGGAGAGGGAGGCATGGGTGGGAGAATATTCTTGTGCCACTGCCTTGTAGGAGACCTTGGTTTATGGTCCCTATTTTGTGTTTGTTCCCTGATCCGAGTATCAATCAGATTGACAAATTCAATGTACTTGTCCAGAGATTCAGGTACTTCCCGGGCCACAACCTCATCCTTAATGCGGTCATTCAACCCTTGAGCAAATGCCGCCACTAACACTTCATCATTCCATCCCAACTCGGCTGCCAGGGTACGAAATTCAATGGAATAGTCTGCAACTGTACGGTTGCCCTGTCGGATATTCATAATTTGGTTGGCAGCCGAGATATTGCGCCCAGGGATCTCAAAGACACTTCAAAAGGCCCTCACGAATTCACCAAAATTGGTGGTAATGGGCTTAGCCGTCTCCCAAATTGGATTTGCCCATGCTAGAGCCCTGCCAGTCAACAATGATATCATAAAGCCAATCTTGCTTCTCTCCATAGGGAAAGCTTGAGGAGCTAATTTGAGAAAAATTTCCAGCTGGTTAAGGAACCCTTTACAGAGGGAAGGTTCCTTATCATACCTTAACGGTAATGGCGCTGTAGCAGATAGCCCTTTATACTGCGTGCAGACATTCGAGTTAGCCACTGTCGGTGCCTGAACTAGGGTGGCCACTGAGGGTAAGGCAGATCTGTCCAAGTGTGCGGTCCGCTCCAGCATAGTTTGCACCGCCACTGACAGTTGATCCAGACGTTGCTCATACATATCCATTCTCCAATGGATATTGACCGAACTACCTTCACCGGACTTGTCTGAGGTCATTGGCCCTTTCATACTGTCACAGTTTTTAGATGAACACTCAGACAGGATCGTAAGGTTAAAATGACTTTATTGAAAGAGAGCAAACAAGGAATAAGGCCCTGGGGCTCGCAAGGCAAATCACACAGTGATATACAAATACACAATAGCGATAAGTCTGCAGTACTAGAATAGGTGGACTGGAACAACAGGTAACAGCTAGTAGAGAGACTCTTGACAGGATAGTGAGGTCGAGGGCAACCCATTGGAGAGATGACCAGGTGAACGTACACCGGGGATGCACGTGAAATGGAACTGGCACTGCCCAGACGCCTGGGCACCAAACCCTGAGGAGCGAAACCACACTGGCACAAACTGATGGAAATGGCAACGAGGCAACTCTGACCCAGACTGTATAGAATGGCAGTTAGGCAACTTAGACCCAGACTGTTTGGCAATGAGGCAACTCTGACCCAGACTCAGTCCCCAACCACCGGGCAACCGTGGAGTGGCAATGCTACCCTCAGGAGGGGTAGATGAGACCAAGGTAGCTGCTAGAGACAGACCCTAGAACGCTAGGGGTGGATCGAGGCGACAATAGGCAACTGTAATACAACCACTGGCCACACAACCTGCAGTATGGAATGTGTAACGCTGGCTCTAGTAGAGATACTGCACAGAGCAGTGTAAGCCCTTCCCTGGACAATCCAGGTATCCACAAGGTTAATGGTCAACGCCCTGCGATATACTGAAAAACTCCCAGAGGGAGTGAGCACAGCGTAACAGGTAGGAAGGCCACACAGAGAGAGATCAGAGTAACACAGTCAGTGTAAGAACACCTGTACTGGTACTTCGAATGTGCACACCGCTAGCAGCGGTTATAGGAGCAGCTTAAGCCCAAGCTTAGCCTTTGGTCGACAAGAAACAGCGCCACGCAGCGCACCACCATAGACAATGCAAAGCCCAGTATCACGATGGCCACCAGGGGTCGCCCAGGGCACAACAGACATGGTTGGTACCGGGGCCAGTTAACCAAACCGGAGACAGTAACGTAACGAAATAGCGCCACCAGTGGGTCCAATGGCCAGATACAGTCAGCAATGGAGCGCGTTCTCAGCCAGAATACAGTCAGCAACGGAGCAGGTTCTCAGCCAGGTACGGTCAGCAACAGAGCGTAGCAACAGGAACTTCAGGAACAAACTCGTAGTCAGGCAGGCCAGGTCATACACGAATCAGCAAATCGTAGAATAGACTCAGGAACTTGTACACCACAAAAGGGCGCCTAAAGGAGGACATCCCAGGGTATATAAAGGCAAGCCCAGTGTCAGCAATTAAGCCCAGCCAATCAGAAGGCAGCAGAGAATAACAATGTCGCCGCTCAGCAACAGAAGCATGGGCACCGTGATAGTGGATAACCGGAAGGCACCGCTGCCATGATAACCTCCCTTTTGAGATTGTTTACAGTGCAGTGGAGCAGTTCCGCAGGTTCAGTCATTACAAGATATTTCCGGGTGAAGTATATTGTAAAGAGGGAACCAATGAAACTGCTCCACTGTACAATCTCAAAGGGAGATCATTACGGTAGCGGTGCCTTCCGGTTATCCATTCACTACAGGAAATTATTTTAACAGGGCCAGTCATTTCGTATGGGGGCCTTTTGGATGCCCCACCACCATTCCACAGCTTGAGGACCAACCTCGGGCCAACCAACCTCTGTCTGCTAGGCCGGCACCTACCAAGCCTATAGGTGGCGCCGGCCCTCTATGGCATAGCCCCATATGTGACGTGCAGCTCCGCTGTGGCCCGCACTGACACTGTTTTATCTATTTTTTTTACAGCGCATCAGGCGCTTTCCGCGACCCACTGCAGTCACTGGTCCTGCGGCCCGGGGGGCAATTGCCCGCCTGCCCCCCCGGGCCAGCCCGCCCCTGTACTTCAAGCTGGAGGTTGTAGGGGACTACTATTTGCACTCTGTTCTCTTCCTGTGGTTGTATGTATTCCAGGAGATTTCTTCTGGGTACACTGGTAGCTCTCTGAATTTTGATGTCTGTGACCTTAGCATTATATCCATGGCTTATAATTTCTCTCCTAAGATTTTTAAAATGCTCATTGCTGTGAGAAGTCTCAGAGCATATGCAGTTACACCTCAGGTAAAAAGATGTCTGGATAGAGTTGTTTCTCATACTGATTGTGGTATCAAGAAACTTTTTTGTGGGTGAATGGCTGAGTTTGAGGTTAATGGTGGGATGAATAGCACTGTAACTTACATATAATTACAAAAGTACATCTTCAATGGCAGTCCATATGATTAGTATATCATCTATTTAGTGGATATCCAGTATTAAGATTTTAAATAGTGTAATAACATACTTATACAAAGGAATTCATGACAGAACCAGACAAAGTAATCTAGATAATGTAATTATTATGTTCGTTCTATGGTGTCCTTAGTATTTAGGTTTGAGAATGTCATTGGAACCAAACCAGGACAACAGACTTGAACCATACTATTATGTTGCTCTGTATTGATGTATTTGGTCTTTTGCGAGTCTGTATTTTAGTGTTTATTGAATGTAAAAGAAATATGGAGGAAGCATGGTTGAAGCTTTATCTGGACTTCTGAACCTCGTACAATGTGGGGAGAATGTTTTGCTAATAATATTATATTACAACTATAGAGTGACTTGATATTTTATTCAGTATGAAGCTGGACTTGATAAGTGGTTGTGATATGAAGCGCTCTTAGATGTGTACTTTGATATATTTTGGTTTTAGCAGGTCCTTGAAGAGGGAGGGGTGTTGTGAGTGGTCTGGGGGATCTGTAGGGGATTGCTGAGTTACATTTGTTATGTGTATTTCAACTAAATTTATGTTTTGTTTACCTGCATTTAGTAAATTGGAGTGCTGTATGCTTTGATTTTTCTTCGCTCTTTTTGAAGATAAAAGAAACTTAAAGTGCCAACTCACCTTAACATATCCATATAATGAATACAACTTTAAAATTAACATGAAAGACAGATATATAGAAAGCAGAATGGAATGAGGGGGTTCTCCGGTCCCCCCAACGTTAGGCCAGAAACCCAAAGTGAAAGCACAGACAAAAAGACAAACCTGCGCTACTCTATATAAAGAACTGTGTGTCCTGTATGGGCATATATAATAATTCTTAGTAAATAGGTGAAATTTTCATGTCACAGATTGGCCAAGTTGTGGGTAAGCTTGCCACCACGCCAAGGTATTTCACTTTCAGGCAAGTCCTGCTCTAATACACCTAAAAAACCTATCTAAAAAATTAAAAAGCCCTGATGAGATGTTATAATGAATGCATTGGCGAGCGAGGGACCCTTTAAATGTGGTCTTTGTAATGTTTGTGGGTCCCAAAGTAGTGCAATTAAATACAAGACATACATGTAATAAAAAGGTGTATATAAGGACTTACCTGAAACAACAGACCCCAAAAGGGTCTGCATTATCTAGAAGTAAGAGGACTATGGTGTAACAGAAGCTGAGAAGGGACCACGTCACCTTCCACCGTCGTTCCCGGGTCCCTCCTTCTCTATGCCGGACTGGCACCGTCGGATGCACTGGTCGAGCAGATCAACAGTCCGGTGGTTGACTCAAAGTGGCGTCGAACCCCGGAGTAGCCGACTCTATGTCGAAGGATGCAGATCAAGGAGGGGTCGACAGGGCTCCCGAGCCTTCGAGCGTCACAGAACCGGAACACTGGGCAGTAGAGAGTGGGGCCTCTACTCCCGGGCTACGACAAACAGGTAAAGTGTAGCAGGAACAAAGGTAACGGTCGGCAAGCAGTTCGAGCACTCCGTAGCTCGAATCGGAGGTTCACAGGAACTGGAAGAATCAGGGAAGAGTCCACGTTGCCGCCTGACAGCATCCGAAGTTGCGTAGCAGGATGCTGGCAGCAGACGGTCAAACAATGCAGGAACCTGGGCTCAGATGGACGTCAGAGTGGCCGCTTTAATACCATAAGAACACACAAGACTCCAGGACTCTTGTTCAGTCCAAAACATGACTCTCTTTATTGACAAAACTCCAGATATTTATACACAAATCTTACATTGAAACTTATGGGGAAACCAGATACAATAGGGAGTGATCCAATCACAATACATCAGACAAAGGCCAGCAACTGATGGTCTTAACAGATACAATGATTACATTTCAGATACAAAAGGGTTTGATGAACAAAGACTTGAGGGCTTGACTGCAGTTCACAGTGGCTTAATTAACACACAGTAGGGGGTCTAGCTACAGTACACATAGTCACTGGCTTGAGGGACTGCAATACACATTGGAATAATTAACCCCTCACTGCCTATTCCCTTGGAAGCAATCGACCAGTCTACCACAGGGCAGTTTTGTGTAATAAAGTTCATTCACCCCATTCACATAAACCAGGGCAAAATATCCACAGTCTCTTTAGCTAGACAGCTTATGGCCAGACAAGGGCTCAAGTAACGGGTAGGATCTGTTACATTTCTCCCCCTTTTTTGTACCAAGCCATCAGTTGCGGCAGTAAATGCTGGCTTGGGACTCTGGGAGAGCCTTACCTCTGTGAGCCGTTTGTCTGGAAAGGTCGCAAGTCCGTAGACCTTGGTCCTAGGCCAGAACCAGTTGTTGAGCCCCTTGTCCTGGGCCAGGGAAACAGTACACACGCCCCTTGTCCTGAGCCAGGGAAAGTCTTGGGCCCCTTGTCTGGGCCAGGAGAAAATGTGAGCTCCTTGTCCGGGCCTGGAACAATAAGAAAGCCCCTTGTCCTGGGCCAGGAGAAAATGTGAGCCCCTTGTCCGGGCTTGGAAATAATGCACAAGCCCATTGTCCAGGGCCAGGAGTACAATTTTGGTCCTTGGTCCTGGGACACTGGTGCCTCCTGGTCCTGGCTAGCACCAAGTTGGGAGGCTTCTCCTGAACCATGCTCCATGCAGAGCTGGGGTCAAACTTTCCTGGATCTGGGGCCAGTGGCTCAGGGTCCAGAGCCAGTCTATAGGGGGGATCTTTTTGTGGTAACCGGGACATTGGGCCCTCAAGGGCCTGGGAATCCAGTTGTGGGGAGATGAGCACATCTTCCCCTTTTAGTTGGACAAGTGCCTCAGAGGGATAGGAGATGATGTTATTCCCATTCTCCTGGGCTGGGGCAATTCTCAATGGGTCTCTGGAAGAGTTGGGGTTTCCTCCCCCAGCGCAGGGGCATCCAAGTTTGTAGTTGACCTGGTGGGGAACACATTCCCACCCACCAGGCAGGGGTCAGGGTCACAACAGGGTCCTTGGTAAGGACCATGGTTCCACTCACCAGGCCAGGGGTCACAGGGAAAGGGGGAACAACCGTTGGGCTGGGAGTGAGGACTGTTGTCCCACTTACCCTAGCCAGGGATTCACAGGGCCTGGTGGGTTCGCTCCCATCCATCAGGTGAGGGGTCACATAGAGGCTGGTGGGCTCGCTCCCACCCACCAGTTCACAGTCCATAGGGATAGTACACAAGACATCAGCTCTGCAAGGGGACAATCCACTGAGTTCCTTGTCTTCCTGGGCCCTCACATCAGGGCCATTTTTTTTCTTGAGGAGGAAGGTACTCTCAATCCTCCTGGCAATTTTATCCATATACCTGGAGAACACATTCTTCCCCTTCTCCAGGGCAACAACAACGGAGAACGGACTGGCGCTGCTGGTGGGGACCTGCATCTCTTCCACCGCAGTAGGGGTTTCCCAGGCCCTGGTGAGCTCGCTCCCACTCACCAGGCCAGGGGATACAGGGGGGCTGGTGGGGCACGCATTCCCACCCACGAGTTCACAATCCATATCCACAGGAGAGCCAGCAGCACTGCTCTCTTCCAGTCTGTTGGGGTCCTCCTCTTGTAGGCCACCAACAGCAGAGCCCTTCTCTGCCTTGTGGGAGACCTCCGTCCCATCCCTCAAGTCGGCATCATCCGTGGCCCTGGATGGCACACCTTGCTTCTTCTCCAGGGCATTTTCCAATAAAACATGGGGCATCTCTTTGGGGCTGCTGGTGAGCTCTTCCCCACTCACCACAGCAGGGGGTTCACAGGGGCTGATGGGCTCTCTCCTACCCATCAGTTGGGGCATAATATTGCTGCTGGTGGGAACCTGCGTCTTGTCCACCGCAGCTGGGAAAACAGGGGGAGGGGCAACGTGCCTATCAGGGGAGACACATCCCCAACAGCTTATGGCCAGACAAGGGCTCAAGTAACGGGTAGGATACGTTACATATGGATTCAACAGTGCTCTCCTTAAATAACCTTTTAAACTCCCCACAAGTCATTTGAGGAGTAATTAATTTCAAACAAACAGGGACCATGCTCACTATGACAGGCTTGAGGCCTAGACAAGAAAGGCCAATATTAAGAAAAGAAACATAGAATTTGACGGCAGATAAGAACCATTCAGCCCATCTAGTCTGCCCATTTTCCTACAGTAAAAACCTCAAACCTTTTTTGGTCCTTGGGCTTTTCTTACATTAAGGACATCCTTATGCCTATTCCATGCATGCTTAAATTATGTCACTGTATCAACTTCTGCTGGTAGGCTATTCCACTTATCTACTACCCTCTCAGTGAAGAAACCTTTCTTACATTACATCTAAACCTGTGTCCCTCTAGTTTTAGACTATGGCCTCTTGTCCTAACATTTTTACTCGTTTGATATATACTTTCATCCTGCACTTTGTTGAATCCCTTATCCCTTCTCTCTCTTCTCTCCTCCAAGCTATACATGTTCAGATCCTTTAGTCTATCCTGATATTTATTTTCCTGTAAACCAGTCACCATTTTAGTAGCCCTTCTTTGAATTTTCTCTAGAGTATCTATATTCTTCTGGAGATGGGGTCTCCAGCACTGTACACAATACTCTAGGGGAGGTCTAACTAGAGATCTGTAGAGTGGCATGATCACTTCCCTTTTTCTGCTACTAATGCCCCTAGCTATACAACCCAGTATCCTGCTTGCATTCCCCACTGCTTTATTACATTGCCTGCCTACCTTTAAGTCATTAGAAATAATTACTCCAAAATCCCTTTCCTTTGATGTCTCTGACAGCATAGTAAGACAAACAGAATTGTGAGGAGCACCCATCGAGCACGAACAAGGTAAAGTGTCTTGTTCTAGGCATGGTAGCCTCTCAATGGTGCTACAACTCACGTTTTTCACTCCCATGTGCCATTGCAGAGAGGAAATCTCCATGTCCATATCAGACTGGTCCTGCCCACAGACAGCCCAGCTCCGAAATGTCAGGCAAATCCTCTCTGCACGAGAGAAACAGCATAACCACAGACGTACGTTTCGGCCTATATGGGCCTCATCAGTGCGGTGGCGCTGAATCCCTCTAGGCACACGGAAGCAAGGGCCCATGCCTGGGATGCCCTTATACTTAGGGAGACAAACAGAATTGTGAGGAGCACCCATCGAGCACGAACAAGGTAAAGTGTCTTGTTCTAGGCATGGTAGCCTCTCAATGGTGCTACAACTCACGTTTTTCACTCCCATGTGCCATTGCAGAGAGGAAATCTCCATGTCCATATCAGACTGGTCCTGCCCACAGACAGCCCAGCTCCGAAATGTCAGGCAAATCCTCTCTGCACGAGAGAAACAGCATAACCACAGACGTACGTTTCGGCCTATATGGGCCTCATCAGTGCGGTGGCGCTGAATCCCTCTAGGCACACGGAAGCAAGGGCCCATGCCTGGGATGCCCTTATACTTAGGGAGACAAACAGAATTGTGAGGAGCACCCATCGAGCACGAACAAGGTAAAGTGTCTTGTTCTAGGCATGGTAGCCTCTCAATGGTGCTACAACTCACGTTTTTCACTCCCATGTGCCATTGCAGAGAGGAAATCTCCATGTCCATATCAGACTGGTCCTGCCCACAGACAGCCCAGCTCCGAAATGTCAGGCAAATCCTCTCTGCACGAGAGAAACAGCATAACCACAGACGTACGTTTCGGCCTATATGGGCCTCATCAGTGCGGTGGCGCTGAATCCCTCTAGGCACACGGAAGCAAGGGCCCATGCCTGGGATGCCCTTATACTTAGGGAGACAAACAGAATTGTGAGGAGCACCCATCGAGCACGAACAAGGTAAAGTGTCTTGTTCTAGGCATGGTAGCCTCTCAATGGTGCTACAACTCACGTACGTACGTACGCCGAAACGTACGTCTGTGGTTATGCTGTTTCTCTCGTGCAGAGAGGATTTGCCTGACATTTCGGAGCTGGACTGTCTGTGGGCAGGACCAATCTGATATGGACATGGAGATTTCCTCTCTGCAATGGCACATGGGAGTGAAAAACGTGAGTTGTAGCACCATTGAGAGGCTACCATGCCTAGAACAAGACATTTTACCTTGTTCGTGCTCGATGGGTGCTCCTCACAATTCTGTTTGTCTCCCTAAGTATAAGGGCATCCCAGGCATGGGCCCTTGCTTCCGTGTGCCTAGAGGGATTCAGCGCCACCGCACTGATGAGGCCCATATAGGCCGAAACGTACGTCTGTGGTTATGCTGTTTCTCTCGTGCAGAGAGGATTTGCCTGACATTTCGGAGCTGGACTGTCTGTGGGCAGGACCAATCTGATATGGACATGGAGATTTCCTCTCTGCAATGGCACATGGGAGTGAAAAACGTGAGTTGTAGCACCATTGAGAGGCTACCATGCCTAGAACAAGACACTTTACCTTGTTCGTGCTCGATGGGTGCTCCTCACAATTCTGTTTGTCTCCCTAAGTATAAGGGCATCCCAGGCATGGGCCCTTGCTTCCGTGTGCCTAGAGGGATTCAGCGCCACCGCACTGATGAGGCCCATATAGGCCGAAACGTACGTCTGTGGTTATGCTGTTTCTCTCGTGCAGAGAGGATTTGCCTGACATTTCGGAGCTGGACTGTCTGTGGGCAGGACCAATCTGATATGGACATGGAGATTTCCTCTCTGCAATGGCACATGGGAGTGAAAAACGTGAGTTGTAGCACCATTGAGAGGCTACCATGCCTAGAACAAGACACTTTACCTTGTTCGTGCTCGATGGGTGCTCCTCACAATTCTGTTTGTCTCTGACAGCATAGTACCCTTAATAGTATATTTTTCCATTGGATTTTTATGTCCCAAGTGCATTATTTTACATTTATCAATGTTAAAGTGCATCTGCCACACTCTTGTCCATTCTTCTAATTTATCTAAATCATTTGTCATTTGGCTTATTCCACCTGGAATGTCTACCCTATTGCAGATCTTGGTATCATGTGCAAAAAGACATACCTTTCCTTGAAGACCTTTTGCAATATCACTAATAAAAATATTAAAAAGAATGAGCCCCAGTACAGATCTCTGAGGTACTCCACTAGTAACACTCCTTTCGTCCGAATATTCTCCATTGACTACCACACTATCACAGTCTCCCTTTGAGGCCTAAGTGATCCTGTGCTCTTACCTCTATATGGCCACCGGCCGGCATGGCCTCCGGCCACTTCCTTATTGCTAAAGTCATGTTACAGGCACTGGCACGGACGACTGTTTATGGGCCTATTCTGTTGGGCCTAATTGGGTCCCGCCTCCTTCTCCTGCTTTATAAACCTCATTGAAGCTAGGACTTGTTGCCCTTTCATGGTATATCTGTGCGTTTCTTCAGTGTTGCTCTCATTTGACCCTTGCTTGGCTGCCGTGTTTTCTCCTGATCGATCCTGTGGCTTTGTCTGACTACCCAATCTGTGTATAACCCTGGCTTTTCCGACTACCCACTCTGTTTTGACTTTGGCTGTGGCTGACTACCCGATTTGGCTCACGACTGTGGCTTGTCTGACTTATGCTCTGTGCTGTCCTTCACTCCAGTCTGACTACCACCTGTCTCGGCTAGTTGTGGGCACACTCCATTGGTGTAGTGCAACTGCTACCTCCATGGTAGAGTTGAGGGTTGCCTCTCGCTCCGTTGCCTCCATCCTGTGCCACTGTATCCATTGCCTCCTGGGCCTGTTGCACAACCCTCCACTCTGTAGCCTACGTACAGTATTGCCTTCACATACCTACCGGTGTTGCGGCTGGCTATGTTCCACTCTCTTGCCTCCGTTCTTTGCCTACCTAGTAGACTGGTTCCGTGACTCTTTCAGAGTACTAGTTACTCTCTGTCTCACTCCTCCTACCACTCCGTGGTGGAGTCACTACTTGGAGACATCTGTCTGACTGTATCGTGTCTGGGAGTTTAGCTGTCGCTCCAGTGATCAGGTTTCCTGGCATTCCAGGTTTCCATTTGCTAGGTATAAAACCAAGCCTGGTTCTCCTCCCATCTATCTCTATAGGCTACTGAGAACCATTTACAGTTCAGTGTCAATCCCTGGGTAGTGGACTCTGCACTGTCCTCACGCCTCTTCCTATTAAGGTTGGGGAAGTGCTTACTCTTGCTTATCTTAATAAACTGGTTAAACCTCACTGTACCTGTGTCGTGTGTATTATTTACTCTGGTGTTCGTGACACACCCTCTGTCTACTGTCACTTAGCCATTTTCTTATCCATTTAACTATTTTTATATCCAGACCCAAACACTGCAATTTATTAATAAGTTGTCACGGTTTTAAAGAACACTCAGAAAATTTGGTAAGGTAAAATCAGCTTTATTAAGAATAATAAAGAACACTGGATCCCTACACAGGTCCAGATCTGGAGAGTGCTGAGGCACTTTCCAAATCTGACACAGGTCAGGGTACAAAGAACCAAAACAGGTAGTAATATAGATGCAGGAACAGATGACAGGAATCTGGAACTGAACCTCAACAATACCGCTTAGGAAGCAGCCCACGAGCTGAGGTAGGTACTGCAGGGCAGAATCCCCACCAGAAGTTGGGGAACAGTGAGCAGGCAACCGGAACACTGAGCAGGGACACGGCCCTGGTATCAGGGAAGCACCCAGACTGACAATAGTCTGCACTGGACTAGAGAGACTGGCAAAGGACTGACAGAGTGGACAGGGAGAATCCCTGAGGCCTGACAGTCGAGGAGGCTCAGGCAGACACAGGCACAGGACTAACACAGAGGACTGAGGTAACCACAGGCAATAAGACCGGCACAGGCTACACTCAGGGGATATAGGCAACCGGAGACCACACTGACAGGTGCAGGCTTACTCTCAGGCAGTATAGGTAACCTCGAGCACAATGACAGGCACAGACTCTATCTCTGTAGATATAGGTAACCGAAGGCAACACTGACAGGCACAGGCTCTATATCTGGAGTATATGAACCAAAGGCAACACTGATAGGCACAGGCTCTCTCTCTGGAGATATATGTAACCAGAGGCAACACTGACAGGCACAGGCTCTCTCTCTGGAGATATATGTAACCAGAGGCAACACTGACAGACACAGGCTTACTCTCGGGAGGTATAGGTAACCGACAGCAACACTGACAGGCACAGGCTCAGAAGCTAGCGAGTCAGTGAGACATGGAAATGCACAGAGGGCTCTATAGAGCCTCAACTTAGATCGGTACCAGAGAGTGCTAGTAAGCCACAGCCTGAATCGGTACACAGAGAGCAGTAGTGAGCCACAGATTGGATCGGTACACAGAGAGTGGAGTCAGCCAAAGCCTGGATCGGTACACAGAGAGCGGTAGTAAGCCACAACCTGGATCGGTACACAGAGAGCGGTAATCAGTCACAGCCTGGATCGGTACATAGAGAGCGGTAGTCAGCCAAAGCCTGGATCGGTACACAAAGAGCTGTAGTCAGCCACTGCCTGGATTGGTACACAGAGAGCGGTAGTCAGCCAAAGCCTGGATCGGTACACAGAGAGCGGTAGTCAGCCAAAGCCTGGATCGGTACACAGAGAGCGATAGTCGGACACAGCCTGGATCGGTACACAGAGAGCGGTAGTGAAACAGTCCGGGTCGGCAACAGTAGTACGGCAGCGAAGACAGGAGCAAGGTCAGGCAAAACCGGATCATAAACGGAGCAGGAATCACAGCAACCAACGTCAGGTCAGGAACACCACAAGAGGGCGCCAAAGGTAGACAGGACTGAGTTTAAAAAGGCAAACACTGGGCGGAGCAGAACCCAGCAGCCAATAAGAACCCAGCAGGCAATAGGCAGGAAGTAGCAATGTCGACAGAATGTGAGATCACGGGCACCGTGATATGAGTATTCTATGAGGGACAGTGTCAACTGCTTTACTGAAATCTAGATAAGCTGTATCTACTGCTCTCCCTTGGTCTATTATTTTAGTTACCCAGTCAAAAAAATCTATAAGGTTAGTTTGACAAGATCTCCCTGCTGTAAACCCATGCTGTTTGGTATCTTGCAAGCCATTTAAATTCAGATATTCAAAAATTCTTTCCTTTAACATAGTCTCCATTAATTTTCCCACTACTGATATAAGACTTACTGGTCTGTAGTTACCAGACTCCATCCTGCTACCTTTTTTGTGAAGCAGTACTACATTTGCTAACTTCCAATCTTCTGGAACTATTCCTGTCGCTAGTGACTGAATAATTGAATGATTGAATAATTCTGTTAAAGGATTTGCCAGAACACACTTAAGTTCTTTTAATAACTTTGGGTGTATCCCATCTGGTCCCATTGATTTATCTGTTTTTACCTTAGAAAGTTGGAGTAGAACTTCTTCCTCTGTAAACATGCATGTTTCCCATGTCTTGCCATTTCGTTTTTCTAACAGAGGTCCCTTCATCTTCCTCTGTAAAAACTGGACATAAATATTCATTGGGCAGTCAGTTAGCCCTTTATTCTCATTAACCTAGTTTCCATTTTTTGTTTTCAGTCTAACTATTCCTTGTTTCATAAGGGAGATAAGAATGAATAATGCATTGTGGATTTAGATGCGTGACTACATAATTAAATGGGATAGGTGAGAGGCTGCTATAGTGAGAAAGGACAAGTGCAAAACAGAAGAAGAGAAAAGAAACTCACAGAGCCAATTCATCTTAACATACCCATATAATGAATACAACTTTAAAATGAATGTGAAAGACAGATATATAGAAAGCAGCATAGAATGAGGGGGTTCTCCAGTCCCCCAAACATTAGGCCAGAAACCAAAAGTGAAAACACAGACAAAAAGACAAATCTGCTCTCCTCTATATAAAGAAGTAATGTGTGCCCTGTAATGTGCATATATAATAATTCTTAGTAAATAAGTGAAATTTTCATGTCACAGATCTTTTTGTATTGGTTGCAGTTATTTAAAAGAAGAGAAATCTACTTAACAGTGATGTTTCCTACAGTATAAATATGCCTTGCAGTGATAACTTAATTTTTTATTTTATTTTTTTTGCTTGCGTTTAACCCCTTAAGGACCAGCGGTCCCGGGGTGTGTGGTCCTTTAAGGACCAGATAGGGAATTTCAGCGTGCCGCCCCATGTGACTGATCATGTGGGGCGGCACGCCGGACTAGGGACTGAAAGCGATCACTCCGGTCTTGGAGCAATCAACTTCAGTCCCTGCTATTACTCACCGCGCTCCTGCAGGAGCACGGTGAGTAAAAGTATGTGACGTACCAGGACCGTCACTGGTCCTTAAGTGCCGGACCAGCGTGACGGTCCAGGAACGTCACCGGATGCTAAGGGATTAATTGAGGGGTAATAGGTATGCCCCAACAAGCTGTGAAGATCAAATGGAGCACTAGTGGCTAAGTGCCTGCCAGTAAAATCTTCTGCTTGCAGAGCAGGGTAAGGCCTGAACTCCAAATATTTGCCACCTGTTCGTTGAGGTATGGTCCCTGAGTCCCACCAGGCTGTACTGTAAGGGTGCTATTTTTCTAACACACCCCAGCTTTGTTTATCTATTTGATGCCAATTTTCATGTTTGAAACAGAATAGGTTTGGGTTTAACTTGGTTACCATGGCTTGAGTTATTAAAAGAGAGAGTGCTCTGATCTGTATTACCTAGATCATCAATAAAGTATTTAGAAAAGGCTAGAAGGTGCAGAAGTCCTTATCAATTTACTTCTCATTTTCTCAATGGTTATAACCTGGTAAAAAAAACAGTATATATTGTGCATCATAAAACTATATCAGCAAAACTTACCAAAGGTTTGTTCCACATGCCTACTAGTTAAATAGAGTATAATCCTTAGTGATAGATCGGATAGATAACCTTAATAATGATGATGTATAATGTTGCCTCACTTGCATATGAACATGTGCAAGATGTATGACTTGTACAAAGTTCTGTGTCTGCTGATTGACCCTCACCAATTTTCTTTCTTGTCTCACCTTTCTAATTATTAAACTAAAAAAAGAACATGTTATCATATTATTCCTTTTTTGTGCATTTCTTCCAGCATCAAGACCAACAGAAAATGGAATCAAAGGTTATGTTCCATCTGTTTTCATTCCTATGTCTAAGCTGTAAGTAAAGAAAACTCAGTGCTAAGATTTTCCTGTATTCATGCATGTGAAACTTTCACTTTTATTCAAGTTTGCTTATTTGAAAACTGCATTAAAAATGACATATATGTCATGTTAGCCAAAAGTCCAGCAGATGTATAGTTTAGGAGATATTCACGCGTTTATTTCTGGGAAAAGTGAAACTAAACACTTCCTGGTACTGCACAGGGCTTCATTAGCATATGAAACATAATTGAAACTTTAATTATCATTTGACACATCACTGGAAAGGCATCATTAGCATATGGTATATCATTAATTAGCACATAAAAACATCACTGATACCTCACTGTGCCACAATTAGCATACATTAGCATATACAAGAAGTGTGAATATCCCCTGAACTGTACATTTGCTGGTCTTTTGGTTAACTTGACATATAGGCAGTTTTTAATGCATTTATTTTCCTCCTCAACTGTGACTGGATGAGGAGCAGAAGGAGTGATCAAAAGATTACCACTTGATAAGATACTATCTGGATTTTAGACTCCATACCAACTTTTTAACATTTCTCATTTTTAGATTAGGTATCTAGATTGAGGTGGAAACCCCGAAGAAGTGGAGAGATTAAATGCTGGCCCGATATGGTGTTATTTGTTTATTTCATTTTTTTTTATTAGCCCCTCCATTGCCATACAGACAGCAAAACAATATTTTACAATGTCATACAGGGCCTGTTGACAATGGATGCGTTATTTTTTTAAATTAAACGCCTCTATTTCCAACTCTCATAAGCAGGACATAAAATTAAAAGATATATTCCCCATTTACAATTTTTAGATTTTAGTTTAACTTTAAAGGCGCAATAAACTTCTTTTCAGGAAATCAAATCTGCTATATGTTACTTCCACTTCTGGAATAGTCTACATTCAAAGATTATTATAGCTTAAAACTAATTTTGTTAAATTAAAGGTCACAAAATAGTGCTGAGAGCCACAGTTAATGACTCAAGCTCTTCCAAAAGTGCATTATAAAAATAATTGCTGTTTGGATACCAGTTGGTTCTGTTGCTAACTGATCAGATTAAAGGGATAGTAATACTTCGTTTTAACTTTATTTTATTTTGTAGGCATTAAAAAAACATGAAGAATGATATGTCTTATCTCTCAAACCTTTATAGTTTAAGAGATATTCACAAACAAAGTACCCCCCCCCCCCTGTTCAGCTAGATTAGAAGGGAGGTGCCCAGGTAGACTGCAGAGAGGGACAATCTTCAATTAAGATAAGGGAAAAAGCTGAAAAACTTGTTAAGGGGGGAAGGGCTTTCATTGTTTTCATACAAAGAAAATTGTCCCCTTCTGTTATCTGTCTGGTCTTACAACCAGATTTACATCTGAGAAGAGATGGCTTACACTAGGTAAAAGGGGCGGGGAGGGGAAACTTTGCTTGTGAATATCTCATAAACCATAAAGTTTTGAGAGATAAGACTTATATTATTCTTCGTGTTTTTTTAATGCCTACAAAATAAAATAAAGTTAAAACGAAGTATTACTATCCCTTTAAAAATAAGATTGAACTGTAGTAAACTGGGTGGAACCTTGCTTTATTCCATAAGAAATGCCCTATAACATACGGTTTTCATTCAAGGTATAGTAACATAAATGTAAGTTTGATTATTCTTCAAAGTTTTCAAGCTATGTAGAGCATTATTGCAATACTGTATGAGGTGTAGTTCAAGAGTAATTGAATTAAAAAGTGCCCCCACCCCTGTTACAAATTGTAAGCTGCCTCCCCTCAGGTGTGGAATCTGGTCATCGGACTAGACAGATCACAGCAAGGGACAATCTTCTGGCGCTTTCTTTATGGATGTGATGGTGCACTGCTCAAGTTTTGAAGTAAGAAATAATATCCTTAAATTGCCAGACTAGGAGACTTAAAGCACCTTGTAAACATGTCCATGTTGATCTTCCCAGATATAACAACTACTTCTCTGCAAAAAAAAAAAATGAACTAAAACCCTTAACTGCCTGGCTTAACTGAAAGGGAGTTAAATATAAATGGATGTATACTCCCTTCACTCTAAGTTTCATATTAGATGGCAAAAGATACCTGATCAGGAGCAGCAAAGATGGGTGAGAAACTCTTTCCAAGCTTTGAAAAAGAATGGATTCCCCAGGACTGTCCAGTAGTCCTAGTGACGCACTGGAGAACAGAGCGGATCACTCCCCTTATAAAGGTCCTCAGCAGGGAAGGAGCTCTCCAACTGGATCTGGTCATCCAGGCATGGAATGCATGGCATGCGAGACACACAGGATTCAAGAACAAGGTGCCCAACCAGGCACCAAGAATCCCAAAGAAACTGGTGGCAACAACAAGAATAAGAACTTTCTATAATTGTATGTACACTTGCCTGGACTGGACCCGTTGTTCTTATGCTGGCTGATGCTATCCTTGACATATAGATTTTGCCTATATTTTCTATATGGTGGTTTGCTACTACACAATTTTCTGCTTCCTGGCATGGTGGGAGGGCACTATGTAGGGGAATAGGAATATCTTTTAATGTTCATTTCAATGTCGGTTTTATACAAACTCATAATTATATATTACATATGATGTGCAATACGGTATCCATTTGAAATGTCGCACGATTAAGAGCATGCAACCTTTTGACTAATTCACCAGGTCGCAATGGTCAAAATGGCGCATGACAATCTCACACTGCATGACAGAGCAATATTGTCATATCGCCTACTTATTGGTTGCATATATCTCACGCTGCGCTGTCATGCCCACTTTCATGACAACTTGTGCTGTAACTTGTGCTGCCGTGCCCGCTTACATGACAACTTGTGCTGTAACTTGCACTGTCATACCCGCTTTCATGACAACTTATGTTGTAACTTGCGCTGTCATGCCCGCTTTCATGACAACTTGTGCTGTAACTTGCGCTGTTATGCCCTCTTTCATGACAACTATTATCTGCAGCACATGGAGGCGTCCATACTTGCATTTGCCTGCGTGATTCCACTAACTCTCTACTGTTGTGCTCTGTGGGTTAGGCATTGGTTATGGTACGCGGTGTGCTGTACTGGTCCCGTCTGATAACCCTCTGAGCTGGAAGCCGCCCGTGTGAGTGGCACATACAGAGGGATTTCTTTCACAAAAGTTCTGGAAAATTGGAAGATTTTATGTCCTGGGAGCGTCTCCGTGTGCTGCAGATAATACTTCTCATTAAAGAGGCCATGATAGCGCTAGATGTATGCGACCATTAAGTCGACGACATGACAATCTTGTGCTGTCATGCAGTGCAAGATTATCATGTTGCCATTTTGACCATGGCAACGTGGTGAATTAGTCAAAAGGTCTCACGCTTAAGAGTGAACCATGCAATACTATGTTCATGTTGTAGTCACGTATAAGTTTATTATTTTTTTAGTTTTGGGGCTTATGCTTATGCTCCACCTGCAGTTTTCTTTTCACACTTAGACATACCAGGTGGTGGGGGAGTATTTTCATGAACCTTCATGGTCCTGTGGTGCATAAGTTCCTGTATACAGGTGCTTTATGCATGTGGCTATGTTTATATTGTGTTTTTACTCTATGGTTTGTACATATATATATATGTGCCCATGCCTATACATGTACCTATTCTGGGAATGCAGGCATGTGTATGTGCCTATGTATGTGCCTGTGCCTGGGTATGAGCTTATGTATGTACCTCTATATGTGCCTATGTATATGCCTACACCTGTGTCTACAGTTGTGGCCAAAAATTTTGAGAATTACACAAATATTAATTTTCACAAATGCTGCTGCCTCAGTTTAGATTATGGTAATTTGCATATATTCCGGAATGTTATGAATAGTGATCAGATTAATTGCAATCAATTGCAAAGTACCTCTTTGCCATGAAAATGAACTTAATCCCAAAAAAAACATTTCCACTGCATTTCAGCCCTGCCCCAAAAGGACCAGCTGGCATCATGCCAGTGATTCCCTCGTTAACACAGGTGAGAGTGTTGACGTGGACAAGGCTGGAGATCACTTTGTTATGCTGATTGAGTTAGAATAACAGACCGGAAGATTTAAAAGGAGGGTGGTGCTTGAAATCATTGTTCTTCCTCTGTTAACCATGGTTACCTGTAAGGAATTACGTGCTGTCATCATTGCTTTGCACAAAAAGGGCTTCATAGGCAAGGATATTGCTGCTAGTAAGATTGCACCTAAATTGACCATTTATCGGATGAATCCTCAAGAACTTCAAGCAGGGAGGTTGTTGTGAAGAATGCGTCAGGGCACCCAAGAAAGTCCAGCAAGCACCGGGACCATCTCCTAAAGTTGATTCAGCTGCGGGATCAGGGCGCCACCAGTGCAGAGCTTGCTCAGGAATGGCAGCAGGCAGGTGTGAGTGCATCTGCACACAAAGTGAGGAGAAGGCATTTGGAGGATGGCCTGGTGTCAAGAAGGGCAGCAAAGAAGCCACTTCTGTCCAGGAAAAACATCAGGGACAGACTGATATTCTGCAAAAGGTACAGGGAAATGGACTGCTGAGGACTGGGGTAAAGTCATTTTCTCTGATGAATCCCCTTTCCAATTGTTTGGGGTATCCGGAAAAAGGATTATCTGGAGAAGACAAGGTGAGTACTACCATCAGTCCTGTGTCGTGCCATCCTGAGACCATTCATGTGTGGGGTTGCTTCTCAGCCAAGGGAGTCCTCTCACTCACAATTTTGCCTATGAACACAGCTTCAAGAGCAACTTCAAGAGAACACACACCTTCAAGAGTAACTTTTCCCAACCATCCAAGAACAGTTTGGTGACAAACAATTCCTTTTCCAGCATGATGGAGCACCTTGCCATAAGGCAAAGTGATAACTAAGTGGCTCAGGGAATAAAACATCGAAATTTTGGGTTCATGGCCAGGAAACTCCCCAGACCTTGTGGTCAATCTTCAAGAGGCAGGTGGACAAACAAAAACCCACAAATTCTGACAAACTCCAAACATTGATTATGCAAGAATGGGCTGCTATCAGTCAGGATGTGGCCCAGAAGTTAATTGACAGCATGCCAGGGCAGATTTCAGAGGTCCTGAAGAAGGGTCAACACTGCAAATATTGACTCTTTGCATAAACTTAATATAATTTTCAATAAAAGCCTTTGACATTTATGAAATGTTTGTAATTATACTTCAGTATACCATAGTAACATCTGGCAATATTTAAGAACACTGAAGCAGCAAAATTTATGAAGACCAATACTTGTGTCATTCTCAAAACATTTGGCCACGACTGTACACATGTACTTGGGTTTATGCCTGGTTATACATGCCAGTACCTGTGCCAATGGGTATATGCCTAGAGGTTTATATATCTTTATGGTTGTTTCAATGGCTGCTGTCCTTGCTTATGTCACTATACTCACATATATATTTTTTATGTTTATCTCTATATATGTGCATGTATGTTTATATATGTGTATGGGTTTACTGGTTTATTTACCTATATGTATGTATGTATGTATATCTTTATTTATATGGTGCCACACAGTGTATGCAGCGCCTTACAATAGACATATGTTACAATAAATAAGAGGGGATGAAATAAGTGCGACATTTATAGAAACAATGGGAGAGAGAGGTCCCTGCCCCAAGGAGCTTACAGTCTAAATGGGTAAAAGGAGACATACAATGGGGTAAGAGGGTGTTAAGTGCTTATATTTATATAAAAGTCAACTGGGGTGGGTTGGCAATTATATAATGATATGTGATGCTCATGGTTCTTAAGAATCTTAACTGCATATGTGTGTGTATATATACAGTGGGATATGTATATCAGGGCTCAAAATTTCCACTCGCCACTAGCCAAAGGCGAGTGAAAATTTAGCCCTGGAGAGTAGAAATTCAGCCCTGGTGGGTATGTTTTGGCTTGCAGTGGCGAGTAACTTTTCAGGTCTGGCTAATAGCAAAGGACTTAAAATTATAAGCCCTGCTGTATATAGTATATAACATGTTTAGTAGTTTATCTTAGTTTACTGCAAGTTAGTCTGAGGTGTTTTTGGTGGGGGAGATGAGGGTGGTGCCTGCGACATACAGGAGTAGTAGTTGGAATACCTCCTGAAGGCCTTTACTACTTCAAAGGCAGCAGTTTTTTAACTTGGGTAGTTGTGGAGAGTTTTTAGTACTTTGATTTGATGAATGTTGATAAAATCTGTTTTACCTCGCTAAATGTACAAGGTTTCAGATCAGCCAAGTAGAGGTAAAAGGCTTTTATGACATTGGAAAAGCTGAAGTCAGACTTTTTATTTCTACAAGAAACCAAATTTAGATGGAATGATGCACCTAAAGTTCTTTCTTTAAGATACAACCACCAACTAGACTCACATAAACTGATTCAATTTATCAGGAGAGTGAATTGTGGAAGATCTACTGGTAAGACTTCCTACCTCAAGCTTATTATTAAGGAATTTGAAATTCTTCTTTCTAAAATCTTTGGAGATGAATCAGTATTTGATGAAAACAAATTTCAAAAGTTTCTTGAGCATCTAAAATTGCCCATTTTAAACGATGAGGTTCACAAGTGGCTGAATAGGCCAATAGAAGTGGAGGAAATTGAAAACATAATTAAGATCCTAAAGAATAATAAGAGCCTGGGCCGAATGGTTTCACTACCCTATACTATAATTTATTTCAGAGGAGTTATCTTTTCACCTGAAACAATTTTTTGATGTGATCCTAAAAAAAGGGGAAGATGAGCGAGGATGACAACTCTTTTATCACCATGATTGACAATCTGGGAAAGAATCCATAAAATGTTAACAACTATAGACCAATAAGCTTAATTAATACAGATCTGAGGAGTCTTTCCAAAATCTTAACAAACAGGCTGGGATTGTTTCTCCCTTTCTTGATCCATTCTGATCAAACAGGCTTTATGCTGGGAAGAAAAGCAAGCAACAGTATTAGGAGTCTTTGATGTGATTGACATGTGTGGTTGCTTTAAGTTAACTAATCGGCTCCTATTGTCCCTAGACTATTTCAAAGGCGTTCAACTCCATCAAGTGGCAATACATGAAGAGGGTTGTCTACCTGTCTGGCCTAAATAGTTTTATAGAGCAAGACTTATCAGTCTTTCATTGTAACACAAGTGGAGTTTTAAGATTATCAGGCTTGAAGAGTGATGAAATACTAATAAAAAAGGGAACTAAGCAGAGTTGCTCACTCTCTCCTATGATGTTTGCCCTTTGCATCGAGCCTTTGGCTGTTGCAATCAGAAGTGATACCCAAATAAAGGGTATCAACAGGGACAATGACAAAGACCTTGTTCCTAAGCTGAACTTATATGCGGATGACGGATGACCTCTTGTTATTTATCTCTGACCCTCTAGTATCAATCAAGAAACTCTGGACATAAGATCTTCTTTATCAAGGGATTTCCTTTTCGGATGGAGAGATGACTTCTTGACTTACCTTGGAGTCAAGATATCCAGGATTTTGAACAAAACGTTTGCCTATAACTTTAGACCATTATTCAGATTTACCTTTGAAAGTCTAATTGGTCTTCTCTTTACACTTTCTTTTATTGGAAGAAATAACGCCTTAAAGATGAGCATTCTTCCAAAATTTGTATATCTTTTTAGGTGACTGCCTATCCATATCAATAGAATTGATCTAATTGCTATGCAGAATGAGTTATTTGATTTCATCTGGCCATACAAGCACCCTTGGATCAAGAGAGAAACCCTGTATAGAGAGAAACAATATGGATGACTACTGGTAGCAAATCTTTTCAATTACTATTTTACTTCAAGACTTTACCAACTTACTGATCTGTGTGCCAATTATGATCTTCCCTTGTTGATACCATCTGTATTATCTTGGAGATCCTCTTCTGTTCCAGGCAACTGCTGCTGGAGTGGATGTGGTCGTTTCCTAAGCAAAGAAAAACACATTTATTGAACATCCTTGACAGCTCCTGTATTTTGTTGGAATCATTCTGAACAATCTCTTGTCAATAAGCTATTTGTCCACGGTTTAGAAAACTTGAAGTGTCATTTTCAGTGATAGACTTCAGGTTTAGTCGACTATTAATGATAAAATTCAGAGTTCTCTCAACGTTGAAATATCCTATGGAACTATCAAGAATACACTTCAAAATTTCATTGGGGCCTACATTAAAATACCTCCATCTAAATCCGAAGCTTTCTTTAATCTCTGGAGCCCTTCTTTGAAATCTGTTTCGCAAATATATAAAATTCTGCTTTGGGATACGTCTAAACTGGCCTGCCAATCTGATTGGGAAATAATGTTATTTAACATGGTTTGATGAGGAATGGAAACAAGTGATTTTGCAATCCCATAAATGTGCTATGAATATTAATTTAACTGAGCAGTCCTATCAAATGATTCATTTATCCTATTTAGTTCCTGAAAAATTAGCCCTAATGTATAAAGATATTACCAATGTGTGCTTTCGTGGGTGTAATGAAGCTGGTACTTTTATGCATATGTGGTAGTTGTGCCCCAAGATCATTAATATTTTGAATAAAGTAAATAACTTAATTTCACAAATTTTAAATAAAACAATGATACTTAAAATTTTAAACAAAACAATGATTCTTAAACGTTCTGAAGCTTTGTTTGGGGAAAGAATTTTCAAGATAGTTTGATAGAAAGAATCTGCCTGGCTACCAGAATGTGCATCGCTTCACCTTGGTTAGAAAGTAATTATGGTTCCATGTTTAAGCCTCTTCTCACTGCTTAGAATCTGAATTTTGTTATACATAACATTATTTATATAATAGAAATAATTTGTTAAATTAGTTTAATTTTTCTAATTTCCTCATCCTGGCATATGCTAAGTTTTCTATTTTGTCATTTTATTCTCTGTTTTAACTCATACAATGTTGTGTTTATAGCTACAGTTATGTTATGTATTACTGTAAAATTAAAACTTTCAGTAAAAAAAAAAAAAAGGAAAAACCTGACAGAAAATTGTGCTTTGTTGCGCTTCATCCAGATGGTCTTGTTGCTCTGAGGAGCACTCCATAGCCGGCAGTCCTTAAGGGGTTAAAACACGCTCTTTAATATGAATGCATACTATATACTATACTATATTAGAGTTATAAAACTAACATTGTCTTTAAAAATGAGAGGTTAGCCCTTTGAATATATATTTCAACTTAATACTTTGCTTCTTCATATCCAAATTAAAATATTTTGATTGAACTAGGATTCCCTTGAAAATTAATATTACGCCAAACATGAATTTGGTGATTAACCCTTTTTTGAATGCAACAGAAGTCTCCAACACATTTCTTCACAATGGGTTGATGACCCTTCTAACATTCAGTGTGTTAATTGTCTCACCATACTCTGCTGAATTAATGACTCAGTTTACAGCAACAGAGTAATTAATAATCAGGAGTGTTGTACTGAAGATAGAAATAGTAAGAAATGTACTAACCGATATTTCCTTTTCTTCTGTGTCCTTCCACAGCTATGATAACGGGCGTAGTCTCCGCCCATCTGCTGGGGAAGGACCAATCAAATATGCTGATATAAGGAGCCCTTTCACCGTAACCATCAGTTTTCATTTGACCAAGCTAAAACAAATAACAGAAACAGGTTAAGGGTAGGTTGAGCCATGGAAGGACACAGAAGAAAAGGAAATATCGGTAAGTACATTTCTAACTTTCTTCTGTGTCCTATCACTGGGCTATATCAAAGCAGTGTCCCACATATAATTGGGCAGGAGAACCAACTAATTACCAAGTGACCACACAACACAGTAGATGAAAGGGATCCCTAATATAAATATTGTCCTGATGCAATATAAGGTAGGGAGATTCACAAGACAATGCTTGAAGCTCAGATACCCTCCTGGCTGAGGTTATGGCAGTGAGGAAGATAGTCGCATAAGTTAGTGCTTTAATGGATATTGAATCCAGCGGTTCAAACACTGAGGAAATTGCCAACTTATCTAGAACAAGATTAAGATCTCATGGAGGCATGACTGTCTTAATACGAGGTCTACCTTTCTCAATTGGCCTGATATATTTCTTGAAAAGGAATTTATCAGTAAATTGTTTACACAATAAAGCTGAGAGAGCTGACAGCTGCACTTTGATAGATGATAGTTTTAGTCCTGCCACAAAACCCCTATGGAGAAAGTCCAATATCCTGGCTGTGTTGATGTCAACAATTTTTAGATGTCTCTGTTTGCACCAGTTCCTAAATATCCTCCATACTCTGCAGCATATTGCTGAGGTAGAGGAGTTCCTGCCAGGAGCAATAGTATTAGCTACTGGAATGGATAGTCCTCTTTGTAAAAGAATCTGCCGCTCAACCTCCAGACCTTCACCTTGAAGAAGGCTGGATTTGGGTGGAACAGAGGACCCTGGCAGAGCAGGTTTTGAGATATAGGATATATGGGCTGCTTTGTCGATAGTCTTATCAGTGAAGCAAACCAGGATGGAGCAATGAGGATTACTTCCGCCTTGTCCACTATAATTTTCTTCAATACCTGATAAATCAAGGGTATTGGAGGGAACACATAAGCTAGTTGGAATGACAAAGTCCATGCCAGTGCATTTTGTCCCACAGCCGCTGGATCGTGCCATCTGGAAAAGAACTTGCTGCACTTCTTGTTCTGATTGGTCGCCATCAGATCTATTTCTGGAATGCCCCACTTGCTTGTGATCCAACTAAAAACTTCTCAGTTCAGTGACCCATCTCCTTGGTCCAGATGAGTCGTGCTTAAGAAATCTGCCTGTTGATTCATTCTCCTTGCAATGTGAAGTGCCGAGATGGATCTCAGATTTCTTTCGGCCCAAAGGAAGATCCTTTCTTCTTCCTTCAGCAGATTCTTGCTTCTGGTTCCTCCTTGGTTTTTTATGTAGAGGACTGCTGCTGTAATGTCCGACTGGGCCAGAACTGCTTTTTTGAATATCAGAGGCCTGAATCTCCTGAGACGGTTTGCTACTGCCTTTAACTCCAGTACATTGATTTTCAGGGCAAACTAAATTATATAGAAGTGATTGTGTATTTATACTGTTTAAATACACAATCACTTATATATAATTTAGTTCACCCTGTTATATCTATCCATTTAAGCATATATCTTAAAGGGGTTTCTTTTTTCTTATACAGTAAATGACCATGCTCTTTGATGGCCCTCCAGCTAGGGTATCCTTTTAAGAAGAAATACATGTATCATGTGGCTTGCCTGGGTGGGGGAGAACATATTTATAGATGGACTGGACAACCAGGTCCTGTATTTGTGTGCTCTTCCCACCCACTGCAGCCATTTTGAGTCTGTAAGTCAGCATGTCTCCTTCCATTGTGAGTTTTTAGAGGGTATGGTAAAGACCCTCAGGGCTGATGATAGCCCGAAGGGCAGAACCCTGAACTGATAATGGAGGTCTCCTAGTTGAAACCTTAGGAATTTCTTGTGTGAGGCTTTTATTAGGATGTGGTGATAGGCATCCTTGATGTCTACTGTTGTCATGAAAGTGTTCCCTGGAATCACTCTTAGAACTGAAGACACTGATTCCATCTTGAAGTGTCAAGTCTTAATGAAGGAATTCAGGAATTTTAGATCTAATTTTGCTCTGTAACCCCCCCAAAACCTTGGGAGTCAAGAAAAAACAGAATAAATTCCCAATTTCCTCTGGCATAGTGTCACCAGCACTATGACTTTCTTCCAGCATCTTCCGGGGATTCCAAGGAATGCTTGAATTCCCAAAAAATTTCTATGAGGAATGGGATCCATCTCCAGCGTGTACCCAGTCTCCAAAATATGTTGCACCAATCGGTCCGGAATTGGGTCCGATAGCTAGAAATGAAGGAAAAGACCCAATCAACCACCCACTGGGACTGAAGACTAATGATCTAGCTGCTAGTTTGATAATGTCTAATGAAGCATCACAAGAGAATCTAACTGCTTATTTGATCGCTGTGACTTCTTTAATTAGCTTGGAATGTGAGACGGCTGAGTCAATTTTCTCTTCCAACTCATTTAGCCATATTCTGATGGTATGAGTAACACAGGCCAAGGCTGTAGCAGATCTTAGATCCTGTTCAATAATGGAAAATTGCTTCTTTAATGCTGACTCCATTTTTTCTGTCCATCACATATTTTAAGGATGATCCGTCCTCCATAGGAATAATCGTCTTTCTGGCCAGGTGTGCTATAGCAGAATCAGTTTTGGGGGGAGAATACCAGGACTTGAAATCCTCATCTTTAAATGGATACATCGTACAGAATCTTTTGGTCAGTCCGATTCTTTTGGCCCCTTTTTCCCATTCACTTTTTATGAGGTCAGAAATGGTATGATGAACTGGGAACACCAGCGGATTCTTCTTGTTTCCCATGAAGGCTGTATTTAGGACCCCAATTCCTGTTGAGTGTCAGTAAGACCCAATGTTTTACTATTTTTTTAAAAGGATATCTATGTGATCCAAGTTAAAAGATACTGATTCATCAGGGATTTTTCCTTCCTCATTCAGATATAAAATCATGCAGACTACCTGGATGATGTACCCTCCCCTGGATCTTCTAGGCGAGGGTGTTTTCTGGGGGTTGCTGCCTCCTGCAGAGCAGAAAAGGTGTCCTTCATTGACAACTTCATCCAGACTAGAAATCTTGGAATTGCATGGGCATATCTTGTGCTGCAGCTTTTTTGAGACATTCCTGACACAGTTTGGAACTCTCAGAAGGGGGCACATCTTTGCCTGAAGATTGTTTTGCAGGTCTACATGCAATAACTTTAATTAAATATTTAAAACACTGAACAGCTACTCTCTCTACCCCTGCCTAACAGGGAAGCAAAAAACAAAGGAACACAGAAACAGAAGAAAATAAATAGCACCCAAGTATCCTCCTTTTCCTGTGAAAAATGGAATAAAACAAACTCCACTTACCTTCTTCCTGTGATAGCCATTCAGTCCTTCATCAAACTTGATGTGTTCCACAGTCAAATGCATGATCCTCTGACGAGAGTGATGTCATCAGCTGACTTCCAGTTCCTGCAGAGGTTCTGACTTTGGCATGCAGGATGCCAGAAAAGAACTTCCCCTTGCCGACTGAACTGTATGGAGGCAGATGCGGGGAGCTTTGGGAAATACAAGCATTGTTACCCCAGTTTGGAGGCACTGTACTGCAGCCATGAAAAAGGTACCTATTTCCTATAAAAACAAAAAATCCTGTAAAAACTCATCCTACTAAGAGTAGGGCAGGAGCCCTACACCCAGCTTGGTAGGACCAAAGAGACTGATGGCTAGGGTGAAAGGGCTCCTTATATAGCTATATTTGATTTGTCCTACCTCAGCAGATGGGCGGGGACAATGCCCGTTATCATAGCTGGGGATAGGACACAGAAGAAATAATGCTATTCTATTAGTCATGCTATGTTCAGCAATTTTTTTTAAACATGCACTAAGTTTTGTACTTTGTGGACTTATTCTAATATAGGTGAGATGCAATCATCTGGTTGTGCAAAGCTGCAGTTCTCACAATTTGACTTTGGAGTTGAAAAAATGATTTAAGTAATTTCTCCTCAAAATGTGGTGAGAACTGCTCCTTTATAACATAATTTACTATTGTAGTAGGCTATACATGCCAACAATAGCAAATCCCTATAGTAAAACACCTTCCCTAGCATACAAAGGGTTAATCGACCCATGTATTGGGATCTAATAAACATGCAGATTCTGGTTGGCCTGCTCAGCTGTATGGTATGGAGATAAAACAGGTATAATTATGGGACTATCCAATACCCCTAACTTCTTCTTCTCACCTCCTGTGCTCTGTTAGGAAAAGGGTCTATTATTAATTATATTCGGGTCTATGTACTCCATATTAATAACAATGTTCAAATTGTTTTTGATTTCACTGCCTTGCATAGACAAGGAAATCTGATCAGTGATTCATAGAGGCCTGTAAATATGTATACATTAATGAAAGATATATCAAATATGCTGCTCCTCCTAAACATTGATAGAGCTACAACTAAAAACTCACTAAACTTCTGGTATAAACTACTAAATGTTCCATTCTATGAAACTGTGTAATCAATTATATGTTCTTTTCTGCTAGTCCAACAACTGAATCATCTTCTCCTTCCTCACCACTGGACCTTCCCATGTCTCCAAGTGTATTTGCTGTCCTTAGAGAGCAACTCACCTATACAGAAATTGAAAATGCTGTAAGTTTAAAACATTATGTAGCTATAAATACTATTCATACAGAATCATATTTTGAGAGGACACAATTTATTTTTTGTGTTGTAGCATTTTCTATGCGTGTTGCATCAAACATTGTTTCAACACATAAATAAATTTAAGTTATATGTGGGTGTGCGTATGAGTTGTATAGCAAGGTCATTTATGCATTATCAGGGTAACATCAAATGATGCTATGTGCACTAAAGCCATCCAACAGCTTTTAGGTAATAGTTCTTATGGTTCACGCACTCTGTCACAACATGAAACTTATGAATGAATGAATGTAGTACCATCTGCTCACAGAGTGAATTTCAATTAGGGGTTACTAAAATTAGTTGTTGTTGGGGTTTATAGGCCAAATCTGCAATTCAGTTAGGGACTTTTGCAGAAAGCAAAAGTAATTCTGTAGCATGACAACTGTACCACGGGGAACAAATAAATCTTACAAAATGTCTGTTGATTTTAAAACAATCTAATGCATAAAACTTAATTACAATCTGCTGTTTAACATTTAAGAGTAAGAATGATATCAAACTCACTCTTCACTCTCCTCCCCTCCTTCTCTGAGGTCAGCTAAGGAGCTTATACAGCGGTTTCACTGATAAAGATAGGGCTGACATGTCAACCCTACGATCTGAGTAGACAAAGATGGTAAAATCACTCTCAAAAGAATTTCAGTATAGTCTGCTTGTCTGTATGTCAGCTGACATGGGATGGGTGAAAGATTTCACCTCAACACAGAAATAGAAGAAAAATGGAACTTCCTGCCGAGTGAGAAATTTCCTATGAAAACATCTGGGTTTTAGTTCTTGCCTATTCATTACAGAGAAATCAATGGAAAGACAGACTTAACACCCAACACATAGCAAATCTCAGGGTCCCTGTGTTGGTGGAGTCTGGGAAAAGAATCAGTTGAACAGGGATTTATTTATTTTTTTACTGGGTGTGGGGGGACAGTTAATAAAAATAAATAAATAAAAATTGTACGCAACGTGACAGACAGGGCCTGCCCCCAGACATAAGATGTGATTGGGGCAGACTGATACTTTACAGGATAGAGTATTTTGTAGAGTACCAAGGCAAAGCATCATACACAATCAGTTCTATAGTGTATTTTACAGTAAAAACAGGGCTCAAAATTTCCACTCACCACTAGCCAATGGCGAGTGAAAATTTAGCCCTGGCGAGTAGAAATTCAGCCCTGGTGGGTATGTTTTGGCTTGCAGTGGCGAGTAACTTTTCAGGTCTGGCTAGTAGCAAAGGGCTTAAAATTATAAGCCCTGGTAAAAACACACACACACACACAGTGATTTGTAGAACTTAGACTTGTTAGGCACAAGCCCTGTGGAAACATTGATTTGTGGGACATAGACTTGTTAGGCACAAGCCCTGAGCAAACAATGATCTGTGGGACATAGACTTGTTAGGCACAAGCCCTGGGGAAAGATTGATTTGTAGAACTTAGACTTGTTAGGTCCAAGCCCTAAGGAAACATTGATTGAAAGAATGTGGCTTGTTAGAGGCACAAGCCCTGATGAACCAATAATTTGTTGGACTCATGCTTGTTAGAAGCACAAGCCCTGGGAAAACATTGATTTGTAGGACATAGACTTGTTAGAGGCACAAGTCCTGAGGAACCAGTGATTTTTATGACTTGGGCTTGTTAGAGCCAAAGGCCCTGTGGAACAGTGATTTGTTGGACTCAGGCTTGTTAGAAGCACAAGTCCTGAGGAATCAGTAGTTTGTCTGACTTAGGCTTGTTAGAGGAATAAGCCCCGAGGGCCAGTGATTTGTTGGACTCAGGTTTGTTAGAGGCACAAGCCCTGAGGAACAAGACATTTGTTTGACTTAGGCTTGCTAGAGGCGCAAGCCTAGAGGGAACAATGATTTGTTGGCCTCAGGTTTGTTAGAAGCACAAGCCCTGTGGAAACAGTGATTTGTTGGACTTAGTTTTGTTAGAAACAAGCCGACAAAATTGATTTTTATATAGATCTCAGGTTTGAAAGAACAAGCCCCAAGGAAAAAAATATATATATGTCCTATTGGCCTAAAGCCAGCAAGTCATTTTATGGTGGTCACGGGCAGGGCCGGTGCAAGGATTTTTGTATACACAGGCGAAGGTGCATTTAGATGCCCCCCCCTCTGACCCGGCCACAATCCCCTACCCCCCCAACCTTGCCACAATCCCCTGCCCCGCCCACATATTCACCTCCACACTCTGCCCACCTCCACACTGCCTACCCCATCCTCCTCCCCACCTCCACATTTCCCACACTGTCCACCTCCACACACTGTCCACACTGCCCACCTCATCCTAAACACATTCTCTCTCTCTCTCTCTCTCTGACTAAGCACACACTCTCTCTCTCTCTCTCTCTCTCTCTCTCAGACTAAGCATACTCTATCTCTCTCTCAGACTAAGGGGAGTTGACCTACCAGACTTCTAGAAATACTAAGTGGCCTCCAGTCTGACTGCTTTGACAGCTCGAGTGTCAATCCATTCACCCCCTGACTGGAACTGATTGACTCCTCACACAGAATAGCAGAACCAAAACATCACCTGCCAGAATACTTAAAGGGATAGCAATACTTTGTTTTATCTTTATTTTATTTTGTAGGCATTAAAAAAACATGAAGAACGATATAAGTCTTATCTCTCAAACCGTTATGGTTTAAGAGATATTCACAAGCAAAGTTTCCCCCTCCACCCCTTTTTCCTAGTGTAAGCCATCTCTTCTCAGATGTGAATCTGGTTGTAAGACCAGACAGATAACAGAAGGGGATATTCTTCTTTGTATGAAAACAATGAAAGCCCTTCCCCCCTTGACAAGTTTTTCAGCTTTTTCCCTTATCTTAATTGAAGATTGTCCCTCTCTGCAGTATACCTGGGCACCTCCCTTCTGATCTGGCTGAACGGGGGGGATACTTTGCTTGTGAATATCTCTTAAACCATAAAGGTTTGAGAGATAAGACTTATATTGTTCTCCATGGTTTTTTAATGCCTACAAAATAAAATAAAGATAAAAAGAAGTATTACTATTCCTTTAATACCTTTGCTGCAGTGTACACTCATCGGACAATTATTGGCTCGCCCAGGGCACCTCTGTATTCACATACAGCTACCCCACAGATTTAAAGGATACTTTGACAGTATACAGTTCTCCCATGTATAGTACGCCGGCCTACACATCCCATAATTCTCAGCCAGCCAATCGAAAAGAATTTTGTCTGTCTGACAGTACGTAGGATTACCTTCCATCACACCAAGAGAACGACATGTTTTCCCCTTTCTCCTGACTGTAGGTGCGGCCAGGTCCATAGACATCACTTTACGCATCATCCTAAATGCCTCTAAAGTTAAAATTAAAAGACTTACTGTTTTCACCACCCCATTCTGCCAGATTTGTCAGAGACCCCAGCTCTCTAGCCAGGGCCAGCCCAAGGCATTATGCTGCCTGGGTCCATGGATGAAATGCTGCCCCCATCCCCAAAAAGAACACCCACTTAAACACGTAAAAAGGGAAAAAAACTTATTGATCAGGGCTGAGCAATCATAATCTCATTTCTGCACTAACATAATGGTAGTGCAGAGATGACATTTTTATGATGCCCAAGCCTAACCACAGTTTTTTCCCCTTTTTACCAATACAAAAATAAGCTTAACAGGATACACACATTGCCCCTCAATCTCCACAATGCCACCCATAGCTCCACAATACCCCTTCCACAATGTCCCCTTCATCACCACAATACCCCTTCATCTCCACATTGCCCCTTCCACAATGCCACTTCATCTCCATATTGCCCCTTCCACAGTGCCCCTTCATCTCCACATTGCCCCTTCATCTCCATATTGCCCCTTCCATAATGCCCCTTCATCTCCACATTGCCCCTTCTACAGTGCCCCTTCATCTCCACATTGCCCCTTCATCTCTACATTGCCCCTTCCACAGTGCCCCTTCATCTCCACATTGCCCCTTCCACATTGCCCCTTCATCTTCACAATGCCTCTTCATCTCCACATTGCCCCTTCCATAACACCCCTTCATCTCCACATTGCCCCTTCCACATTGCCCCTTCATCTCTACATTGCCCCTTTCACAGTGCCCCTTCATCTCCACATTGCTCCTTCCACATTGCCCCTTCATCTTCACAATGCCCCTTCATCTCCACATTGCCCCTTCCATAACACCCCTTCATCTCCACAATGCCCCTTCCACAGTGTCCCTTCATCTCCACATTGCTCCTTCCACAATGCCCCTTCATCTCCACAATGCCCCTTCCATAATGCCCCTTCATCTCCACAATGCCCCTTCATCTCCACATTGCCCTCCACAATGCCATTTCATCTCCACAATGCCCCTTCATCTCCACATTGCCCCTTCTACAGTGCCCCTTCATCTCCACATTGCCCCTTCCACATTGCCCCTTCATCTCCACAATGCCCCTTCATTTCCACATTGCCCCTTCCATAATACCCCTTCATCCCCACAGTGCCCAGCAGAGAAACATTCGATCTGGTGCTTCTCGTTACAATATAATCAAAATCAACTTTACTACAAGTGGAATAAAGGACTCACCGGCATCTCATGGGTGCTCACCAAATAGACAGCGCTCCAAACACTGATTTAGACTTCAAGCAAATTCCAATGGATGCGGAAGCACTCCTTGTACTGTCGGGAAAATGTGATGGTGAAAATAAAAAGGGGACTGAAAGACCACATATATCCAACTAGTATAAAAACCTCAAAATTTATTACATAAAGCTTCCACAGTGCCCCTTCATCTCCACAATGCCCCTTCCACAGTGCCCCTTCATCTCCATATTGCCCCTTCTACAGTGCCCCTTCATCTCTACATTGCCCCTTCCATATTGACCCTTCATCTCCACAATGCCCCTTCTGCCCCTTCCACATTGCCCCTTCATCTCCACAACGCCCCTTCATCTCCACATTGCCCCTTCCATAATGCCCCTTCAACCCCACAATGCCCCTTCCACAGTGCCCCTTCGTCTCCACAATGCCCCTTCATCTCCACATTGCCCCTTCCACAATGCCCCTTCATCTCCACATTGCCCCTTCATCTCCACATTGCGCCTTCCACAATGCCCCTTCATCTCCACTTTGCCCCTTCCACAGTGCCCCTTCATCTCCACATTGCCCCTTCCACATTGCCCCTTCATGTCCACATTGCCCCTTCCATAATGCACCTTCATCTCCACAATGACCCTTGATCTCCTACCTCGATTCCCTGGTGGTCTAGCGGTGTGGCATCATGAGAGAGACTGTGCCTCCTTCGGCACAGAGCTGAAGCTCCCGCGCGGTTCTCAGTAATGCAGAGCGCCGGGAGATGATGTCATCTCCCAGCGCTCTGTATTACTAGAGCGCCGGAGCTGGGAGATCAGCTCACAGACTGAGCTGCAGCTGCAGTTGCATGGCGAGGGACCGGCTTTTCAAGCTCCCCGTTTTGGCGCTCCTCCTCTGTGGCGCCCTAAGGCGGCTGCCTAACCTGCTTTATGCTAGCGCCGGCCCTGGCCATGGGCATTGGCAAATGATGTGGTGATATTGCAGCATTTGTGACTGCTGTTCATGCTGTTGAGTTGTCTATATTCTTATTCCTCTTAGATTTCTGCCTAGATTTTTGGAACCCTTGGGGAGAGACAGGGGGTACACAAATGGAGGCTCCTGATTTCTTTTGTGGGGGTTTGGTGTTTTAACATGTTTATCATAAATGTCATGGTGTCTGTATTTAATGTGTTTACTAGGGCGGTTGTGCCTAGATGTGTTCCCCTCATTGACTTGTCACAGATAGTGCACAATGCTGTTGCTGATGAACAAATGAGAGTTGGTACCTTGTTATCCATAGAAATACAGGAGGCAAATGTAGTTGTTGATACCTTTATTGGCTAACTAAGCAGATTTAGAATGGAATAATTCAAGACCTTAGGTCTCTTCCTCAGGCTTGTTATACAGATATATATGAAAATATCTCTCTTAACTCCATTCACACATCCCTGTACCGCAAACCAACGGACAGACCAACCTTCCTGAAAAACAGTAGCTTCCATCCAAAACACACAAAGAACTCCATCATATACAGCCAGGCCATCAGATACCACCGCATTTGTTCTGACATGACGGACCGTGACAAGCACCTCCAGAAACTCAGAGGAGACTTTATAAAACACGCTTACAGTGCAAGGATTATTGACAGATACAGAAGGCTACCCAAATACTAAGAAAAAATCTGTTGAGCTACAAAGAACAGCATAAGGAAAACCGGGTGCCACTGGTGGTCACTTAGTTCTACGCAAAATATCAAGAGAACTTCAAAGGAAATTACATAAGGATGAAAGACTTAAGAACATATTCCCATAGCCTCCCTTACTGTCCTTCAGATGGCCTCCCAATTTGAAACAACCGATGGTAAGGAGTGCCCTGAATAAAAATACAAAAAATGGCACATCTCCCTGCCTACAAAAGAGGTGTGAAACCTAGGCACACATTTACAACACGGACAAGATACCAATTCCAAACACCCAGTTACACTATAAGATCAATGGTACCTTCACCTGCAAATAATCCAGTGTAATATACCTTATCATGTGTGCAAAATGGCCAACAGCTCTCTATATGGGTGAAACTGGACAGCCATTACATAAAAGGTTTAATTCCCACAGATCCAGTGTTAACAACAAAAAGACAGACACCAGTGGGAGAACATCTGTGCCAAAATGGACACAGTGTCAGGGAGATTAAGTTACTGTATTGATGGGACTGTTCCGCTCTCAGAGGGACAGAAAACTATGGGAGGTTATGTTAATGTTAACGTTTAATGCTATTCACAATGGTTTGAATAAAGACAAAGAATTCTTGTCACATTATCACTTAGTGGATTAACCTTTCCAACAGACTGGCATTGTAAATACCTCTAAAGCCTCTGAGGAAGAGTGCAATTTACCATTGACTGATCAAAGTATCTGGATCTGGGATGAGTTCTCTTATCTGATTTCCATTCTAAACGATGCAATGTGTACTTGTATTTAAGAGAGATGTTTTCATATTTATCTGTATAACATGCCTGAGGAAGAGACCTGAGGTCTTGAAAGCTTGCATTCTAAATCTGCTTAGTTAGCCAATAAAGGTATCAATAACTATATTTGGTTGCTGATGAATGCACTGTGCCAGGCCCAAGAGAAAAATAGTCCCACACCCATGACTTCAGGGGGGAGGGGAAAGGTGGAAAAGAATGGCCTCTTTTTCTTCTTCTCCACAATCTCCTTCACTGGCTGGGGCAGAGGATTATGCTGCTACTGCTCTGTCAGAATCAGCACTAAAACTAGGGCCAGGATTATTGCTGGCATTGGCAAGTGGAACCTGTCCTAGTACCATATCCCTACTTCACAATCCCATTCTCACTGTGGCCTCGGTGGTCTGTGGCACACTAGCCTGCTCATCATCAGCCTGCTGCTGAGACAGATAAACATCTGGACTTTGCAACTCATCATCAGCAGGAATTACAGCAGCAGCAAACTCTGCAATGCCACTGCTAGTAGTGGTAGGGATGCCCATCCCCAGTTGTTTATCTGTCTCCCATTCATTTTTGCTTCCGCAAAAAAGGCCTTCATTGTCTCATCAACCCCAACTGTCACCACCACCTTGCTGCTCTTCTATGAGAGTTGGACTGATTGGCGATGATGACAAATGTGACAAAGGGTCCCCTACTATCACACTTGCCATTTCAGATGAAGAAGGCAGACTTGCAGCACTAGCAATACACAGTTACTTTAGGTAATGATCAGGAACAATCTTGACAGGACTTCCTGCTCTTGATATTGTCTGCTGCTGTTTCTTGGGTCACCTGGTCCTGTGACCACTACCAAAAACTTTCAGCTGTGCTTTGAGTGCCAAGTGGGTACAATGTATGAGATTAGCCAGCAGTACCCGCTGTGCAAAGCTTGTACAATGTACCCACTAAATGCGGTCACTGCATAAGCCATTATAACTGGCATGCAGTGGATGCATTTAAAAAAAAATAGCCTGGCATACATGGGGGGATGAGGATCACTCCTCATGCCCCCCCTCCAACTATTGATCTCCTAGCCAATCGCGCTGGGAGATAAATATGCACAAAGGAAAAGCGGAGCTTCTTCTTCCCCCTCTCTAACACCAGAACTTCTGGGTAGGAGTGGGCGGGATCGGGGGAAGCCTCCTTACGTCATCAGTGACATGGGCGGGATCGGGGGAAGTCTCCTAATGTCAGCGATGACGTTAGTAAGCTTTGCCCAATAGCGTTCACTCCTACCGGTGGTAGGAGAGAAGGGAAGGAGAGCTT
This sequence comes from Rhinophrynus dorsalis, assembly GCA_037306005.1. Classification (NCBI taxonomy): domain Eukaryota; kingdom Metazoa; phylum Chordata; class Amphibia; order Anura; family Rhinophrynidae; genus Rhinophrynus; species Rhinophrynus dorsalis. The sequence continues at coordinate 123,012,082 of CM074725.1, forward strand.
CTGGTCTCCTTCAGTCGCCATATTGATCTCCCAGCACAATTGGCTGGGAGATCAACAACTGGGGGGACATCAAAAGGGGTTCTGATGTCCCCCACAAGGTCTGTTTTGAAAATAAATAAAAAATAAATGAATAAAAAAAGAAAACTATAAAAAGAAACCCTGTGAGTGCTGAAGGGGTCCCCAGTGCATTGCTGTGCAATGCTCTGGCGACCCCTGTGGCACTTACAGGGTCACTATTTTTTGGGGCCATTTTTTTTTTTTTTTTTTACTAAGACCTTAATGAGGTCTATAATTAAAAAATAATATATATATATATATATATATATATATATATATATATATATATATATATATATATATATATATCCCTGTGTGTGCCACAGGGGAGGTCTAGCGCAGATCCCCCCCCCTCCTATGGCACACACAGAGCTTTTTATACATAGCTTGTAATCAGAGCTTGTTGGGGGGCCATCAAGAGTGGTCCTGATGCCCCCCAACAAGCTCCGATTACAAAGTAATGAAAAAAAATAAATAAATAACCCTCTGTGTGCCTCAAGAGTCCAATGCATTGCTTTGCAACGCACTGGAGATCCCTGTGGCACTCACAAGCTCAGTTCTTCTGGGGTCATATTTTTTTTTTTTTTTTTACTAAGACCTCCTTGGGGGGGGAATAGGAGTCCTGATGCCCCCCAACAAGTCTAAATAAAAAAATATTTGAAAACCCACCGTGAACCACAGAGGGTCCAACGTAGTGCTTTGTAATGTGCTGGACCACTGCGTTGGACCCCATATAACAGACACACACATTTATTTTTTATTCAGCCCTTGTTGGGAGGGTATCAGTTATATAGATAGATAGATAGATATATAGATAGATAGATAGATAGATAGATAGATAGATAGATATAAAAAGTAACCCTCTGTGTGCCAGAGAGAACCAATGCATTGCTTTGCAATGCACTGTACTCCCCTGTGGCACACACAGGATTATTTATTTTTTCCCCCTTTTATTTTTTAGTCAGACCTAATTGTGGGGGTTCTGATGCCCCCAACAAGGTCTACAAAATGTATTGGGGGAAAACCCCAAAAAAATCTGCATGTGCCACAGGGGGTCCAATGCAGTGCTTTGCAATGTGCTGGACCTCTGTGACACGCACACATTTTTTTTTCATTATTTTTTTTTAGACCTTGTTGGGGGACATCAGGAGAGGTCCTGATACCACCCCCCCAACAAGGTATTAACCCCTTAAGGACCCATGACGGACCAGGACCGTCATGGCTTAAATGATAGCAGCGTGCCTCCATACACGCTCTGCTATCATTAATTCCAGGCTGAGACTGAGAGCTCCGAGACTGGGGCGTTCAGTCTCAGCCCTTCTTGCTTGTGCCGGTTCATGTGATCGCCGTAGCAGCGATCACATGTACTGGCATAGTGAGAGACAGAGGCAGCACAGAAAGCATGCTGTCTCTGCATGTCTCTTCTACCTCTGTCTTCCTTGCTATGAAAGTAAGGGAGACAGAAGTAGAGAGGAGACACCTAGTGGCAAATGAGAATACAGCAGCTGGGGGTATTAACCCCTTCAATGCTGGTGCCAGAGGCTTGCTAAATGCAGGTCAATTTCTGACCTGCAATGATACTTTTTTTTTTTTTTTTTTTTTAAACACGACACACTTTTTTTTTTTTTTACAAAAAGATATTTTATTTTTTTTTAAAAATAATCTCATTAAAAATTTTGGAAGTGTGATTGTTGTGGAGCTATGTAATACACTTATACACACCGCCAAATGTCACGGATAAAAAAGTGTCAAAATAGGGTGGGAAAAAGGGACATGGGGATTTTCATCCAAGGGGGGGACAGTGGCCACTTTAAACTGCACATTTTGTAGGTATGACTGACCGGTCATACCTTTAATGCAGTCGCCATAAAAATTTAACCCTTTGTGCCGAATAGATCCCAAGAGAAAAAACAAAAATGGTGTTTTTTTTACATTTTCTTTACGTTTTTTTTTTTTTATTTTAATAAAGTAAATGGTGGGTTATCCATATAAGTAGGGTATCAAATGAAAGCCCTATTTGTGCTTAAAAAAAGTGTATAATTTATGGGGGTGGAATAAAAGTCTAAGAGGGAAAACACTGTTGAACAAAGACAATGTCAAAAAGGTCAGAATTGCTCCAGTCCTTAAGGGAAAACTACCTCAGATTTTCCTGGTCCTTAAGGGGTTAATAAAATTAAAAAAAAATACTCTTTGTGTGCAACAAGGGGTCCAATTCATTGCTTTGCAGTTCATTGGGCACCTCTTTGGCATGCACACAAAATGCCTCCAATCCCACACCCCCACGTACCCTATCCCCCTGCCTGGTTCCACAGCCCACTGGCAGTTCCATTCTCCAGCCTGACCCCCAGCCTGTTTGCACTGGCTACTGGTAGACTCAAAGTATCAGTTAGGACTGGATTCATGGATAGGAAAACATAGAAACACAAGAGGGGCGCCTATAGTGAAGTACGTTATGATGAATAACCATAAAAACAATACAAAATGGATGCACTCACGTTTCAATATTGTCAGTGCTCTGTCAGAGTCAACTGACTAACTGGCATGCGGAGAGATTATCCCGTCTCCGTTCAGGATTCCCCTCTCTTATTTATTTTTCTCATAAACATATTTTTCACTTTCACCCCTTATCTCAATATGACTACACACATTAGGATATACATTGCACATACTCCTCATCACATTTTTAGTTTACCACATATTATTATCTTTATTTCACCATCTTTCCTTTCATTATACACATTCTTTATTTTTTATATATATATATATATTTTTATATATTTTTTTATATATATATATATATGTTTATTTTATGCATTTTGATTTACAACTTTTGTTTTTGTTTTTATTATTCTTGTCAATATTGTGGATTTCTTCTTTAGTTTCGAGTATTCATTTGTGAACTTGTATTGTATTGTATTGTATTGCTTTGACCACTCGAAGAGAGAAGCCGATTGTGGACTACATAATTTATCATGCCTTTTAGAAGGGTGTTTCTATATTGGAGGCCCCGGTACATGTGACTTAGATTATATCCCCTCCCCGCCGAGTGATGTCATCTGTGTTGGTGTACTCGGAGACGGGTTATCATTCCCGTGATCCTTGCCTGACAATTTATCCAATGGCGCCACGGCGGGGAGTGAGATAGGTGAATTCGAATTGTCAGGCAATAACGGCTTTTGAATGTTGTGAGCAATATAAAGAGAGGGTTTTTTTCAGGCGGTTCTTTGTTGTTAGTTTATTATATTTTATTCTTTGGCTTGTTGAGCTTTGAAAAAGAGGCTTTCTAGCCGTGAAACGCGTTAGCGTTAAGAGCTTGTTAATTTTACTTAATAATTATTTTAATAAATCTTTGGTACAAAGATATTCCGCCTGTTATATTATCATTTGGAAGATTTGAAACATTGAAACATCGAGGCACAGAGAGAGAGGGGAATCCTGAATGGAGACGGGATAATATCTCCATATGCCAGTTAGTCAGCTGACTCTGATAACAGAGCACTGACAATATTGAAACGTGAGTGCATCCATTTTGTATTGTTTTTATGGTTATTCATCATAACGTACTTCACTATAGGCGCCCTTATTGTGTTTCTTTGTTTTCCTATCCATGTTCTGCCGCCACGAGAGAGCATGACCAGGGAGCTGCCTACAATTAACTGTGTCTGGGGACAGTTCACCAATTCTCCAGTTGCTCAAATTGTCGGTATCAGTATAAGCCGTAGCTGACACATTTATTTTGTGAGTGCGCACTATAGGGTGCGGTGGTGGTCCACTTTATTAAAGTTTGATATACACAGGGGGCGCCCCTTGTTTTGTCTCTCTTCCTATTTCTTCTACAGGACTGGATTCAGGCTGGGAATCAAACCGTGTATGAGGGTGACATATAGTGCACACTGCTAGTCTATGATCCCCCATATACACTATTGGACACACCACCACTACTATCCTTGCTTCGCTGCCTACAAGTAAACATACCCACAAACACTGCCTGACCCCTCAACCCTCCCCCTATTACACTGGTATTCACAGATCGGCACGTACACTGGCTGACCCCCTAGCTTCTTTCAAATGGTAGCTATAAAATCACACATACATTGTTTGCTTTCCCATCCCTGTTCCACTGGTATCAACGCTCCTGGCACCTAAATTGGCATGTCAACACATAGCACTGGGGTACCATTTTTCTTAGGCTGGCAAGAGGTCCTCCTAGGAAATCCCATGGTGTTGAATCTTTTTAGTATCTTTGAAGTGACTGATGTGAAAAAAAAAATGTTTTGTTTTTTTTCCTGTAGCACCACAATCTGGACATAGTTGTGCAAACTAACTTAGGGATAAAATGGCAAGTGGCCCCTCATTCGATGCTGCAGGTTATCTTCTTTCCAAAATGGTATGGGTTGTCTAACCTTTCTTCTCTTCTGTAGCTGTTATAAACTTTTTTGTATAGGCAAGTCCTGTTTGAGAAAATGTTAGAAAAATCAGGAGTTGCAGTAGGTGTCATTTTGCACTTCTAGCACCCCCTGAGGTAGGTTATCTCATACCAATGGGGTGTATTTTTTCTCCTAGAGCACTAGCTAATGAATACATTTGGAAGTGCCATTGTTTTCACAGATTTCAGTACATTTGAAGAGGCAGAAATGTAAGAAAATGCCAATTTTTTCCTGTAGTGCCACCTTCTGGAAATATTTGGCCACACCAGTCTTCTTTCCAAAATGGTATGGTTTGTTTACTGTTTCTCCACTTAGTTGTTATAACCATGTTTGTACAGACAAGGAATGTTTGAGAAAATGTTAGAAAAATCAGAGGTTGTTGTAGGTGTCGTTTTGCATTTCTAACACCCCTGAGGTAGGTCAGCTCATACCAATAGGGTGACGAGCACTAGCTAATGAATACTGTTGGAAATTCCATAGTTTTCACAGATTTCAGTACATTTGAAGGGGCAGAAAAGTAAGAACATGACAATTTTGCACTCCTGTTGATTAGGGCTCTACAATAGCCATAGGCGCAAGTAAAACTATACAACTTTGGTATTTTTTTACTCAGGAGACTCGGGGCTTTTTCAAATAATTTAAACTTTTGCAATGAAAGTAAATGTTTTTTATACATAGTATGTGTTTTTAGCAAAATAAGTAAATTTTCACTTTTCTTGCTATTATGACATCATAGCTTTTTGCACAATGCAAAATTCTCTTCATTTAAGGTACTATGAAAATGGTCAATTCATTCTGAAAAAAACAATATATAGTTTTCCATATACAACTAGAAATTTCACAGCGGAAATCAAGCCTAAACAGGATAGCAAAAATGCTGAAAATGTGTCTGGCCTACAGGGTACAGGAAATGGCCCAGGCTTCTGGCACTGAATGGGGTTAATAACTTCAGAATGGCTGCATTTTAAACAGTGTGACTGACATCAATCACAGTCTTAAATGATGAAGAAAAGAAATAAATACTTTATATTTTCAAGCATTATTCTCCCTTTATATTGGATTTAACTCCTTGGATGCTAAAGAGGCACTGTAAAACATCTTTTCAATGTGTTGTAGATCTCTGTAACATTCAAGGGTTTAAAAGTCCAATTTAATCTGATGGTCATTTTTATTTCCCTCCTATGGTGAAGTAGGTGCTACAGAATAGCTCATTTTTTGCTTACTGAATTTCACATTAAGGCATGGATTAGCTCTCAGCCAAATTACACATATGGAATATATTTCTGAGAGACACTCATGGAGTGCTTTCTTTTCTATTCAAGCATTACATTCCAACAGTTCAGCATATTTGGTAGTTTATATCGTGTTGATCAGTGGACGATAAAACAATCCAAAGAACATTATTGGAAATGGCCATTACAGAAATTACATTGCAACTGATGGATTTCCAGTGTCATTTTGGAAACCGGTCTGAACATTTTAGCTACAACAACTTGCATTTATTTAAGCAGATTACTTTCACTGATTAGGAGACAAATGTTATACTTTAGCTCAAAAAAAGTGTAAATTACATTATTAAATAACCCGTTCATTGTATATTTAATATGATGCAGTAATGTTGCAATGTAATTACTTTGCAGCTCTCAATATTGCTAAAAAATGTATGTTACAGACATCTGCTATGCTCACATATTAGGCTGTCACTATAAAGATTTACTAATAAACTTCACATTTGTCCTTGCATATTTAACCCCACAAAGACATGCAAAGGGTTGTAGCATACAACACATTATTAGTTCACCTAAGTAAGGAAATATTCATAACAACTACTGAATTTACAGATTCAAACCATTCAGGGATTCAATCTCAAAGACTTTTGGGATAATTTTTCTTCTCTCAGGATGCTTCCCCAGATGTTCTAATGACTGAAATACAGTGGGAAAATTATCAATGATGCATGCAGTTAAATGTTCCGAAAACACAAAGATCCACACCATGAGACAAATTCAGCTGTAATGTAATGTAGGCCTGCATGTTGAGAAACACATTTAACCCTTTAATGACCCATGACGTACCAGGACCGTCAGGAATAGATTTGCCTTAAGGATCCATGACAGTCCTGGCACGTCATGAGTTAAATGATAGCAGTGTGCCTCCATGCACACTGCTATAATAATAATAATAATAATCCTTTATTTATATAGCGCGCACAGATTCCGCAGCGCTTTACACTCATATTGGTTCCTGTCCCCATTGGGGCTCACAATCTAAATTCACCTATCAGTATGTTTTTGGAGTGTGGGAGGAAACCGGAGTACCCGGAGGAAACCCACGCAAACACAGTGAGAACATACAAACTCATTGCAGATGTTGTCCTTGGTGGGATTTGAACCCAGGACTCCAGCGCTGCAAGCTATCATTAATTCCTGGCTGAGACTGAGCGCTCTGGCACCGGAGCGTTCAGTCTCTGCCCTTCTTGGTTGTGCCGGGTCATAGCGATCACATGTACCGGCATTTAGAATGAATGCGACAGTGTGATTTACACACAGTCTCTGTGTCTCCCCTATGCCTGTCTGTCCCTTACGATAAAATTAAGGGACAGAGAAGCAGAGAGGAGACACCTAGTGGAAAGAAAAAAATTCAGCAGCTGGGAGTATTAACCCCTTCACTGCTGTGTTGGAGGCTGGCTAAATGCAGGTCCATTTTTGACCTGCTAAAATAAACTTTTGTTTTGTTTTTTAAAAAGACACAACACATTTTTTTTTTTTTTTTACAAAAAACAAATTTTTATTAAAAAAAAAAACTTGTTAATAACCAAAACTGGAAGTGTGATTGTTGTGGAGCCATGAAATACATTTATACACACCGCCAATGCTCATCAATAAAAAAGTGGGAAAATAGGGTGGGAAAAAGGGACATGGGGTTTTTCACCCCATGGGGACAGTGCCTGCTTAAAACTGCCCATTTTGTAGGTATGATTGACCGGTCATACCTTTCATGCAGTGTCCATAAAAATTTAACCCATTGTGCCCAAATGATCCTAAGAAAAAAAAAATTGAGGTTTTTTTTTTTTTTTACATCTTTTTTACCGTTTTCTTTAATTTTATTAAAATAAATGGTGGGCTGTCCATATAAGTGTGGTATCAAAAGAAAGCCCTATTTGTGCATAATAAAATGGTATATAATTTTCATGGGTAAAATAAAGTACTTAGAGGGAAAACACTGTTGAACAACGGCATAGTCAAAAAAGGTCAGCATTGCTCCGGTCCTTAAAGTGTTAGTAATGTCCAAAAAAAAGTTTTTTTGCATTTAGAAGAGCTTAAAAAGCTGAGCTAAATGCAAAAAAAAGTATCTCTCAAACCACTATGGTTTAAGAGATGCAGGCATTTAAAGTTCACTGTTTCCTACTGACAGCTGTAAAAAGTTTTTTGCATTTAGAAGAGCTTAAAAAGCTGAGTTAAATGCAAAAAAAAGTATCTCTCAAACCGCTATGGTTTAAGAGATACAGGTGTTTAAAGTTCGCTGTTTCCTACTGACAGCTGTAAAGCTGTCAGCAGGAGATTCGTGTCGGTCCACACGGAGGTGCTTGAGAAGTGTCGAGATCTTGTTCACTGGAATGGTCTAAAACGTGTGCCTGGTGTTGAGGCACACGTTTGAGACCATTCCAATGAAGGGATTCCTTGTAAGTAACGAGATCTCGGCACTTCTCAAGCGCCTCCGTGTCGACCGACATGAATCTCCTGCTGACAGCTTTACAGCTGTCAGTAGGAAACAGCGAACTTTAAACACCTGTATCTCTTAAACCATAGCGGTTTGAGAGATACAGTTTTTTGCATTTAGCTCAGCTCTTTAAGCTCTTCTAAATGCAAAAAAACTTTTTTTGGACATTACTAACACTTTAAGTGAAATCAAACTCAGATTTTCCCAGTCCTTAAGGGATTAAGAAAAAATTACATTGCCTGGTGTCAAAGTAAAATCCTTCAACAGCAAAAGCTATTTCTTAACTGTAGTTGCAATTCAATCAGCTACAAGTAGTTTTCATGGGCTACATTTTGTCATAAGTTAGCCTTGCTTATTGGCTTAATTTCATGGAAAAAAACCAAGCTTTATATAGCATCCATCCTGAGACATACATAGAAGTGTGTAAACATACTTCTTTATAATAAAATTGCCCTAGACCTCTTCTGCTATGTGTCTCCCATAATTGTCCCCCATCGTACATGTAGGTGAAGAGAGGCTTTGATTCAGATAGAATATGTACTGTGTTGCAGAACAATGCACTGCTCCTCCCTCTGGTACTCAAACAGGTAAACCATTCATTTCAATACCTGGGAACTTTTTTGTCCCACACCTGCAGAACTCCACTAAGGTTTGTGAGTGTCCACATGATGTCATTTGTGTCATAAAGTGAATGTGGCTTGATTGGGATGGGCAGAATTGGTAAGAGGGGTTTGCCCTTAAAATGGGTGATGAGTGAAAAAACAGGATGGAGATTGACCAGAATTGGCAGTGAAGTGGGCAAAGTTACAATGAAAGTTAATGATCCCTGTTAACCAGCCTCTGTCCCAGGAAACTAAATAATTAAGTATTAAATGGGAGTCTCTGGGTCAGATCTGGAGAATTCACAGGTATGGTATGGTCATTGCAAGTGCTTATTTTTAGGAAAAAATGTCCAGGGACAACTATATAATTTTGTTTCAAATCCCCCCCCAAAAAAAAAAAACACAAGATGATCAGTTCTGAAAAAAAACGAATGCACCATAGGATTGGCAAAAAAATCTACAAATTCCCATTGAGTTTAATGTGCTTTTTTTTTTTTTTTTTTTTTTAATCTAAACGTTAGAGCAGGATCCAACATATTGCTTCACACTGCATTACAGATGTCTTAGGAAAGTTGTCAACTAAAATGTGAATTATCCCCAATCAGCAGATCTGCTCCCCTGGAAGAAGGCCTGCTGATGAAACCGGGGCTGCATTGTGAGCCAAGGTGGACCAAAAAGATGAGAAGAACATGGGTCTGAAAAGATACCCCAGAGCTCCCTGTTGATCTCTAAGAAGAGACTGAACTGAAAGACTAAAAAGTCTCATAGTTCAGCCTCACTGGCTTACAAGATGCTCTTTGGTTTTAAAGCCAAAACATAGAGGGATTAAGGAGGATGCACACAAATTGCCAAACTTTTAGCCTAGACCCATATACTTCTGGGTTTAGTACCAGCCAAGGGATTTAGTTTTCTCAACCATAATCAATTGATAGAGGTTCTTTTTGTGCTGCACAATGCAACCCCAGGCTTTTGATTTAAGGGGATCTATCACCCCTATATGAGTGTGTGTTAAATGTTAGGTTATATAGTGACTAGGTGGATTTTTTTATTATTATTTTTTTTTTTTTTTATTTTAACCCTATTTGGATGGAAAATTAATGTTTAAAGAGTGCACTTCCGGACAGACTGAGGTTACCTGCTCTGTACCGCAGTCTGTCTCTCTTCCACTGCTTCCCTCCTTCTATGCAGCCTCCTCCGATGACGGAGGCTTTCTGTCTGTAAGCTGGAGCAATCTGATTGGCAGAGATCGATATCTAGCCAATGAGATCACTCCTGCTTCCAGACAGAAAGCCTCCATCATCAGAGGAGGTTGCATAGAGAGAGGGGAGCAGAGGAAGAGTGACAGACTGCAGTACAGAGCGGGTAACCACAGTAAGTCTGAAAGTGCACTCTTTAAACATTAATTTTTTGGCCAAATAGGGTTAACCCTTTGAGGACCAGAAGGGTACTCAACACTTAGAGCTCAAAGGGTTAAAAAAAATTAATAACACGTAACACACACTTGTATAGGGTTGATATATCCCCTTTAAGTCTGCTCCTGTAGGAGTAATGTTAGTAAAACATGTAATTTCCCTTTTAAAGCCCCATTTAAAATCAAAGGGGATTTTCATTGCTCATCTTCTGCATTCTGCATAAGGCCCCATTAGTACTCTAATAATATCCCCTATCCTAACCATTATAAATAAACCACTTTAGAGTACTGAGTCTACACCATTACATTTTGTTAAGGAAGAAAACTAGATTATTTAGAAGAAAAAAAATCAGTAATCAGACAATATAATATGTATTATATATTTGCAATGATGTGTTTCTCATGTATCTTCTCATATTACTTTCCAGATGACTTCACCCTGATCAGCTCATTGGAGGATGGAAACTATACAGACACTCAGACAAATTAATGAACCAAGTGTTTCATATCATCTGAAAAACTTCATGCCCAACTTACTAGTCTAAATTTTATTATTGCTGACGTTACTAGCATAAATTCAGAATGCTGGTGAAAGGCTGATTTAAAGGATGAAATTCATAATGCAAAATTATTTTCATCATCATATTCCAAAGCCCAGTGTGAGAAACACACTGAGAATGAACAATACTGTTTGTTCTGCAGCAACTCACAACTCAGAAGCATCCTGTTTTAGCTCTCTAGTGCCATTACAAAGGACAATTTTACATGTACATATCAAGACTAATCCTGCCCAAAAGGGAAGTCCACTTGTTTCTTTAAAGGGATTGTATTGTTTCACAAAAAAACAGCTCCAAGTAATCTTCATAGTATTTGGACCATGAAGAGTGTTAGTTCAATACTATTACCAGTGGTGTATTTAGGTTTTGTGCTGTCCTAGGCATGACTAAAATCCGTCACCCCCCAATTGTCATTTGCCCCACCCCTTCCTGTTGAGGCCACACCTCTTCCTGTTTAAGAGGTGAGAGCATGGAAGAGAACATCTGACAGAAGTGGAGGAAAACATGAAAGAGAAGAAAAGTGGAAGCATAATGATAGGGAAGGGGTTGTATCTGGCCCAAACTGCCTCACTTTTCTATTTCTACATATGGGACACCAATAGCTATGCAGAGTGCGCTCTGTATGTCGCTCTGACACTCAAAGGGTTAGATTTTAATATATATGGTTGTTTGGGCCTTTGGGGTTGGGAAAGTAATGCAGATGGCTTTGGATTGGAATACTATGTGAATTGCTTGCAGTGTATACAGCAGGCAAGAATACCACTTGGACTACATAATTTGCAATGTATGGTGCTGGGAGTCTGGACAGCATTTTGATAGTGAACCCCCCCTGATTGCATGAGGTAGTTATACATGAGATAGTTATACATGAGGTAGTTAAATGTGAGAAAGGCTCAGAGACTCAGAAACTACAAAATGGATTGCGTAACTATCAAAATGCTGTACCAGCAACATGCACTGCAAATTATGCAATACAAGTGGTATTCCTGAATCATGCCTGTGCTATACACTGCAAGTAATCCACATAGTATTCCAGAGCCAAAAGGTTCAAACAGCTCCTGCGCTTGGCACGACCCTTACCTTGTGTGCGCCTCAGTCTCTGCAAACATTTACAGGCTTTCTTGCACACGCACAAGACCAACTCCAGCTCCAAATAGGAAGTGGGCACACTTGGCAATAAGCAGTGCTGTGCTGAGCGCTCTGCAAATGGGCAACTTACTAGGCATTTTCATGTAGGGAAAGCATATTTCGGAGGGTAGGTAAAATGCCTAGTCGGCCTAGTCCAAGATATAGCACTAAACACCATGCATTGCAAAGAAATGAAATGCCCAGTCCTCTGGTCCTTAGGTAGTTAAGTGGACAAGGACTCAGAAGAAGACTGAGAAACTTGGAAGAGAGTCATAACATGTCAATGATCTGCTTTAGGACAGGAAAGCTGAAAATAATTTAAAAAAATGTGTAAGGTGCTTGCCTAGCCAAATTTTTTCTCTATCCTAAAATAATCAGTAGAAAAATAATTTAAGATTATCTTTAAAAGCGGGTACAAGGAGGGTTTGGCAGAACTTCCATGGATACTACTTGGGCTCTGCTGTCAGTTCCACAAGGAAGAGAGTGATCTGGCTAGATGTCAAAAAGAGAGATGTTTATTCAGGAAAAAGGCACAGCAAATGTCAGCGTATAGCCTGGCTTCTACATACTCCTAATGGAAAACGTCATTTGAACTACAGTATATACATTTACACAAAGGAAAGATAATCAGATGTGCCACGTCCCAACTATAAGACAAAATACCCCAGTCAGTGGGTTACTTAATTTATTATTTATGTTACGCCTTTACAGATGACTATGGAGAGTGGAGCCTCCATAAAATAGAAGAGCTACTGCTGGCAAGGCCAGTAATCACCACGGCTCTTACCTTGAGCCGCAGTCTCTACGAACAGACCATCTCCAGCTGCAAATAGGAAGTGGGCAGGAGCGCTCAGTGCTCCACCACTGTATGACCATCTTGGCTGCCCCTTCCGTCTCCCATATGTAACATAGTAACATAGTAAAATAGGTTGAAAAAAGATACAAGTCCATCAAGATCAACCTTCGCCTCATACCCCAGTAACTGAGAATTTTATAGCTTTCCTGCTACCAATTAAATTAGTCTTTATCAGACCTTCCTGATCAGCCTACTGATAAACAGTATAACTCTGTATGTTCCCTTTTGAAAGAAATGTATCTAATCTTCTCTTAAATGTATCCATTGTATCTGCCATAAATACCTCCCTGGGCAATGAATTCCACAATTTAACAGACCTTACTGTAAAAAAACCCTTCCTCTGCTGAAGTTTAAACCTCCTTTCCTCTAATCTCAAGAGGTGTCCCCTGGTCACCTGATCAGGCCTTGGAATAAATAGCTCTCCGCAGAGATCCTTGTATTAACCTCTCATATACTTGTACAATGTGATAAGGTCTCCTCTTAGTCGTCTTTTCTCTAGCGTAAATAAACCAAGTTTGTTTAGTCGTTCCTCATATGTCAAGTCCTCCATTCCCTTAATTAATTTTGTTGCTCTCCGCTGTACCCTCTCTAGTTCTAGTATATCCTTTTTCAGAACTGGTGCCCAAAATTGCATTGCATACTCAAAGTGAGGTCATACCAATGATTTTTATAATGGCAAAATAATGTTATCCACTCTTGCTTCAATACCTCTTTTTATGCAAGACAGGATTTTGTTTGCCTTTGCTACTGCTGTTTGGCACTGGTCACTGTTTCCAAGTTTGTAGTTGACAAGGATACCTAGGTCTTTCTCTAGCAATGAGTCACCTAAAATTATTCCATTAAGTTTATAAGTAGTCTTGGGATTGTTTCCTCCCAAATGCATGACTTTACACTTCCCCATATTAAACTTCATATTCCACGTTTGCCCAATCTGACATTGTATGTAAGTCCCTCTGGAGAGAGAAAATATCCTGTTCTGAATTAATGACATTGTATAATTTAGTATCATCTGCAAATATTGATATTTTGCTTTCTATATCTATTTCCAGGTCATTTATAAACATGTTAACAAGCAGCGGACCTAATACTGAACCCTGAGGTACTCCACTCTCTACTTTGTACTGGAGAATTTTCCATTTTCAACCACACACTGTCCCTTATCCAGCCAATTTTGTATCCATTTGCAAAGGTTATCTCCTAGCCCCAATTTCCCTATTTTATACACCAGTCTTCTGTGTGGCACTGTATCAAATGCCTTTGCAAAGTCTAGATATACTGCATCTACTGCCTTGACCTTGTCATGGTTACAGCTTACCTCCTCATAGAAGCTGAAAAGATTAGTTTGACATTATCTATTCTTCATATAACCATGTTGTCTCCTGCTAATGATTTTATTTTTTGTGTTGTAATCCTGAATATAGTCCCTTATTATCCCTTCTGACAGTTTTCCCAATACAGAGGTCAAACTCACTGGTCTATAATTCCCAGTTTCTGTTTCAGTTCACTTCTTAAATAGAGGCACTATGTTAGCTCTTTGCCAATCCTGTGGCACTGAGCCTGTGGTAATAGAATATTTAAAGAGAAAATATAGGGGTTTTGCTAACACTGCACTAAGTTCCTGAAGAACCCTTGGATGTATACCATCAGGACCCAGTGCTTTGTCGGTCTTAATTTTGTTCAGACTTCCCATGACATCTTCTTGAGTTAACCCAATATCTATTAAGTGTACTGTTTTATTTGTTACTTGCGGAGGCTCTTCTACCATTCCTTGCTCTATTTTTGCTACCCTAATTGCCTTTTTGCAATCTTTGTTGCACTCCCTGTATTTAAGAAAGATTGTTCAGTTCCTTCAGACTTAAATCATTTGAATGAGTTTTTTTTTCCTTGCCATTTCTTTCTTTACATGTGCAGTTAACCACACTGGCTGTGACTTACTTCTTTTGCATTTGTTCCCCATTGGTATATACTGTTGGGTACATTTCTGCAACCTAAATTTGAATTCTGACCATTTTTCCTCAGTATTTTTGCCTTTAAATAAAATATCCCAGACTATGTGGTGCATTGAAGCCCTTAACAATTTGAAATTAGCTTTTTTAAAATTAAGAGTTTTGGTTGAACCTATAAATTTTTGCTTTTCCAGACTGATCTCAAATGTAACCATGTTGTGATCACTGTTTCCCAAATGTTCTCTTACCTTAATATTGGATACCATTTCTGTGTTATTAGTTATCATTAGGTCCAACACATTGTTATTTCTTGTCGGCGCTTCCACCATTTGTGACATGTAGCTTTCACGAAGTGTGTTCAAAAACCTGCTACCCTTAGCACTCTGACAGGCCTCATTTTTCCAGCTGATATCTGGATAATTAAAATCTCCCATAATTATAGTATGCCCAAACTGGGCAGCTTTCCTCATTTTCAATAGTAGTTGGGCCTCATCATTGTCATCGATATTTGGTGGTTTGTAGCATATGCCTACCAACAACTTTTTTTTTACCTTTTACACCACATTTAGTCTCGATTTCTACCCACATGGACTCCACAATTTGGCCAGTTTCCTCACTAATATCACCCCGCAAAACTGGATTTAGCTCTGTTTTCAAATATAAGCACACACCTCCCCTTTTCTACTAATTCTGTCTCTTCTAAAGAGGGAATAGCCCTCTATATTTACAGCCCAGTCATCTGCATCATTCCACCATGTTTCTGTTATTCCAATTATGTCCAATTGATCATTAACCGCCAGCAATTCTAGTTCTCCTATTTTATCTACCATACTTCTTGCATTTGCTAGCATACAATTAATTTTGAAGTCTTTACATATATAAATCCCTACATGCCTTTTTTGTACACCTTAATTTACTAGGAGTTCCTCCCTACTGACTAAATTTTTCCCCACCCTTTCTCCCCCCCCCCTGGTCATTTACTTGGACCCTGTTCCTATCTGCTCTATCTACCCCATCCTGATGCATGTGCGCATGCGTCAGGATCTGAGTAGACAAAGACACATGTGCACTTGGCAATAATAGGTGCTGCGCTGAGCGATCTGAAGAGGGACAGCTTGCCTGGGATTTTCATGTAGGGAAGGCCAAATTCAGATGGTAGGGGCAGATTTTTATGCCGCCTCCTGTTAAGTGCTGCCCTATGCCTAGGCCTAGTTGGCCTAGGCCAAGATACAACACTGACTGTTACAGTTGTAGTTCAAGAGTAAGTGAATGTTAAAGTATCCCACTCCTGCCCCTTTTACCTAGTGTAAGCAGCCGCCCCTCAGATGTGGAGTCTGATCACTTGACCAGACAGATTATAGCAAGGGACAATCTTCTTACTGTAAGCATAAGGAAAACTCTGTCCCCTTGATAGGTTTTTCCTTATGCTCACTGAACATTGTCCTTCCCTGTGATCCATCCAGACAGTCTTGCTGCTCAGAGGTGAGCAGTGTTACATCAGTAAAAGGGAGGGAGAGGGATACTTTATCATTCAATTACTCTTGAACTACAACACTGACAGTATTGAAATAACACTCTCCATGGCCCAAATACTATGAAGATTAATTGGAGCTGCTTTGATTGTGAAACATTGCTATCCTTTTAAGTGAAAGCACCACAAAAAAGGATTATTGTTAGCCGCTATATTTCAGCTGCTATGTACCCTTTGCTTTTGCACTTAGTCAATGGAAATTCAAGATGCTCTGAATGTTTTCAAAAAAAAGTGTCATAAATGCATTTGAAAAGGTCTTTGTTGCAATCATATACCAGCAGAATGGCATTTCCAATGGTCTCTTTTGTAATCAATGATATATTTTCTGCCTCAGCAAATCAGCACTTCTGAAGCAGGAAAAAAGGCCTTTAAAGGCCCTTTCTCCATATTCAAAATGAACCCCAGTCACATGTCCTACACTCACAATCTATTAAGCCCATCAGATGTTAAATGAATTTGCAACACATTGCTGTGAAATACATTGCAACTCTCCAGAAAAGGATGGGTTAACTGACATTAAATGTACACGGCCACCACCCCAATCTAACCTAAAATACCATTAATCCTCTAATGTCAGACTGGTTATGAAACCGTAGGAATCAATGTATTCCAGCTGCCCCTGCAATAGAGGTCTTAATCTTGTAAAAAAAAAAATAAAGAGTTTGTTTTTATTTAAGACCACTTTCACTTAATTTTTATTTTGTTTTACTTTTGTGGCTTGTCCCTCTGGAGAGGGAGAAGCTTTTCCTGGAGAACTGGGACACATTCAGCACTACGGGGTTGTTGCACCATTAAGACTTGGTGCTTGTGTCCGCCTTCTTGGTAATGGAGCTTCGGCAGTTCTCCTGCAGCAATGGTTGGGCTTTGGGTGGCATGACCAGCTCAGCATTGCCAGGGTATCCCCTCTTATTATGGGGACCCCTGGGATGGGGTATCCCACTGAAACAGAGGCATTTGGTACAAGTGGCTGGAAAGCCATTGCTCCATTTTGATTGTTTCCTTGTCCTGTTGCACCAGATGGACTCCTGGAATGGCCCCATAGTTGGACTGGGCCTTCCCTAGTCTGTGTGGGGACCTTTTGGATGGGGTCCCCCTACTTCAGCTAGAGCTGCCATGCCATTTTTTTACTTGTACTAGGGTTTTCCACTCCACAGATGGCCATTATTGACTTCCATAGAGGGGGGTTGTTTTCTTTTGGGGGTTTTGAGCCCTTTCAGAACTAGTGTTGAGCGAGCATGCTCGGCCGATGCTCGGATCGGCTCGAGCATCGCTCTGCTCGGCACATGGCGGTACTCGTACGAGTACCGCCATGTGCTCGCCCGCCATGTTCGGGTGGCAGGGATCTGTGCCGAAGGAGGCACAGATCTTACAGACGCTCCGCTGGACCACCAGGGACTGGAGGTAGGGGACATGTGGAGATGGAAGGGGGCATTGTGGAGATGAAGGGGGACATTGTGGAAGGGGGGCATTGCGGAGATGAAGGGGGCATTGCGGAGATGAAGGGGGACATTGTGGAAGGGGGACATTGATGAAGGGGGCATTGCGGAGATGAAGGGGGACATTGTGGAAGGGGGACATTGTGGAAGGGGGGCATTGCGGAGATGAAGGGGGCATTGCGGAGATGAAGGGGGACATTGTGGAAGGGGGACATTGTGGAAGGGGGACATTGTGGAAGAGGGGCATTGTGGAGATGAAGGGGGGCATTGACCAGGCACCCTCCCCTCATCAGAGCAGGGGGTGCCTGGTGTAATGCTCGAGTCCTCCCATTGAATTCAATGGGGCTCGGGTGCTCGGCCGAGCACTCGAGCCTCCGGGGGTGCTCGGTCAGAGCACCCGAACCCCCGAGCATCGGGGTGCTCGCTCAACACTATTCAGAACCCAAAGGGTATGATTGGGAAGCCCAAAAATCACCAGAACCACCACAGTTTTTTTCATCAGTGACCAACTGTTTACCTTGCCAGACCAGTCTCCCTAAGGGTCATAGCTGTTTGGTGCAAGCAATTTTTGGAAGCTGGTTCACACAGAGTTTTTCAAGGAGGGGGATATTGCTCATATGATTTCCAAAAACATCAAGCCAAATGCTTATGTCTGTGAGGCAGTCTTTCATTCCACTCAATCTTTCAGTATGACATCTACGCTCTTAGTAATGAATGCTGAACCTGTTGCCCGAAGAGCGATCAATCTTCTAAAATGTTCCTTATTTTCCTTTTGTGGTCAATACGTCTTTTTTGGCCATCAACTAGATAAGCTGTGCCACTGGGGGCAAGACGTCTCTGTTGCCCCAGATCTTTCCAAATCATCTATTTATGTTGCAGAACTTTGATTCTTCTCACCACCACCTCCCCAGCCATTAGGTTTTTGCAGCCTAGGCTCATACCCTTTCTTTCAGCCAGACCCATTCCCACACCATTCCCAAGCAGGACTGAGTGGACAAGCAGACCACCCACAAGTCATTCACTGGCATGCCTTCCTCTGCATGGACTTGTGGGGTTCCATACAACTTCAGGCAATCAAAGGACAGCTGCATAATTTCCACAAAACCTGGACTATTACAGTGGCAGATCCATGGGTTCTGGGGGTTAATTTGAAGGGTTATCCTCTTTGCTGCTTCACATACAGAGTTACTCATAAGTCTGTGAGGATTCTTCTGAACATGTGGGTCTTGAATCCAGCCCCCTCATAAAAGGTTTATGGGATTCTATTCCTTCATATTCTCCAAAGAAGACAGCAGATGTCATCTGGTTTCAGATCAGAAGAGTCTTATTAATTTCATCCATGGAGTCCTTGTGCTCCATTATTGCTGAAATGTAGCCAGGGAAATTCTTGGCCTTTATGGACATAAGGGACACATACCTTCAAAGGCCTATCCAGACATGACACCAGTGATTCATTTGCTTTGCTTTTCAGGGCCACCATATCCAGTTTATGGCTTTTCCCTTTGGGCGGACACCCCTCCATGGGCTTGCCATATTCCATCTCTAGTGATTCATTTACACCTTATCTGGACAAGTTCCTGCTGAAGGCACCTTCGGGGCTCTTACATTACCATCTTCAGACGTGTGTCCTCTTTGTGGACCAGCATGGTTGGGTGTTTAATTTTAAAACATCGCCTTTGGTTCCCTCCAAATCTCTGGACTTTCTTTGCATGAAATTCAACACCCTTCAGGGATGAGTATTCCTGCCAGTGGACAAGGTTCAGGCATTGTATCGCCGGCTCTAGCCCTCCCTTGGGCAATGGTATGAGTTTTCATGAAAGTGTTAGCTTCGTTGGTGTCAGCTGTGGAGGCAGTTCCTTGTGTCTAGTCCCACAAGTAGACCCTTCAGCTTGGGAACTGGATCAGTCAACAGTGCCATATCTTATACATGATGTCCCTCTCTGTCCAGACGAGACTGAATCTTTGCTGGTGGGTTCAATGACAGGAAACTCATCTGTCATCATTGGGCCATCTATTTGTTATAATGGATTGGCCCAC
Source organism: Rhinophrynus dorsalis (assembly GCA_037306005.1). Lineage (NCBI taxonomy): Eukaryota > Metazoa > Chordata > Amphibia > Anura > Rhinophrynidae > Rhinophrynus > Rhinophrynus dorsalis. The sequence goes on from CM074725.1 coordinate 123,031,790, forward strand.
AGGGACAAGAGAAGCTAGTCTGTCAGGTTGGGGAGCTAATTTTGGCTCTCTAGTGGTACAGGGCAACTGGTTTGACCACGAGAGATACATTTCAATCAATGGGTTGAAGGTTCAAGCAATTCGCCTGTCTCCTCAGAAATGAGCCTAGTTGATTCATGGCCTGGTGGTTGAGACTCAATCTGACAATTCAACAGTGGTAGAATATGTCAACTGCCAAGGAGGTTCAAAGCTTGAAGTCCAAGGTTCCAGTGGCGTAACTATAGGGGTCGCAGGGGTCACACCTGCGACTGGGCCCGTCACTCCAGGGGCCCGGCCGCCCCCTGCGACCCCTCAGCCTGGCACCCGCAATCTCCCTCCAGCGCTCTAGTAATGCAGAGCGCTAGGAGATGACATCATCTCCCAGCTCTCTGCATTACTAAGAGGACCGCGAGGGAAGTAGGAGATGGGGGCATTGTAGAGGGGGTCATGGGGGGGGGGGGCCATGTCACTTCTTACACCAGGGCCCAGAGGCTTCTAGTTACACCTCTGCAAGGTTCATCTGGTTTTAGCTCAGTGGAAAAACATTCCTGCTGTCTTAGCCATTCACATTACAGGGGTAGATGATGTGGTGGGGCACATTTTCAGTCACAACATTCTGAATGCCAGGGAATGGTAACTGAATCAGTCCATTATCATCACTATTATTCTCAGGTATGACCAACGTGTTGTGGACCTGATGGCATCATGAATGAAACACACAAGGTTCCTCAGTTTTGTGCCAGATGGGATGCACAGGCCCACGCAATAGATAAGATGGGCATTCCGTGGGTCTTAGTCTTAGCTCTATCAAGGTCCAGATTTCAGCCTTGTCAACTCTTTTTTCAGAAACAGATTGTCTTGCTGCCAGATGTTCAGACTTTTGCGAAAGGGGTGGCTCATCCCACTCCTCCATGTGATTTAAATCTGGTCCTTGGAGTGTTTCAGGGGGATCTTTTTGAGCCTTCTATGTCTCTTATCTGTTTGACACTCAAGACAGTTTTGTTTCTAGAGGCTGTGTTGCCCAGAGTGTAGGTGAATTACAGGCTTTGGCTTGTAGACCACCTTTCTGATTGCTCATGCAGATAAGGCATTTCTGTATACTTCTTCTGATTTTCTTCTTAAGATGGTTTCTGAATTTTATATTAATTGCATATTAAGATTGTTCTTCCCTCCTTTTGTCCTGCTCCATTTAAAGAGGCGGGAACCAGAGCTTCACTACTTGGACACAGGTGTTTAAAGTAGCAGGTTCATCACACTGAACCTTCTTGAAAATCAGGTTTGCTTGTCATGATCCATGAGGGCCCATGTGTGGGCCAAGCTGTGTCTAAGGTGACACTGGCCTTTTGGATTGAGACATCCAACTGACTGGCCTATGTCATTAGAAAGAGGCTTGTACCATTTAGAGTAATAGCCCATTCTATCACTTCCTGGGTACTACCAGGGCCTACAAAAACTAGGCTTCTGCAGAGCAGTTGTGCATGTCCTCTGTGTGATCTCACTTCACAGGTTTGGTAAACATTGCAACATCAATGTCCTGACAATGGCTGAGGGCAGTTTGGGGAGAAAGGTCCTTCAGGCAGTAGTGCTTGTGTAGGTGCCTTTTTTCATTAATGTCTAGTAACTTTTTCTACTGTTACTTAGTTTTTGTGTGTGAGTGCCTGTTGGCACCTGAGATTCATGGTTGTTTCTGTTTGCTCTCTGTTGAGACTGGTTTAATTACTTATTTTCCCTATCCCTGTGTGCTTACTAATATATCCTTTTCTATTAGTCCTTATGGAACACAGGACATCCCTCCCGTACTAAAACATGTTGTTTGAGTTCTGGACAGTGGTGTCCTTTCAGTTCCCTGTTGGGTACCACCTTCTTGTCCTTCTTTTTGTTTGCATCTTGAGGCTGCTTCTGCTGGTGGGGGGGGGGGGTAAAGTGGAGCTGGAAGGGGTCTCCATCTCCAGACAGCTTTACTTGCAAAAGCTACTTTACCCCATTGTTCCTGTGTCCCATAAATACTAAGAGAAAAGGATTTGTCTGTAAATACAAAACATCCCCAAATTAATTCTTACATGTGCCCAAGAAAGGGGTCAGTGACCCTTTCCTCAACCCCCTCAAGAGGAGTGGAAGTTAAAAAAAAGTCAGGAGCCCCAATAATAATAATCCCTAAATTGACCAAGGAAAGGGTCCAGAACCACTTCTCTTACCTTCCTTTAATGAAGAGGAAGTGTGCAAATAAATGAATATGAGGTCCAAAGTCCCATGTTAATTCTAACATCCTTTCCTCTACTTTCCAAGAGGGCTAATATATGTGTGCGTTTTACATACTCACATGGATGTAGAGCTCCCATGGGTCTCAGCAATGCCCTTGTCCTCACTTTCAGCATGTCCAAAAGTATAATGAATTGTTAAAAAATAATATGGAGTGAATAGACCCCATATTATGTTTATAACACTTTCCATAGTGGTCTTCTCAGGATGGTTGGGAGAGTGTTATAACCCACATTTTTTATAGGGTCCTTTGACCTTAACATTATTTTTTATTTATTTTTAACTCAAAGAACCGCTCTCTTGTCAATGTGGGTAATTCTAGCAACTTAGAGGTCAATCAAATGTTACAAAAGGATGGTGGGGAGAGGGATGTTGAAATTGATGCCACTGATGGGATTAATAATGTTGAGTGATCAGACCGAAGCCCTGAAGGGCTGTTCCCCCCCCCCCCCCCGTTTCCTTGTACCTGTCCAGTGCAACATGTGATTGTCTACCTGTTCTCTTGCAGCTTTGAAATGCCTAATTTCTTTATTAAAAAGGGCCTAATTTTTTAATTAAAAAAAAAAAAAAAAAGTTACTTGGAAATCTGACTCTTGGCCTCTGCCTCTAGGTGGCAGCAAATATGGGGCTTCAGAAAATATCTGCGGATGCAGTATATAGCCCATTGGTAGTTATTTTCATGCAAAATGTAATTTAGGTCTTTGTATCAATTTCATTTTTTTCCATCATGTACCTGTATTATTTGGCAGTCTTTGCAAAGTATTACTTTTTTGGACACCTCTGATTGCTCTGAGAATGTATAACTTTATAACAACTTTCATAACTCTGTTTTTACAAATTCAACACAAACATATCATATTGATGTATTGACATATATAATAATGTGTATGCTGACCTGCAAATAAACAGGTAAAATTGAAATAAAACTTACAAAAATCAGGAACTTTACTTTGTTTGTAAGACTTTTTTTTAATATAATTTTTCTCATACTTTTTCAATATGGAATAAAGGGCCAGGAGTAATTACCTAAAAACCACTAGATACATTATCTTACACAATTGATAATTGAATTGTAGATATGACATCTCTACTAGTCAAGGTTTAAATTCCATTGTTTTAGTATTGGGAGTGCACTACAAATATGAACATAAAAAATGACACAGAGATGAGGGAATGATTGCTTACTGGTTGGCGTATTTTTCTAACCCTTTTAGTGCCACAGGGGTGTGCACTGCATTCCATATGGAAATAAGCCATTGCCAATGTGTTAAGTAATAATTAGTGAACTGGTTGAAGCCATGACAGATTAATGACTATTTGGGCAGATTATTGTCAGATTGATTGGTATATGATGTAGAAGACACATTAGTGCATACTGGCGTACCTCTGACACAGTTCTGACACAACATCGCCATCCTGAGCCCTTAGCAACCTTTAGTGCATCTCTCCCAAGAGCCTGTTCTGTGCCCTGTGTAACCCAGTCTCTCAGTCAGTCAGAGTGTGGGAAAAATTTTAAACAGGCAGTAGCCCAGGTAGGAATAAGGGGGATGGGGGTACTTTTTTATTTGTAATGGTAACAAGTGGGGCTGAGGGATTTTAGAGCTTTTGTTTGTATTTATGTAGGTGGATGATGTTGAGTACCAGAGTGCAGCAGACATCACTGTATTTATGACATCAAGACGAATATAAGTTTTAACTATGCACACACGATGGGGTGGGGGTTGAATGGATCAGGTTTTGTTTTTTTTTTTGTAGCATAAAATACACTACTTTCCATTCCAGCTTGATTACCTTTAAGGTAGCTCTTTTCCTCTCTTGCAATCAGCAGAGAAAGCAAACAAAGGGGAGAGAGACCAGAGCCTTTCCTGCTCTGACCTTTAAAAACCATTCTCCCCAATTAAGGTTAGGTGTGGTTCCTAACTACCCCTCACCTGCAGTTCTACCTGCTGGGAAATGTAGTTTTTCTTTCTAAACCCTAAAGTGGGTATACACTGTGTAGGACTCCATGTGATTTAATGTGTATCAATGTTTTGGCCCCATCCTGGGCCTTTCTCAATACAAATGCCCAGGATGGGGCCGAAACATTGACACAAATTTTGCTATATGATGAATGGTATCACTTTAAGCTGCACCCATATAAGATAGATAGATAGATAGATAGATAGATAGATAGATAGATAGATAGATCGATCGATAGATACGAGTCTGTAGAATATTGATGGCACTCACAGGCTATTTTAGAAGTCAAGGAGAGTGGTTTATTTAAAGGGATAGTAATACTTCGTTTTAACTTTATTTTATTTTGTAGGCATTAAAAAAACATGAAGAATGATATAAGTCTTATCCCTCAAACATTTATGGTTTATGAGATATTCACAAGCAAAGTTTCCCCTCCCTGATGCTTTTACCTAGTGTAAGCCATCTCTTCTCAGATGTGAATCTGGTTGTATGACCAGACAGATAACAGAAGGGGACAATTTTCTTTGTATGAAAACAATGAAAGCCCTTCCCCCATTGACAAGTTTTTCAGCTTTTTCCCTTATCTTAATTGAAGATTGTCCCTCTCTGCGGTCTACCTGGGCACCTCCCTTCTGATCTGGTTGAACGGGGGGGGGATACTTTGTTTCTTCATGTTTTTTTAATGCCTACAAAATAAAATAAAGTTAAAACGAAGTATTACTATCCCTTTAAATAGACGTTTCAACTGTATTGCACAGCCAGCGACACTGATATTCTGCCAAGTGTACTCCAACGTTTTTATGTAGGACTTATGTTTTTTATGACTATTTAAATAAACCACTCTTCTTGACTTCTAAAAGAACCTGTGAGTGCCGTCAATATTCTACAGACTCATGTATGTATGCTTACTCTCCTGATGTGCACCCAGGCATGAGGATTATTTCACAGTGAGTGCTACCATCCAGAACTTGTATATATTGATAGATATAGATATATAAAAGTCTTAGGCAGGTGTGAAAAATGCTTTAAAGTAAGAATGTTTTCAAAAATAGACATGTTAATAGTTTACTTTTGTCAATTAAAATGCATAGTGAGTGAACAGAAGAAAAATCTAAATCAGATCAATATTTAGTGTGACCACCCTTTGCCTACAAAACAGCATAAATTCTTCTAGGTACACTTGCACACGTGTTAAGGAACTCAGCAGGTAGGTTGTTCCAAATATCTTTGAGAACTAACCACAGTTCTTCTGTGGATTTAGGCAGCCTCAGTTGCTTCTCTCTCTTCATGTAATCCCAGACAGACATGATGATGTTGAGATCAGGGTTCTGTGGGGGCCATACCATCACTTCCAGGACTCCTTGTTCTTCTTTACACTGAAGATAGTTCTTATTGACTTTGGCTGTATGTTTGGGGTCACTGTCATGCTGCAGAATAAATTTGGGGCCAATCAGATGCCTCCCTGATGGTACTGCATGATGAATGAGTATCTGCCTGTACTTCTCAGCATTGGGGATACCATTAATTCAGAACAAATCTCCATCTCCATTTGCAGAAATGTAGACACAAATTTGCAAGGACCCTCCACCATGCTTCATTGTTGCCTGCAGAGACACATTCTTGTACCGCTCTCCAGCCCTTTGGCAACCAAACTGCCTTCTGCTACAGCCAAATATTTCAAATTTTGACTCATCAGTCCAGAGCACCTGCTGCCATTTTTCTGCACCCTAGTTCCTGTGTTTTCATGCAGTTAAGTCACTTGGCCTTGTTTTCACATCAGAGGTATGGCTCGATTCTATTAGATACAGTATTTTAAAAACAAGTGGTAGTGGTTTTGACAGCACAGTTTACAATTCTAGAAACAGTGCTGTCAACACCAAAAATGTCCAACAGGTACGCATTTTTTACCCATTGGACATCACTTAAAAATAGTCAAATTTGCTATCCTATTTCATGCGGTGGCTTCACAGCATGTTTAGGACCACACTTTTCATGGAGCAAATCCTGCACTATAAGAAGTCAGACGCAGAGTCCCAAACACATGGTGAAAACCACCAGTATGTTTTGGAAATCTGGTTTCCAAAACGTACTTCTGGTTGAAACAGAGAAAAGGATTAACCCTGTGAGTGCCAGTGGGGTATGTAATGCAATATACAGTGTTGCATACCCCACTGGCACTCATAGGGTTGATCCACAAACAGTTCAAACATGTCCTGACAATTAAAAACTTTCCAGTAATCCTGATGTCCAGCAGGGTCGCCTTCTTCTTCTCTTCTGTCTTCTTTTCTTCGGTCTTCTTTCTTGCTGTGAAAAAAAAATCCATTACTGCTCACTGAATTTTTAAAAATAGGCCCCTGAAAATGTGACCTTTAACAGTTTGAGTGCCAGAGGGGTAGCCCTCCACCGCTCAAAGGGTTAACATGGGTTGCATCTTAAAGTCCTCCTTAAATTAAAAAATTAAATGTTTGTAAAATTGTTCATTTACAGTATATTTTCTTAATCCTTACCACCCTTTGCCTCCGCCGCCATCTTTGCTGGTGGTGTAAGGCATTTTGAGCTGCATAGAAGCATCTATGCCACTTTTCGGACCATTGCCCTAGTCAGACTGCTGGAATTTTGAACCGAGACTGGCTTTTATATGCCAGTCTCAGTTCAAAATAAATCGGCAGTCTCCAAATGGCTGGGAAGTGCTTACTTTCCTCCCAGCCAATCATCTTCTAGTGGGGGGAGTGAGGTGACTCAAAGGATTAATGGTCACATCTTTGGGGGCTTATTTTTTTAAAAATTCCGTGAGCAGCAAAGTCTTCTGAGAAGCACTCATGCTTAGCAGGGATGATTGCCTGGGTGCTAAAAATCCAGCCAAAAATATAGAAAAGTCCAATGATGGAAGAAGCACTCACAGGTGTTTATGAAGTGTGAAAAAGAAAAAATAGTATGATTAAAACTACATCATTTAAACATCCACATACCAACAAAACCTTTAATATATATCACAAATTGACATGTACCACTGACCACGTTATCTATATACTCATTTGTCCCTGCTCATAATACTATTTTGGTAAAACGGAAACTAGCTTCAGAGAGAGGATGGCAAATCATCGCTCCTCTATTCGATCAGCAGTTCAGTCTGGTACCTCTGATGAGCCAATAGCTCCACATTTTGTGGATTTTCATCACACAGTGGTATCACTGAAAACAATTTTAATTGACCACATTCCACCATTAACACAAGGAGGAGATAGGGGTATTAAATTACTCCTAAGGGAAACATTATGGATTGACACTTTGGATACAGTTGCTCCTAAAGGACTCAATGAAAAACTGAGCTATGCTGCATACTATTGAAATCCCAGGATCTACACGGTCACAATAACAGATTGCTTATCAAAGGGACTTGGAGTCATAGACACCTTCTCTGATTTGGGAATATACATGCCTATACGTGCCTATTTGGAACTGGAATGTTCATCTTCAACTCGCATGCATAATAGGATTTATGGTCCAGCATTCCATTTATGGACTCCTTGGAATTTCCATCACTCCAGTTTGGATCCACTGGGTGATTTATCACTCCTATATCTTACAATTACACAATAAGAGACCTGTTGTCCAGTGACTATCCAGTCTCCACTTTGAGTACTATAACTGTCAGAACTTAAACAATATTTGACGTTATGTGTAAATTTTTCAGCCTTCCTGATCTCCCCCAGCTTGGTGGTGTGGTTTCCTCTCCATCTACACAACACACTCACTGTGTGTTGATTAGTCACACAATGTTATCAATGTTTATTAATATTGTGGCTTTTGGACAGACGGTAGCACCTTTATCCAGTTAATGGAAAATAGTACTCTATTAGCATCTTCATTACAAATATGTGCTATATATATGATTTACTGTGTTTTTAAACCATATGTTACCCATCTTGAGTATAACTTGCACTTGTATTACATTAACATCATCCTAACCTCTTACTGACACTATGGGCTAGATTTAAAGGCAGCCGTTAAACAAGCCGCTAAGTGAAAAAGGCACATTGCTCGCAAATAATACAGGAGTTACGGCAGATTCAATAGGTAGTCTACGAGAATAGCTATCATGCATAGGCACACACAAAACACGTAACACAAAATCCGTTGTCGCTCATGTTAATGCACAACGGGTGGCCAAATCACACGATAACAGTGCTCAAAACAACATCTAACATAACGGCTGCCGTTGTCTAGCAACCATGATTGATGCAAAAACAAATTCAAACACACAGCCAATCACAAAGCCTCAATGTATCAAATAACTTCAAATACACCTATATATACCCAAAAATAACCGTCACACACTGTCTGTTATTGAGTTCTTCAGAGCCAGATATCAGGACCCAGGAGCGGAGGATAGTGATTAGAGAGAGGGAGACAGGAGCGTTCATTGAAGGTAGAGGAGTTTTGGAGTTTGGAGAGAGGAGAGCATTGCACAGAATACGACACATAGCACACCTTTGTACATATTACATACACACATACAAATACAAACACATACACATACATACACATAGTCCTTTTATTTTATAACACCTCACACATTTTACTTTTTATTTTGACAGTGTGAATCTGTGATTGAAAGTGTGTGACAGAGTGTGAGTGGATCGAGTGTATCTGTGAGGGCCTGTGGGAGTGCCTGGGTGTGACTGGGTGAATGATGGCGAGGAGAGGAGGACAGGAGAGAGGGATGGGGAGAGTAGTGGAGGAGGAGGAAGCTCAGGAGGGTATCCCTCAGCAGAGCAGGGGTGGGAGAGGGAGATCCACAGGGCGGAGGGGGACCCGGCCCACAAGAGCAGGCACACAAAGAAGAGGGACAGAACCTGCAGTGGGACGAGGGGTAGTTGCTGGGGAGCACCCCACACAGTCAGGGTCAGACCAGGCAGGGCACTCCGGCTCTGAATCCTCCCATGCCGGAGCTGATGAGGGCAGGATCAGGGATCCAAGATATACTGAGGAGGAGAACACGGCTCTCGTGGAAGCTGTCCTGGAGAGGCAAAGTGTTCTACACCCTACGGCAAAGGTCCCTGGCCTGTCAGCGAGGAGGAAGGCAGCCTGGAACCAGATATGCAGCCAGGTCAACACGATGGCTACATGAAGGCGGGATGTGGAGTCTGTGAAGAAGAGATGGGGCGACTGCCGGAGGGTGGTCAAGAACAAGATGTCTGACATGGCCAAGCAAGCCTGAGGCACCGGAGGTGGCCCATCTGTGCCCATCACATTCTGCGGCTGGGAGGAGATGGTGCGGCAGAACATGTCCCCGACCATGATCGAGGGGGTCGTTGGAGGAACTGACACTGGGGATGAGAGGAGCCTCCACACTACCGGTAAGTGCAACACTACAGAACAACACACTACAGCAACCAACACCAGCTGCACACACAGTCACACGTCAACACATGTCCATCACTCAGCCATACAACTGCACCAACACAGCACCCTGAGGGTTGCAAAAAGGACACAACACCTGGACAAATGGCAAAGTCCAACTTGGGACAAACCTGTCAAAGTCCTACTTCAACCCTCCTGTCGCTGTGCTCATCACACACAATACACAAACCGTTATGTTCAAAATGTCGTCTGTCTTAGATCATCACTGTTCACACACAATGTCACCCATGTCCCCCCACCCCCACCCTAACCCCTTGAGTGCTAGAGGGATCATCAATGCATCGATCAACAATGCGTTGGCAACTCCTCTGGGACTCAAGGGGTTAACCAGACAACAAACAAGTCAATAGGCCAACGATCACATGCTACACAGGGGACATTCACTAAGCGGTGACAAACAGATGGTGGACACAAAGTAACCCTCACACACCCTCACTTCACCAGTACCAGTGTTAGTCTATGGAGAATATGCCAAAACAAGAATCAAGTTCATAGGGTCCCATTGTACAGACTCCATGGAAAACACTGGAAATGGGGAAAGGAGATCACTGGAGAAGTCACCATCTTGTTCACTTCATCAGTTCTACATCACCGCTTAATGAATCACAAAAAGGGAGCATCAGGTCACACATCACAGTGTCCCACAGAATAAATGCTTGTAGGTGCAACACACAGGCCGAAAACTATTTCACAGAATTCAAGCTGGAAAAAGTAGGCATTGGTGTTGTGGCTGCAATCATTTACTCTGACTTGAAATGACATATCCCATATCTGATTCCCACATGGATCCACAGGGGTGCTGATGCCATGGATGGATGGTAGGTACACCAGCATCTCTATGCAGGATACACAAGGGAAACAAATAGCAAACATTGTACCTTGGTCACCAACAGGCCATGACTGATGGATATCTAGGATTGAGTACGGTTGCCTCACACAGAAGAATGGATGGGCTCATACACAGAGAAAAAAAAACAGGCCTCAATCAAAGATATCCCTCACTACTGGCTGGATTGTTGCCCTTAGGATTCAAATGTTACTAAATATGTCCCAACACTATGTGAACACAGAGATCACTTCACTGGATGTGATTTCCTTACTGGCCAGATAGATATGTGCACCCATCACAAATCAACCTACATTGCTACCATCCCAATACACATACATAGTATATCACACTCTACGTAGATTGAATATATGAGGTATGTTCATATCCATCATATCAATACAATGTCTTGTTGGATGGGTGCACATATATAGCCAGTGAGGCAATCACACCTAATGAACTGCTCTCTGGCATCACATCTTGGAAGGATATTACTGTATCCATATGAAGGGTACATATCCACATACATATATGACCATTTCTACTTCTGTGTCACTGTAATGGGATAGCAATGGGTAATGTCATCATGATGTCATATCATTGCCATCGTTAAAAGATGTGTCTTGATCTAAGTCCCATCCCTCCAACACTCATGGTTATACAGATATTGCTCTATGTGACAGGTGGAGATATCCATCATTTGACCACACTGAGGCTCTTCAGCAGAGCCAAAGTCGCAACATATCGAGATAAATACCTCTTTGGAATGGTCCACAGAGTGTGCTTGCAAACCATGCACACCCTGTACACCATTCCAATTAAGTATTGTTCTCTAAATGGGGCGATTTGGGCTCTGATGAAAAGCCCTCGTGTGGACAAATGAATGAAATCTCCATCTGTCACATAGAGCAATATCTGAACAACCGTGAGGGTAGGAGGAATAGGACTAACAGAGAACAAGATCTGTTCTCACAATGTCTACAATCTGACATCAAGGTGTACTTAACCTTTGCCATCCCCGTGGAGGGATAGCCATCCCTACAAGTTGTGAAGACAAATATATGTTGTTGGATTCACCCCCCCCCCCAGTTAAACAATGGTATTCCTACTGCTGAAAGGTGTGTTAATTCAAAAGGTATCACAGCTCAGACATGGATATGTCGGGGCAATATCCCAGTGGCCTGAAATTGTACAGTGGTGCTGTTACTACACAATCATATGGACAGCTCTGGTACAGGGACCAGATATCTACATGGGAGGGTGTTGCAACAGCCCCACTGTACTATTTCTGGACACTGTGATATTGCACCTCAAAATGAAACCTTCACCCGTAATAATTCAAACAACACCTTTCAGCAGTGGGAGTACCCTTGTTTACCCAGGGGGATTAACCCAAACACATATATTTTTCTTCAACACATATCAAAGTATAACTGTCTCCACAAACATATGGCTAAGGTCACTAATCACAACATCTTCTTCCTCCACACAGCTTACGGCCGTCAAGCCCAGCGGGAGACAGTGGAGGAGGCTATGTTACCCCCCAGTGAGGAGGACACAGAGGAGGGGACCAGCCGGTGGTCACCTTACCCACCATCACCATCCCCTCCAACACAGGCTGCACCACCACCTACTGCACCCATTCAAGCTGGACCACCACAGGCTGCACCACCCCTTCAAGCTGGACCACCACAGGCTGCACCACCCCTTCAAGCTGCACCACCACAGGCTGCACCACCCCTTCAAGCTGAACCACCACAGGCTGCACCACCCCTTCAAGCTGCACCTCCCCAGTACAGTGGCTGGATGCCACAGGAGGAGAGGTGGACATATTCATCCACCTCCATCAGCTACTACCCTCCATCAGCAGCACCACCACCAGGGAGACAGTGGCTGCCAGTGACAGTGGCCACCACCCAATATGGGCCATATTCTTCACAGAGCAACCCACCCTCCTGGATGGCTCCACAACATGCCCCAAGGTATGATCCCAGGTGGGGTCCCAGCACCTATCAGTGGCCACCATATGACCCTTGGCCACTGGACTACCCACACCTGGGCCTGATTGGTGAGCCCCAGCGCCCCCTACCCAGGGACATTTTCACACCTCTACCAGCACATACATCTTTGGGCAGCTCTGGATCACTTGATGTGGTGGGCATATGCCCATCATCTGCACCAGCCACTCCAACAGCAGCCACAGCACCCTTAGCAGCAGCAGAGGAGGAAAGAGCACCCTCAGCAGCAGCAGAGGAGGAAACAGCACCCTTAGCAGCAGCAGCAGAGGAGGAAACAGCACCCTTAGCAGCAGCAGAGGAGGAAACAGCACCCTCAGCAGCAGAGGAGGAAACAGCACCCTCGGCAGCAGAGGAAACAGCACCCTCAGCAGCAGAGGAAACAGCAGCACCAGGGACACCGGGCACATCCACCTCCAGCACCGCACGCCTCACAGGGATGGAGGCGGAGTGTATGGCCCTTCAAAGAAGACTACTCCTGTCAAGCAGAAGTACAAACAGCAACATCACCAGGAGCAGGAGGCAATCCAGGAGGAACATTGCTCAATTGGAGACCAGAATCCAAGCCCTGGAGTCGGAGGTGGCCAGGGGGAACACACTACTCCACCAGCTCAGGACTGGTCTCATGGACATGTTGACACAGATCCTTGTGGAGTTAAGGAAGATCAACTGCAGAGAGAACCTGAGGATGGAGAGGGAGAACTTGCGTTCCACCGAGGGGTCTACTGCAACCACCACCCCCTCCAGTGTTGCCATACAATGCAGTGAACACAACCTCTGCCTGGGTGAAATGTTTGTGGGATGCTACAGCATGGGTTCACACACACACACACACCGTTGTACAAATTCAACTGGAAATACATCCCTGGAGCCATATAACACCACTGTGTTATATGGCAATGTTGTGTGTTGAATTTGAACAACAAAACATACCCCATAGCACAACAAATGGTACAACACTGAACATTCGTCTACATCATATGTTGTGTTTAACCCTTTGAGTGCCAGAGTGGTAGGCAATGCATTGCAAAGAAATGCGTTGGGGACCACTCTTGCACTCAGTGGGTTAATGGGATAACCAGACAAACAGCTCTGTGACTTAGCAGGGACATTACAAGCAGGACAGATAAATGGGACATGTATCCATATTGTCTTGGATTCACACACTCATTGTGCAACTGACTTACTGGGGAAGCCAATGTTTTTAACCTAGGATTTCAATGTGTAGCACACACATTGATATCCTGGGGTGAGCATTGGGGTCTCCAGTAAGTTGAGTTGCTGTTTCCCTAAGGGTGTAACAGACTTCACCAGTGATAACACATGTCCACTTAGTCTGTTTGTTCATTGATATAGCCCATGTACTGAGATATGTCAAAGTGGAGCAAAATCTCAGAACATGGATTATACTGAGCAATACAGATACTGTGGACAGGTATTCACTGTAGAAGTATATCCCCTGTATCACCTCTTTATCACTCCCACAACACATTGGTGCATCACTGCCACCATCATCTGTTTGCATGGATACATCACAGAGTCCACTCACTGGCAAACAAGTGGTGGACTTCTGTGATGTGGGTGATGCCTTTTCATGTATGGGGGATACTCTATCCTGGGTGTGGTTACGCATTGACAAATGTTTTCTCAAATATATCCTCCTACAGACACAGATATAATGGTGATGGTTCATCTTTATTGTGTCTCAAAGTACATTAGAATGTACATGTGTTTTCTGTGTGTATTGCCTATATGCATTTAACACCTGTATGAGAACACTAAATGTACTTTGAAACTAAATCATACTACTTCAGTAACACTGCTGCCCTGCTCATGTGTTGTCCACAAGGTTTGACAACTCTGTAGATGAGCATCCTAACTGTACAGGTTATAACACTCAAGAATTGGTGTTTTCTGTGTCTATATGAGAATGTTCCAGTAGAGGTTTGTGTGAACCTCAGGTCAAACTTTGCATCACCAACAACATCACCATAAACAGCAAGGGGTGATCTTCATGAAGGTGTTGTCAAGACATCAATCCAGACACATGGAATATCTTCAGTTCAAGGATGGATCATGTTACGGATGCCTGTGGGACAAGAGGACAGGATTTGGAGCAGTAGACCTGAACTGATGATCAAGCAACAACAATTTAGTCTTTTTAATCCCCTCAGTTTTCACAGTTACAAGTGAGTGCACAAACCATTGCTTGACAATGTGTTGTGTACTCATCTGTAATTAGGACATGTGCACCAGCCCTATGGATGTGTGCCCCTGACATGTATACACACATTAACAAGTGTTCTGAGAGCTCCATGGAGGTAATGACATTGTGCTGCCACTGTGAAAGTGACAGTGGCAGCCCAATGTCATTTGTTCTATGGAACTGTTAGGACATATTTGTTGATGTGTGTATTCATGTCGGGGGCACATTTGTCTGCACATTCACAGGTCAGCATGGAGTCCCTGGTAATCTGGTCTACGTCTCATGACCTCTACATTGTGTGACCATACCACTATACATCCACCCCTCTGCTGCTCTTCTCAGCTCTAGCACAGTACAGGTCCCATATTGAGTGCAATGTCCCCTTAACCCCTGATGTGCCTGAGTATTATCCAATGCATATCATTAGATGATACTCTTTTGCTACTGGGCTAGCATGGTTGTTCAGGCTATAATCATGGCATATCCAGTTAGTTGCTGTCAATCAAGGCCTGTAAGATGATGAACATGGGTAATATGTTGTACCTTGTTTCTCCTGGGGGTGTGCGTGATATCCTTGGGGTCTGTATGTCAACGTGGAGAGTGGAATGGAGGATGATTTTTGAGTCCACACACACAATTTGCCACGTCCACTGCCAGTGCAGTGCTGTGTCACTGTTCCTGTGGGGTGAGACAGAACAAAATGTGCAGGGTGGTTAGTGTCACGGGACTGATGGGGGACTTGCATGGATTGTTTGCATGAGTGTGTTATACTCACAGGTGAAGTGTTCCGTGATGAGCCTGTCTCTGATCTGTGCCCCTCTCATGGTCTCCTCCACATGCCCGATGTCCATGGCCACTTCCTGTATGGGGGGGTCCGGGATGTGATCCAGCAGCCTGGTGTCCACTGCAATGTTGTGCAGTATTGCCCACGCCACAATGATGTCACACACCTTAGCCGGTGCATACTGCAGTGCTCCCCCCGAGTGGTCAAGACATCGAAATCTTGACTTGAGGAGCCCAAATGTCCGCTCAGTAGCATTCCTCGTTCTGGCATGAGCCTGGTTGTACCTTTCCTGGGCATGTGTTTGGGGACTGGCCAGAGGGGTCAGTAGCCAGGACTTGTATCCATAGCCAGCATCACCTGTGTAATGTGAGTGACATGGTGAGACAGGGAGCACATGTTGTGTGAATGCTGTTTTGCGTGGTGGACGTACTAGCTGTGGGTCAGGTGCATGCTGAGTAGCGTGGTGTGTATGCCTGTGTATGTGGTGTGATTTTGTTTTGTGAACTCACCCACTAGCCATCCCCCTGTAAAGGTTCCATTCTCAAAATCTCTGTGTACTGAGGAGTTTTGTAGAATGTATGCATCATGTGAGCTGCCAGGATATTTTGCACAGACATTCATTATCCTCATGTTGCTGTCACACACCATCTGCACGTTGATGGAGTGGAAGCTCTTCCTGTTGATGAATAGCTGTGCGTCACGTGCTGGGGCCTTAATCCGGACATGGGTGCAATCTATAGCACCCATGACCCTGGGCATGCCTATCCTGGCATAAAAGGCCTGCTTGACGTGTATCCAGTCCATGTCGGTGGTGGGGAAATGTATATAGGTACTGGCCTTGCTTTTGAGGGCTGGCAGGACCTGGGCCAGCACCCTGGAGAATGTGGCCTGTGACATGCCAGATGCGTAACCCTCAGTGGACTGGAAGGCCCCACTTGCCATGGAGTGTATGGCACAGAGTAGTTTCTACAGGCCAGTTAGGGCATGGTTGTGGATGTAGATGGGATCCACCTGCTCCTTGATGACCTCATACAAGGCAATGATGCTGTCAGGCCTCAACCTGTAGCGATCAATGACCTCGTCATCAGTCATTCCAAAGAGGGTGACCCTTGGGCGGTATACCCTGGGCCTTGGTGGTCATCTATACATCCTGTGCCCTCCAGGTGGGGATGGACTCCTGTGTGGCTGCTGAGCCAGAGCCTCCTCACTTGCAACAGGTGAAGGCTGTTGATCAGGCGTGCTTGGAGGTTGCTGATGTTCCCTAGCTCTCTCCCTTGCACGCCTTCTCCGCAGTCTTCGCAACAATATGTAACCCAACATACTGTTTGCTCTCTCTATCTGTCTCTCTCTCTCTCTACCTCTCTCTATCTCTCTCTCTCCCTCCCTGAGTGGAAAACAAGCCACAAGTGAGTGTGTTGAGGTGTCCCTTCAAGTACTTGATAGGGCGTTGTGTAGGTGTGGTGATGAGGTGAGTGCTGACCAGTGGAGAGTTGTTTTTGTCCAGGTAAGTGTTTGCAGGTGTGTGTGTGTTATAAGATGTGGTTTGTTGTGCTTGTTATGTGTGTGCCATTTGCGGGTGTGCAGTTATGGGGTGCAGGTCGCGTGTTGATGTTGCCCAGGTGAGCTTCTATTTGCAGGTGTCCGCTTTGTGTGATAACCCCCATTGTTCCGTGCCATGTGGTGCTGGTGTTTTTTTGTGTGTGCATGTTTTTGTGTTGTTTTGGCATTGCACGGGTTAATTTTTCCATTTACATGGTTGTGCGGTAAGCATTTTGTGTATTTTCCTATGTAACGGGTATTTTGTTTTGCCCGTTAAGTGTCTAACGGCTAAGAAAAGTGGGTCTTAACTTTTTGCCGTTAGGTGTGTCTTTTTTTCAGCCGTTAGCAGTACCGCAAGCCTTTGAATAGCTCTGGGGTTTGTTGTTCCATGCGTCTGAATGCACGTAAGTGTATCGGACGTTAGGATTCTGCAACTGTCGTTAGCTTTTCTTTAGACGGATCTTTGAATTGCAACATGACACTTAACGCACCCGTTAGTGATTTTTTTTTACTAACGGCTGCCTTTAAATCGAGCCCTACATGTCTATAATAGCGC
The DNA here is from genome assembly GCA_037306005.1 of Rhinophrynus dorsalis. Lineage (NCBI taxonomy): Eukaryota > Metazoa > Chordata > Amphibia > Anura > Rhinophrynidae > Rhinophrynus > Rhinophrynus dorsalis. Next base: position 123,049,376 of record CM074725.1, read on the forward strand.
AACTATGATTAAATGTTTCCTTCTCGTTGAAAACTAGTAACTATTATAGGACCTTGTGAACAATGTAGCTAGTTAGCCACTACAGGCATTAGTATCCCTACGTTAATGTCCTTAGATGCCCTCCTACTGTTATGCTCTCTGATGTTGGTAATTTCTACAAACATGGTTGTTTCAAACATGGATGAATTTGCATCAGTATTAATACTCCAATACTGCATCTTATTTAAATTACACCTTAGTGAGATTTCTTTCCACAGATCTCTCTGAGTATGTTTAATGTTTTGCGACGTGCCTTACACACAAGAGCTGCATTACACTGGGAGGGTCAGGACTCCTGCATATATAGCACATTCACCCATTCATACCCCTGTGACTCTCGTTCACTCTGCAATATGCAGCAATTGTGGTTTATGACAATTGGTTGTCTTTTTGACAAGTCCATGGGAGGATGATCACTGTTTTTCAATGTCGTTTACACGTAAGCACTGCAACGCGCCGGAATGCTGTGACTCTTGCATATACAACACATCCACCCAGTGTTGGGTTTGTACGTAATGTTTTCTTAGGTTTTAAACACATAAATGTGGAACATGAGCTCCTTTGATTTGGGAGCTTTGGTGAGCTTAAATATAACTACACAAACCAAGTGTTGCAATGCGCTGGTGTCCCACGATGTTCTGTCGGCTTTACTAAGTGGCTTTCCGATCGGCAGCCCTGTTATACACTATGTGTTTGCTCCTGCACTTTATCATCTCTGTATCTAACGATGAACAATATCTAAATAACACATTATAAACTCACATGTCCTTTATTTAAACAATATTTAACTACTGCTGTGTGTACACACCGTATTGCGATTCTTAACTCTTATCTCTATGAGAACTTTAAGCTGTACTAAATGGTCACAGATAATTTGTGGAATTCACTGGTTCATGTGATTGTCACTTACACTGTAATTAGCACTATATATGATGTCAAGTCCACTTCAAAGGCCTCCGTTTGGTGCCTTTATGTTCACTTAGGGTATATATAGGGATGTTGCCTCACTGTTTGACATCTTGATGAAGGTTACTGTGGGTTTACCAAAACGTTGATCTGAAATAAATTTTGCTTCTTTTTCACACTTCATAAAACACTTGTGAGTTCTTCTTCCATCATATATATACACACCCATACATAGTGTGCACAATTAGGCAAGTTGTATTTCTGAGGATTAATTTTATTATTGAACAACTACAGTGCTCTCCCTCAATCCAAAATGTTAAGAAACCTTAAACCTGAATATTTAAGAAAGTGAGGTTTTGGATTTCTTAGGAGAATATATATGTGTGCACAATTATTGGGCAACTATTAGTGTGTAGAATTATTATGCAAATAAATGAAAAACTATAATTTTCCCATCTTCGTGTTGATTTTCATCTATTAAAGTGAGAATACTAAAGAAACAACTCAAAATTTACAAATAAACATTTGTAACATTTCCAAAAAAAAAATTAGTGACCAGTATAGCCACTCTTCTTTTCAATAACAGTCATAAGCCTTCCATTTATGGAGTCTGTCAGTTTCTTGATCTGTTGACGATCAACTTTTTGTGCAGCAGCAACCACAGCCTCCCAGACACTGTTCAAAGAGGTGTACTGTTTTCCTTCAGCGTAAATCTGCCGTTTATGAAGGGCCCACAAGTTCTCAATAGGGTTTAGGTCAGGGGAGGAAGGGGGCCATGTCATTATTTTATTATCTTTTAGACCTTTACTGGCTAGCCATGCAATGGAGTACTTCGATGCATGCAATGAAGCATTGTCCTGCATAAAAATCATGGTCTTCTGAAAAGATGCAGACTTTTTCCTGTACCACTGCTTGAAGAAAAAGTCTAAGAACTGGCAGTAGGTTTGGGAGTTGTCTTTCAGTCCATCTTCAACCAGAAAAGGTCCAACTAGCTCATCTTTGATAATAAGTAACACAAAGAAACCACTTGTTTGAGTGCTATGTCCACGAGTAAGTCTCTAAGATCCTACCAGTCCCAATTTGAATCTAGAAAAAGAGTCCAAAGAGAACGTTCAATCTTCCGTGGCTGCGGTGCTGCTCTTCCAATGGAACCGCTGACACCTCGGCTCCCAATGTACATATAAAAAAGAAAGAGAGAAAAGAAGAGCGCACACGCTCTAAGTGCAGACTGTAATGACTTGCTGGAACAGTCACCGCTGGTAATCACCTTATTAGTGCTCAATTATTCAACTCACGTGTTCCAGAGGCATAGACTAGCCTCTCAGTGTAAATGCATCCACTGGATTACCCCCAGTGCAGGTATCTGTGAGGCTGGAACCCCGTCCTCATCCCTCTTCCTTATGGGCAAGATCTGGACTCAGCACCTACTCTAAATATCCTGGATTTTAATGTCCACAGAATGTCACTATTGGGATATATATTAGGTCTGAGATATCACTAACTCCCAGTATTATAAGGCAAGATGGACTCTTGGGGAATAAACCTCACTAAATATAGTAATGGAGACTAAGTTAGAAATAGCATTAAATCCAAAATTATAAAATGTAATAGGTTTCAAAACACCTAATAATAACGCCTATACAGACAATAAAAATACACATAAACTTAAAAGTATATGTGCACATACAATAAAATACAAAAGATACTAATCCTCAATTCTGCTCTACGTGTTACATAGCTCAAGGCCACTTCATCAGGGGTCAATAATACCAGCCCATACCACTACCCCTCCTCCACCCTGCTGGCATCTGAGTCGAAGTGGAGCTCTGTGCCCATTACCGATCTAGCCATGGGCCCATCCATCTCGACTGTCAAGAGTCACTCTCATCTCATCAGTCTATAAAACCTTTGAAAAATCTGTCTTCAGATATTTCTTGGCCAGTATTGACGTTTCAACTTATGTGTCTTGTTCAGTCGTGGTCGGGTTGCAGTCTCCCTTACTGTGGCCATGTCTCTGAGCACTGAACACCTAGTACTTCTGGACACTCCAGGTAGGTTGCAGTTCTGATATATGACAGCACTGGAGAATAATGGGTTCCTGGTAGCTTCATGTTTGATTCTTCTCAAATCACTGGCAGTTAATTTGCATCTTTTTTTCTCAACACATTTCTTGCAACCCTGTTGATTATTTGCAATAAAATGTTTGATAGTTCTGTGATGATGCCCCAATATCTTAGCAATTTCAAGAGTGTTGCATCCCTCTGAAAGACTTTTTACAATTTCTGACTTTTCAGAGTCAGTTATATCTCTTTTTCTGCCCATTTGCCTGAGGAAATTAAGCTGCCTAATAATTATGCACACCTTGACATAGGGTGTTCATCTCCTTAGTCCACACCCTCTCTCATTACACAGCACCTGATATGCTTAGATCCAATAAGTAAAATTAGGTAGGTACCCTGAATTACTACTGAAGCCTTGAAAAGTGCCTCTGAAGGTATGAAACATCTGTTGTAAAATCCTTATGTTTCCCAATGGATCTGTTCTATCGGTTACATTCCTGCAATGTCACCCAAAACCAGCTGTATGTGGGTAATATAGAAATAAGGTTTTTAATAATGAACACAATAAAGTGTTTGAACATTTAAAGATGAGCAGTGCACAAGATATTTGTTTTCTACAGGATTTCATGTTTGATTGTCTTAATCAGATTTACAATAGCACCAGAGAGACACTGTGGTGAACTCAACACACAGAGGAGTACCCAGTGGATTCCAACCCATGGTCCCTGATAGAGGTATGTCATTCAAAAATACCCTCTATCTGTGGCATAAGAAATGGGAGGATATTGACTAAGTGCTGGGACATATAATAATAAACACTTGTAAGAATTAAACTGGAGTAAAATAATAGTTATACCCTCAAATTAACACATCAATGGTTGGAATAAGTTACATTGAGATATATAGTATTAGCTGTGGGCACTGGGAGGAATCAATATTTGTTATTTTTAGACATGTATTGGAGAACCGCAGAGAGAATAAGAAGATAGCTGCTGCACTTACAGTGAGCAAAGAAATGACACATTGGAGCCTTCCTGGCCTAGCACAGTTGGGACGCTTCTGCAAAGACCTACTCCAACACTGCTTATGCACTACCACGATTACTGGTAGCCGCATAGGGATCCCACCACCTCTGTAATGCGCTAGCATATTACTTCCAGTTTGTGGAATACACAGACCAGAAACTTCACAGGTGCTTATGGAAGGTGTGAGTTCCTCCAACCTGAGACAGCAAAGAAATTCTTTACTAAAAAGGTCTTCTATGTGAGCTTGATTTGCAAGCACACGTAGAAGACCTTTTAAGTTAAGGATTTCTTTTTTTATTAACGAGATTTCTGCTCTGCTGTAGAGCCTCCGCTGGCCCCAGGACCGGATTCCCTTGCTGTCAGCTAGAATGCTGACGTCAGGGGAGAGGGAACTTTGAAAGCAGATATCTCTCAAACCATAAAGGTTTGAGAGATGCCGCTGGTCTCATTTAACTCTGTTTTTTACTGGCTACAACATGGGGGAATGGTCATTTTTAATTATTACTATCCCTTTAAAAGTTCAGTTGTAACCAATGGGAATGTTTATTTGTCCCTTATGGTGTACTAGTTTTGCCATAGAGTTGTTGCACTCTGGGCCAGATTTACATTGCAGACATCCCTAGACAATGTACTATAGGCACCCTTAGCTCCACCTATGGTTCCATTTCTAGTCCAATTCACTATTTCCTGACACAGAAAATACTCTTGGCCTATAACAAGCAAGGACAAAAAAACACACAAAAAAACCCACCTTTAACCCCCTTTTTTGCAAAGAAATGAGTTGGAGATCTCTCTAGTATCTAAGGGGTTAAAGCAAAACTATCATCCAAATTAAAGTTACCCCCAAATAATTATGCACATAATGATAAGCATATTGTCACGGTTCCCCAGAGATGTTCAGGAGTTAGTATAGTATAGTAAAATGCAGTTTATTAAATAACAACATACAATGGTAATAAGGCAGGCACAAGCAAGTGTCACAGCCAGCAAGCGCTACTATCAGGAATAGTAAACTGCCAAGATTGACCACACTGCTGGAGACTAGGCCGAAGCCACTGGTAGTCTCAGATGGAACAGGAATGGAACAGGAGCAGGAACCAGAACACAAAATCTTGATCCGATGAGCGAGGAATACCCCTGACTCACGCCTGCAGTCAGTATAGCGAAAGCAAATACATGACTCACACCTGCAGTCAGTATAGAGAATGCGGATAACTGACTCACGCCTGCAGTCAGTACAGTGAATGCGGATACCTCACTCACACCTGCAGTCAGTATAGCTAGTCCACCAGAGCCCCAGGTCCGCACCAGATTGGGTGTCTGCTAAATAAGGGGAACAATCAATAGAATAGTCATAAGAGTCCCAGGCCAGCACCAGAGGGGGTAGTCAGACAAGCCAGGTCATACACAGTTCAGGTAGTCAGCCAGAGCCACAGGTCTGCAACAGATTGGTTGTCCACTATATCACGGTGCCCATGATTGCCTCCAGTGTTACTTTACTGTAACAGCGACATTGCTACTTCCTGGCTGTCTCTCAGTGCAAGTCACTGTTCTTATAGGTCACTGATAATTGCTGTCATGTCTCCGCCCACCTACTAGGCCTTAAAGGCCTCAGCATTTCCAATACCCAGTGCCCTTTCGTGGTGTACCTGAGCCTTGTGCCGTGTTGGTCCATTTACTGATTCCTGTGTATTACTGCTGGCTTCATCTGATTACCCGATCTGGCTCTGACTCCTGGCTTCGTCTGAATACCCGATCCGGCTCTAAGTCCTGGCTTCGTTTGACTACCCGATCCGGCTCTGAACCCTGGCTTCGTCTGACTACCCGATCTGGTTCTGACTCCTGGCTTCGTCTGACTACCTCCTCCTCTGTTGCGATCCAGGTTTTGGTTTACTGCCAGCCTCAGCTACCCAGCCCCGGCTATCGTTCACCCTCGGCTTCCTGGGCGTACTGGTACTGCCGCACTTGCTACCCCTGTAGCAGTGCTTGTTCAGTCAGTCCGTGTCACTGACCTTCTGCGGCCTGTGATCTAGGTGGCTTGTTGCCATGCCTAGTGTTCTAGGTGCAGTTTAGGGTATAGTTGTGTGACGGAACTGTGGCGACCATGGGAGATATTGGTGTGTTAGAGATATGGGATCTCATGTCTTCAGACTATTTCTACCCAAAAGACAAACACCCATAGACTTAGCTTAGCCATAGTTGATTCCAGTACATTGCTGGAGTGCAGAGATAGTGGGGGGTTGGGCTTTGATTCCACTCTACTCCAGGCCTGTGCTAAGGAATGTTAATTGATTCCTGCTGTGCTTCCTTGACCAATCAGAGGCGGTTATTGATGAGCCAGTTAAGAATGTATGATTTCAAGTCTTAATCTGCATTCTTATCCTGATAAGGATGCTGGTGGCTGATTGGTCAAGCATAGAAACACTGTCCCAGGTATTCGTTTGCATGCTGATCTAGATAAGAGTCTCTGTAGTGTATATAAGCTGTGTGTTTGAGTCAATAAAAGAGAGTTCTTCCCTTCATCAAGTCTCGGCTGATGTTTGGGAACAGGAGGGTCAGTTTACTATTGGAGTGTTATTCTGAGGGGGAAAGGAACTATAAAAGAGGTATCCAGCTTATGATACAAGCGTCACGTTACAACTGGTGGCAAGCGGCGGGATTCGGCTTATCCCAAGGAACTGAAACTGAGACCAGCATCCAGGGGGAGATATAGCCGCTGGCTTGACCCCGGTCTCAGCAACGCAGAGAGCAGTGGATGGAGCAACAGCGAAACTGAGACCAGCATCCAGGGGGAGATATAGCCGCTGGCTTGACCCCGGTCTCAGCAACGCAGTGAGCAGTGGATGGAGCAACAGCGAAACTGAGACCAGAATCCAGGGGGAGATATAGCCACTTGCTTGACCCCGGTCTCAGGAACGCAGCGAGCAGTGGATAGAGCGTAGGTTTACCTGAACTGGAGGAAGCAGTATTGCAGCGGGCTTAGCGAAGCCCTGGAGGATCTGCTGGAGTCCAGAGTGCAAGGGGGCCCCAACCTGTGGATGGCCAAAGCAACTTGAATATCCTAGAACTTGGAGTACTAGTATCCAGTGCATGGGGAGGTACCTGGGATCCTGACTGTGGAACATGGCAAATCTAGGACCAATGGGAGCTGTTAAGTCCAACTGGAGACGAATTGAGAAGCTGGTGGCATTGCGATGGCCGCTTCTGGGAGACAATGCTCTGCTGGATTGGGAGGACAGCATGGACTGCTTTGTGAAGGTGGAAAGTAAGCTACAGGATCAGTATATCGCCCTGTACCGGAAAGCAGAGCAGAAGTATTACAGCAGGATCCGCCCCTCTTGTTCTGCTGCAGGCAATGGATACAATGGCCCAGGAGTAGGATGGGAGGCCATCTGTGTCGACCCCAACTTTGGCAGCTAGGAGGAGAGTAGGTTTTGGGAAATCAGGGATGCCCGGGAGGAGATGATGGGGTTCCAGAATATCCCTGAGCTAGCAGAGGAGCTGGAGGACCTGGTGGAGCAAGAGTGGCATCTGGAGCAAGCTTACCAAGGCCTTATCCGGAAAGTTGCGAGGCATACGGGGGAGGGACCATGGGCAGCCTCCCATATACTATACCGCAGGAAGACGTGGCCTGGCTGGCCAACCCGCCCTGGGATGAAGGCTCCGACCTTGGAATCGAACAGTCCTTTGAGTCCTGCGACCCGGTGGGGTGGAGAATGAGGAATCTACTGCCCCACCTAGGACCCAATCCGTCGGAAGAGACGGTTGCCCAACTTAAACTGTCGGTCGAGCAACAGTACTTTCAAGACATCCAGAGCCCCTGGGTTGCCCCATGCTGGGGGAGTCAGACAGTGATACGCACCAGCCCCTTTGTTACCCCGGACCTGAGGAGTGGGAATTCGCTGCTCCTCAGCCCCAAGAATGCACCTGTACCAGGGGGTGGGACAACCACCCCCCCTGGTGGACATTTGGCCCCTTCCCCTGTTTTTCCTACTGTTGTGAGTGAGAGAGAGCTCACCAGCAGCCCCAAGAATATGCTCCCTTTGTTAATGGACACTGCCCTGGAGAAGGAGCAATGTGTGCTCTCCAGGGGCACGGTTGATACGACCCTGAGGAATGGGACTGCGGTCTTCCTCAAGGCAGAGAATGGCCCTGCGGTTTGTGGCCTGAAAGAAGAGGACCCCAGCAGACTGAAGGAGAACAGTGTTGCTAGCCCTCTTGTTGATCCTATGGACTGTGAACTGGTGGGTGGGAATGCGTTCCCCACCAGCCCCCCTGTGAACCCTGGCCTGGTGAGTAGGAGTGAGCTCCACAGGGCCTGGGAAACCCCTGTTGCTGTGGATGAGACGCAGGTCCCCACCAGCAGCCCCTGTCCTTCCCCTTTATTATTGGATACTGCCCTGGAGAAAGAGAAATGTGTGCTCTCCAGGGGCGCAGATGTTATGGCCCTGAGGAATGGGACTGCGGTCTTCCTCAAGGCAGAGAATGGCCTTGGAGTTTGTTGCCTGGAAGTAGAGGACCCCAGCTGACTGAAGGAGAAAAGTGCTGCTGACCCTCTTGTTGACCCTTTGGACTGTGAACTGGTGGGTGGGAATGCGTTCCCCACCAGCCCCCCTGTGAACCCTGGCCTGGTGAGTAGAAGTGAGCTCCCCAGGGCCTGGGAAACCCCTGTTGCTGTGGATGAGACGCAGGTCCCCACCAGCAGCCCCTGTCCTTCCCCTTTGTTATTGGATACTGCCCTGGAGAAAGAGAAATGTGTGCTCTCCAGGGGTGCGGATGTTATGGCCCTGAGGAATGGGACTGCAGTCTTCCTCAAGGCAGAGAATGGCCTTGGAGTTTGTGGCCTGAAAGAAGAGGACCCCAGCAGACTGAAGGAGATGAAGGAGAACAGTGCTGCTGACCCTCTTGTTGACCCTATGGACTGTGAACTGGTGGGTGGGAATGCGTTCTCCACCAGCCCCCCTGTGAACCCTGGCCTGGTGAGTAGGAGCAAGCTCCCCAGGGCCTGGGAAACCCCTGTTGCTGTGGATGAGACTCAGGTCCCCACCAGTAGCCCCTGTCCTTCCCCTTTGTTATTGGATACTGCCCTGGAGAAAGAGAAATGTGTGCTCTCCAGGGGCACGGATGTTATGGCCCTGAGGAATGGGACTGTGGTCTTACTCAAGGCAGAGAATGGCCCTGGAGTTTGTTGCCTGGAAGAAGAGGACCCCAGCAGACGGAAGGAGAACAGTGCTGCTGACCCTCTTGCTGTACATGTGGACTGTGAACTGGTGGGTGGGAGCGAGCCCACCAGCCCCTATGTGACCCCTGGCCTGGTGGTTGGGAGCGAGCCCACCAGGCCCTGTGAAACCTTGGCTGTGATGAGTGGGACAACAGTCCTCATCAGCAGTCCAAAGCCTGTTGCCCCTTTTCCTGATACCCCAGCCTTGGTGAGTGGGACCACGGTCCTCACCAGGGATGCCCTTGTTGCCCCTGGATCTGTTGACCCCAGCCTGGTGGGTGGGAAGTCATTCCCCACCAGGCCAACTGTTGATCCAGCCCGAGGGAGGGGGACCACCGTGCTCCCTAAGGAAGGTGGGAGTTGCCCCAGTTTTGCCAGCAGCCCACAGTCTGTTTGTCCTGGATTGGTGAGTGGGAGTGCGCTCCTCACCAGTCCTCTGGATGCCCCTACCCTGAGCAAAAGAGTCCCCAGTGTTTCCAGTAGCCCTTTGGATGTTGCCTCAGCCCAGGAGAAAAGGAGCAGCATCCTCTCCTGTTCCCGTGGGGTACTTGCCCAACCAAAAGGGGGAGATGTCCCCAGCGTCCACCAAGGTGACCCCCAGGCCATTGGGAACCCAGAGACACTGTTGCCAAAAGGAGGTCCACCTTATAGACTGGCTATGGACCCTGTGCCACTGGACCCAGACCCAGGAGGGTCTGACCCCAGCTCTCTCTGGAGCCTGGCCCAGGAGAGGCCTCCCAATTTAGTGACAGCCAGGACCAAGAGGTACACGTTTCACTGGCCCAGGATCAAGGACCCCAGTTTTACTCCTGGCCCCAGACACGGGGCTCGTTTATTCTTTCCAGACCCCAGGACTGTAGGGGCTGGCTGGGGACAAGACTTTTGGGACAAGTACTGTTGTGGACATGGCACTACCAGATTATGTGTCCACTCCGGACAGCAGCGAGCTGACCCGTGTGGATCACGCTGTGGCTGTCGGAGGTGGACAAGGGGGAGATATGTGACGGAACTGTGGCGACCATGGGAGATATTGGTGTGTTAGAGATATGGGATCTCATGTCTTCAGACTATTTCTACCCAAAAGACAAACACCCATAGACTGAGCTTAGCCATAGTTGATTCCAGTACATTGCTGGAGTGCAGAGATAGTGGGGGGTTGGGCTTTGATTCCACTCTACTCCAGGCCTGTGCTAAGGAATGTTAATTGATTCCTGCTGTGCTTCCTTGACCAATCAGAGGCGGTTATTGATGAGCCAGTTAAGAATGTATGATTTCAAGTCTTAATCTGCATTCTTATCCTGATAAGGATGCTGGTGGCTGATTGGTCAAGCATAGAAACACTGTCCCAAGTATTCGTTTGCATGCTGATCTAGATAAGAGTCTCTGTAGTGTATATAAGCTGTGTGTTTGAGTCAATAAAAGAGAGTTCTTCCCTTCATCAAGTCTCGGCTGATGTTTGGGAACAGGAGGGTCAGTTTACTATTGGAGTGTTATTCTGAGGGGGAAAGGAACTATAAAAGAGGTATCCAGCTTATGATACAAGCGTCACGTTACAAGTTGTGCTATTGTTAACCTGCCTAGGGAAGGGTTGAGGAAGTGCCGTGCACCGTCCTCATACCTGGTCTTGGGAAGGTTGCGGAGGGCTAGTACGTATACACTACTATTTACACCTGCCTAGTGAAAGGTTGAGGAAGTGCCATGCACTGTCCTCACACCCGGTCTTGTGAAGGTTGCGAAGGGCCCATACATATACGCTACAAGTTTACACCTGCCTAGTGAAAGGTTGAGGAAGTGCTGCACACTGTCCTCACACCTGGATTCACGAAGGTGGTGGAGGTATAGTCGCTACTTGATGGTGCTCCAGCCTTCTGGAGTTTCTCACTTCTGTGGCTGACTCCAGCATTCTGGAGTTTCTCACATCTGTTCCCTTTGGGTTTACCCTAGCATTAGGGTACAGATGTGGTACCATCTCACACCCACCTAGGGAAGGGTGAAGGAAGTGTCGAGAACTGTCCCTACCTGGTCTCGTGAAAGTGGAGAAGTACATTGCTGCTACTATTATATTTTCAATAAAATCTATTTTATTTTATCTATACTTGTCAGTGTCTTTATTTCTCAAGTCACTCCATGCAACACTATAAGGGATCAGGCGGAAGAATAGGCAGACAGAGCCACAGGTCAGCACTAGATTGGATGTGTCACGGTTTTTGATGAATACTCAGACAAGTCTTGTAAGGTTAAAAGATCTTTATTGAAAATAAAGAACAAACAGCAAACGTAATACCACACACAGGGCTCAGAATAAGTAGTACAGCACACAATAGTAAGATGGTGCCTAATGATAGTGAGTACAATGGATGGCAGGTTCCCTAGCGAGCTAGGGTGATGGAAGGCAATAACCTGCTGAGAAGGCTCAGAACAAGGGTCCCCAGTACGCACTAGGGATGACTGTAGGCCCGAGACCAACAGATACTGGCACAGAACCCCTAGGACACTAGGGTAACCAAAGCTCTTACAGACAGCCGTTACAGACAGGTGACTCTTCAAGGAAATCAACAGAGACATGTGGCCATGGGCGATCACCATTCGGAACAGCCTGCAGAAGCCCCACTGGCAAGTTCCTCGGAGACATGGAACGAGCACACACAGTGCAGGCCGCAATGAAGTCAGCACAGTCCGTTCTTAAGATAGGCCACCAAAACATGCGGAACAGGGACCAAACCAATTGATTTCTCCCCACATGACCCGTAGCCCTTGAAGCATGGTATGTTTCTAGTAATCTGGTTCGGAATGGTTCAGCCACAAAAATGTTCCCATCAGTTTCTATGGGGGCGCCTCAGCCTGAGTCGCCAGGATCTCCTGGCCCAGTGGCGATGTAATGCTGGTGCGTAATGTAGCAAGAATGTGATCATGGGGAATAATTGGTACTGTCTTCACCTCGGACTCCAGATCAGGCCCATGCTGCCTGGACAGTGCATCAGCACGAGCATTCTAGGATCCAGGAAGATAAGACACTATAAAATTGAACCAAGAAAGAAAAAGTGCCCATCTAGCCTGTCTAGGCAACAATCTCTTAGCTTCAGAAAGGAAGAGCAGATTTTTGTGATCAGTAAGAATTAGAATTGGTGCCCTGGTACCCTCCAAGGAAAGGCTTGTGGAGCCAGTTCAAAAACAATTTCAAGCTGATTCAGAAACCCCCGGCATAAGGTTGGCTCTCCATCATATCGTAGCGGGAGTGGTGCTGTAGCGGATAACCCTCGGCCTGGAAGATTCACTCCCACAGCTTGGACCATCGGTGCTTGAGCTGGGTTAGCCACCGAGGCCTAAGCTGGTTTGTCAAGAAGCGCAGTTCTTTCTAATATAGTTTGTACGGCTCCTGATAACTGATCAAGGCGTTGTTCGTACATATCCATCCTCCAATGGATATTCAGGGAGCTTCCTTCACCCAAATTGTCTGAGGTCATTGGCCCTTTCGTACTGTCACGGTTTTTGATGAACGCTCTGGTTAAGGTTAAAAGATCTTTATTGAAAATAAAGAACAAACAGCAAACGTAATACCACACACAGGGCTCAGAATAAGTAGTACAGCACACAATAGTAAGATGGTGCCTAATGATAGTGAGTACAATGGACGGCAGGTTCCCTAGCGAGATAGGGTGATGGAAGGCAACAACCTGCTGAGAAGGCTCAGAACAAGGGTCCCCAGTACGCACTAGGGATGACGGTAGGCCCGAGACTAACGGATACTGGCACAGAACCACTAGGACGCTAGGGTAACCAAAGCTCTCGACTGGCAACTAGGACCCTAGAACGCTAGGAGTCCCAAGCTCTCGACTGGCAACTAGGACCCTAGAACGCTAGGAGTCCCAAGCTCTCGACTGGCAACTAGGACCCTAGAACGCTAGGAGTCCCAAGCTCTCGATTGGCAACTAGGACCCTAGAACGCTAGGAGTCCCAAGCTCTCGACTGGCAACTAGGACCCTAGAACGCTAGGAGTCCCAAGCTCTCGACTGGCAACTAGGACCCTAGTACGCTAGGGTAAAAGGCACAACAGTGGAAGCTGGCGGTAAGGACCCCAATACAGAAGAGCACAGGGAGGTCAAAGGCACAGCTGCTAGTAGCAGAAACCCTAGAGTGCTAGGGGTGAATACGGAGGTAAGGCAACCCAACATGGAAGGCCACTTGTGTCCAGGTACAGAGTACCAAAGTAATACACCCACCTACAGCTGGCTCTGGAGCTAAGCGGCAACAGTGATGGTAAAGGCTGGAGCGAAGTGAACCAGACCTAGGGTTCACCGATGGAAAGCACACAGTGACAGCCTGTAACTCCCCAGAGGGTGTGAGCCCAGCTAAGGAGTGGTATATGGACACGTCAGAGATTGAGTAACACGGCCAAACTAATAATAGCCCGAGATCCGGTACTCTGTCCGTGCACACCGCCAGAGGCAGTCAATACTAGTATGAATGGCTGAAGCAGCGAGTGCTCAGCCCACAGTCGGCAATGAAACGGAAAGCGCAGCACAGCCAGAGCAGATAGCAGCAGAGTGGATACAGCCAGGTCAAGCAGTAAGCGGTCTCAGTCAGTATCAGTCAGCAACAGAGCGGGTTCTCAGCCAGGATCAGTGAACAACGTAGTGGGTTCTCAGCCAGGATCAGTCAGTAACGTAGCGGGTTCTCAGGCAGAATCAGCAACGTAGCGGGTTCTCAGCCGGTCCAGTCGGTAACGGAAATCAAGCAAAACAGGAACACAGGAATGTAGTCAAGCAGTCTGGGTCATACACGAACTTGCAGCATCAGGAACTAGCGCAATAACAGGTACACCACGAAAGGGCGCTAGTTTACAGACATGACAGGATATATAAAGGGTTGGCCCTGAGTGGAGTTAATTATACTGGCCAATAAGAAGTGCGGCATTCAAACAAGGAAGTAATAATGTCACAGCCCGCAACCAGGAGCAAGGGGCACCATGATAGGATGGTCAGATAAGCCAGGTCATACACAGAGCCCAATGACACAGAACTGCTTTGTACAATAATGAAAGGGCAACTGTGTCAGGACTCAGTCTGCCCTTTAAACCCCTCCTCAGGAAGTAGGTAGGAGGAGCAGCTCAGAGGGAAGAAGTAGGTAGGAGGAGACTACAGGGACCAAACACATAAAACAGAGGCCTGCTTCATCGAGAAGCCTCGAGCCTGCAGATGATGCATCTTACTCTGATGCGTCCAACCGCTGCCATAATCCTGTGTCAATCTGTGCAGCATGGACAGCCACTGACGCCAAAGTGTAATGTCGAGCGTCGCCTGAAGTGGCGTGCTGGAACCAAGGTAAGCTGTGACAGTTATCCATACTAGTATTATCTGGAATAAGTCCAGCATTATTGAGAAATCCAACTAATTCTGAGGTGGGCAGGCAGCTTGCTGTAGAGGAATCTGCGCCCTCAGTCCCTTCCTGTACCTTAATGTACAATGCAACTCCTTCTAGAGTAGACCAGGACAAACAGAGCAGGAACGCAGATGTCTCTTTGGCAAGATGTCTGTTCTGATGCCTGCCTGACCGTCTCAGAACAAGTTGGATTTATCAGTAACGCTGATAATACTACGGATATGCTTATCATTATGTGCATAATTATTGGAGGTAACTTTAATTTGGGTGATAGTGCCACTTTAAATTAAAGACAGTAATTGGTTATAAAGCTGGTGCAGGGACACTGAGATTGCACTGGCCACATCCACAATTCAGAATGAGGGTACAATTATGGGACAAGCTGCACCCTAGTAATGACAGAAAGATATGCAATGTGTTGGAAACCTCTCAAGCCTCTAATTAGTTTAAAGTCCCATTTAAATTATTTGGAATATTCAGACTTTTTTTCCGCACAACTGAGGCATCCCTCAAAATTTAGAAATAATTTTAAAGGCAAAGTGGTGCAATTCTGGGTAAACTACCATTGATTTATATGGGACTTTCAGCCTCATGGATGATAGAAAGATTCCCAACACGTTGCAGACCAATGCATTGGAGACCCATTTAAATCAGTTGTGATTTTATTTGTGTCCTGTTCTGAAGACCGTTTACTCCAGAAATGCTTCAGTTTGTCTTTCTAAATAAGATTTTATATAAATCCAAATGTACAGAAGCAAAGTGGAGCAATTCTGAGGCAACCATCTACAGGCAATCCTCCTGACAAAACTTGCTGTTTAACCCCTTAAGAACCAGATGACATGCTATGACTGTCAGGGTCCTTATACCCTTAAGGACCAGTGATGGTCATATCACGTCACGTAGCTTTTACTTACAGCGCTCTACCGGGAGCGATGTAAGTAAAAACGGCGCCTAAAATTGACCGCTCCCTGGACTGCAGGTCCTTAATGGGTTAAGTGTGGCTTTAACACCTTGAATGCTGCTGTTTTCCAATCATTGTGAAACAATGAGTTAGAAACTTCTGTAGCATTCACAGGTTTAAAAGGCTGCATTAAATCAAGGGGGCTTTCTGGGATTTTATTTGTCCCCGTATGGCGCAGTTGCTTAGCTGCAGAATTGATCCACTTCACTTTTAGATAGACCAGGCCCATTGTCCGCTAACATAATGAAATGTGTCTTCTAATATGGCAGTACCAACCACACAGCTAATTTGAAATACGGGTTTCATATCATTTGCACCAATTTAGGAATACCTTACATGGTAGAAATGGATTTGACTGGTCATTAATTTTTGTCTCCAAAGAAAATGTTTCTCCATTAAACTAAATTTTCGCAATTTTGCTGCAAAAACAACTTAATCCATAAAGGATCAGAAGGGTCAATGTTTCTGCCCAAATATAAAGAAATTTTAAAGCATAGTTTAGTTTTCATATACGCATGTTTTTTTCTTACTTATTCTAGTTTAGTATTCGAGACTGCACGCAGGTGGTGAATTTATTAATCCTTTGTGCGCCAGAAGCTTACCCTCTGGCACTCAAAGGGTTAAATAAATCTGGCGCTTTTATGTATTGCTACCTTAGTTTCAGTTTTTCAGCTGCAAGTATACGTCGGTATATAACAATCACTTAACTTTCACTTTCCAGTTTCCTTCAACGCCGCAATAGTAAAGCACAACATTTCCCAGAAACCACGTGGTTTTTAAGGCTCTTCTCACAATTGTCCTCCCCTCCCTGCAGCATCTGAAATATTATTCCCTGCTGGGCAAAACATGTAATAGCTGTGAATGACTAGAACGAAATAGTGAGAGATGGATCAGGGTAATGTGACATTTCCTGTGCTATACAACTGAATTTATAATCTGTATAAATAATGTGCTTTAAGTGATTTGAAAACGTTGTTTTAAAATAAAATATGGATTTACAACATGTGTGGTACTTAACTGAAACTTTACGTACTTTACATGCGAGTATGAACGTCTGCTTATGTCAGTAGTAATCCATGACAATTAACTATTTACACTACTTCCATTAACCTTTGGAGTGTCCGAGAGGTATCAAACGATTTGTGCTAACTACTAGGTTTAGGTGTTGGGAGGTCATACTTCCCAAGTGTCCATCTTCAGGAGGAACAGTCCCTCTTTTAGACCTAAATAAATTATAAAAGAGGGACATCAGGGTGGGTAAGAGGGACAGAGTGATTTGGCTATAAAAGAGGTAGTATCCTTCCTAAAGAGGGACACTTGGGAAGTCTGCTACTGCACCCTATGTATGATAAAGTTGGCTCCCTTTCAAAAGTAGTGTGTCTGCCAAACCTACATCAATTTCCCATTGAGAAAAAAAAATGCTTTAAATATGAACCCCTTGAGTGCTAGAGGTTTTTAACGGATTGCTAAGCAGTACGTTGGAGACCTATCTAGTATTTAATGGATTAAATCCCCTATTAAACTAGTGCTAAATTAATTTAAACTTTTTTTAAGTGGTAAAATTCATTTTTTTTTTTTTTTTAAATGGGAAGTCTGCTACTGCACCCTATGTATGATAAAGTTGGCTCCCTTTCAAAAGTAGTGTGTCTGCCAAACCTACATCAATTTCCCATTGAGAAAAAAAATGCTTTAAATATTTACCCCTTGAGTGCTAGAGGTTTTTAACGGATTGCTAAGCAGTACGTTGGAGACCTAGCTAGTATTTAATGGATTAAATCCCCTATTAAACTAGTGGTAAAATTCATTTAAAGGGATATTAATACTTATTATATTTAGGCTTTAATATTGAAGGTATTAAATAAATAAACTAAAGCATTTGTCAGACTTGGATTCTGGTCTGCAGACCAAATGGCTTGTCTGGAGAGCTGAAATAGCAGTGCATACAAAAGAAATCTTCATGACAATGTCTACTGCCTCAAACCATGCCCACTTTGTAGACCATTGTCATGAAGATTTCCTTTGTATGCACTGCTATTTTGGCTCTCCAGACAAGCCGTCCAGTCCGCAGACCAGAATCCAAATCTGACAGAGAGGAGTGACGTACCTAAAAGGGGCGGGAGGGGTAAACTTTACATTGAGATTACTCTTAAACTATTAAAGTTATTGCAAAAGACATGGATGCTTTAGTTATTTATTTATTAATATCTTTAATATTAAAGCCTAAATAAATGAAGTATTACTATCCCTTTAAACCCTATGGTTCAGCTAGCTTGTTCCAGAATCTCACCTCTGTAGGCTGATGAATAAGGACAAAAATCCAGTTTCCTCACAAAAAGTATGATGGAGAGGTATCCAGTGCATTATGAAGCAATGCATGCATTGCAGTGGGCATAGTTCTAATACATTCCTGGGGATTAATTCAAAGAAATTAAGTAGTTTCTGTCATTGCCACTTTCATTGAGGTGTGCACCTCCTACCTGTGATTTGCAAAAAAGTATGCCACTTAATTATGAGGGTAATTTATTAAGGGTTGAAATGCCATTTTATACACAGGAGACAAGCACCTTGCCTATGAGCTCTATTTTATGTGATGGAACCATGTTAGTACTGTTATGCTATCCTCTCTGTCTCTTAGTGACAACTATTTTAAAAACAACAACAAAAACCCTCAAAAACAGGAGGAAGAGGTGTACATTCTCTCGGAGCACTAGAATGCACCCAGAAAAAGATCCACCTGGACTCCAGAACCAGGAAGTAACCCTACACTGGACAGATACATAGAGAGTTTCAGGAACAGAGTCACTACAGAAATACCGGAAAGACAATGTGAACCAGCACCCAACCTAACCCAAAAGGAACAGAAAGCCATACAGTCACTTTAGAATAACCAAAATTACAAGAAGATCCCACAAAAAATTATATAAAGCAACTTAACAGGATCATAAAAGAACTACCCTCCAACACTGAAGAACAGATAAGGCCCCTAATACCAGCAGATCCAAAAATAGGCTCCTTCTACATGCTACCAAAAATACACAAAGAAGGAAACCCAGGAAGACCCATAATTTCAGGGATTGGTACACTCACAGAGAATATATCTGGCTGGGTAGAAATTACCCTGAAACCCCTGGTAAAACAAACACTCAGCTTCCTTCAGGACACCACGGATCTTTTAAACAAATTAGCTGATTTGGGGCCAATTCCAGAGAGCACCATCCTGGCCACTATGGATGTAGAATCCCTTTACACCAAAATTCCACACACGGATGCCAGGGATATCTGGAACAAAATAACACACCCATGGAACCGGTAACAAAACTCATACAGTTTATTCTCACCCACAATTACTTCAAGTTTGGACAGGACCTCTACCTTCAGAAAATGGGGACTGCAATTAGTACCCGAATGGCACCACAATATGCCAACCTGTTTATGGCAAAATTGGAAGAGGACTTCCTGTCCACCTGGCAGATAAAACCCCTGGTCTATCTCCGCTACATAGATGATATTCTTATCATCTGGACTGCCAGTGAAGAGGAACTTCTCAAATTCCATGAGAATTACAATATATTACACCCCAATATCAACCTAACACTCAGTCACTCACATACAAACATTAACTTCCTTGACACAACTATCAGTATTCAGAACAACTCCATCCACACATCCCTATACCGCAAGCCAACAGACAGACCAACCTACATGAAAAGCAATAGCTTCCATCCACACACAAAGAACTCCATCATATACAGCCAGGCCATCAGATACCACCGCATCTGTTCTGACATGATGGACCGTGACAAGCACCTCCAGAAACTCAGAGGAGACTTTATAAAACACGGTTACAGCGCAACTATTATTGACAGTCAGATACAGAAGGCTACCCAAATACCAAGAAAAAATCTGTTGCGCTACAAAGAACAACATAAGGGAAACCGGGTGCCACTGGTGGTCACTTACCACCCCCAGGTTGAAGTGCTACGAAAATATCAAGAGAACTTCAAAAGAAATTACATACGGATGAAAGACTTGAGAACATATTCCCACAGTCTCCCTTACTCTCCTTCAGACAGCCTCCCAATTTGAAACAACTGATGGTGAGGAGTGCCCTGAATAAAAATACAAAAAATGGCACATCTCCCTGCCTACAAAAGAGATGTGAAGCCTGTGCACACATTTACACCACGGACAACATACCAATTCCAAACACCCAGTTACACCATAAGATCAATGGAACCTTCACCTGTAAATCATCCAATGTAATATACCTTATCATGTGTGCAAAATGCCCAACAGCTCTGTATGTGGGAGAAACTGGACAAGCACTACATAGGAGATTTAATTCCCACAGATCCAGTGTTAATAACAAAAAGACAGAAACACCAGTGGGAGAACATTTTTGTCAAAATGGGCACAGTGTCAAGGATATTAAGTTAACTGTATTGATGGGACTGTTTCGCACTCAGAGGGACAGAAAGGTATGGGAGGTAAAATTAATGTTAAAATTTAATGCAATTTGTAGTGGTTTAAATAGAGATAAAGAGTTCTTATCAAAATACAATTTAGTTGATTGACCTTTCCAACAGAACCAAGAGCATCGTAAATACCTCTAAAGCCTCAGAGGAAGAGTGCAATTTACCATTGACTGATCAAAGATATCTGGATCTGGATTGAGTTCTCTTATCTGATTTCCATGCTAAACAATGTGATGTGTACTTGTATTTAAGAGAGATGCCTGAGGAAGAGACCTAAGGTCTTGAAAGCTTGCATTTAAATCTGCTTAGTTAGCCAATAAAAGATATCAAAAACTATATTTGCCTCCTGAGCACTAGAACAGCAGGGTCTCTATTCAGTAGTCCCTGTAAAAAAACAGACTTTATCGTTAATGTTAGGGGTAGTATAGGGTTAGTGTTTAGGTGGGTGACTGTGTTGTTCAACTCATGCTCGGTGTTTAACACTGTGTCAAACAACAAGTGTTAGCTGTTTTCCTTTGATGTTTCCATTTCTCACACTATTTAGCAAAGCCCCAACCCACTTGTGTGTTTATGTGTAATAGAATCTGCAAACAAGCAACTAATGTAGCTAAAATTGAAAATGAGAAAAGTATTTCAAAACTGACAGAGGAATTAGTTAGTAAGGGCAAGGCTATGGCTGATACCTTAACACCTTAACGACCGGGGGATCGGCGCTGCAGCGCAACTGAACGACTGCAGAACTTTTTTTTTTTTCTGGTTCCGGACTCCTCGAACGGCATACAGCCGCGGAGGGAGCCCGGAACTCCATGATGGTCATAGTACGTCATGGGTCGTTCAGTCAGATTGACCCTTGATGTACTATGACCATCAAGGGTCATTAAGGGGTTAAACACATTTTTTTCTTATGTATATACAAATTAAGTAACAATGCCAGTTTATGGGCAAACATTCAGAATCACAGAATACATCCATGGTTTACTGTGGACAAAGTCCAAGAGAGACTGGAAAAAGGTTATGGTGAATAAAGCACCTGGATCTGATGACATACACACAAAGGTACTTAGTTCAGTAATAGCAAGACTCTTATAGTTAATAGTTATTGATTCACTATCATCAGGCATAGTGCCCTGTGACGGAAGGTAAGCAAATGTAATACCATGATTCAAAAAGGGGGCATGATCCAGACCAGGAAATTATAGATCTGTGAACTTGACTTCAGTATTGGGCAAGTTATTACAGTTATTAACTGACAGTATTCAGGGCTGTATGTAGACCAATAACATTATTAGTGGGAGCCAGCAAGGTTTTATGAATAGATCATGTCAAAGTAATTTATTTGCATTTTATGAAAAGGTAAGTAGTAATTTGGACAAGGGTACTGCTGTCGATGTAGTATACTTGGATTTTGCAAAAGCCTTTGACGCTGTTCCTCACAACAGGTTACTGCATAAATTAAAAGGCTTCAGGTTGGGAGGAGATGTCTGTGCATAGATAAAGAACTGTTTAAATGATGGCAGAGAGTTGTCATTTAAAGGAGAACTATCATCCCAAATAAAGTCCCCCCCCAATAATTATCCATCTAGCAATAAGCTTACCAATAGTACTATTAAACAGGCTAATTAACACGTTAGTCATGAATTGTACTTCTGCCGAGATTAACGGTCAGGCAAGCTGCAACAATGCTTTAGAGGCACCTGTGCTCAGATGTCTGTAAGCAAACGTGTCTGCGCTTCTGCCTGGCCATCAGTTCTGGACAGAAGTAGCACTTCTGACTACTGTGGTAATTAGGCTGGATAATAGTAGTATTGGTAAACTTATTGCTATATGGCTAATTATTGGGACTTTATTTGAGATGATAGTTCCCCTTGAAGTCTCTCTCTTTTACAACAGCCAACCCAGTGCTTCTTTTGCTAGTTTACACCAAATGAGGAACTGGCTTGGGGAATCCTTGTTAGATAAAGTTTTATTTGAGATCAAAACAAGAACTCTTTAAGGAACTATTTACTCAAAGAGTTGTTCATTAAAGCAATAGTAATGTTGCAATATAAACATTGGATTGTTCAATTTATTTTATTTAATGCATAGTATCCTTCTTAGCACCTGTACCTGAAATTCAGTTTAAACTTTCCCCCCTCCAATTACCTCAGTAATAGTTCTCTCAGACCCAAGGAACTATGACTGATGTAATGGAAAGAGGGGGGAGGAGGAAACTTTTAAATCAATTTTCAAGAAGAATACAAAGGTACAGGCACTAAGAAGGATACTATGCATTGTATAAAAGTAAATTGAACAATCCAAAGTATGTTTATATTACAACATTACTATCCCTTTAACACTAAGTAAAAAGAGCTTTTGACTAAAACAAAGGCAAGTATTTTTTACAGTAAAGGCAGTAAAGTTATGGAATTATTTGCCTTGGGATGCCGTGCTTGCAGATTCAGTAGTTGCTTTCAAAAAGTAATGGATACTTTTCTAGCTCAGAACAATATTAATAATTATGACAGTTGGCTTCAGAGCAGACTGGATGTTGATCCAGGGAAATATTCAACTGCCATTTGGAGTTAAGAATGATTTTTTTTTACCCACTTGGGGCTTAACTGGAAATGGCTTCAATGTTTTTTTTTTTTTTTCCTTGCTCGGGATCACCAGGGATAATGTGACATGGGCTGAACTTAATTGACACATGCCTTTTTTTGGTCCCCTTAACTATGTTATTATGTTACTATTTACGAGTACTGATAGACAATATATTTCACAGCAGTGTGCAGTGTCACTCAGCTGCTGCAAGAGCCTATAGGGTATAGTCCTGTATAAAAAGGAGTATAGATGTACAGGATGAAAATATAAGTCTACCTGCATATAAATCCTTGGTTAGACCTCACCTGCACCAGTTCTTAAAAGAGACCTTATTGAGCTGGAAAAAGTGCAGAGACGTGCAACAAAACTGGTATAGAGATTGGAGGATCTGAGTTATGAATAGAGAGAAACTGGTTTTTTTTTGCTTTAGAGAACCGACATCTAAGAGGGTAGTATGATTACCATTTACAAATATATATCAGGTCAAGACAAAGAACTCTCTAAGGAACTATTTACTCAAAGAGCTGAACAAAAAGCAAGAGGTCATGCATTAAGATTAGAGGGAAGTCTATTTTGACTAAAGCTGTAAGGACAACAAAGTTATATAAGCCACAGGATGCTTTGCTTGCAGCTACTGTAGTTTTAAAAAAAGTAATGGATACATTTCTAGCTCGCAACAATATTGAGAATTATGACAGGTGGTTTCAGAACAGATAGGATGTTGATCCAAGGTAATATCTGACTGCCATTTGGAGTCAGGAAGGCATTTTGTTGTTGGTACTTAATTTTTTTATGCCTTTTTCTGAATGAACAGTGCTGAACTTGATGTATGTGTGTCATTTTGAAGCCTCGTCAGCTATATGATCCTGACACATTCTTGTACACAAATTCAAGTATTTAGCCAGAAATAACATTTTACATTTTTGCCCACTGCATGAATGATAAGCCGTCTTGTGCATAAAATTTCAAATTGAAGCAACTCTAAAACGAATGACTGTCAGTAAAAAGAACAACGGTCACAACTAGAAACAGAGATCTAGGTTATAGACAAGTCACATTGTAAATCAGGAACATTGCATGGGAAATAGAGAAGCATGGCAATTTAACTATACATATGCATTTGCAGTGAAATGTAAAGTCATAATATTGCCCATTGTGTTCTTATGCTTTCTTTTTTTTCATTTTTTTGAAATACACATTTACATGCTATATAAAGTTATAAAGCCATGTGTTTGATACCCCTCTGGCACTCAATGTATTAATCTGGCAATGAATAGGTTACATTATTCTGAAATACAGAATAATTTGACCCATTCATTGCCAGATTAATACATTGAGTGCCAGAGGGGTATCAAACACATTGCTTTGGTTAAACCCTGGCTATATTTATTAAGAGATCCCCATGCATATCCATACATGTATGAAAGATAGACCTACGCAGAGATTTTCCCCTTTACATAACTAAAATTGCTGTGCACTGCTGGATATATATTTTACTTATTCATCGGGGGAGTCCTTAGGATATATACACAAAGAAAATATACTGGAACTTCATTATAGACGGACAAATATGGGGACCTCTGGGAATGCTGTATACAAGATTGCAGCCTGAACTTTATGCTTTCATGTGGGTTCAGAAATCCTTTAGGGTCAGTTCCTGAAATCCTGTCTGCTGGATCTGCTCTCTGGATATTTATCTGATCAACAGGTGCAGAGACCAAATCAATAATCCAGGTGAACCACTGGCATAATAAGTCTTTATATGGATAAAAGCCATTGGTTCTACTCCCAGTCCACGATCAACTAGTGGGAGACATTACTGCAAGAATTTTGGAGGTTATATAGCTTTTCTTAAATGATACATGACTCCCAACTTGAAATGGCACCATGGACAAACAGATGTATTACTGGATGACCTTGCACAGACTTGCAACTTTCTCACTTTCTGAGAAAAAGATGAACCTGTACCATCCATCCTCTCAAGTTTGGGGAGCTCTGATATACCAGGGTATCACGGTGCCCATGCTATACTGGCAACATTCTGTCAGTTTTATTTCCTGCTGACTCTTATTGGTTGAAGTGGCTTTGTCCCGCCCAGTATTTGTCCTTAAATACTGGGCCTTGTCACTTCTCCAGTGCCCTTTCGTGGTGTTTCCGTTACCAGCGCTTGTTCCAGTTTCTCGTGTGATCTCTGTGTATGACCCAGACTGCCTGACTACTCTGCTGTATCCGTTCCTGCTTGGTGTACTGACCTGGACTGCCTGACTACTCTGCTATCTCGTTCCTGCTCTGTGTACCGACCCGGCCTGGCTGACGTTCCTGCTCTGTGTACTGACTCGGATTGGATGTTATTCCTGCTCCGTGTACCGACCCGGCCTGGCTGACATTCCTGCTCTGTGTACCGGCCCGGTTGGGGCTCCATTGTCCGTGTATTAGGGTCTGCCTGTGGCCCCATCTGGTACTCAGTTTGGGGTGTCATCCGGGTTCCCCTCTGTCTCCAGACAGAATCACTGTTGCATCATTGTCGTTCCCGCAGTCTAGTCTCAGAAACAGTCTGTGTCGCACGGGCGACACTCCGGTGTGATTCTTCCATCTGTGCACCACGGTACGCTTGACCCTTTTTCCTGCCACCAGCTGAGGTTGGTCTTCCTCTGGGCGCCTCAGGCTGTTCTCCATATAGGGCAGTCGACATTGGTCTGAGCGTTCATTAACCCCTTCGGGGAAGGTGCCATCTTGTTCTTCCTCTGTTTACTCTTGTAGCATTACTCACTATTTGTTCACTCTGTGCAGAGTGAGAGTCTTAAGGGCCTCGCGCTATTAGGGCCTGTCAGTCTTCCTGGCCTAATAGTAACTCATTCACTGCTGTTTCGTTTGAGTATCACACGAACTTTACGTGACCTGTCAGTATATTGTTGTTGCCGAATTGTACATATACTGGACCCGTGTGGGTATTTATTACTGTATCCTGTCCTGTGTCAGTACTATATTGTGTATATATATATTACCGGACCCGTGAGGGTTATTCTGAGTTTGTTCAATAAAACTGTGTTTTACCTAACCTACTGTGTCTGAGTGTCAAATAAAACCATTACAGTACGAAAGGGCCATGACCTCAGACGGTACAGGTGAAGGTAATGCACAAAGCATCCATTGGAGGATGGATTTATATGAGCAGTGTTTGGACCAGTTGGCACTGGCCATACAAACTATACCAGAGCGCACTGCTCATCTCGATAAACCGGTTCAAGCCTCGGTGGTCTCCCCATTTCGACACCGGGAGTCTATCCCTGACGCAAGTGGCCTCGAGTAAAGGGTTAACCGCCACAGCTCCGTTACCTCTAAGATATGATGGCGAACCCACCCTTTGCAGAGGGTTTTTCAACCAACTGGAGATTTTCCTGAAGCTATCTTCTCAAGCCTTTCCTAATGACTGTAGTAAGGTGAGCTTTATGATCTCATTACTGACGGGCAGAGCTCTGGCATGGGCCAACCCGGACACCTGTTGTGTACCTGTCTTATACGGCCGGGAAACGGACGCACCTAGGTTACCTTGGGGGACAGGCCCTAGGTGGCGTTCAGCAATCCCTAGAACCAGTTAATCAGAAACCCACTATCCAGGCTGTAATCTCTTGGGCAGAACACTCCGTGGAGGTTCTGGCCCTGATTGATTCCGGTGCAGCCGGATATTTTATGGACAATTCATTTGCTGCGCTACACAAGATTCCACTGGTCGTGAGGGAATCTCCCTTAGCTATTGAGGTAATTGATGGCAGACCATTGGTACCAGCTCAGATCACCATGAAAACGATACTGCTATCTATGAATATTGGGGCGCTCCACACAGAGAAACAGCGGTTCCAGATCATCCAGTTTCCTCACCATGCGGTCGTCCTGGGGTTTCCATGGTTACATCTACACAACCCTAAGTTTGACTGGCAGACTTGTGAGATAACGTCCTGGTCTGAATATTGTATGGGATATTGTGTTTCTCATCCAACTAAGATCATGTATACCTCTCCCTTCGTGCCAGCTGAATATCGTCAATTCAGTGACATTTTCAGTAAGGGAGAGGCTAGCGCTTTGCCTCAGCATCGGTCTTACCATTGCGTTATTGATTTGCCTCCTGGCGCCGTTCCCCCCCGGGGCCGCACGTACCCATTGTCGTGCAAGGAGAATCGGGCCATAGAGGAATATATCTCGTATGCCCTCGAAAGAGGTATTATCAATCTCGCTCGCAGGGGCTGGTTTCTTTTTTGTAAAAAAGAAGAATGGCGAGTTACGATCCTGCATCATTATCGTGGCCTGAATAAGCTCATGTCCAAAAACGCCTACCCGATACCACTCATCACTGAACTGTTTGACAGGTTGAAAGGCTTCTCTGTTTTCACTAAGTTAGACCTACTGGCTGCATATAACCTGATCAGAATAAGAGCCGGGACCAAGTGGAAAACGGCGTTCAATACCAGATCTGGACACTACGAATACATAGTGATGCCGTTTGGGCTATGTAATGCTCCTGCAGTGTTCCAAGAGTTTATTAACGACATCCTCCGTGATATGCTACAGTCTTGTGTAGTGGTTTATCTTGATGATAAACTCATACATTCGTCTAGTTTGTCGCAACACATCAAGGATGTGTCTGAAGTTCTGCTCAGATTACGTAAGAAAAATTATTCTGCAAAATCGAGAAATGCGAGTTCCACAAGTCCATGGTGCCTTTTCTGGGCTTTGTGATTTCTAAGGATGGCATTGCTATGGATAAGAATAAGCTCACAGCAGTGTTGAAATGGCCACGACCCAAGGGATTCAAGGCAATCCAGCGCTTTCTTGGTTTTGCCAATTACTATAGGAAATTTATTCGAGACTTCTCCACGATTGTTAATCCACTGTCCAACCTTACTCTTAAGGGTGCCAATCCTTCCCAATGGTCTGAGGCAGTCGAACAAGCCTTTGTGACATTTAAGTCCGCTTTTGCATCCGATCCTGTGCTATCCCACCCTAACCCCTCCCTTCCATTCACCTTGGAAGTGGATGCCTCTGAGACTGGGGTAGGGGCAGTGTTGTCACAACGTCCGGTCTCTAGGACTGTACTGAGACCATGTGGGTTCTTCTCCAAAAAGTTGTCTAGTGCCCAGAGTCACTATGAGATTGGGGACAGGGAACTCCTGGCAATTATTCTAACTCTTAAAGAATGGCGCCACCTGCTGGAAGGTACTAGGACACCGGTGTTGATCCTGACAGACCATAAAAACCTGACATACCTTTCTGAGGCTAAGAGGTTGTCCTATCGACAAGCCAGATGGGCCTTGTTTCCGTCCCGCTTCAATTTTACTGTATCCTACTTGCCCGGTTCCAAGAATGTTAGGGCAGATGCCCTGTCCAGGCAATTTGGTCCAGAGATGGATAAAGATGAGGTTCCTGTACCCATCATTCAACTTGATCGCATTTTGGCTACCTTATGTACCAGCATCACTTCGCCACTGGGGGAGGAGATTCTTGCTACCCAGGCTGCTGCACCCCCTGATACCCCAGTGGGCAAGTGTTTTGTAGTTGAGCCATTCCGTACCCACCTACTTGAAACATATCACACATCTCAGGCAGCTGGGCAAATAGGGAGGGTCAATTGATTTGGTCTCTTTCATAATTGTTCTGGTGGCCTTCTCTACGTGCTGACTGCACAGCATTCACAGCAGTTTGTACTACATGTGCCCGTGCCAAGTCCCCTAGACACCTCACAGTTGGGTTACTTCAACCAGTGCCTAATGGCGAGCGTCCTTGGTCCCATGTTTCTATTGATTTTCTGGGATAACTGCTAAAGATGAGCGAGCACCCCGATGCTCGGGTGCTCGGGTGCTCTGACCGAGCACCCCCTGATGCTCGAGTGCTCGGCCGAGCACCCGAGCCCCATTCAAATGAATGGGAGCACTCGAGCATTAAACCAGGCACCCCCTGCTCTGATGAGCGGAGGGTGCCTGGTCAATGTCCCCCTTCATCTCCGCTATGCCCCTCTTCCACAATGTCCCCCTTCATCTCCTATGCCATAGCGGAGATGAAGGGGGACATTGTGGAAGAGGGGCATAGCGGAGATGAAGGGGGACATTGTGGAAGAGGGGCATAGACTCTATGCCCCTCTTCCACAATGTCCCCCTTCATCTCCGCTATGCCCCTCTTCCACAATGTCCCCCTTCATCTCCTCTATGGCATAGGAGATGAAGGGGGACATTGTGGAAGAGGGGCATAGCGGAGATGAAGGGGCACATTGTGGAAGACGGGCATAGCGGAGATGAAGGGGGACATTGTGGAAGAGGGGCATAGAGTCTATGCCCCTCTTCCATAATGTCCCCCTTCATCTCCGCAATGCCCCCTTCATCTCCGCAATGCCCCCGTACCTCCATTCCCTGGTGGTCCAGCGGAGCGTCTTCGGATCTGTGCCTCTTCCGGCACAGATCCTCTTCACCCGAGCATGTCGGGCGAGCACATGGCGGTACTCGTACGAGTACCGCCATGTGCAGAGCAGAGCGATGCTCGAGCCGATCCGAGCATCGGCCGAGCACGCTCGCTCAACACTAATAACTGCCATTGTCTAGGGGTTACTCTTTCATTCTGATGGTGGTTGATAGATTTTCTAAGATGGCACACTTTTTGCCCCTTCCTGGTCTTCCCTTGGCCCAGGAGTTGGCTATTGTCTTTGCCAGAGAAGTGTTTCGGTTGCATGGGGTACCCAGGGTACTGGTGTCAGACTGCGGGAGCCAATTTGTGTCTAGATTTTGGAGAGCATTCTGTGACCAAATGGGCATACAGTTGTCCTTTTCATCTCCTACCATCCCCAGACCAATGGAGCCACCGAGAGTGCCAATCTAGGATTGGAACAATTCCTACGCTGTTTACTGTCTGTTCATCATGATAATTGGGCTGACCTGTTGCCGTGGGCAGAGTTCACCAGGAACTGTGTGGTTAATTCATCGTCTGGGAGCTCCCCGTTTCTCATTAACTACGGGTTCCAACAGTGCTTGCTCCCGGACTCATTTCAGACACAGCAGATTCCAGCTCTGGAAGAGCATATCGAGCAACTCCATTCCACTTGGGCACAGGTACAAAGGACCCTCAGTACTTCGTTCCAGCGTTATCAGTGCCACGCTAATCGCAGACGGTTGCCAGCGGTCTCCTTCCAGGTTGGGGATAGGGTATGGTTATCCTCCAGAAACCTCAATTTGCAAGTTCCTTGTAATAAGTTTGCTCCCCGGTTCATTGGTCCCTTTAAAGTTATCCGCAAAATTAACCCAGTCTCGTACGCCCTGGATCTCCCAGCATCCATGCGGATTCTCAATGTGTTCCACGTATCCCTTCTTAAGCCATTGATATGCAACCGTTACACTACCACTCCTGTGGTCCCCAGTCCTGTTCAAGTGCAAGGTCAGGATGAGTACGAAGTTCAAAATATTATTGACTCCCAAAGGTTCAGAGGGAGATTGCAATATTTGGTCCATTGGAAGGACTATGGCCCTGAAGAGCATTCCTGGGTTAATCAGAATGACCTCCATGCTCCCAGGTTGTTGCATAAATTTCATACCAAATACCCTCAGAAACCGGGCTCCTCTTCTAGGAGAGGGGGTCTTTGAGAGGGGGGTACTATCACGGTGCCCGTGCTATGCTGGCGACATTCTGTCAGTTTTACTTCCTGCTGACTCTTATTGGTTGAAGTAGCTTTGTCCCGCCCAGTATTTGTCCTTAAATACTGGGCCTTGTCACTTCTCCGGTGCCCTTTCGTGGTGTTTCCTTTACCAGCACTTGTTCCAGTTTCTCATGTGATCTCTGTGTATGACTCGGACTGCCTGACTACTCTGCTGTATCCGTTCCTGCTTGGTGTACCGACCCGGACTGCCTGACTACTCTGCTATCTCTTTCCTGCTCTGTGTACCAACCCGGCCTGGCTGACGTTCCTGCTCTGTGTACCGACTCGGATTGGCTGACATTCCTGCTCTGTGTACCAGCCCAGTTGGGACTCCATTGTCCATGTATTAGGGCCTGCCTGCGGCCCCATCCGGTACTCGGTTTGGGGTGTCATCTGGGTTCCCTTCTGTCTCTGGACAGAGTCACTGTTGCTTCGTTGTCGTTCCTGCAGTCTAGTCTCAGAAACAGTCTGTGTCGCGCGGGCAACACTCCGGTGTGATTCTTCCATCTGTGCTTGACCCTTTTTCCTGCCACCAGCTGAGGTTGGTCTTCCTCTGGGCACCTCAGGCTGTTCTCCATATAGGGCAGTCAACATTGGTCTGAGCGTTTGTTAACCCCTTCGGGGAAGGTGCCATCTTCCACCGGATTTCAATCATTGCAGTCTCCGTTGGGTGCCCTTCCGGGCATACAGCCGCAGTCCTCTGTTACTGCTACGGCAGTCCACAAGCTTGTCCTGGGCCTCCGTTTACTTTTGTGGCATTACTCGCTATTTGTTCACTCTGTGCAGAGTGAGAGTCTTAAGGGCCTTGTGCTATTAGGGCCTGTCAGTCTTCCTGGCCTAATAGTAACCCATTCACTGCTGCCTCGTGTGAGTATCACACAAACTTTACCTGACCTGTGTCAGTAAATTGTTATTGCTGAATTGTACATATACTGGACCTGTCTGGGTATTTATTACTGTAACCTGTCCTGTGTCAGTACTATACTGTGTATATATATTACTGGACCTGTGAGGGTTATTGTTATTCTGAGTTTGTTCAATAAAACTGTGTTTTACCTAACCTACTGTGTTTGAGTGTCAAATAAACTGTTACATAAGGTCACAGCTCATTCCATCAGAGGGGTGGATGCTTGATGGGGCTGCAAGAACCAGGCTTCTGTGGAAGTGTTGTGCAAGGAGGGACGTGGTAATAACTTGAAACGTTTATAAAATATTACAGAGTCAATGTTCTGGCTTTGGCTGTAGCCAGTTTTTGATGCAAGGTTCTATAGCCAATAGTGCTTGTGTAGAGGCTTTCCTTGTCTTTCCTTCTATAAATCTTTTTACTGTTACTTGGCTTGGTGTGTCAGTGTCCATCAACATTTGAGGTT
This sequence comes from Rhinophrynus dorsalis, assembly GCA_037306005.1. Taxonomy (NCBI): domain Eukaryota; kingdom Metazoa; phylum Chordata; class Amphibia; order Anura; family Rhinophrynidae; genus Rhinophrynus; species Rhinophrynus dorsalis. The sequence goes on from CM074725.1 coordinate 123,081,061, forward strand.
CATAATTGTTTCCAGTTTGTCTCTGTTGAGACTAGTTTGTGTTTTTAGAGGCTTTCTCTCCCTCCCTGTAATTATGGCAGAATACTTCCGTATACCCCCATGGTTTCTGTTTTGCACAAGGGACAAAAGAGAAAAGGAGATTTTTGTCTGCTTGCCGATAACTGCTTTTCTCTTAGTCCTTGTGGAAGGACTAAGGGAGCCTCCACCTCCAAATAACTCTGTATGCAAGTGCCCTGCCTCCTAGAGGAAAATACTTTACCCCTATGATTCCTGTATTCATAAGGACTAAGAGAAAAGGATATATCTGCTTACAAAAAAAAAATATTTTATCTAAGGTCACAAGGAAGAAACATGGGTCAAACCAGACTTCCCTGTTCTGGAGTCAGTGGGACATATTTATTAAAACAAAAGTGAACCAATTTTGGGATAAGCATCTACACCATGTTTATCAAAGTAAAAACAGCTGAAAACATTTGGATTATTTTCTTTGTAATTGTTTTGTTACAGAATTGTACCACTTATGTCTTGATAAATATATCTCAAAGTCAGCAAATTCTGAGAAAGTGAAGTTGGCCAAAATCAAATAAGATGTAGTAAATGTTCTTATTTAACCATTTGCCAGAGGGGTATCCAATGCATTGCTTTGCAATGTGTTGGATACCCCTCTTGTACTCAAAGGGTTACATTTTTCTTTTATGCACAGTATGTTTGTGGTTCATTGAAACATATTAAAATCATATAAAATAAACAAATTATACCTTTATAATATACTACACAATGGACACTAACAACAGGAATGTACACCAAAATAAACATGGCTCAGAGAATGCATCCTTTCAGCTAAGTTTGAATCTGTTATCATTGAAGTGATCATATGGTAAAGTGTATGCATTGTTTCTATAGACATGGGCAAAATAACAGTGAAAGCATTGTAATAGGGGTGATTTGGCATGGGTTGGATAATGGGTTGGATAATGGATGCATGCCTTTTTTCAGCTTCATCAACTATGTTGCTATATTACTGGATGCTTCTCTCTGCTGCTTGACTCAGTTGATGATAAACAAAATCTATAGATAATAATTAAGGGACAGTCTCTTTCCTGAGGTAGTGTGTGCCTTTGTAAAGTGTGCTAGGATATACAAAATGAACGTGCATAAGGTAGACTTTCTGTACGGAAAGTCTTAACTATGTAATGGATAAACGCCATCTGTAGGAGCAGCCCCTTCTTAAAATTTTAGCCATCAGTGTACATGTCATACCTCATCCCACACACACACGCACACCACCACCACCACCACTTCTTGCTTCCTGCTCCCTATAGCTAATGCTATGAACACTGAAAAGGAAGTTGGTATTTCCTTTTGGCTGTTACGTCACACCAACTTACTAGCCAGTAGGAATGAGACTGATTCCTGCACTTTCAGCTCTTGCAAGAGGTAGAAAAAGAGACATATAATTATGTCATTAATTATGGTGCTACTCCCAGATGTGAGGGTAGCAGTGATTAACTAGTAAAAGATTGAGCTTTAGAATGTTTTTTATTTCACTGTTTATTTTTAATGTTAATTGCCCTTTAAAACAACATTGTCTTATTCTTTTATGCAAAAACCTAAAATATATAAATTAAAAATATATAAAATATAATAAAAAGAGTCAAGAAAAATTGTATTTGAGCGTACAAGAAAATTCTCTAAGTGCGATGAGGGGGATGTACTAAAGTAGACCAAAAAAAATATATACGCTCTTGCATACAAAGCTCATGGTGTTTTTAAATGGAAGCTTTGCAAAGTAACAGAGTTGAAGAGGCTGAATAAATACATGCTTCCATTAAGTTCAGCCCATGCCATATCACCCTCGTTGATACAGAGGAAGGCAAAAACGAATAAATGAAGCCATTTCCAGTTAAGCGCCCAAGTGGTTAAAAAAAATTCTTCCTAAGTCCATATGGCAGATGGATATTTCCCTTGATCAAGATCCAATCTGCTCTGAAACCAACTGTTTCGATTACTTTTTTGAAAGCAGCTACAGTATCTGCAAGCACAGCATCCTGAATCAAATAATTCCATAACTTCACTGCCCTTTCAATAAAAAATACCTACCTTTGTAACATAGTTGACAAAGCTGAAAAAACATACGAGTCCATCAAATCCAGCCCATGCCAAAAACACCCCTGTTGATCTAGATGAATACAAAAAAAAAATCCCAAAGCCATTTCCAATTTAGCTCCATGTGGCTAAAAAAATTCCTTCCTGACTCCAAATGGCAGTCAAATAGTTCCCTGGATCAATAACCTATCTGCATTGAAGACATCTGTCATAATTGTCAATGTTGTTCTGTGATAGAAGCAGTTACATTATCTGCATGTACAACATACCGAGGCATCCCTTACTGTAAAAAAATCCCTGCCTTTGTTTTAGTCGAAAGTGCCTTTCCTCTAGACTTAATGGATGAGCTCTCGTTCTTAGATCAGCTCTTTGTGTAAATAATTAATTGGATAGCTATTTGTATTAAACTTGAATGTATTCATAAATGGCAATCATATCACTCCTTAGACGTCTCTTGTAAACAAACCCAGTTTGGCTAGTCTCTCCTTATAACTCAGATCCTCCAATCACTTTATCAGTTGTGTTGCACATCTCTACACCTTTTCCAGTTCAACAATGTCTCTTTTAGGAACTGGTGCCCAAAACTGTACACCATATTCTAGGTGAGGCATAACAAAGGATTTATTTAGAGGTATGATAATATTAGTATCCTTTGCATCTACACGTATTTTTATGCAGGATAGTACCCTATTTGCTCTTGCAGCAGCTATGTGACTCTGCACATTGTTGTAAAGTCTATCGTCTATCAGTACTCCTAAATCTTTCTCTTATGAGGATTCCCCAAGTTGTTTCCCGTTTAGAGTATATGTAGCATGTGTGTTTCTACAGCCCATATGCATAACCTTACATTTGTCTACATTAAATGCCATTTGAGTTTTTCTGCCCATTCACTCAGTTTATCTAAATCCTTCTGCAGAGAAAAAACATCCAGCTCCGGATGTATTTCCTTACACAGTTTAGTGTCATCAGCAAAGACAGAGACACTACTTTCAATTCCCACTTCTAGATTATTAATAAACAAATTAAGAAGCAATGGGCCCAGGACTGAACCCTGTGTTCTAGACCAAGTTGAAAAGGTTCCATTTACAACAACTCTCTGCCATCTATCATTTAACCAGTTCTCAATCCATGTACAGATAACACAGCTCAAACTGAAGCCTTTTAATTTATGCAGTAACCTGTTGTTTTAGTCAAACATGCTTTTTTGACCTCTTGTTTTTATTTTGCTCAGCTCATTGACTAAATAGTTCCTCAGATAAATCGTTCTGTTGACCTCAAATATGTTTGTAGATATAAATCAAATTTTACGTCAAACGTCTCATCTTTAATTTAAACAAACCCATTTTGTCTAGTCATCTAGGAAGCAGGGGAGCCATGTTGGTCCCCTGTGTCACCTTTATTGATGCAGTGCTATTGGCTGGGAGATCAATAGCTGAATCCCTCCTGATGCCCTCCACAAGGTCTGAATATGAAATAAGTAAATAAATAATAAGAATAAAAAAATTACTTGTGCAAGAGGGGTGTTCCACTGCTGACTGGTAGCCATGTATCCCCACATACACTGTCAAACCCCCAAGCCTGGTTCCACTACCCACTTGAAGATAGATATCCACATATACTGTCCAACCCCCCCCCCCGACTAGTTCTATTACCCACTGTTAGTCACAGATCCCTGAGTACACTCTCTTACCCCCCACAGCCTTTTCCACTGGTAGCCATGCTCCTAGTGCCCACTACTGTATGTTAACCAATACCAATAGGGTACTATTTTTCTCAGGCCGGCATTATATACTGAACACAGTAGGAAATTCCACGGTGTTGAAAGATTTTAGTATTTTTGGAGTTACTAAATCAGTATGTGGTTTTTTTTCCCTATAATACCACATTCTAGAAAGAGCTGTGCACACTAGTCTAGGTGTAAGAATGCAAATGATGCCTCATCTGATGTGAGTGAAGTCTATGTTCTGAAATAGTTTGCCTTACTGACCTTTACTTTATATATGCAATGGTTATGAACATTTTAGTGCAAACAGGTAATTTCAAAAAAAGAAAAGTGAAAGGTATCACTTTTTTTTTTGCTTCTGACACCATTTATGGTATATCAACCCATACCAATGGTACCATTTCTCTTAAGAAAGGTAGTAGTATTGAATACAGTAGGAAATTCCATGGTTTTCAAATATTTTAGTATCTTTGAAGTGGTGAAAAAGTAAAAAAAAACATATTTCCTATAGTGTCACATTATTGTAAAAATTGTGCATGCCAGCCTAGAAGTAGAAAGGCAAAAATACCCTAATTTGATGCAGGTCAGTGTCTCCTTTCCAAAATCATAGGCCTTCCATACCTTTTCTTCATATCACTAATAGTTATGACAACTATATTTTCTTAATTTCTGTAGTTATTACACCAATTTTATTACAGGCAAGTCATCTTTGAAAATGTAAGAAAAATTAGAGATTGTAGATTTGTGCTTCTAGTACCCCTACAGTAACTCATACAAATGGGGTTCCATTTTTCTTGTAAAAGTAGTAGCTAATGAATACATTAGGAAACTCCATCTTTCCCAAATATTTCAGTGCAACTGAAGTGGTGGAAATGTTAAAAGATGCTTATTTATTTTCCTTTAGCTCCACTTACTGGAAACATTTGTGCATGCCAAGCTAAGGGTAGAAAGGCAAATGACCGTTCATTTTATGCAGTGGTACATCTAATTTCAGGAAATATATGGTTATATATATTTATTGAGCCATAGCACCCAACATTTCAAATAGCCAAAGAGTTACACTTTTGTTATAGGTGGTGTTACTGCCCATTTTCCTACTATATAAACCTCAAACCTTTTTTGGTCCTTGGTCTTTTCTTACCATAAAGGGATAGTAATACTTTAATATTATTAATACCCATAGTGTAGCTCTTTAAAAAATAATTCAATTGCTCCCAGGTTCATCTCTCAAACCTTTACGGTTCGAGAGAAAACCATAAGCAAAGTTCCCCCCTCCCTCCCCTTCCCTGAAGTCAGCGTTATACTGGCTGCAGGGATATCAGATTTTATTTTTTATCAGGAGGCTCTGTAGCAGAGCCACAATCGAGTTAGTAAAAAAAAAAAAAATATTTTAGTGAAACGGTCTTCTACGTGTGCCTGCAAACCAAGCAGATGTAGAAGACCATTTCAGTGAAATAATTATTTTTCACTAACGAGATCTAGGCTCAGCTGCAGAGCCGCAAGCCTGTCGTACGGCAGACGTCCCCTGCAGTCAGTACAACACTGACTTCAGGGAAGGGGGAGGGAGGGCTAAACTTTGCTTACGATTTTCTCTCAAACCATAAAGATTTGAGAGATGAACCTGGGGGCAATTGAATTATTTTTTTAACGAGCTACACTATGGGGATTAGTAATATTCAAGTATTACTATCCCTTTAAGGACAGCCTTATGCGTATCCCATGCATAGGCGTAAGGCTATGAATTACACAAGAAGTGGTCTTTACATTGGTATGGGTTTAGTGATAATCTATATATAGGAGCAGATCCTGCAATGCACCCTCATTTTGTTCATTCCCGCACCCTCATTTTGTTCATTCCCGCACCATCCTTTTGAATGTTAGCAAATTTTCCAGAACATTGTTTTGCAATGTGTTGTTGACAGCTACCATTCAGTGGGGGTGGGGGGTGAAGATGCACTAAGGAGTGATAAAGAGGTGTTAAGGTGGAAATGACTTCTCCAGTGATATCACTTATCAATATCTGTTATTCTGTTGAGCCTATGTACTAAGATTTCCCAAGTGGGAGAGTTCTTAATGCACAGGTACCATATAAAAACATAGAAACTGAAGAAATATCACTGGAGATCATACCTAGGAACTCTCCAGATCTGCCAGGGAGACTCCAGTTTTCAGACTGAATTACTGAGTTTGTGGGGACAGAGTATGATTCTCCTGTGGTGAGTTTCTTCTCCTTCCCACCCTGTCCCTACCACTTCCCCTCCTTCCCACCCTGTTCTGCCCATTCCCCCCACCCACACACAATTTATGACAGATATGAATAAGCCCCTTAATGATGCAAATCGTGTCACTGATCCTCTGGTTGGCAGCTCAAGATGTACAAGTTCCCAGGTATGCTGGAGAAGTTATCCCCACATCACCTCTTTATCACACCAGTACTGGTTCTAGGGTTTGCGGGAAAGGTGAGAAATCATTTGTGGAGCTGCTTAAAAAAAAAAAAAAGGTTGACAGCCTCGTATTAGAAAATAGTCTGTTTAATCCAAAAACTAATATTTAAACCCATTACATTCAAAGCCTAGTATTTTTCATAAAAACATACTTCGTACAAATGCGTTAACCCTATACTATTTAATTTATATACATGAAGGGCAATAATACTGATAGCAATCGTAACGAATTCATTTTAAACAGATACATGAAGGCTGTATTTATCGTTTCTCTACAACCGCAGGAAAAATACCTAAATTAAACACTAATACACGCGCAACAATTTCACGAGCCCTTTAAAAAAACAAAGCAAAGTGCAGCAGAGGGAGGTGGGCAAGTGGAGGGAACAGCCAGAGCTTCATTTGCAATAAGAGGTAGGACCTACGAATCCTGACTAGGGATTGGTTGTTGACTGGGAAGTTTAAGTATTCATGTCACTGTTGACTTTCGGTTTTGATCAGTCATTTCTAACAGATCAGGAAGAGAATCCTGCACTGAACAGAAAGGAATCAAGTAAATTCAACCACTAACTGCCTGTCAGGACAACCTAAAGAACATCCCAACTACCAGGTGAGCTTGAATAAAGGCATAATGTGCTGATGCACCCAATATTTTTACTTCATGCATAATGCATTTAATATATATTGGCTACCCGAAATGGGAATTCATATAGATTTACACCAAATCCCATAACTCCACTCGTCACCTCACTAATTCTTGTAATGACAAGCAATCCTACTTAACCAGTAACTCGGTCATTAACCCTTTGCGCACCAGAGACGTTGGATACCTCTCTGATATTCGGGTTAAAAATAACAAGGAGCTTGCATGAAGATGCTCTCCCCAGTCATGCCAGATCACGTCAGACAGTAATTAAGCATACGTGATATTGATAATATACAGGAAATAGCTTCTCGTTGGTGAGAACTGGGGGAATATGCAGTAAGGGTTGATAAAGTGGAGATTAATTCTCCAGTTTAGCACTTCTCCAATTCCTATGTTATTCTATGGAGCCTATACAATAAGATCTCCAAAGTTTAACAAATCATAGTGGGTAAGCTACATAGAATAAAATAGGAACTGGAGAAGTGATAAAATGTAGAAGTAATCTCCACTTTATCACCACTTAGTGAAGGTCCCCCCTGATGTGTTTAACTGTGCTATAAACTGCAAAGTGTCACTCATCTGCTTATGTCATATCTAGAAAGCCATAAGTGAAACAATTCGGAGTGGGGGTCCTCTGCAAAAAATGGATTAAAATTCAATATTTAATTTATATTATTTTCCAGATGTTGACTTTCATTGCCCCAAAAGTGGTCCATGGTTGTCTTTTTACTTATGGCCGTCATAATATGTGCAATGCAGTCCCAACTGACCCATTTGACTGGTTGAATGGATGGATTTCATGAGTGACATGCATAGATTTAGCTTCAGACTTCAATTACTGACCTGACATTGCGATAAGCAGTTATTGTAGTGTTGGGTAGCAGATGTCTTACAACCCTCTGGCACTTAGGGAGTTAACGTTTGTTCATCAGTATGTTTACAGACTATACATTTTAGGTTTTGCCATACTAGAGCACTCTTCTATTTATTTTCCTGTTTTTATTATATTGCCCCTTTAAATGCCTGGGTTTAGAGCTTTGCCTTGCTTATGCCCCACTACTAAAATGTTTAAATAAATAATTAAATATATTTATTAAATAAATAAATATATTTATTAGGGATAGTAATGTGTTCATATTAAGGCAAGGTTGATTATTAAATATACTTTTTTTTTTATAAGAAAGTGTACTACATGTATTGGGAACACTACTGGTAATTGTTTAAAGGGAAAATATAAAATAAAAATAAATTTTATTTATTTTAATAAACATATTAAAACACCTATAATGGTGTTGGATATAGTTTTTGCAGGGACAATAGGTGTGTGAGACCTAGATCATAACTTCCCTTTTATTAGTGTCATCAGCTCTCTGTGACAGCTAATCACAGATTTGCCATCATAAGGAAAAACTGTTACCGGCTCTCACCGAGAGAGTGGATCACAAATAAAAAAATAAAATATCCTGTCCACTAATATAAATTCAATGGAACCCTTTTCCTCCATTGAACTAAATGTCTAAATTATGTAGCAGTTCCCCCAAAAAACATTTAATACTGTAAGATAATCCCTTGAGTGCCGGAGAACTATGTAACTTCATTGCTTAAACAACATGAATAGTGGAGCTAGTTGTCGTGGCAGCATGTATGGGCACTCTTTGACTCTTTTCATCTCCTCCACCTAACTGAGTTATACTTCTTTATGTTTTGCATTTGTCTAACAGCAGTAGGAGACATAGGAGTTATTGTATCTGAATAAATTATTGTCCCACTCTCTGAGACATCTACAACGCTACTATTATGTGCCACTGGGCTCATTGTTCTTTCAGGAATACGTCGGCTGGTATCAGAGCCGGATTAACACTCCACGGGGCCCTAGGCAAACTATCAATTTGGGGCCCCCCTCCCCCCATATAAAAGCCCCCCATACCTCTCTAACTTTGGCTACCTACACATTGTTTAGTTTACTCTACAATTTTGTGGGCACAGGCACTGAAAGGGTTATACTACAGTTTTGTGAGCACTGACACTCAAAGGATTATCCAATGACTGGATAATCCAGTGGTTCTCAATCTTTTTGTTCAGGGCACCCCTAACACATAATCTAGAACATTCGAGGCACCCCAGACATATTTAATGTACTTTATCAAGGGCATAAGAAGGGTACAATACATAAATATACAGTTATTATTAGGTATTATTATCATAATAATAAAACTAAACATATTGTGCATAACAATTTCTATAAATCTTTATTTAAAAGTCCATTTTTGTTAGTCTTCATAGAAAACACGGGGCACTCTTAGTTGATGGCGTGGCACACCAAAGTGCCACGGCACCCTGGTTGAGAATCACTGGGATAATCCTTTGAATGCCTGTGCCCACAAAACTGTAGTGTAAACTAAACACTTTGTAGGTAGTCAGGGTTAGAGAGGAAACCCAGGATACATTATTTAATTTATTTTTGTCCTCTCTCTGACCCTGTGCCAGTCTGCCCCTGGTCTGGAGATGCCTGTAAGAGATGCACCAGCTTCATATTGCCTCCATCATCTCCACATTGCTCCCCATCATCTCCATACTGCCCTCACATTTCCCCAATCTGTGCCAACTTGCCCCCATCATCTCCACATTGCCCTCACATTTCTCCCATCAGCCAGAGCTGGATTAAGCCTCAACGGGGCCTGAGGCAGAATCTCAAATTGGGACCCCCCCTCTCCCGCCAGTTTAGGCCTACTACCCCACTAGCTTTTCAACACCTTAGTATATGTACAAAAAAGCAATTGTTTTATCAAACAGATGGACATTACTGCTTTCTGTACCTCCTCTGTAATCTAAAAAAGAGAAAATGTTGTACCTGTGCTAGACCTCTAACAAGGAGTCTATCAAACGGGATGAAGTGAGACAATGTATTACAATAATATTGCGTATTATAAGTAATAGACACAATATACAAAATAACACCTGAACTGTCCCTAATCTCCTGCCCAGTTATACTGTAGGTGCTGATGTTAATCTTCTATACGTTTCTTGCAACAATGCAGCTATTCCCATATAGTGCTCAGAGCCAATGATGAGTCAAAGAAATCAATGGTAAATAGTGTATGGGAGGCAGCGCAGATGTGAATGAAGAAATAAGAGAGAGAGAGAAAAAACATACTAAGTGTAGTAGCACTAAGCATAGTAGTAGTAATGGAATTAGCAATATATTGTGACAACAGCAACCAGGCACAAAGTCTAATAGATTATGTGAATAGATATAACTAATGAAAAAAAAATATTTATTACACAACCTATATAAGAATAAGGGATATAATTCCACTATAAAGATGCAGAAGTGTAAGAAATCAGTTCAATACATAGTGTTGGTATATGGATGCACCCTTACATCAAAGTTCCACTGAACTGGTATGCACATAAAACGTATACAAGCAATGTGATTTGACAAGGAATTAGGCGTAGAGCTTCTTGCCCTACACCATCTAATACTACTCAGAACAAGACATTTTGAGAGTAAGGTTACATCATACCTGTACCAAATCTTCCTAATTACTTGTCAAATCACATTGCTTGTATATGTTTTATGTGCATACCAATTCAGTGGAACTTTGATGTAAGGGTGCATCCATATAGAAACATAGAAACATAGAAGATTGACGGCAGAAAAAGACCACCTGGTCCATCTAGTCTGCCCTTTAGTATTCCTTTATTGTTATCTTAGGATAGATACATGTTTATCCCAGGCATGTTTAAACTGTGTTACTGTGGATTTATCAACCACCTCTGCTGGAAGTTTGTTCCAAGTTTCTACTACTCTTTCAGTGAAATAATATTTTCTAATGTTTTTCTTGATTTTTCCTCCAACTAGCCTCAGATTGTGCCCCCTTGTTCTTGTATTCAGATTCTTATTAATCACACTTCCCTCCTGAACCTTGTTCAGTCCTTTAACATACTTAAAGGTTTCAATCATGTCCCCCCTTTCTCTTCTTTCCTCCAGACTATACATATTTAGATCTCTGAGTCGTTCTTGATAAGTTCTATGCTTTAGACCTTCCACCATTTTTGTAGCTCTTCTTTGAACCCGCTCAATTTTAGTTATATCCTTTTGCAGATGAGGCCTCCAGAACTGTACACAGTATTCCAGATGTGGTCTCACTAGAGCTCTATACAGAGGGATCACAATCTCCCTCTTCCTGCTTGTTATACCTCTAGCTATGCAGCCAAGCATACGATTTGCTTTCCCCACCGCCTGGTTGCATTGGTTACTCATCTTGAGGCTGTCAGAGATGACCACCCCCAAATCCTTCTCTTCTGAAGTCTTTGCTACCACAGAACTGCCAATACGATAGTCAGATTGAGGGTTTCTTGTCCCCAAGTGCATTATTTTACATTTGGAAACATTGAACTGAAGTTTCCATTGTTTTGACCACTTATCTAATAGTGCCAAATCATTCTCCATATTACAGACACCTCCTGGAACATCAACCCTATTACACACTTTTGTGTCATCAGCAAACAAGCAAACCTTCCCTGCCAAGCCTTCCCTTATGTCACTTACAAACATGTTGAACAGAACAGGGCCCAGAACAGATCCTTGTGGCACTCCACTTGTAACCAGTCTCTGCTCAGAATACACTCCATTAACAACAACCCTCTGGTTTCTGTCCTTCAGCCAACTGCAGATCCACTGAACTATCCAGGGGTTAAGTCCAATTCTTGATAATTTATCTATCAGCTCTTTATGGGGAACTGTATCGAAAGCTTTACTGAAATCCAGGTAGGCGATATCCACAGCACCACCTTCATCCAGCACTTTAGTTACATAGTCAAAGAAATCAATGAGATTAGTCTGACAGGATCGGCCCTCAGTGAAGCCATGCTGGTTTGGGTCCATCAGGTTGTTTTTTGTTAGATGGTCAATTATCTTCTTCTTTAGAAGAGTCTCCATCATTTTTACCACTACAGATGTCAGGCTGACTGGCCTGTAGTTACTAGCTTCTTCTTTACTACCCTTCTTGTGAATGGGTACAACATTGGCCATTCTCCAATCATCAGGAACTTCTCCCGTAAGAAGGGACTGGTTATACAGATTAGTCAGGGGGCCAACTATGACAGATCGGAGTTCTTTAAGAACTCTAGGGTGGATTCCATCCGGACCCATCGCTTTATTTGACTTTAGCCGGACAAGTTCCTCTAGAACATCGGCCTCTGAAAACACTGGGGCTAAAATTATACAACTAGAGGCAATGCTGTGTTCAGCCATTTTCTGATTATGAGGGCCGCCGTCTAAAAAAACTGAGCAGAAGTAGTTATTCAGATGGTCAGCGACCGCCTTTTCCTCTTCTATATACTGATTTTTTCCGTTGTTAATTTTTGTAATCCCGCAGTTTTTCTTCTTCCTGTCACTGATATATCTGAAGAAGGTTTTATTCCCCTTCTTAACAGATTTGGCCATTTCTTCCTCTTTTGAGGCTTTAGCAGCATTTATCATCTGTTTAGTCTTCTTCTGTATAGTTTTATACCCTTCTCTGTCCGCTTCACTTCCAGTCTCTTTATATCTCTTATAGGCAGACTTTTTATCTTTCACTATAGCTCTTACCTCTCTAGTAAACCATAGTGGATTTCTCTTTCTTTTCCTCTTGCTAATTTGTCTAACATGTAACATGTAATATACCAGCACTATATACTGAATTGATTGCTTACACTTCTGCATCTCCATAGTGAGATTATATCCCTTGTTTTATATAGGTTGTGTAATAAATATATAGTCTGTCATTATGTATACCTATTCACATAATCTATTAGACTTTGTTCCTGGTTGCTATTGTCACATTATATTGCTCAATCCATTAGTCAGTTCTACTACACTTAGTATGTTTTACTCTCTCTTGCGTTTCTTCCATGCTCCCATACACCATTTACCATTGACCTTCTCTGTAAACTCACCAGTATCTTTGGCGGGCATGCACAGCCCAGTCTTATAAGCAACAGTGAGTAGTTCACAAGGCCCCAGCCTTTCAATACATACATCAAGATTATGTTAAAATTGATTCTCAGCCTTTCAGGATCTTTTCAGGTTGCAATGCCTTCCATATTCATCTGGCACTCAAAGGGTTAACCCACTCCGAGCTCCTGCTAACAGCTGCTCAAGTGGTTAGACAAAAGAGTAAGGCCATTGGCGATTTGCTTGGAGCTGCCTGCAGTTTATATAAATTAAAATAATAATTTAAGTTACCTGTGCTAATCTGTGTCTCCTCAAGAAGGGTGGTTGAGGCAGCCCGGCTAGCAAAGTGCTGATGTAGCGCACGGCTGATTGGCCTTACATCACCCTGCCTCCAACCACTTCCACAGCTTCAGCAGAGCAGCTATCGGCTGATCTTAGCAGAGCTATGCAGAGTTAGCCGACGGGGGAAGCTTCTTATGAGAGTGAGAAGCGAAGTTGGCACTTCTCACTTTTGTGGACTCTCTTATAAGCATAATTGTTTTACTGGGGTCCAAGTTTGGCAGGCTGCCTGGTTGCTGGTAAGAAGCACTTAACGTTTCTTGGCCGGGCCACCGGGCCCCCCCAAGTTGCCGGGCCCTAGGCTGGCGCCTTGTCCGCCTTGCCTATGATCTGGCTCTGGCTGGTATTGCACATCTGACATGATTCTGGTTTGTTTCCCAATCAGACCTGTGGTTGTGCTTCATGTGGGGTCCCAATGAGGTTGTGTCTAGATGGAATGCTTCTTTACCCTGAGGATGTTTGTGTAAAGTGACAACAGATGGAAACATGTTTAGATTGTGTGTAAATTCTCAATTCTGTAGATTTCATGGACTGATTGGCTGGGGGACTACTGTTATAGAGGCTAGATGTTTTTGTAGTACTAGTAGTAGGTGTCAGTGACACTGCACTTTGAACAGTAGTAAAATCACTCATCGTAGCGAGCGTTATGGATGTTCATGACCTGTGTTGTTGCTTAGTCAACAATAGTGTGTGTGACTGGGTGAGGCTTAAAGTTGAAATGTTGCTGCTGATGATGTCCAAAATCATGCTTGTGTATTTTTAGTCTTGTTAACTTGTCCAGAGTCAGACTTTGCAATTGATCTATCAAATCGTTTTTAAACCGACATAGTACTAGTTTTCAGTGGTGGCAAATTAAACCTTTTCCTTTTAACTAATTGTTGGTGATTTCTTCATTTCTCTCACTGTCAGCTTCATCTGTATAAGAAAGGGAGGACGGGGAAGGTATACATCATCTTCATCATCAAAATTTAGGACATCTTTATCATTGTCCAGTTCCTTCCCACTACTTTCATATTGTTCTAAATTGTTTGAAAAAGTTTATTTTTACTTTTCCTCTTTGAGGCATTTATAGAACATTGACAGCTATTTTGTGGTGGGAAGTTGCTGTCACTGTCTGACCCAGGAGTTGTTCTTACCATAAATTCTTCTCCTCTATGGCAACAACGCTAGAATGTGACTCATCATCTTTAGTGTTGTTAGACAATTTAGTACTACTGGTGGTGGTGGTTGTGGTAGAAATTTTCATGTCACTTTTACAAAAAGCCTTCTCGGGAGGAGGAGGATCATCATCATCATTTATTGCAAAAAGCTGCAGCAGCCATGGCTGCATTCAGTTTTTATAATATGACTTTACATCCACCAACACAGTCATGCACTCCTCCTACACTTTTCTTCTTGCCCCTGCCCCTAGTAAGTTTGCAGGACATACTGATAGTAGTGTTGATTTCTACACAACAGAGCTGTGAGTAATATGTTGTACATCTGATAATAATGTATGATATATGTATGTGTACTATGTCTCTGTCTTTCTTATCTGTCACTGTCAGTGACAACTCAGGTTAAGTACTTTCCTGCCTGTGTCAGATAACAATTTTTTTAAAAATCCCCTCTCTCTCAGAATAACTAATTGAAATCTAACCACTAGAGGGCAGTGTTAAAGTAATCAAACAACATCTGCAACTGTAATAACTCTGGAAAGCTGTGACTGGCTGAGAGGTTAGTTAACTCTAGGGCACATTCTCTAGGGCACATTATAGGCCCTGCGTAGATCCACTTCCCAGTCATTGAGAGCGTGGGGAAACATGGGAAATTCTGTAAATTTCTTTTCTCAAATTGGCTTAGGGAGTGGCTTGATTGGCACTAGTGTGTTTGGGGGATTCTCTATTTCTTCTTTACTTTTTAGCAATGATGGCGGTTTGTTAGGGTTGTTTTGGGTTTTGACCAACTGTGGAGGATGCTGCAACAGATGACCAGGGCATCATGGACAGTTTTGGACCTCCGACATCAAGGTAAATGCTTCACATGGGAAAAACATGGGTAGGGGGGAAGGAACCTACATTATTTTGAGTGTAATTTCTTGTTTGGTAGGGTGGTGGAAAAGGGGTGAACATTTATTTTGATGCTGGTTCTGTTTGGGAGGGTGGGGGGAAAGGGACTTACATTTATTTGGGTGTTAGTTGTGTATGGGAGGGTGGGTGAAAGGGGACTACATTTGTTTGGATGATGGTTCTGATTGGGAGGATATGGGGAGGGTTTCCCTTGTACTGTTGATGACTTGATATTGGTGCTTTGGCCCCATATTAATTCATCTTGTAGTTTATGGTGCAGAAATGCCTCAGACCACATGCGTGGATGGGTTTTTGCTGCTGCTGTTGGGAGGTGTAGAAATACTGGCAGAACATGCATCCTCTCAACAAGTGTTAATATTCATCTCATACAATAGAATGGCAAATGGCTCATGCTGTTCCACTGATTTCTATGGTCAGTGTGCATATTTAAAGGGATAGTAATACTTTGTTTTATCTTTATTTTATTTTGTAGGCATTAAAAAACATGAAGAATGATATAAGTCTTATCTCTCAAACCTTTATGGTTTATGAGATATTCACAAGCAAAGTTCCCCCTTCCGCCCCTTTTACCTAGTGTAAGCCATCTCTTCTCAGAGGTGGAATCTGGTTGTAAGACCAGACAGATAACAGCAGGGGACAATCTTCTTTCTATGAAAACAATGAAAACCCTGCCCCCCTTGACAAGTTTTTCAGGTTTTTCCCTTATCTTTATTGAAGATTGTCCCTCTCTGCAGTCTACCTGGGCACCTCCCTTCTGATCTGGTTGAACAGTGTTACATCAGTAAAATGGGCGGGAGGGGGAGACATTGTCATTGAATTACTCTTGAACTACAGCTCTGACAGAATTGAAATAACACTCTCCAAAGTCCAAATACTATGATGATTAATTAGAGCTGCTTTTATTATGAAACATTACTATCCCTTTAATGTTTTATTACAGCACTAGAGGAATTGATCCCATGATGTTTTGTTTATGTTTGTGTATTTATCCAAGAACTAATCATGTGATTTTATTTTATATACTTAGTGCTAGCAAATATATTTGTGGACAAATACTCATATGGTTGATGTGCAAATACCAACTGCATCATAGGGATGTAAAAAAAGAAAACAAAAAACAAAATTGCCAATTAATTAAACAACTTTTAATCTTTAAATTATAGAAAGGCATTGCAAAGCCACACATTTCTAGCACTCTCTGTTTAAAGACCCATTTAAACAAATAGATAAATTGATCTGTCTTATGTGGTGCAATTGGTTTGCTCCAGAAACTCTCTGGTCTTTTAGTGTATAAATCTCATGTGGTGCTTGGCTTTGCTGAAAGCCAGTGTCCATGGTGTGCAGGACAACCACCGACCCATTTGCTGATACCCCCCAAAAAATAGGCAGATACTGTACTGCACTCATTTCTTAATAGCAAATTAACTATGCTATTTAGTCCTCAAGAGAGAAACCCTTCAACTGTTAACCATATCCACCACATCATAATTGTAGCTTTGAGCATAATCAGTGTATGCAAAGCACAGAACTGGATACTGGGGTCACACTTGTGCCATGAAAGCTGGCTAAAAGATGTTTCTGTGCATTGGTTCTTGGAGTTGAAATCCAATGCAAAGAAACACCTTTATGTAGCCTAAACCCCTTAAGGACCCATGACATGCCAGGACCGTCATGGGTAAACTTCTGTTAAGGACCCATGACAGTCCTGGCACATCATGGGTTAAGTGATAGCAGTGCGTGCTGCTATCCTGATGGTGAGGCTGAAAATAAGCTCTCAGTGTTAGTCATTCCCTGTTTTGAGATCATTACTACAGAGGTCACATGTACTGGCTTTTTCATTCACAAAGGTAATGTGTTTTATACATTGCCTTTGTGACTGTTTTCTGCCTCTCTTTTCCTTCCTATGAGACTAAGAAAGAGAGAAGCAGAGAATAGACAAAAAAAAAAGAGGTCAGAGTTTTTTTTTTTTAATAAATTTCAGCAAGACCAACTTATTTTATTTACACAGACCAGTTGTATAACCACATCTACCTACTTTTATACAAATATTAATGGGAGTTTTATTGTTGTGGATCAGTGTAATATAACTACGCACCCCATAAATATATAACTAAAAAAGTGGGGAAGGAGGGACATTGGGATTTTCATCCCTGAGGGATAGTGCCCCCCTAAAATTGCACATTTTGTAGGTATGAATGACCGGTCATACCTTTCATGCAGTCTCCATAAAAAAAATTAACCCATTGGGCATAAATGATTAGAGATGCACCGATACCACTTTTTTAAGACTGAGTACAAGTACCGATACTTTTTCAAGTACTCGCCGATACCAATTACCGATACTTTTTTTTGCGGTCATTTGCCAGTTTTCCAGGTACTTAAAGCGCATATATTATATATATATAATATATATGCTTTAGGTACCTGGAAAACTGGCAAATGACCTCAAAAAAAGTATTGGTGAGTACTTGAAATATAATATATACACACACACACACCACCTCTTGACTGTCCCCTTTTGCCTCTTTCTCCCTCTCTTGATTCCCACCTTTTACTTCATTCTCCCCCTCTTGAGCTCCCTCCTTTTGCCTTGGCTTTTTCTCTCCCTTTTGATCCCCCTTTGTCCCCCTCCTTGACTCTTGATCCCACTCTTTTGCCTCTCTTGCTCTCTCCTGATCCCCCCTCCTTTTTGCCTTTTCTTAGTCCCCCTCCTTTTGTCTCCTGATCTTTACTCCTTTTTTTTTTTTCCTTTTTCTTAGTCCCTTTTTCTCCCTCTTGGCACCCCTCTCTGCCTCTTTCACCACCCGCTCAAATGTCCCATCTAGCCTCCCTTACCCTCCTCTGCCGGGTGCTCGCTGTTCTCTCCCATGGTAACCCACGGCAACGCTCAGACGCTACAGGAGGGAGAGAGGCAACCGGGGAGCATTGTGAGCAGCTCCCCGGGCTCCCTCACTGCAGCACCGACCCTGACACAGGGTATCGGTGCTGGCATCGGCCGCATTTGCGCGAGTACAAGTACTCGCGCAAATGCTGGTATCGGCACCGATACCAGTATCGGTATCTGTGCAACCCTATAAATGATCATAAGAGAACCAATAAAATTTGTTTGTTTTTTTTGTTTTTTTTTTTTTTTGCTTTTTTATGGTTTTCTTTATTTTTAATAAAATAAATGGAGGCTTATCCATATAAGTGTGGTATCAGAAGAAAGACCTGCTTGTGTGCTAAAAGAGCAGTGTATAATTTGTGTGGCTGGAATAAAATACTTAGAGGGAAAACACTGTTGAACAAAAACATGGTCAGAAAGGTCAAAATTGCTCCAGTCCTTAACTGCAAACCATTCCAAATTTTCCGGGTCCTCAAGGGATTAAAAAAAAAAAAAAAAAAAAAGCTGTAACTGAAAAGCAAAGTATTACCGCCAATGAGTTTATATTTTAGGAAGTAGCTGTACTTATCTGTCTGCCTACATCAGTCTTCATATGTACAGGATTCTGGCCGTCCTCTGCAACTGGCTTTCATTGTATTAATGTGTTTCTGCATATTTGTGTTAATGTGTATTTGTAGCTGTGGCTGCGTCATTGTGGTTTGTTACCTGGTACTCATATTGCCTGGTTACAAGAGTGGAAATTACTACGTATGCATACTATATTATTCTGGGCTGTGACTTTCTAGCTGTACCTCCTCTTTCAGAACACAGATCTGTAAACCCTCTTTTGTGCCAGTGCATTCAATGCACATTGCCACACACTTAAGATACACACCCATGCACTTGTACATAAAATAATCTTTCAAGAAGCTTTTATATGTCTTGTGCCAGCTTTGACAGCACCATTTATCATACACCTTTATCAAGTCCGTTCTGGCTCCATGTATAACTATGACTCATAGTATTTATCTTTATACATGGCACTGAAGCACAAAATACCGATGTAACTTTAACATCTTATCCACAATCAAGGTTTGAAAATAAGGTCAGGACTGATCTATATGACATAATACAATCTTGTGTATAATACACAGGTTTAAATTATACATGATGTTTTAGGGAAAATTAAGTATCTATGTATAATATACTCATAAGAGTTTAACCTGTGTCTCTCATTGCCTTGCTTACTCCCTCCTTGATCTATCTCTCTCTGTTCCCCTCCCTCCCTCTGCCCACCCTAGTGTATTGTGTGTGAGTGTCTGTGTGTGTGTGTTTGTGTTTATGTATGTATTCATCATATATATACTAGCTGTATTGGCACAACTGTGCACGTGCATTAAATAAAACAAATTAACAAACAAAACAAAAGTTGCATGCAGTTGTATTTATGTCTAAATTAACATAGAATGTTTTATAAAGGAAGTGTGTTATGAAGACAGATACTACAGAAGACATCATAAACAGGAGTAGCCATTTTGTGTGTTATCCACTGCACTGCAAGCCAACGCATTGAATACTAATAGGGTTAATTTAAAAGTGGATTTACCAGCAGGACTATTTTCCAATGACATCCAGGCAAATCCAGAAATGATGTAATAGTAACATTCAAGGTAAGGTATTCATTTTTGCAGATGATACAAAGATCTGCAATAGGGTAGACGTTCCAAGGGGAATAAGCCAAATGGCAAATGATTTAGGTAAATTAGAAGAATGGACAAGAGTGTGGCAGCTGCAGTTTAATTTAGCTGATACATGTAAAATAATGCACTTGGGACATAAAAATCCAATGGAAAAATATACTATTAAGGGTACTGTGCTGTCAACAGAGGAAAGGGATTTGGGAGTAATTATTTCTAACTAGTTGAACAGCCCGTTACACGGGCAACAGTGCCTCTGCAGCCGGTCGCGGGGAAGTCACGTGCAGTAGAGACTGCCCGCGCCACTGCTGATACAGAGCTCAGCTCTGTATCAGTATCGGCGCGGGCAGTCTCTACTGCGCATGTCTGCCGCACGCGCAGCAGTGTCTACTGCGCATGTCGGGCGTTACACACGATTTAGCGAATTATTATATAGGATAACTTAAAGGTAGGCAGGCAATGTAATGAAGCAGTGGAGTGCTAGCAGGGTGCTGGGTTGTATAGCTAGGGGCATTAGTAGCAGAAAATGGGAAGTGGTCATGCCACGCCACAGATCTCTAGTTAGACCTCACCTAGAGTATTGTGTACAGTACTGGAGACCCCATCTCCAGAAGGATATAAATACTCTAGAGAAAATTCAGAGAAGGGCTACTAAAATGGTGACTGGGTTACAGGAAAATAAATATCAGTATAGACTAAAGGATCTGAACATGTATTGGAGGAGAGAAGATAGAGAGGGGATATGATAGGAACATTCAAATACATGAAGGGATTCAACAAAGTGCAGGATGGAAGTATATTTGAAAGGGGTAAAAATGTTAGGACAAGAGGCCATAGTCTAAAACTAGAGGGTTTAGACATAATGTAAGAAAGTTTTACTTCACTGAGAGGGTAGTAGATAAGTGGAATAGCCTACCAGCAGAAGTGGTAGAAGTTAATACAGTGACAAAATTTAAGCATACAATGTATAGGCATAAAGCTGTCCTTAACATAAGAAAGACCAAGGACCAAAAAAAGTTTGAGGTTTGTACAGTAGGAAAATGGGCAGACTAGATGGGCCAAATGGTTCTTATCTGCCATCATATTCTATGTTTCTGTGTTTCTAGTAAAATAGTAAATTAAGTTGAAAAAAAAACAGTCCATCAGGTTCAACCTTTGCCTCATAACCCAGAGACAAGAGGATTGATTATATAGCTTTCCTGCTTCCTAAAAAGTTGGTCTTTAACAGACATTCCTGTTTTGCCTACTACTACACAGTATAACCCTGTATGTTCCCTTTTGAAAGAAATGTATGTAATCTTCTCTTAACCCTTTGAGTGCCAGAGGGGTATGCAACACATTGCAAAGCGTTCCAGTGTTCCTGTATGCTAACGTTCCAGCGTTCCTGTGTGCCTGTATTCCGGGGTTCCTGTGCTCCAGCACCGTGCAGGTTAACCTGTACGAGTTCCTGAGTCTCGCGCTCCAGCTGTCGCTTCGGCGACATTGTTTTCCTCACTATTGCATACACATTGTTGGTTCCAGCGGGTGGACACTGGTTTACTCCACTAAACCTGGTTGCAATACACATTGATGGTTCCAGCGTGCGGACGCTGGTTTACTCCACTAAACCTGGTTGCGGTATACATTGTTGGCTCCAGCGTGCGGACGCTGGTTTGCTCCAGTAAACCTGGTTGCGATATACATTGTTGGTTCCAGCGTAAAGTCGCTGGTTTGCTCCATTTAACCTGGTGGTGCTATTTACCATTAGTCCCAACGTGCGGACGTTGGTTTGCTCCTGAACATCCAGAACTGTGGTCAGTCACTGTCCACTTCCTTGCAGTTGTCTGATTATCCCTGGCTATAGACTTCTGCTGATTTAGACCTCTATACTTATGCTCTCTGCTGTCTTAGTCACCTGACAGCTGGTCTACTTGCTCAGGCTACTCTGCCCGGTATTGGTGAGGCCGGTAGAACCTTGATGATACCATCCTGTAGGTTGCCTCACCCGGTATTGGCAGGGCCGGTAGAGCCTACTACAGTACTCCTTTGGGCTGCCCTGCCCGGTATTGGTAAGGCCGGTAGAACCTTGTAATTCACCATCTTTAAGGTTGCCTTACTCGGTATTGGCAGGGCCGGTAGAGCCTACATTCAGCATTCCATTGGGCTGCCTTGCCCGGTATTGGTAAGGCCGGTAGAACCGGTATACGTCATCTCACGGTTGCCTTACCCAGTATAGGCAAGGCCGGTAGAGCCTGTCATTAAAACTGTCACTTGGGTTGCCTTGCCCGATATTTAAGCAAGGCCGGTAGAACCTATTGTATGTTCTATTACTGTTGTATTGTTATGTATGTTTACCCTACGGGGACTGCCTTTAACTTTTAATAAAGTTAAATTTTACCAAACCTTTAGTCTGAGAGTCTTCAAAAACCGTGACAGTACGAAAGGGCCATGACCTCAGACACTAAGAGTGACGGTAACGCACAGAATATCCATTGGAGGATGGATATGCACGAGCAACGTTTGGATCAGCTAGCGGTTGCTATCCAAACTATTCTTGAACGCACGGTACTTGCGGATAAGTCCGGTGCTAACCCGGTGGTCCCGCCAATTCCGACACCGGAGAATGAGTCTAAGCCCTCAGGGGCCGCAGTCAAAGGGTTAACGGCTTCTGCACCCTTGCCGCTGAGATATGACGGTGACCCCCAATTATGCAGAGGGTTTATTAATCAACTTGAAATATTTATGGAATTGACGGCACACGCATTTCCTAGTGATCGCAGCAAGGTTGGGTTCATGATATCCCTGCTGACTGGCAGAGCATTGGCTTGGGCCAACCCACTTTGGGAAAACACTAAACCTTGCACAAAAAATTTCTGTGATTTTGTGCAATCCTTTCGGAGAGTATTTGAGCCTCCTGGTAGAACTACCTCTGTTGCTAAACGTCTCATGGAGATACAACAGGGCAGGCGCACGGCTGGCGATTATGCCATTGAATTCCGCACCTTGGCAACAGAGGTAGGATGGAATAACGAGGCCCTGTTGGCAGCCTTTGCTCAAGGATTGAGTGACCAGATTAAAGATGAGATTGCAGCTAAAGATTTACCTACTGACCTAGATGATTATATCGAATACGTGATTCTAATTGATTCCAGAATACGTGAAAGATTAACCGCCAGAGAGCGACGAGTACGATTAAAGAATAATGGGTCCAGTAGCATATTTTGCCCACCCAACCCTCCCTCTGCATCCAAACCTAGTGAACCTATTTCGGAACCAAGTGAACCTATGCAGGTGGGGTTCACTAGGTTAACTAAGGAGCAGAGAAGGTATCGCAAGACACAATGATTATGTCTGTATTGCGGTAAAAATGGTCACCTGTTAAGATCTTGTCCGGTACGTCCGGGAAACGCACACACCTAGGGTACCTTGGGGGACAGGCCCTAGGTGGTGTCCAATCGTCCCCATTGTTGGGCACACTTAAACCTACCATACAGGTGGTATTGTCATGGGCAGAACGCTCGGTTGAGGTTTTGGCCTTGGTTGATTCTGGTGCTGCTGGTTATTTTATGGACAATACCTTTGCTGAATTGCATGAGGTACCACGGATTCAGAGAGAAACCGCTCTTGCTATTGAAGCAATTGATGGCAGACCTTTGGAACCCGCCCAAGTTACTTTTGAAACAATGCATTTGTCCATGACTATTGGGGCTCTTCACAAGGAAGAGCAGCAGTTCCAGTTGATTAATTCTCCTCACCATGCCGTGATTTTGGGCTTTCCTTGGTTACAGTTGCACAACCCACAATTTGATTGGCAGAAATGTGAGATTGCTGCTTGGTCTCAGTTCTGTATGGATAAGTGCGTTACCCATCCTGTTAAGGTCTTGTGCACCTCCTCTTCACTACCTAATGCCTACCAGCAGTTTAGCGACGTTTTCAGTAAGGGAGAGGCTGGCGCTCTACCTCAGCACAGACCATACGATTGTCGCATAGAACTGAGCCCTGGAGCAGTACCGCCGAGGGGACGCACGTATCCATTGTCTTGTGAGGAGAACCAAGCTATGGAGGAATACATAGCAGATGTCCTCAGTAGAGGGATCATTAGGAAATCTACTTCTCCGGCCGGTGTCGGGTTCTTTTTTGTTAAAAAAAAAAGTGTTGAACTGCGAACTTGCATAGACTATCGTGGGCTGAATAAGCTGATGGCAAAAAATACCTACTCAATACCACTCATCACCGAGCTGTTTGATAGACTTAAGGGGTCCTCGATTTTCACCAAATTGGACCTAAGGGCAGCCTACAATTTGATACGTATCAGAGCCGGTGATGAGTGGAAAACTGCCTTCAATACGAGATCTGGGCATTATGAATACCTAGTCATGCCATTTGGTCTATGTAATGCTCCTGCAGTATTTCAAGAACTGATCAATGATGTTCTTAGAGATATGTTACAATCTTGTGTTGTAGTCTATCTTGACGACATACTTATTCACATCACATCAAGGATGTGTCTGAAGTCTTGCTGCGCTTACGAAAAAATAAATTATTCTGTAAACTGGAGAAATGCGAGTTCCACAAAACCAGCGTACCATTTCTGGGGTTTATAATTGGCAAAGACGGCATTGCCATGGATAAAGAGAAATTGACGCAGTCTTACAATGGCCTAAACCCAAGAGCCTCAAAGCCATCCAACGATTTTTGGTCTTCGCCAATTATTACAGGAAGTTTATTAAAAACTTCTCCTCTATTGTGAAACCTCTGTCTGACCTCACGCATAAGGGCGCTAACCCATCCCTCTGGCCGGTGGCTGCTGAAGAGGCCTTTGAGAAGTTGAAGGTAGCCTTTGCTGAAGCGCCTGTGTTGTCCCATCCTAATCCAATACTCCCCTTTACTTTGGAAGTTGATGCCTCAGATATTGGGGTCGGGGCGGTGCTCTCTCAGCGACAGGTTAAAGGCGGTACACTCAGACCCTGTGGATTCTTCTAAAAAACTGACTAGTGCTCAAAGTCATTACGAGATTGGTGATCGAGAATTACTGGCCATTATCCTTGCTCTCAAAGAATGGCGTCATTTACTTGAAGGCACAAAAAACCCCGTTTTGATTCTAACTGATCACAAGAATCTGACGTATCTTTCTGAGGCCAAGAGACTGTCTTCTCACCAGGCCAGATGGGCACTTTTTCTATCCCGATTCAATTTCGTTGTATCCTACCTGCTAGGATCAAAGAATGTTAGGGCTGATGCTCTGTCTAGACAATTTGAAGCAGAGGTTGACAGAGAGGAGGTACCAGCACCTATCATTCAACCTGATAGAATATTGGCTACCATACGTACTAGTATTACTTTACCACTAGGGGAGGAGATTTTGGCATCCCAAGCCTCTGCTCCTCATGAGACTCCAGTGGGCAAATGTTTTGTCGCTGAGTCATTCCGTACTCGATTACTTGAGATCTACCACTCCTCTAAGGCTGCGGGACATATTGGTAGGGATCAATTGTTCTGGTCTCTCTCTCAGCTATTTTGGTGTCCTTCTATGAGAGCAGATTGTGCCAATTTTACGAATGCCTGTGCCACCTGTGCCCGTGCCAAAACCCCTAGACTTCTCCCTGTGGGCTTGCTTCAGCCGGTGCCTAATGGTGAACGCCCTTGGTCTCACATCTCTATCGACTTTATGGGAGAATTGCCCAGGTCTAGAGGGTACTCCTTCATATTGATGGTGGTAGACAGGTTCTCTAAAATGGCACACTTCGTACCCCTCCATGGCCTTCCTTCGGCCAAAGAACTGGCAATGGTATTCGCTCGAGAAGTATTTCGGTTACATGGAGTACCCAGGGTGCTGGTGTCTGACAGGGGGAGCCAGTTTGTGTCCAGATTCTGGAGGGCATTTTGCGAACAGATGGGCATACAGCTATAATTTTCCTCGGCATATCATCCCCAGACTAACGGGGCCGCTGGGAGGGCCAGTCAAGGATTGGAACAGTTTCTGCGATGTTTTGTGACTGACCATCATGATAATTGGGCCGACTTGTTGCCTTGGGCAGAGTTCGCCAGGAACTGCGCAGTTAATTCTTCCTCCGGGAGCTCTCCATTTTTGATCAATTATGGGTTCCAACCCTGTCTGCTCCCGGATTCCTTTCAATCACAGCAGATTCCAGCTCTGGATGAGCATATAGAGCAACTCCATTCCACATGGGCACAAGTTCAGAGGGCATTGGGCCAGTCTTTTCAACGACATCAGCGTCATGCCAATCGCAGAAGGCTTCCAGCGGTTTCCTTCCAAGTCGGGGATAGAGTATGGCTGTCCTCCAAGAATCTAAAGCTCAAGGTTCCATCTAATAAGCTGGCACCTCGGTTCATTGGTCCGTACAAGATCATTCGCAAAATTAACCCTGTTTCCTATGCCTTGCAATTGCCTGCTTCTATGCGCATTCATAATGTATTCCATGTGTCTCTCCTTAAACCTCTGGTTTGTAACCGTTATACTACCACACCTGTGATGCCAGGTACTGTTGAGGTCGAGGGGCAGGAGGAGTATGAAGTACAAAACATTATTGATTCCCGCAGACGTAGAGGAGGGGTACAGTATCTGGTGCATTGGAAAGGTTATGGTCCTGAGGATCGTTCTTGGGAAGACAGTAAGGACCTTCATGCACCCAAGTTACTACGAGTATTTCATGCCAAATACCCTCAGAAGCCTGGACCCTACTCTAGGAGAGGGGGTCTTTGAAAGGGGGGTACTATCACGGTGCCCGTGATTCGTGCTGCTCTGTGTCTGTCACTTGTTGAGTATTCGTGATTGGCTGTCTGTCATTGGCCCTCCCCACACAGCCTTTTTAAACCCAGGTTGAGCACTTCCAGTTTGCCCTTTCGTGGTGTTTCTGACTCCACTCTGCCTGACCTGCTTGTCAGATCTCTGGGCCTGTTTCCAGTGTTCCTGTATGCTACGTTACGGTGTTCCAGTGTTCCTGTACGTTAATGTTCCGGTCCTCCAGCGTTCCTGTATGCTAACGTTCCAGTGTTCCAGCGTTCCTGTGTGCCTGTATTCCGGGGTTCCTGTGCTCCAGCACCGTTCGGGTTAACCTGTACGAGTTCCTGAGTCTCGCGCTCCAGCTGTCCCTTCGGCGACATTGTTCTCCTCGCTATTGCATACACATTGTTGGTTCCAGCGGGTGGACGCTGGTTTAATCCACTAAACCTGGTTGCAATATACATTGTTGGTTCCAGCATGCGGACGCTGGTTTACTCACCTAACTGGTTGCGAGATACATGGATGGTTCCAGCGTGCGGAAGCTGGTTTGCTCCACTAAACCTGGTTGCAATACACATTGATGGTTCCAGCGTGCGGACGCTGGTTTACTCCACTAAACCTGGTTGCGGTATACTTTGTTGGCTCCAGCGTGCGGACGCTGGTTTGCTCCATTAAACCTGGTTGCGATATACATTGTTGGTCCCAGCGTGCGGACGCTGGTTTGCTCCACTAAACCTGGTTGCGATATACATTGTTGGTTCCAGCGTATGGTCGCTGGTTTGCTCCATTTAACCTGGTGGTGCTATTTACCATTAGTCCCAACGTGCGGACGTTGGTTTGCTCCTGAACATCCAGAACTGTGGTCAGTCGCTGTCCACTTCCTTGCAGTTGTCTGATTATCCCTGGCTATAGACTTCTGCTGATTTAGACCTCTATACTTATGCTCTCTGCTGTCTTAGTCACCTGACAGCTGGTCTACTTGCTCAGGCTGCCCTGCCCAGATATACCATCCTGTAGGTTGCCTCACCCGGTATTGGCAGGGCCGGTAGAGCCTACTACAGTACTCCTTTGGGCTGCCCTGCCCGGTATTGGTAAGGCCGGTAGAACCTTGTAATTCACCATCTTTAAGGTTGCCTTACCCGGTATTGGCAGGGCCGGTAGAGCCTACATTCAGCATTCCATTGGGCTGCCTTGCCCGGTATTGGTAAGGCCGGTAGAACCGGTATACGTCATCTCACGGTTGCCTTACCCGGTATAGGCAAGGCCGGAAGAGCCTGTCATTAAAACTGTCACTTGGGTTGCCTTGCCCGGTATTTAGGCAAGGCCGGTAGAACCTATTGTATGTTCTATTACTGTTGTATTGTTATGTATGTTTACCCTACGGGGACTGCCTTTAACTTTTAATAAAGTTAAGTTATTTTACCAAACCTTAAGTCTGAGAGTCTTCAAAAACCGTGACAATATTATGTTACACCTTTTCACTTTCTGCTCCCTACCTATGGAACTCCCATACCTTTCTCCCAAGTCTAGAACAATCCCCTTCTGTCTTTTACTTTACCCAGAAATGCTATCTTCTGGAGCACTAGCACAATGCACTACCTTTTTGTGCACTCAGCAGTTGAACTCACAACATTTGACACCCTCACACTCTGTTGTCTGTCTCCTATTACCCAATTAGACAGTAAGCTGATTGGGGCAGGGACCTTTCATCTCTTGTTTCTTTGACTGTGATACTTATTTTATCTAATTTATTTATTGTAACATACTACTGTTGTAAGGTGATGCGTAAATTGTGTGGCGCCATATAAATAAAGATATATGTGCATACACATGATGCTTCCTCTTATAGACATTGGAGTGTTTAACATTTGATTTATGAGTACAGTTTCACACTTGGAGAAACTAGTACAAGAACTAAATAACATCAATTGGGACATTATCGGCTTATGTGAGAGTTGTAAAAAAAAAATAATTAAGTGCTAGTCAAATTAGAAAATAGACACTGGCTATGTTATGAAGGATTCAAAGATGGACGATGTGGAGGAATTCTTGATTAACAAAATTCTGATAGACTCCGTCTTAAAAGTTGAAAGTATTTCAGAAAAAATTGCTTCCTGTGCTATCAAGGTAAACAGTCGCCATGTTGTTCAAATTATTGATGTTTATGTCCCTACAAGTGGCCACAATTTTATGATGAGTTATTACATCTCTACAAACAGGACGATTACCACTGCAAATTTATAATGTGACATTTCAATGTGAGAATTGGTAAGATCCAAAATGGTGAAAAATTGATCAGACCACATGGAACTGAAAAAAGGGACAATAGAGGAAACCAACTGATCGAATTTGCATCAGAAAAAGATTGTGCATTATGAAATAATTCTATAGAAAAAAGGCCTAAAGAAAATGGACATGGAAAGCTCTAATTGTAATACGTGAAATAAGTGAAAATCACTTCATACTTTCAAATAATAAAACAATATTCAGTGACTGCAAAAATCAAAATTGAGTGCAAGAAAGAAAGAAAGAAAGAGAAAGAAAATGAGCAAGTCAACAAACATGAAGACCAACACTAGCCAACTATTGAAAAATCACAAAAATTTTGAGTTAGCACTGTCTAATTGCTTCAGTGTGCTGCAAGACGTTGCAGACACAGACTTTTCAACCCACAATGAAAACTGTATTGAGACTATTGTAGACACTGCCCTTGCACCTACTGTAAAACAAGAAAAAAAAGAACCCAAATATCAAAATTGGCAGTTGCCATGATGAAAAACCGATGAGAAATTAACCAAAATGTTAATAGAAACATGGTAGAATATGTAGAAATGTGCAAGACCATATGGAAGTGCATAAAAGAGGAAACCCGTGCGTTCAGTGTTGGGCTCATCAAAAGGACACTAGGAGAAAATCAAGGGCTAAAGAAAGCAAAACGAGCTAAATGTTTGCATTAAAGCTTGAAGATGGTACAACAGCAAAAACTCAACAAATACGAGTACAGGAATTTTATTCAAGTCTTTATAAGGATGAAGGACAACAATGGAATGCAGTGCCAGAGGCTGATGCTGTGGCATAAATTTTTGTAGAAGAAGTAGATGCTGCAATAAAATCAATTACAAATGCAGCTGGACCTGATAAAGTTACTTTTGAGATGTTGAAAGCTGGAGGTCAGTCCTTATTCAGAGACCTAGCTAAACTGTTTTCAAAATGCCTACTACTCGGAAAGTACTGGAAACATAGAAAAATGCAGATCATACTACTGCACAAAAAGAGGTGATAAGGCGGATCTAAAAAACTGCTGGCCAATAAGCTTATTGCCAGTGGTCTGCATAATTTACACAAAGGTGCTATCAAGAAGAATGGACACAATACTTAAAGTGGCACAACCTATAGAACAAGTAAGCTTCAGGAGCAGTTTCAGTACACTGGACCATATTCAGACAGTGCAACAAGTTTTAGAGCTACATAAACAACCTTCCATTATGCATAGCCGCCATTGATTGCGAAAAGGCCTTTGACTCAGTGTAAAAGCAAGCAATAATTGATGCCCTGATCAACCAAAGAATAGTTAGAGCTTCCATCAATATACTCCAATCAATATATTAAAATGCAGCTGCATAAATACAGGGCAACAAGTTCAGATCAATATAGAGAGAGGCATCCGACAAGGAAGCAAAATCTCCACCAGAAATATTTTCTGCTTGCTTAAGAGATTTTCCGTAAACTGAGTTGGGTCCAAAAAGGATTTAAGATGAAAGACGACTGCCTACATCACTTAAAGCAAAACTACCACGTTAGGTAAAGTCACCCTGCAATACTTAGGCAGGTGGTGACTAGCTTAATAATAGTTATTAATCATTAATCTTCCGAGACTTACGTCCAGGTTAGTGCAGTATGCTCACCTGCGCCGTCTGTCCCTTCCGGTGCCGTTCAGGCCAGGGCAATGCTTATGAAGGAAGACTGGGACTGACAGCACAGGCACACAGTCAAAATGTCTGCACTGATGCCTGGCTTCCGGTCTGAGAAGCTTAAGGATTACTTTACAAGCTGCTACTTTTGAGAGGTAAAATAACTATTATTAACCCCTTCCCATCCGAGATGACGTACCTGGACCGTCACGCTGCTCCGACACTTAAGGACCAGTGACGGTCCTGGCACGTTATGTACTTTTACTCACCGCGCTTGTAATACCGGGGACTGAAGCTGATCACTTCAAGACCGGAGTGATCTCTTTCAGTCCATCATTCAGCATGCCTGCACACGTGATCAGGCTTTGTTTCCGCTTCAGAGGTATGGCTTTTTGGCCGCAAGTCTTCCATGAAGACCACTTCTGAGCAGACTTCACTGGACAGTAGATGGGTGTACCAGGGCCCCGCTGTTTTCTGACAATTTTGAGCTGATGGCACTGCTGGACATTTTCCGATTGTGAAGTAAGCATCATGTGTTTTTCATCTGCTGCACTAAGTTTCCTTGGCCAACCACTGCGACTACGGAACACAACATTGCCTGCTTCTTTGTGATTCTTCAGAAGAGCTTGGACAACACATCTGGAAACTCCTGTCTGCCTGTTAGGGACCAGGAACCAGACAGGACATAAAAAGGTAAAATGCAATACACCTTTATTAGTGCAACAAAAACAGATCCAAAAGCATAAACCAAAAGACATGCCAGGGTGGGGAATCAAGACAGGTATGCAGCCGAGCCGGAGTCAGGAAACCAGAAGTCTGCGATGTCAGGAACAAGCTGAGGGTCAGAAGCACAGAAGTCAGTGAAGTCTGAAACAAGCTAATGGTCTGGAACACTGCAAACAGGAACACAGGAAAAGTCCCCAGCAGCCAGCAGCAACAGGTCCGCAAACAAACACAAGGACAATGAGGAAGTGAGCCAAGCTGCTATAAATACCCTGAGAAGGTTGGCTGATAACAGTCAGGTGAGTAATCAGAGAGATCAGCTGATACAGCCAGAGCCAGAAACTCAGAAGATAGCAGCAGTGGATAGCAGAGCACTAGATTAGCTCAGACAGCAGAATCAATAGGCAGAATGGGAGCAGCTCAGCAAAACCTTGACACTGCCTTGAAATTTCTGCCTGGGAGAGACCTTGCTGATGTGGTATAACTACCTTGTTGCTCTGCTCAGTCTTGCCATGGTGTATTACTTTTGACATGAAACTGTCTTCAGCAACCTCACCTTGTTAGCTGAACTTGGTTGTTCCTCACCCAGTTTTAGTCCTCCTACACAGCTTTTTCTGTTTCAGTTAATGATTGTGTTACAACCTACATATTTAATTGATGATCATTAGCACCTGTTTGGTATGAGTGTTTAATCATATACCTTACTATATGCCTACAGAATACCTGACTTTGTGAAAGTGTACCTTTTGAATGCAAAGGGCGGTCACACCAATATTGATTTGCTTTAGATTTTCCATCTGTTCACTTACTATGCATTTTGTTAATTGATGAAGATAAACTATTAATATGTCTATTTTTGAAAGCATTCATACCTTACAGCATTTTTCACACCTGCCTATATATATATATATATACTAGTGTAAAAGCCCGTGTACACGGGCCAAGGTCCGGGTGATGTTAACCTTTTGAGTGCCAGAGGGGTTTGCTATGCGTTGCGTACCCCTCTGGCACTCAAAGGGTTAAGAGGCCAGTCTTGCTCTGCGTCCTGCCGCCGATGCAGTCATGCACTGTAGAGACTGGCTTAAAGCACAGAATGCTCCCAGCACAGACCTCCCAGCATTCTGTGCATGTGTGCAGTCTCTACTGCGCATGACAGCTTCTGACAAACATCTTAGCGAATTATAATATAGGATATATATATATATATATATATATATATATATATATATAAAATATATAGTGTGTGTGTGTGTGTTTGTATATACAGTATCATTATATATGGAATTTTGTGAATATTTTCAGCAGTAATCTGATTTCAGAAGGCTTTATGATCACACCTTCCCTGTTGTTGTATCTACTCAGAATGGCCCAGTGGTATGAACTGCAACAGATTGACACCAAATTCTTGGAACAAGTACACCAGTTGTATGATGACAGCTTCCCCATGGAAATCCGGCAGTACCTGGCACAGTGGCTGGAAGCCCAGGATTGGTAAGAGTGAAGACTCGGCTCAGTTTACATTATAAACGTTTGGATATGACCTACTATAAAAACGTTAGAGTGGGTAGTGTTTCATTAACCTTTTAAGTGCAAAGTGCTGTCCAATACATTCCCAATGTGTTGAACATACTTTTGCCTCTGAGACTGCTAAATGCTTTTCTGAAAACTGCACTTTATCTTGATGGTTCCTATTCAGTATTCTACATACAGACTCATTATTAACCCAAAGGATTCTAGAGATGTTCCTAGCATTTTAAAGGTTAAGGGAAATATTTTAATAAACATAAGTATTTCTATTATGGAATATGCATTCGTATATGTTTTCTATGTGTTTTATTCATTGGCAAAAAACAATCTCATACCAGTTGCTTACCTAAAATTGTGACCTTATTTTATTGCAAACACAGCAGCATCAAGTGAGCTTTGGGAGGGTCATAAAGCTGGTGTGGCCATGGCTCTGTTGTCCAGCCCTTTCTGCAAGTGATGTGTCAAATTAAGCTTTATAGACACTGTCACAAGCGAAGGTATAGGTCCTGCTGAGACAGTGGGGAGAGTGTGGGAGTGAAAGGGTTAACAATACCAGACCCCTGGTTACCTGTTACTATTTCTAGCAACCACCAAATTAACCCCTGAAATCCCTCATGCACTATCACCAAAGTACTACAATTTGCTGCCAACACCAAGACTTTATATCTGGGCGTCTTAGGTTATCCCAAACACAACAGAATACAGTATAAAATCACCTTAATCATCAGACATATATAATTAACCCTTTATTAACATATGCTACCTGAGCTTTCTTCAGAGTATTGAGTTCATATTAGAGAACAGAGAAAAGAGCTGATTAATTCAACATTTAATCTGAAAAAAGGCTTCACAGTTCTGGTTACAGAAATACAGAAATAAAGGACATACACAAATAAAGAGTACACATAAGCAAAACAGTCCATAAAATAAAATGGGAGAAACACAAGAAATCCTTAAATACAATTACCGATATTTTAAGAGTCCTTGTGGGAACTTTAGATGGTATTTCCCCCTTCAGTTGTTACACAGACATTCCCCTTTTTATCCGCAAACCCATATTAAGTAGGAGTCCATAGTTGCTTCTAAGAGGCCAAACCCCCTGGGTGTTACCTGGGGGGAGGTTTGGCCTGACAGTTTACGGCCCACTCAGTTAGACCTGTCAGGGTTGTTACTGCAGAGTTCTACATGAAAAATCATAAGGCTTCCCAAAACATGCAACCCACAGCACACCTCTATAATGTTATAATAATAATATTCCTCATATCTGTGTGAATATCTAGACACTAAACATGCTGGGTCTAACTGGTTGCAAAGTGGCTATTCTTGTAACTCATAGCAAGAACACCTCCCCCTGGCATGTTTGGTACCCACCACAAGGGTAAAACCTGGGCATTCTGAATATATATTTGTATTGAACCATTTTACACTATATATATGTTTTCCCTATTTCATAATATTTGACTGTCCCCTGGATGAACCCCATCAGAGCAGAGGGCCCAATACCTTTTTATGACCCCTATTTCTTGCTCTGGCGATGTTTTCTACACAGCTAATTTTATGGCCTAGGACTGGTGCACTTTGAATAACATACAATTACAAAACAAACAAATTATACAACCCAGAGGGCCAACTCATGCCTTGGCATGACAGACACACATCTTAAGGTGCTAAGCTCAAGGAAGCAGCAAGCCATCAGAAAGCTGATCCCAACAACCAGAAAAATGATGTATACATTTTCAAAAACCATGAGTAAAAGTAGCATGACTTTAGTCTACTTAAAACAAAACAAGTGGTTCCATAAAGAGCTGTCATTTGTATAAAAAATGACTATTAATTAGCAATAATAAGTTAAATATACTTTTTCTTAAGATACACAGTTTTCGTTTAACTTTCAAATTTTGTATGACAGGGCTCAAAATTTCCACCTGCCACTAGCCAATGGCGAGTGAAAATTTAGCCCTGGTGAGTAGAAATTCAGCCCTGGTGAGTATGCTATGGCTTGCAGTGGCGAGTAACTTTTTAGGTCTGGCTAGTAGCAAAGGACTTCAAATTTTAAGCCCTGTTGTATGACATCTTTTTTTAATTTGACATGTCAGACTCCAGCACCCCCTTACCTATGCAGGATAGTTCAATAAAAGTTCATATTTAAAAAAACAAAACAAAAAGAAACTAAAAAAAAAATGTTTTCTTTGCAGTAACTTCGATTTCAAAACACTATATATAGCCAGTGCTCCACTTGCAGGGTGTTCTAGTGGTCGAATGTTAAAATTAAGTACAGAAATCATACCAAGTTAATTTTTTTCTAGTTAAACATTAAAGGGACAGTAATGTCCCATAAAAAAAATTATTGTTTCGTATCGTTTAAAAAAATTAATTTTATGGCACAAATCCTATCTCTCAAACCTTTATGGTTTGTGAGATATCCACAAGTATAGTTTCCCCCTCCCTCCCTTTCTGCTGATGTCAGCGTCTAGCTGACAGCAGGAGATCCTGGTCTGGGGACAAGCCAGCGGCTCTCCAGCAGAGCCGAAATTGCATTATTTAAAAACAATTACTTAATTGGAAAAGTCTACAAAGTGTGCCCGGTTTGCAAGCACACATTGTAGACTGTTCCAATGAAGAAATTCTTTTACAATATAGCTATTGCGGCTCTGCTGAAGAACCTCCTCATGTCTGCCGACATGGATCTCCTTCTGTCAGCTTTACAGCTGACATCAGGAGAAGGGAAACTATACATGCAAATATCTCTCAAACCATAAAGGTTTGAGAGAGAGGATTTGTACCATATAATTTATTTTTTTTAAACACTACAAAACAAGATTTTTTTAATGGGACATTACTTTAAAGGAACTGGAGCATCTTAGAAAAGCAAACACATTTATTTAACTGTTTGTAATTTGTCAAAGGTTGAATTTATTTTAATTTTACACTCACATAAAAATGGTTTGCTTGAACACGCTTACTCACACTCATTTACTAGAGCATTGCAATTTTTCATGACACATTTCCAGTTCATATTAATTTTATTTTGTATTCAAACTAATAGGTTTATTGAATTTTTTAATATAACACATGCTGTGAAGAACCGAGGGGTATGACAAATGTAGAGTTACCCATCAGCCAAGAGACAGTAAACAAAATAAACTGAATATTATTTTAAAACAGTACCTAGACAAACTGACTGCTGCACACTTATAGGGTTAATATACTCCTAGACAATAAAGGTAGGACTCCTTAATTCTAATACTACCCTAAACACTAACTACAAACTATTAATTTGCCCAACCCTGAAAACTACCCTACACTATAATACTGCCTCATTGTAAACACTAAACCCTAACCGTGCTTTTATCCCAAACCTAAAAACTGACCTAAACTCTTAATACTGTACCTTATACTAAATACTTACCCCTAACTTTAATACTATACCCAACCCCAAGAAGTATCCCATACACTAAACAATAACACTGTCCCTTACCATAAACACTAAACACAGATGGTATTACTCTCCCAAACACTAAAATCTAGTCCCAAACTAATCCCTAAATTTATACTGTTGCCAACCCTACAATCTAATCCTAACTCTAATACTGTTCCAAACCCAAAGCATTAACTCTAACTCTAATCTTATTCCTAAAATCTAGTCCTAACATTAAAACTTAGTCTTGGCACTAGCTATGTGACTGCTACTGCCACTCTGAAACACAGGATTCCAGGTAAAAAAAATGCATTATACTCACTGTAGCCAGGCATACTTGGATAATATCCAATTCTGGATTTAGCAGTACTATAAATAAACCCAGTTATTTTTTGGGTGTTGGTGCTTCTTTCATCTATGTCCAGGACAATGGGAAATATGGGTTTGAGTGACACATAAGGGGAGGGGGATGTACAAATTGTGGGGGGGTTTTTTGTGCTTATCCGTGCCATCCCTATAGCCATACCTAGGAACTCTCCGGTTTTGCCCCGGAGACTCTGGATTTCAGACTGAATTACCGGGTCTCCGGGGCAACGTGTGGATCACCGGGTGTGCAGAGTTTAAATAGAAATGCTGCCCACTTGTGCTCCATCCCGCCCAGTTCCTCCCACTGCCCACCCACTTAGATACATTTTGCAGGGTTTTTTTGTTTTTTTTTTGTCCCGCCCCCCCTCCGCGACTAAGCCCCGCCCCTTTTATGACGTGAATCCCGTAATTTTCCTCCCAGGTCGGCACTGACAGGGTTACCCTCTGGGTAGCCCTGTTTGAAAAGTTCCCAGGTATACCTATAGCACACCCTGAAAGATGAACATATTTTACATCAATTTCCTCTCATCCTTACCAGTGCCTTGCTGTAGGCAGAGGAATGGAACTATCTCCCTCTTGGCACAAGTGGTGCAATGAGAAGAATTTTCAGTGTACCTAGCATAGTAAATAGACACACATTGCCATATTCACTAAGAATTAAGGATGCAAGGGGAAGGGGGGATTTATTCATTAGCATTCAGGGTTATCGTACTGCTGGTGATGTGTAAGGGATGCCTTGCCCTCCCTTACATACTGACAACCCTTTAGCCTGAGCACATTCTCTTTCTGCTCTGACTTCAGCTTAAGCCTTTCAGTGACATACGGATGTTCATTGCACTGTGTCAGTGAAAGAGGCAGGACCATACCTATGACAGAGCTGCACAACACAACCTCAACAACCACTGCAGAGTGTCTTTCTCTCAATACTTGATCTGCTGGAGGATGGGGGAAAGAGAGAGAAGTTCAGGGTAATAATGTAAGGTGATGAGAAGCAGGAGAAAGAGGTAGGATAGAAGACAGAAAACTGCCATCACTTTGTTTTGAGTTTTCAAGGTTTTATGTGGTAAGGTAGTACTGTTGCTATTGCTGTTTTTAAAGAGTTTGGGTCTACAGAACTCCACTTTACATAGACAACAATAGCATTATCTGTACTTGCCATTAAAAAATTAATATTCTTGTTTTACATTACTGGAAATATATTCGTAATAAGGGTTTACTACCTCATTAATGCTTATCATACTTTCTCTTAGTTGTGTTATTATGTTAACGCTCTATAATTAAGAACTAAAAGTAATGCTTGGTAATATTAATTTTGCAGGGAACATGCTGCAAACAACATATCTTTAGCCACAATATTGTTCCACGGGCTCCTGTCTCAGCTGGATGATCAGTATAGCAGATTTTCCCTGGAATGTAACTTCCTATTACAGCATAATATTCGTAAAAGCAAGCGGAACCTACAGGTATGTTTTTTCAGTATAACAAAAGTAACAACCAAATAAAAGAGTGAATAAAAAGTGGATTATACAGTCATTTTACTTTGTCAAGTTCTGAATAAACAACCAGATGGGAAAAAGTAAAGGAATATCTAATGATATATAGAGAATTATTTATTGGCTCATGTGATGCATACAAACACAGACTGGCATCTTACCTGTGTTGAAAGAAATATTCATAATTCTCTATATTGCACTTTGCTAAAAATGTTATCCATTTGTTTTATGAACATATCTACATTATCTTCCAAGACAGCCTACAGCAGAATGGAATTCCACATACTTTCTTCCCTTAATGTAAAACATCATTTAATTTGCTGTAGTTTTATGTGCCTTTCCTCTAATTTTAATGGATGACCTTATGCTTTTGCTCACCTGTGAGTAAACAGATTCCCCAGAGAGTTTATTGGCCTTGGCTGGATTTGTAAGTAGCAATAATGTTCCTCCTTAGATGCCTTTTTGTAATTTGGCCAATGTCTCTTTATAACTAAAATCATCCAGTCCCTTCATCAGTTTTGTTGTTTGTCTCTGTACTTTCTCCAGTTCAATAATGTCTTTTTTTAAGAACCAGGCCTCAAAATTTACTGAGAATGATTAGGAGGGATAATAATCCAATGGCATTTAGTCTTTGCTTAGCGTTTCCACTCTCTGCATATATCTTGTCAACAACGTATTTAAAATTTTCCAGCCTGAACTGTGCTTTGTTAAAACACCAAAACCAGGTACAGACATGTGCACGCACTCTACTTTCTTCATGCCTGTTGTTTTTTCTTGGCACGCTAATTAAGTATTCGTCTCTACTTTACAAACCCCAGTGGAAGAAAGTGATGAGGTTTCTAAAATGTTTAGGACCTATTGTAAACCACAGATTACTGCTTCATTAGCCACAATGAAACAGTTGAAGGTGAAAAAGATTCAGATCTGTGGCATGTGTGAACATAGGTACTCCATTCTGTCCGTTTATGATACAGCAGTTCTACCAAAATTTACTTCAGATACCCCAATGTCAAGATTTATTCGGTAGGTGGAAATAAGTGAAGATGCTGTGG
This sequence comes from Rhinophrynus dorsalis, assembly GCA_037306005.1. NCBI lineage: Eukaryota > Metazoa > Chordata > Amphibia > Anura > Rhinophrynidae > Rhinophrynus > Rhinophrynus dorsalis. The sequence goes on from CM074725.1 coordinate 123,120,100, forward strand.
GTAAGTTCTCTGTGCTTATTAACATTTAGAGTGCCTTCATCTAGGCTCCCGTATAGGGGTAAACTATAACAGTAAGGTTTGTCTTTATGTAATCTAGGGAGAAGGAAAGTAATACACCTACTAAATGCACCTCACTTAGCATCTTAGCATCCTTCAGTTGTGGTCCCATTTGCTTGTCACTAACCCTATTCATCTCTATCGTGCTAACAGGGCCTTATGTATAAAGGCAAGTGGAGCAATTCTGAGCAGCCAACAGCTCCATATAGGGTACAAATAATTGATCCCAAAGCCCCCATAGATTTAAATGAAGGTTTTAACTCTGTGAATGCTAGAGAGATCTACATCATGCTGCAAGGTTAAAAACCCAATTTAAAGTGGACCTGTCACTTTGCAACAGATAGGGGGTTTTGAAAGAGCTTTCAAAAGCACCTATAATTCTCTTTCATTCTTTGTGGAACACTGGAACCGTAGGGTATAGTAATTTCCTCTAGAAGGCATGGGACCATGTGTACCAGCTTCAGTTTTGAAGTGCTTTCCCTAGGAGTTAAAGCACAGTGAATATTTTCTTAATTAGTTTTTTATTTTATTAACCCCATTCTGTTCTTCTATTCCTCTTTCCTCTGTGTTTGATATGAACAGAGCAGACTTTTCCAGGGCCTGGAGTCTGCTTGGACATGGCTATTAGGATTTTACTAGCCACTTTCACTTTTTGCATTATTAGGAGACTGAAGACCGAAGGGGAGTGTGTAGTATCTGAGTGCACAGGTTGTGGGAATATGTCCTATCTGCCTGTCTGTCTGCCAGACAAAATATGAGGTCTGGGGTCTTTCTGGCCTTTATTTACACTCTAGCCCTTTAATGGGGATCTATCACCCCTCTACAAGTTAGTCGTAATAGGTAGGTTATATATCGAATATATGTAATATTGTAGTATTTTCTTTTTTAAATCACTGTATGGCTGAAAGTTAATGATTAAATACTGCCCTTCGTTCTACTACCAGACAGACTGTACCAGTCTGTTACTCTTGCTCTGTTACTCTCCCTCTGTCTAGCCTCCTCCGATGACTTAGGCTTTCTGCCTGTATGCTGGAGTGATCTGTGACCAATGAGAGCGCTCCAGCTTACAGGCAGAAAGCCTCTGTCATCGGAGGAGGCTGGATAGAGGGAGGGGAGCAGAGGAAGAGTGACAGACTGCAGTACAGAGCAGGTAGCCGCAGTCTGTTCGGAAGCTGGATGCAGGGCAGTATTTAATCATTAAATTTCAGTCAAACAGCGATTTAAAAAAAGAAAATACTACAATATTACATATATTCTCTATATAACCTACCTATTAAGACTAACTTTTATAGGGGTGATAGATCCCCTTTAAATCTACACTTTACTAATTTTTTATTACTTTCCCTTGTTCCACAGAATGGGACAGGGGTGTTTTTATGCTTGGGACATACATTGACATATTAAGGGCTATGATTGAGAGGTGATTGAGGCCACCATCTTGGTAGAAGAGCTTCTGCTTCTTTTTTGATCCCTCCAGAAGTACCTTGTGAGCTCTGGACAGTGGGTGTGATATGAAAGGTCAGAGTCTGTATCTCCTCAGTGAGAGATCCCCAGGAGAGTATACCTTGCAACTATGGCAGTGTTTGGGCACAGGTGGCCATCCATGAAGCCTAGCTTTTCTCTGGCTTCAGGGAAATAAAGGGGAGGGGCCGTTGTACCTTCTTTTCTTTTCCAGTATGTACCTCACACAGGAAGCACATGATAGTGAGGCATGGCAGGCTCTCCCTTTGGGGCTGTTCCTCCGTTCTGGTATCCTTTCTTGTCTCCCCCAACAGGAAGATAAGTATTTTATTCATTATAATTATATTATTGTTTCTTCTTTGTCATTTTAGGGGCACCAAATCAACAGGGGGTTCTGCAGTGGCTCTCTGTTGCACTTTCCAGGCTAGTCTCCCCAGGGATCATACTGATCCATTATGCCTCACTTGTTCTGCACAGCCATCTTTTATTAACCCTTTGAGTGCCAGAAGCAATGCGTTGCGTACCCCTCTGGCACTCAAAGGGTTAAGAACAGGAGTCTGCATGTGACAAAGCCCTTATTTCCAGTATGGTTAATATTCCTGCAAATATCAAGGTGGTTCTTGATTCATGGAACCAGGACCACTCCCCCCCCCCCCCAAAAAAAAAGAGGGGCCCATCCCTCTGGCGAGGGGGATTTTTTCCAAGCTGAGGAGGATTCCTCTATGAAGTACAGGGTAACTGGGAAGAAAGATGTTGATAATTCCTTTTACTCCTGAGGGTCCATTAGATCAAGATACTGGGACCTCAGTGAAGGGTCTTATTTGGGCAGAATTACAAACTCTGAAGTTCTCTGAGAACCCAGATTCAGATTCATCCTCTCTGGACATTTGTAGATGACACAAACCAGATATGGTACATTTCCCTCCTTCTCATTCCCTTGATCGAGTGGTACTAGAAGAGTTGAAGATGCCTGATAGGAAGCTATCCATCCCCACACACTTTTCTCTTCTATAAAATGGAGTCTAGCGTCTGACTCCCCACAGATAGGAGGACCACCTTAAACACAAAACCAACAGGGCAGTATCCTATAATCAATTCTCATAAACATAGAATTGTATATAAAATATATGTATCCTTTTATTTAGAACTTACATAAAAAAAACAAAAAGAAGCAACACACACCCACATAGGAACCAAGAGGATATCTGAAACTCTTTACAGTTTCAATGTTGCACATATAATTAGGTTAGTATGTAAACAAACTCACATGTAACTAAACTGGACAAAATATGATTTGGAATAACCCAATAACATACAGATGTATGTTCCAAGTGCTCCGGCACAAAATGGGGCCGGTGTGAAGCCACACACACAAACTGAGGATGGACACACAATCTGTTTGGCTGAGGGGAGATTGGATTCTTTACAAGAGTCTTAAAGCTGCACGACCCATCCTTATACATGGACACCATCTTATATAGTGAGAACTTTCTTACTAGTGTCACATATTTGGGTTTTGGAAGGCCTTAGCTACATACAAGAAATAATTATCTAGATTTGGTGAACTGGAATTACCACTGCACCTCCACTTGTGTTTTGTTTACTTTTCTATTCTATACCCTTTTTTTCCTGCTGCAATGCAATAATTATATTATTGTTTCTTCTTTGTCATTTTAGGGGCACCAAATCAACAGGGGGTTCTGCAGTGGCTCTCTGTTGCACTTTCCAGGCTAGTCTCCCCAGGGATCATACTGATCCATTATGCCTCACTTGTTCTTCACAGCCATCTTTTATTAACCCTTTGAGTGCCAGAAGCAATGCGTTGCGTACCCCTCTGGCACTCAAAGGGTTAAGAACAGGAGTCTGCATGTGACAAAGCCCTTATTTCCAGTATGGTTAATATTCCTGCAAATATCAAGGTGGTTCTTGATTCATGGAACCAGGACCACTCCCCCCCCCCCCCCCCAAAAAAAAGAGGGGCCCATCCCTCTGGCGAGGGGGATTTTTTCCAAGCTGAGGAGGATTCCTCTATGAAGTACAGGGTAACTGGGAAGAAAGATGTTGATAATTCCTTTTACTCCTGAGGGTCCATTAGATCAAGATACTGGGACCTCAGTGAAGGGTCTTATTTGGGCAGAATTACAAACTCTGAAGTTCTCTGAGAACCCAGATTCAGATTCATCCTCTCTGGACATTTGTAGATGACACAAACCAGATATGGTACATTTCCCTCCTTCTCATTCCCTTGATCGAGTGGTACTAGAAGAGTTGAAGATGCCTGATAGGAAGCTATCCATCCCCACACACTTTTCTCTTCTATAAAATGGAGTCTAGCGTCTGACTCCCCACAGATAGGAGGACCACCTTAAACACAAAACCAACAGGGCAGTATCCTATAATCAATTCTCATAAACATAGAATTGTATATAAAATATATGTATCCTTTTATTTAGAACTTACATAAAAAAAACAAAAAGAAGCAACACACACCCACATAGGAACCAAGAGGATATCTGAAACTCTTTACAGTTTCAATGTTGCACATATAATTAGGTTAGTATGTAAACAAACTCACATGTAACTAAACTGGACAAAATATGATTTGGAATAACCCAATAACATACAGATGTATGTTCCAAGTGCTCCGGCACAAAATGGGGCCGGTGTGAAGCCACACACACAAACTGAGGATGGACACACAATCTGTTTGGCTGAGGGGAGATTGGATTCTTTACAAGAGTCTTAAAGCTGCACGACCCATCCTTATACATGGACACCATCTTATATAGTGAGAACTTTCTTACTAGTGTCACATATTTGGGTTTTGGAAGACCTTAGCTACATACAAGAAATAATTATCTAGATTTGGTGAACTGGAATTACCACTGCACCTCCACTTGTGTTTTGTTTACTTTTCTATTCTATACCCTTTTTTTCCTGCTGCAATGCAGCAGTAGGCTACTCCTCCAGCAGCTGACCCTCCTATTTCTATGCCAGTTGTAGATACAGCTGTATTCAAGGGTCAGGTGGATAAACGCCTGGATTCTCTTCTCAAGATAAATGTTTCGGCCTCAAGGGCCGCCTTACACCCAGCGTTTCCTACAATATGGGTGAGGAGAGCCATGACTGTTTGGGGTGAACAGTTGTTGGAAGTGGTTTGATGCTCTTAAAATGGATATTGTCCTTTTCCATCTCTAACATTCTTGAAGCCAATGTATATCTTAGTGAAGCAGCCTAATATACAATCATATTCACTGGCAAGTCCATGTTGCTGTCAGTCCCAGTGTGTTGTACCCTTTGGTTGAGGATTTGTCCTGTTGCTCAGTCTTCTAAAAAAAAATCCCTTATTTAGCAATAAGCTATTTTGCCCAGAACTGAGGAAGGTCGTTAGCCATACTACTGGGGGTATGAGGGCGATGGCCCCACCCTCCGCCACTACAAATATGCACCTGATTCTTAACCTCTGTGCAACAGGCACATCCTCCCCTAAAACACAAGAAAGCTACCTGAAAGCCCTGCACTGACAAGTATTCCTCCAAGTAACTCATGGAGTTCTGTACTGCCTCAGGCAATCTGAGAACATCTGCTTCTCTTTCACTATAAGTTGGCACTTTCCGTGGCAGAAAAAGGAAAAACTCACACTGCTAGGAAACCATAATATACATATATAAATATATATAAGAAAAGAAGAACCCAAGTGAATAAAGTAAGAGTACAGCAAGGAATGTGGGGATTCTCCACAGTCCCCAAATTAGGAACAAACCAAAAGCAAAGACAAAGAACAAGCCTGCTCTGCTCCATACAAATTACTTAAATGAGAACCTTGTGTGGAGCATATATTATAGCAATGTGTTAATTTGCTTATTAAAAATAATTATGGTTTTGTCTCATAGTTCGGGTCGCGTGCTATCTTTATAACTTACAAAATTACATTAAATTAAAAACATCTTAAATGAAAAATGCCTGAAGCGACACTTATACATTACTCCTAAAGAAATAATATCTGTAATATCCTCATGACTAGACTGACCTTCTTTCAAACAGGAATCACTTGCAGTGAGTGGAAGGGGACCCAAAAGAATTGGATCTTTCCACCAGTCCCTCTTTCCATGGCAAATTCGTGAGTTCTAAACAACAAGGAGGACAGCATTTATCTAAGTTATATGTTCATTTACAGGGTTCCTCAAGATCCATTGCGGGATCTTCAGTTCCTGGAGGCAGTTCAGTCCCTGATGGATAAACAGGTCTTGTTTCCAATTTCTCTGTATCGATGCAGAGGCATATGAGTGAGGAGAGACGAAGTCTTTCAGTTTGCGACTCCATGCAGGGGACAAAGTCGATGATCTTGGAGGGGAGAGAGGTATCAGGGGAAGTGGGCGGCAAATACAAGCTTGCCTCCCGCTTCCTCCAATGCCTCTCTCCCCTCCACCCGCTTCCTCCAATGCCCCTCTCCCCTCCAAGATCCTCAGAGAACTTCCCCTGAGGAAGTCGCGGGTTAGCACAACGAAACGCCCTCTAGTGTGATAAAGACTTGACACAGAGGGAGTAATAAAATAGTAGCCTGTTTAGCCACTACAGTGCTGCAGCAATAGATTGACTGAAAGTACATATAAATAAAAATACACTGGTCTCTTTGATCCTCACTATTTAAATAATAATAATACTGAGGAAAGCCTTGCAGGCCTCAGAAACAAACTGATTTTGCTTCCCTCCCCCATGTGATGCCCATTTGGTGGACAGTGATCCACTTTTAAGCTCACTAGCTTGATCTCCTGTTTTAGGTGATCATTTTGGTTGGTTATCATTTTAATTTAATATACTAATAAAAGTTATATATTAATTCTGACTATATATTTTGATTAGGGCATTAAGGTGCAGAACTGGTCTCATTTTTGGCACTTGAACAGAGTCCCACCTGGATAGTGGGGACACTGGTTTGAGGAGCTGAACTTTTCTGGTTGACATTATATATATATATATATATATATATATATATATATATATATATATATATATATATATATATATAAACCCGCTGTACCAGTCACATCAACTATCACCATATTGGTTAATATGTCTTTACCTATTAGAAAACTTTATTTAGTGTATGCCTACTCTTATCTCACACAAGTGTGTTATCCCATCAATGTTTACAAACTGCAGCTGGCTCTTAACCCTGTGAATGCCACAGGGGTGAGCAATGCACATCCCTATGGCATTCACTGCTGTCCATGGTGCTGAAAGCCTTCTCTGTGTTCCCCTACTGGCTGGGTAGGGAAGCACAGAGAATGCTGTTCAGAATTGTCATAGTGTTGGTGATGTGTGAGGGGAGGAGATCCCTTCCACACCACCAGCACTTCGAAAATCCTGTGTGCTAATAGGGACTTCCTCCAACCTTCCTCTTCCATCCGACAGTTTTTGTGAATATGTCGATGTGTGTCAAGATCTAATTGTCGGAGTAATTTGAACACATCGACAATATCATACCGACACCACATCGACATTTAGTGCCAAACATCTGTTTTGTGTGTTAAGTTCCCAAAACGCATGCTAAATAGTGCAGATAATAGGAACATCAAAGGAAAAGAGCTAACGATCTGTGCTTGACACACTGTGAAGCACCAACCATTAGCTCAAATACACAGTCACCCTCCCAAACACTACCCCTAACACCCAGATCTGTGTAACACGTACCTGTCATCCACTATCCATCTTCTTCTTCAGTCTTCATTCTTCTTTTCTCTGTAAACTTCCTTCTTCTAATCTTTTTTTTTTTATTCGTTAAATTCTGTATATGAAAATAAAAAAAATTGTCAGTGAAAGATTCTAAAACAATTTCCCCCAGGATATGCTGACTTAACCGTATGACTGCCAGAGGGTAGCCCTCCAGCACTCTAATGGTTAAATGCAGTGTAACATATCTGTCACAAATAATATGCTACCATTGCGGTTTACAAAACAAGTAAGTCATTTGTTTAATAAATTAAATGCCTTCCAAGGGTTAAAAATGTTTTCTCTGCCGCCGCCTCCTCTGCCAGCGGCAGGAATGCATAGTTCAGCAGAACCCCCCCATCCATACCTTCTGATATATATGACTATGACTGCTGTATAAAATATACCCACCTAGGTAAGTTAACTGCTAAACACAATAAAAAAGCCTTTATTTCCAGGCTACACATCCCTAACCTTAAGGGTTGTTTTTTTACAAAGTGGCCATCTGCATTAAGAATTTGAGTGTTAAAGGATCGAAGAGCAATGTGTTGGGCACAGCTCTGGCATTTGAAGTGTTATTCCACTTGTACAGCTTTCCTTGTAGTATACATTACATGCACACAGCATCATGATATTAGTATATAGTTATTTTTTACTTATCCCAGAAAATCATGATGACTCCTTTAGATTTCAATTACCGGTATTTGCTTTTCATTTATGTCTCTTTTATTGTCTAGGATCACTTTCAGGAAGACCCATTACAAATGGCACTGATCATTAGCAACTGTTTGAGAGAGGAAAGAAAAATATTGACCAACGCTCAAACATATAATCAGGTATTGTGATTGTTCCTCCTCTGTACGACATTCATTAATAGACTTTTATAATGTGGAAGACATTAGTAAAATTTAAAAAAGCAAGTTTAACAGTTTTAAACAAAATTTACTTCCAGTGCTGTGTCTCTGCATAGATGCATTGTACAGAATTCGGACTGATCAACTAAATTTGAAGTGGCGTATTTTTCAGCTCTTCCATAATATTGCACCTACTGTAGTGATGCATCAACGCAGTGTACTGATGCATCAAAGCTACTTCACATCATAGAAGAGATGTGGCATCCTGCAGAGCATCACAGGTGGGAGCACAGAAAGAATTATGGTGGAAGTAACACCTTGTGGCAAGTTACGTTCATTTGAAAGAACTTTCAAAATCACCTATATATTATGTTACAAAAATGTATATGAGGAGAAAAAGGGCACTGAACAAGAATAAAATACTATGCCTAAAATATAGCAGGCTACTATACTAATAGATCTGGGGCTTGATACTATTAGCTCTGCTAGTTTTAAAACAGGTGGTAGTGGTTTTGACAGCACATTTTGCAATTCTATAAATTGTGCTGTCAACACCAAAAACCGGCAAAAATGTTCAACGGGTGAGCAAATTTCACCCATTGAACATTAACTAAAATTAGTCGCCTTGCTATCCTATTCTATGTGGTGGCTTCACCGCATCTTTAAGACACACTTTTCATGGAGCAGATCCTGCGCCATGGAAGGCAGACGCAGAGCCCAAAACAGGTGGTCAAAACCACCGGTATGTGTTGGAAAATTGTTTTTCAACACATACTTGTGGTTGAAACAAAGAAAAACATTAACCCTATGAGTGCCATTGGGGTATGCAGTGCATTATACAGCATTGCAAACCCCACTGGCACCCATAGGGTTAATCCACAAACAGTTTCACACATGTCCCGACAATAAAAACTTACTATTAATCCTGATGTCCAGCTCGGTCGCAGCCAGCCTCTTCTTTTCTTCAGTCTTCTTTTCTTCCTCTGATATTCTTTCTTGTTTTAAAATAAAAAAACATCCATTAGTATTTTGTCTTAAAAAAATACTTCCCAAAGATACCTCAAGATTACTATTTGTGGCATCTTACTGTTAAGAATAAATATAAATAGTCCTTATTGTGTGTCCGTATGTTTAAAATGTTAGAATCATTTACCCGCTTGCCTCCACCACCTTCTCCTCTGGCAAAGGAAGGCATGTGGACCGGCACAGATGCAGCCTTCTGACCTCTTGGGCCGTTGCCCAAGTCAGACTGCCGGAATTTTGAACCGAGACTGACTTTTATATGCCAGTCTTGGTTCAAAATAAATTGGCAGTCTCCTATTGGCTGGGAAGTGCTTATGCACCTCCCAGCCAGTCACTTCTAGCGGGGTTCATCATCACCCACACTAGATGCTGACTGGCTGGGAGGTGGGTAAGCACTTCCAAGCCAGTAGGAGACTGCAAATTTATTTTGAACCGAGACTGGCATATAAAAGCCAGTCTCAGTTTAAAATTCCAGCAGTGTGACTTGGGGCAGCAGCCCGAGAGGTCAGAAGGCTGCATCTGTGCCTGTCCACATGCCTTCCGCTGCCAGTGGAGATGGCGGCGGAGGCAAAGAGGTAAAGGAACCTAACATTTTAAACATATGGACACCCAATAAGGACTATTTATATTTATCCTTAACAGTAAGATGCCACAAATAGTATCCCTTTGAGCCCTCTGGTGTTCAAAGGGTTAACGGTAGCATCTTTGGGAAGTGTTTTTTTTGTTTGTTTTTTAAGACAAAACACTAATGGGTTTTTATTTTATTTTAAAACAAGAATAAAGAAAGAAGATCAGAGGAAGAAAAGAAGACTGAAGCAATGAAGACAGAAGAGAAGAAAGAAGGAAAGATATATGAAGAAGCCAGACAATGCATGACAGGTAAGTGTTACATTTTCTGACTAGTTTTAGCATACTCTTGTTGTTTGACAGTTGTGGATGCTGGTAATGTCTATGTACAGCCGGCGGAGATTAAGACAAAGTCCTGTCTCCAAGGAACAAACCCAATGCAGGCAGAGGTGTCTTTGAATGGAAAACTAGCACTGATCCATATAGTTCTTCAGCTAGCTATACCATCAATACATGGTGGTCTTTAAACAGCCTTGTTTCCAATGAAACAGGTATGCAGCAGACTCAGTCAATGAATGGAAGTGGTCACTACTCCAACACGTTTAGTTATATTATAATACTGCATCAGAGAGAATGAAGAAGTAAGTTACAATCTAGATAATGATAAAGCAGAGGATGTAGTATAACTAGATTTTACAAAGACATTTACTACAGTGCGACACAGGAGGCTGGTGTGTAAAATAAGGAAATTGGGTCTAGGGAATAACCTGTGTAACTGGATAAAAATTGGTTGAAGGATAGGGAACAGAATGTTGTTGTAAATGGAAAACTGCCAGCCCTTGAAGTGTAAGTTGAATTGATGTAATAGTAATAATATATCTAATGATCCCTTTTATTGCAGAATCAGGTGGGCAGCACACAAGCCACAGTGATGCTTGACAAGCAGAAAGAGCTTGACAAGAAAGTGACAGATGTGAAGAACAGAGCTCTTGTGAGTATTCAACAATTTGCAACATCAGAAATACATTCCTATATCAGTTTTTTCTATTCCAACTCATTTTTTAAAAAACATGCCTCTGCAGGATTCTTAGAACAAGGACAGATGAATATTAAGTGTATACAGTTTCAACAGCTCTATATCAATTAATGCAATAATTTAATCAAGATGTGATTACAACATGAGCACAACTGATTCCTACATAACCGGATATTAAGCAAAACACATGTATATTTATTTATATATATATATATATATATATATATATATATATATATATATAATATATTCTTATTTAAAGACTTTTAAACTCTATACTTAAAGGAGTAGTAAACTCAATTCTCCTTTACAGTACAACAGAACATACAAAATAAGAAAAAGAAGGGTGCACAATAGAGCAACACTGTGATAGATCTAACAGAATAAATCAACTGACAAAGAGCACACAGAGAAATTCCACCGTTTCCATTTGGTATATCAAAGATCACAGGAAAGAAGATGAGACGGCTGTTCTTCACAAAAACAATGTGACTAATCTATTATGATAACAGTGTGATACACACATGTGTATACATACAAACAGTGTGTGTATATTTAAAAGAAAAGGCCCATCACTCTTACGTGTTTCTCAGCTAAACACTGCTTTATCAAAGACACTGGTCAATATATAAAAGAAGCAGCAGCCATACAATCTTCATTTACATACACATGTAAAATCCGATAGGCTGTTAGAGACAAACCCTCATGATGACACAAGAAAATAGACATCAATGGTATTGGTCTACTAGCAGATTACAATTGTATTAACACTTCAATTAAAACAGAATATGAAGTAGAACACAAATATTATGATAATAATAAATGTTCAGATAATTGTGTCATAGGCCCATATTTAGGAAAAGGAATCCATCAGTCAGAACTACGGATCATCATCTAAGCTCCAGATCATCCCTAGAGCTCTATTGTTTGAAATGCCACAGGGACTTGACAGGAACAGGAGGCAGAAAACAGGCATGAAACTTAGCAGAAGTTTTATTCCCCTGGAGTGGAGGTTAGATGTAGTCAGGCTGAGTAGGAGTGGTAACCAATAGTAAAAAACACAAGTGTACTTAAACAGAGTAGAGGTCTTATTACTTGGGAGCTGAGAGCTAGTGTATACATGATGATGCAGGGTTTGGTATACAGAAGACAGATCCCTAAAGTGAATTAATCATCTTGGCAAACTGGAAATGCACAGAATTAGTTTGTAAATAGAAGTCAGAATAAAGCCAGCAGGTTCTGGAAGAATATCCCAGAACTGATCAGAATAATATGATGACAGCAGGAGCTATCTGGCATCCAAGCCACACATGCCAGGACTCCCAGGTCGGAATAGTGACACACTGCAAATCTGAAAAACAACTATGGAAAAACAGAAAAACACATTCCTTTTTGATCTAGCAATGGCATGAAGAGCAATACTTTGATCAAAAACTACATTTGTGATCAAGTTTGTGGTTGAACTGAGACAGTAGCTTAAACATTATGAACTGAAATATGTTAACGTCAACCTCGAAGTTCTCACTCATGGAAACAAAAACATAGAAATCCATTGTTCAAGTTTGTGCAAATTTAATGGAATTTTCATGGTTTTGTTCACTAAAGTAAAAACTTTAACAATTGTTATGAAGTATGTTTTTTTACTTTTTAATACCTTATGGGGGTGACCTAAATGGTATGTGTGAATGTATTGGAGGGAAAAGCTTTATTTACCACACATATTGCTATCAGTCTCTTGTGTTATGATTCTTTAGGGTACTTTCTAGTAACAGTTGGAAACAATACAATTTTTTTCACGGCAAACTCAGCTTATCAAGAATTTGTTAGCTAAGTAAAGGTGATTAGCAGCTTAGTGTATTTTGGAGTGGAAAGGGTACTGTTGGAAGAATGCTCATGTGTCTCTGCTTATATCTGGAAACAGCCTGTTTCCTACCATTAATTTATGTGTTGTTTACAATATTTCCTAGGAAATAGAGCAAGATGTCAAAATCTTAGAAGACCTACAAGATGAATATGACTTCAAATTCAAAACTGTGCAAAGCAGAGGTAAAAATTCCCCTAATACGCTAATACTTATGAGTGCTATATGGGTTAATGATTTTGTACCTGTAAATGCTATTGTAGAAATGATTTCAAGGCATATAACGGTTTTATGAACCATTTTCAAACATAACCATTTTAGGAAACTTGTATAGTTAAGTAAATATTTGTAACTGCAAAAGTGCTCCCCTCTGTTATACATGAAATAGTTATACCCCGGAGTTCTACAACAATGAAATATACTCTGGGGATCGATTCTGTTAGGACAAGCAAAAAAAAACTGCAAAGGTATTTTTAAATCACAGTTTGGTATTCCATTACCTGTGCTGTAACCAAACAATGAGAGTTAAAAATGCACTACGGTCACTTGATTAGTCCCTGTAGAAATCAATAGAATATTTCATGAGATTTGCTATTCTATGGTATGCACACATTAAGGAGATACATTTTCATCCATTAATACTGCTCCTACAAACCCCAGTGCATGTTAACAACCATAGGCGTGCGTAGTCATTTGCATTAGGGTGTGCACCCAAAAGCACAAACACACGTGCGCGTGCACGTGTACATGTGTGTGTGTGTGTGTGCAGTGGTCTGGTTGGTTGCCTATAGTGTCCCTTTAATATTGTTTAAAATAAATAATAATAAATTATAAAACACTTTAATCTGATATACATAAGCAAACATAAATTATCAACAAACAGAAGAATCAAGTAAGCAAACCAGAAAAGCCATTACACTAATAAAAAAAAAAATGTTCACAAAATCATCCATAGTTCAGACCACTAAAGACTGTGCTGCCAGTGCCTCCTGTCTGTGCTTCAGTAGCCTCTGTCTGCAGTCTGCGCACAGTAGCGAAGTTGCGGGTGTCTGTCTCACAGTGCCTGCAGCCTCCTCACCCGCTGTTCGCTCCCTGACACCTTCCACCAACATAACAAGCGCTGAAAGGAAGTGACATCACTTCCTCTCAGCGCCGCAACAAAGGAGGGAAGGCTCATGCAGGCTTTTGCAGCGTTTGAGCCCTAGTGCTTGTCCCGCCCCCCTTGGTCTCCCCGAGCACAGCAGTCAGCAGCAGATAGCCATGGCAAGCGACTAAGGTATAAAGCCAGCGCTGCAGCCGCATTAATATGCGGAAACGGCCATTTAACTTATGAAAAGCCGGTGCGCACGAGGCTGATTAAGGTGTGCCTAGGCACACCCGGCACACCCTGTGCGCACGTCTATGTTAACAACCAACATAGTACACACAGATGAATTGATAAATGGAGGCCAAAGCCCCCCATATCACTTCATCTAAATCACAACTAACACCCTCTCAAAATAAAAAATAAAAAAAATTAAAAGAATGAAGTCCCCCTAACACCCTCTGATACACAGACAGCTCTAAGATAAAATGAAAACTCTTCCCTCCCCCTAGACCTAACATTTAACAATCTAGGCCCCATTCTCCCTCTCCACTAGTTTCACATGTGAAGCACTTGCCTTGATGTCAGAGGTCCAGCTTTGTCTTCAACACTTTAGTCCTTCTATGCATCTGGGGCCTATATTGTTAATGTTAGGTCTAGTGATAGAGGAGAAGTGGCTTATTGTTAGTGTTTGGTCTAATGGAGGAGTACTTTATTATAAGTGTTAGGTCTAGTGTAGGGGGGACTGGACATTTGCTGGTAGTGTTTGTGAGGGTGGGGAAGGGAGGGTGACTGTGGAACTTGCTCACATTCAACATTTTACTTTGATGTTCCTGCTTCTTGTGCTATTTAGAGTATGTTGGGGATGCAGAAAGCTGCAATGAGTATTAAGCCACAAATTAGATTTGTACAAACTACGCTCATATCTGAGCCTGCCAGGCAGCTAATAGAATACCTCCTGAAAATTTGTATGTTTCCCAGTCTGTAACTTGTTTTAATGTACCTAATAATATTGAGCCCCTGCATGGCCACCGGAGTGTGTGTTAGCTTACAGATCAATTATATTTTGCTTTATTCCTTTGCTGAAATAATTATCTTAATTTAGTTCTATTACAGGGTCCAGTAAAATTATACAAAAGCTAAGGTGCCATACAGATTTTTATAAGCAACTGGGAGTATTTGGAGCCAGCAAAGGGGTAGCATGTATTGAGATTACCAAAATAACATTTTAGAATCCTGCAATACCGGACTCTGGGGATTTTACCACCACTGTTCAATAATACCTATTTCTATTCCACAGAAAATGAACACAACGGTCTTGCACAGAATGAACTAAAGCAGGAAAAACTGATGTTATCAAATATGTACATCAATGTTGGTATTAAACGAAAGGTATATTTATATTTCCTTCATACAGTTAAATGGTAAAGTAATGGTTGTTTGTGGTATGCACCAAAGTGAGCCTATAAGTGATTGTAAGCATTGATTATGTGAAATATAGTTTGACATTTATAATAATGAAAATACTGTGCAGAGATAAGGTAACCAAGCATATATTCTCCTCCAAAATATATTGATTTTTAACTTTATGTGCATAAATATTTCATACAGCTTTACAAAATAAGTAGTGACAGCCTATATTGGAGCAGTTTGCTTGTAAGCTGCCACTAAGTGGTAGGCTTTTGGTAGCTTCACTTTGATGAGGAGGATCCTAGATCCTCAGCTTCCCCTTAGTTGGGACTAATTAAGATTGCTCTTGTGTATGAATGGGCCAGTCCATCCTGAGTTGGTATGTCACAGTTGAACTCTTGGTACAGTCTGGCAAATAGGTGCAACGGGAATCAGTTTAAACAAAGAAAAAAAATACAATATTTTAGTGTGCACTTTTCTTTATAGATACATTATTTGCGGTTTGTGCTTTTTTTCTGTTGAAGTGGTAAAATGTATCTTTTTTTCTAGTAATAATTTAGTTTTCACTGTCGTCCAATACAGGTTACTGGTACAGTGGGAGGCGATCCGCCCCTTTAAGTAGGCAGGAACATTCATCTAAATGTATGCAGGGGGTGGAGCCTCCCCTCCCTCTTAAGCTGCCCTCAGCCAGAACAAGCCAGAATGATTTGTTCCTGCGTGCTGTGCACACCAGGTGGAGAACATCTCTCAATCAACTTTAGTTTTTTTATTGTTTTCTTCAAATATGGAATACCACCATTAGGCGGGTGACCATGGCTGACAATTGCCCTCTCCAAAGTGGCTAGTGCAGCTTCCAGGGATTTTCTGGTGGACCTTATGCCCTGAAGAGGGAACAACTTGAGTCAAGTAGCTTCCCTGGTGGGGATTTTCCTTTGGTTAATTCCCTTTTCACATGGTTACCTGAAGACAGAAGTCCTGCAGAAAGGTGAGCCACCCTTTGAGTGCTGAAGGTCCACTTGTCCCACAGTGTCCCTTCATTGGGCTTGTATTTGGGAGTTCTCATTATGCACTCCAGCACTCATTGGGTGTTTTTCGTTATTTGCACTGTATATACAATGCCTGTGTGTAATTCTCTGGGTTTTGGAGCAGTTTATGGGGATTTTAACCTTTTCCCTGCTTTTTCCCTCATTGGGATATACTTTTCTCATGTTTTGCATGTGTTTCATGTGTGTTTGGTAACTTTTTTCTGTCAGGGTAAATTTATTAAAAGTTAATGTTCCGCGCCTTTAAGCGCGCTTTTCCCGCATAGACGCCATTGCCCCTTTACTCTCTATGGGTTTACACAGTGTGGGACGTATCTCTGGAACCGCTTGTCACAGCGAGTTCAGAGTGGGCTCATTTTGTTGGTCTTCCCTTGCTCTATCATCCGGTTTTATGATTCGGTGTGTTGGAGGTCTGGGGGGCTTCGGGCACTGTTTTGGCGTACTTCTGAGAAAAACTACGTTTCCAATGAGCGCTTGTTTCGTGCCCGTTTTCTGATTGGCTCCCGTTCTTCTCAGCGAGTATACTACGCAGGGACCGAGCCTTCTCTCTCTCCTCCGCAGATTAACCCTTCGCTTGCCAGATAAGTTTAATTTTAAGCATTTCTGGGGTGAATATTTAATCTTTCACACTTCAATTGGGTGATTCTTGTTAGTGGAGTATATCTGACGCTGTGATCATGTCTACTCCACTGGAGTCAGGGGCTAGACCCAAGACTAAAGAGGCTGGGGTGTCTATTTCCCCCATTGCGCTTTGCTCCTCTTGTCACTCTGGGCTGCCTAGAGAATTTTCTGGTCATTTATGCCCAAAATGTTCGGAAAGCCATGACAGCAACCCAGGGCTTTCCAGTCACGCCATTGAGCCAACATGGGTAAAAGAGTTTAAGGCTGCCACTAGGGATCTCAGATCCACTCTTCAGCTCTTTCCCTCTCAGGTTCAGGGGGCTCTTCAGGTTTGGCATACCCCCTCCACTGTCAGGACCACCCTGCCCAAGCCACAGGGTGCTCCTGATATGTCTGATTCTTCTGAGGAAGAACTATTACAGGATTCTGATGTTGAGGAAGGCACTGTTATTGAGTCTACCAGGTCAGTTGGTGACCGTTTTGAATGTGACCCTGAACTGTCTGCTGAGGGTTTGATCAGGGCTGTGCTAACCACACTCAACCTTCCTTTGAGTCAGGAATCTACTCATGATCCAACTGATGTTTTTCAGAAACCTTCTAAGGCTGTTATATGTTTTCCTACTAATCCTACTCTTGCACGTTTAGTCTCCGATGCGTGGAGAAATCCTGATAAATCCTCTTCTGTATCCAAAAAGTTTGCTAAACTTTACCCTTTTCCTGAGACTGAACTGGCTAAATGGGTTCATCCTCCTAAAGTGGATGCTCCAGTTTCTAGGTTGTCAAATCTACTGCCTTGGCTGTATCTGATGCTTCTGCCCTGCAAGATTGGACGGATAAAAAGTTAGAAACTTGTCTTAAGTCTATTTTTGCCTCTATTGGCACTGCCATGCGTCCAACCTTTGCAGTGGCGTGGGTTAACCGGGCCATTGCGGTCTGGACTGAACAGCTTACTGAGGCGGTTCGCCAGGATGCGCCAGTGTCTGAGCAGTTACAACTTCTTGCTAATATATCCGAAGCTCAAAATTACGTTTTGGACGCTGCTTTTGATGCTGTGCGCATGATGGCGAGGGCCTCCACTTCCTCTTTGGTGGCTAGACGTGCTCTTTGGCTGAAAATTTGGTCTGCTGACACCGCTTCTAAGAAAGCCTTGCTTTCATTACCCTTCCAAGGGACCTCACTGTTTGGATCTGAACTTAAGGAGATGATTAGTGAGGCTACTGGTGGTAAAAGTACTCTTCTACCATCAGTCTTCAAAAAGAAGTTTCCAGCCAAATGCAATCGGTCCTTTCGTTCCTTCCAAACTGAGACACGCCCTGCGTCCCAGGCGGGTCCGTCTTCTGCGCGCTCCTCCTCCAAGCCTAAACAGTCCTGGAAGCCCAAAGTTGCCCCCAAGGCCATGACCTCCAAGACTGCTTCGGCATGACTCACCGAACCCGGGTCCGCATCCGGCTGTAGGTGGACGTCTCCACATCTTTCGCCGGATTTGGGAGGGGTCAGTGGCGGACCCTTGGGTTATTCAGGTGGTGTCAGAGGGATACAGGATCCCTTTCTCTTCCCTTCCTCCCTTTCGGTTCCATTTTACTCGTCCTTCTCAGGAGCCTACAAAAAGACGTCTGTTCGACGACGCTATTCAGGATCTTTTGGACAAAGAAGACCTGGAATTGGTTCCTTCAGAGGACACAGGTTCAGGAGTTCGGGGGCGCCCGTCCTATTTTGGACCTCAAGGATCTCAATTCCTTTGTTGTGAGTTCCCACTATCGTCAAGAATCACTGCGTACTCTGATAGCAGCAATGTCTCCAGGGGAGTTCCTTGCCTCCCTGGACCTTCAGGATGCATATCTGCACATCCCTATTCATACAGAGAGCAGGAGGTATCTCAGGTTTGCCTGTCACAGAGGTCACTTTCAGTTTTCAGCTCTCCCCTTTGTACTGACTTCAGCTCCTCAGGTTTTTCAGAGAGTCTTGGGTGCTCTGATAGCTGTGCTTCATCGAGATGGTGTCAGAGTAACTCCCTACATGGACGATCTGCTTCTGAAAGCTTCATCTGCGGAGATCCTTCACCAGCAGGTTCAGACGTGCATCCAGACACTCAACCGCCACGGATGGATCATGAATCTGGACAAATCAGACTTGATCCCATCTCAACAGATCCTTTTCTTGGGTCTCCTATTCGACACTCAGCAGTGCATGGTGTTCTTACCGGAAGAAGTGGCTCATCAGATTGCTGTCCGTGTATCCAAGATCCTGGAACTCGAGAGGGTTCCAGTGCCGAAGTTGACTTCTCTGGTGGGGAAGTTCATTTCCACTATAGAGGCAGTACCATTTGCCATGGCACACACCAGGGAGCTTCAGAGATTTGTGATCCAGACGTGCAAGACTCATCCAGATCATCTGCATCTGTCAGTCTCTCTTCCTCCTCATGTCGAGCTGAGCTTGGAATGGTGGTTGGACCTGTCTCATCTACTGAAAGGGAGGTCATTTCAGGTTCCCTATTGGACCACAGTCACGACGGATGCCAGCCTCCGGGGTTGGGGGGCTGTGTTGGGTCGTTTCAGTGCTCAGGGGAAATGGGGACTGGAAGACTCTCTCCTCTCCATCAATGTGCTGGAACTTCGTGCCATCTTTCTTGCCCTGAGACACTGGGAATCTCAACTGGAAGGTTGTCCAGTCAGAGTGGAGTCCGACAACGCCACCACAGTGGCCTACATCAACAGACAAGGCGGCACAAGAAGTCTCACCGCTTGGTTAGAAGTCAAGGCCATCTTATCCTGGGCGGAAGCACATGTTCCCGTCATTTCAGCGGTACACATTCCAGGCGTAGACAACGTCATGGCAGACTTTGTCAGTCGTCACACAGTCGACAGCGGAGAGTGGGCGCTTCATCCAGAGGTGTTTCACCTTCTAACCCAGATGTAGGGGGTACCTGTAGTGGATCTGATGGCTACCAGACACAACAGGAAGGTGCCAGTGTTTGCTCTCGGTGGAGGGACCCTCTTGCTCTAGCAGTGGATGCTTTGTCAATCCCTTGGGAGTTCTCCCTGGCATACATCTTCCCTCCTCTTCCTCTGTTGATCAGAGTCATCCAAAAGCTGAAGATGGAGCGTTGTCCAGTCATCCTAATCACTCCGAATTGGCCTCGTCAGTCCTGGTATCCGGACCTGCTGGCCATGTCAGTGGCTGATCCTTTCCCGCTCCCTGCCCATCCAGATCTGCTTCTGCAAGGCTATCTCTGGAAGGAGGATGTTCAGCATCTACATTTGATGGCTTGGAGGTTGAATCCTCAATTTTGAAGAAGAAAGGGTTTTCCTCTTCTGTGGTGTCTACGATTCTTAGAGCTCGCAAGCCTGTGTCCTCCAAGATCTATCATCGCATATGGTCAACTTTTGTTGCATGGTGTGCTGATAAGGATCTATCACTTGATTTCCATCTTCCCACGGTCCTGGCCTTTTTGCAGAATGTGGTTGAAAAGGGACTCAGCCTGAGTTCTCTCAGGGTTCAGACTTCTGCTCTGTCTGTCTTTTTCCAGGAACGCATTGCCGTTCTTCCTGATGTTAAAGTTTTCTTCCAAGGTGTGGCTCATGTTCGGCCTGCCGTCAAGAGTCCGGCTCTCCAGTGGGACCTCAATTTGGTGCTGGGGGTTCTTCAGAGACCCCCATTTGAATCCTTGGCTTCCATTCCTTTACGTCTGTTGACCTGGAAAATGGCCTTTCTATTGGCTATTGTATCAGTTCGCCGGGTGGCGGAGTTACAAGGTCTGTCTTGTAAACCTCCTTACCTGGTGTTCCACAAGGATAAGGCTGTGCTCCGCACTTCCAAGGAGTTTTTACCCAAGGTTGTCTCCGAGTTTCACATCAATCAGGAGATTGTAGTGCCCCCTTTCTGTCCTAACCCTTCCTCTGACAAGGAGAGGGATCTCCATTTGTTGGATGTAGTGCGTTGTCTTAAATTTTATGTTCATCGCACTGAGTCTATCAGAAAGTCTGACGCTCTGTTCGTCATTCCTGAGGGGCCTAGGGCAGGGAGACCGGCATCCAAGGTGACTATTGCATCTTGGATAAAATCTACCCTTCGTGAAGTCTACAGGTTGCGGAATAAGCACGTTCCCTTCAGGGTCACTGCTCATTCCACCAGATCAATTGGGGCCTCTTGGGCCTATAAAAATCAAGCGTCTGCTGATCAACTGTGCCGGGCGACCACTTGGTCCTCTGTGCACACATTCTCAAAGCACTATTGTGTAGATGTACTGGCTTCGGCTGATACCAGTTTTGGGAGGAAGGTCCTGGAGGCAGTCTTGCCTGTCTAGGATCTTCTGCTTCTGTGGTTCTTAGTGCTTCCTTGCTGTTGAGCCCTGTTGGCTCTAGTTCAGTGTGCTGTGATAGTTCGGGGGTTCGTTTTTACCCCTGGTTGGTGTCTGTTGACACTTCTGTTGTTGGGCTCTATGATTAATGGGTTCATAGGAGTTCTGGTGACTTTGGGGCCTTGCGCTTGGTCCTTGCCTTCTTCCCGCCTCTGGGAAAGCTCAATGTTTGTACATCCCACTGTACCAGTAACCTGTATTGGACGACAGTGAAAATAGGATTTTAGTCTTACCTGTTAAATCCTTTTCACTTAGTCCATACAGGTTACTGGTCTCCCACCCTGTCAAGGGACCATGCTTGGCTCTCCTGTGGCATTCAGTGGGAGACTTTTGGGGCATGCTCACAGGAGTCTTCCTTTTCCTTCTTATCTCTGGTCAGTATTAGTGTCTCAAATCATTCTGGCTTGTTCTGGCTGAGGGCAGCTTAAGAGGGAGGGGAGGCTCCACCCCCTGCATACATTTAGATGAATGTTCCTGCCTACTTAAAGGGGCGGATCGCCTCCCACTGTACCAGTAACCTGTATGGACTAAGTGAAAAGGATTTAACAGGTAAGACTAAAATCCTATTTTTTGAACTAAAACAAAATGATGAAAAAACAGAATGTCAACACTGAGACTGTTCATATTTACTAATAAAATAATCTTATATTTGTTGTCATTTTCTTTAGGCAATTATTCACAAAATTGCAGAGCTGATAAATGTCACAGATCACACAGAAACTGCTCTTATTAAAGAAGAGCTAGTTGAGTGGAAGCACAGACAGCAAATAGCTTGCATTGGAGGCCCACCCAATGCTTGTCTTGACCAACTGCAAAGCTGGTAAGATTTTTCACTTGAACACAAAAAAAATCTCAAATCCTGTAAGTACCAATGAGGAATGGAAAATGAGTACCACAGTACAAATAGAAAGTTGCATCATAATCATAATTCCAATCTTCAGTACAATCTCCTTTGAAAAAACAGAGTTCTGTAATACTAGATACAAAATAGTGGTGCTGCTTTAGCAACCCATTGAATCTGGTAGTTGCTGTAAATTATTAGGCAATAATAAAAGTACTATTCCCTGTATGGATTTCTGTTTTGTAAAATTATACATGTTGTTTTATTTCCAAAACAAGATTTAAACACACACAGTCCCTTTATGTATGATAATATGGCATTTAAAACTCAAACAAATCATTTTTAGATGCTCATAACTTTTCAATGCAAACAAACAAAAGAAAAAACAAGAGTCACTCCTAGTGTATTAATGTAACAAAATCTTAAATTCACCAACCACCACCAATAGTAGTGCACTTACATAATAGATGGCTGAAACTAACACATATGAGTTGCTCAGCAATTCTTGCTTTGGGGATGTGATTAGCACCGCCCCTCTCTAGCAGTATATCCAGGCCGCTCCACTTCATGAACCATCCACCACATGGAAGTATATAGTATCCAAAAAAAAGAAAACAACAAGAAGATGAGTCTGGAGTGTTATATCAGACCAATAATATGTGGCAATAAACATATGATGGATCAACGCACATTTGGATGTTGATAACCAGGTATATACCTGTCATCAACCAAATAAACATGCAGAGTACATTACCTGTCTCTGCCTGGGTGCACATCTGTTGCACTCCAAAGTCCTTCTTCTCAGGATATGTTCTGTATAGTCTAAATTAGCCAGATATAATCCACCAAAAAAAAGTAAATAAAAATATATTTAAAAATAAAATGAAATTAAAAGAATCCGTTCTGTAATGTACAAAATATTTATTAAAAAGGCACTCAAGGGTACTCGTTTTGCAGAGTACAAGCTGCTTTATTAGCCTACATTGCCTGAAAGTATTTCCAAAATGAACAAACAGAACGGCTACAAACAGCTACAATTTAAACATATCAATTCTATATCTAATTGGTCCAATTCAAAGTCCAGTTAAGAATGTTATAGGCATCTGACCTCAAATTAACTCTATCCATATTTCTTACACGAATATACATGATATCCACATTTTCTGAGAACAGGACCGCAATGTCCTATTGGACTACTATACTGACTCCATATAACTCCCTTTAAAGGGGATCTATCACCTATGGACAACATCCCCATAATAGTTAGATTATATATCACAAACAACGAAAAGGTATTTATTTTTTTATTTCAAGCTTGCTGTTGTATAAACTTAACTTATAAAGTCTGGGCTTCAGCTACTTCAGTGTAGCCTGTGGTTCACTGCGGTTAAACCACAGCCCGACGCTCTGCCTACTCTCTCCTCCAATGACGGCAGCTTCTTTCTGTAAGCTGGAGTGATCTCATTGGCAGAGATCGATATGTAGCCAATGAGATTACTCCTGCTTACAGACAGAAGCCGCCGTCATCGGAGCAGGGAGGAGAGCAGAGGCAGAGCGTCGGGCTGCAGTCTATGCGGAAGAAGCTGCAGCCCAAACTTTATAAGTTAAGTTTATACAACATCAAAGCTTGAAATAAAAAAATAAATGCCTTTTCGTTGTTTGTGATAAATAATCTAACTATTATGGGGATGTTGTCCATAGGTGATAGATCCCCTTTAATAGCCCAAACTACCAAGGGAAAGGATCAAATAAATAATGGGACTGCAAACCCATCAGTATACCTCCCCATAAGACTACAATCCCATATTCCACCACGGTCATACTCTCAGATAAAATAAAAAATAACATATAAGTAATCAAACTTTAACATTACCCGTAACATTACCCTTAATAAAATCAACACCTCGGGAGTGCCGCCGCAACCAGCATTGGTTCAAATCTAATAACACCTACCATCGCTACCCTGGTTCCCCAGCGGATATACTGGACTACAAAAAAATGTGACAAGACATCAAATGGAGAGCGATGATCCATGGTCGCGACGTCAGTCCCGGAGCGAAAATGTACAAATAAACACAATATACCCTATAAAAAATCCCACAAATATAAAAGAAAATAATCACCTTACTAATATATAGATGACAGGCCGGCACCCACCCCATCATGACATATACGTGTGTATACATAACTCTGATGTCCTCGCTCTTCCAAAATATTGCGTGCCCATGAGCATGATCTAACTAAAAACCACATAATAGAAGACTGTGTACATGGTATGTAGCTACACGTATATTGCCCAAAAAAACAATAGGGCCCTGGTCCAGCCGGGCAACTACACAAAACAAAGGATCAAAAACCAAATATATACCTCCAATAAATAATGAAAAGGGATACAAGAACAATCAGATCTAAATATATCTAAATCACCTCCCATGATCACCAAATCCAATAACTAGTAGGTGGTGAATACAAACAAGGTGATACACAGTTAGGGAAAAAATTATTTGATCCCCTGCTGATTTTGTATGTTTGCCCACTGACAAAGAAATGATCAGTGTATAATTTTAATGGTAGGTTTATTTGAACAGTGAGACAGAATAACAAAAAAAAATCCTGAAAAACGCATTTCAAAAAAGTTATAAATTGATTTGCATTTTAGTGAGTGAAATAAGTATTTGACCCCTTTGCAAAACATGACTTAGTACTTGGTGGCAAAACCGTTGTTGGCAATCACAGAGGTCAGACATTTCTTGTAGTTCGCCACCAGGTTTGCACACATATCAGGCGGTATTTTATCCAACTCCTCTTTGCAGATCCTCTCCAAGTCAATAAGGTTTCGAGGCTGACGTTTGGCAACTCGAACCTTCAGCTCCCTCCACAGATTTTCTATGGGA
Source organism: Rhinophrynus dorsalis (assembly GCA_037306005.1). Taxonomy (NCBI): domain Eukaryota; kingdom Metazoa; phylum Chordata; class Amphibia; order Anura; family Rhinophrynidae; genus Rhinophrynus; species Rhinophrynus dorsalis. The sequence goes on from CM074725.1 coordinate 123,144,921, forward strand.
TTAAGGTCTGAAGACTGGCTAGGCCACTCCAGGACCTTAATATGCTTCTTCTTGAGCCACTCCTTTGTTACCTTGGCCATGTGTTTTGGGTCACTGTCATGCTAGAATACCCATCCATGACCCATTTTCAGCCCTGGCTGAGGGAAGGAGGTTCTCACCCAAGATTTGACAGTACATGGCCCCGTCCATCATCCCTTTGATGCAGTGAAGTTGTCCTGTACCCTTAGCAGAAAAACACCCCCAAAGCATAATGTTTCAACCTACATGTTTGACAGCGAGGATGGGGTTTTTGGGGTCATAGGCAGCATTCCTCCTCCTCCAAACACGATGAGTTGAGTTGATGCCAGAGAGCTCAATTTTGGTCTCATGTGACCACAACACTTTCACCCAGTTCTCCTCTGAATTGGTCAGATTTTCATTGGAAAATTTCAGACAGGCCTGTACATGTGCTTTCTTGAGCAGGGGGACCTTGCTGGCGCTGCTGAATTTCAGTCCTTCACAGCGTAGTGTGATACCAATTGTTTTCTTGGTGACTATGGTCCCAGCTTCCTTGAGATCATTGACAAGATGTCAAGGTACACAGTGCGGCGGCTGCTCGAGCTGACCGCATTTGTCTCCAGTGGCTCCAGCCGCATTGTCCACCTCAGTCTTTGCCTCCGTTGAGGCTGGATCCTTTTCTTGTTGGCGGCGCAGCCGCTGGTGGTGTATGTTTGCGGCTCTATCCGCCTCTGCTGCTGGCGCTCCGGCGGCGGGTGACATCATAATTGGGCGCATGTCCAAAGGCATGGACGTGGCTCCATTTAAAGAGACAGCCACCTGTTGGCTGCTCCTCCTCTTGCTCCTGTTTCTCTATTTTTAATGCCTGAACACAGGGCTCAGTCGCCCTTTCGTTGGTATCCAGTGCAGTTCTTGAGTTTGGGCTCTGTGTATGATCTGGCTTGTCTGACTAACTGACCTGTGGCTCTGTCTGATTACCCGCTCCGTGTATGACCCTTGGCTTTGTCGGACATCCATTCTGGTGCAGACCTGCGGCTCTGGCAGACTACCCGTTCCGTGTATGACTCTTGGCTCTGGCTGACTACCCGCTCCGTGTGTGACTTCTGGTTTGTCTGACTATCCATTCTAGTGTTGACCTGGGACTCTGTCCACTGCGTAACCAGCATACCAACAATTCAGTGGACATCCTACCTGGTGCAAACCTGTGGCTCTGGCTGACGACCCGCTCCATGCATGACCCCTGGCTTGTCTGACCACCCAATCTAGCGCTGACTTGTGGCTCTATCTAACTACCTTGAGTGTGGCCTTCCGTTCAGTTAGATAACCAATCTGGTGCAGACTTATGGCTCTGGCAGACTCTTTCCTGGTGCCTTCCCAGTTGCTGGCTCTCCCAGGTGCGGATCTGGGACTTTGGTTACCCTCATCTCTGTCTGGCTTCTCCCAGGTGCGGACCTGTGGTATTGCAGACTCTCCTAGCTCCATTGCTGGGATACAGTTATCCAGAAAATCACACTCTAGCAGTCTTCTATTCCTGGTAGTTGTCACTTGCTCCGCTATGCGCTTCTCTTTAGTCTTGTATATGTATATACAGTTTTGTGATATTTCTGTATTGTTCCTGCCTTAATAAAGTTGGTGTTACCTTGAAGTACTTGTCCTGTGTTTCCTTGCTGGGACCGTGACACAAGATCCTCCTGTGTAGTTCTGGGCTAATTCCTCACCATTCTCATGATCATTGAAACTCCACAAGGTGAGATCTTGCATGGAGCCCCAGACAGAGGGAGATTGACAGTTATTTTGTCTTTCTTCCATTTGCTAATAATCTCAAATCTGTTGTCACCTTCTTACCAAGCTGCTTGGCGATGGTCTTGTAGCCCATTCCAGCCTTGTGTAGGTCTACAATCTTATCCCTGACATCCTTGGACAGCTCTTTGGTCTTGGCCATGGTGGAGAGTTTGGAATCTGATTGATTGATTGCTTCTGTGGACAGGTGTCTTTTCTACAGGTAACAAGCTGAGATTAGAAGCACTCCCTTTAAGTGAGTGATCCTTGTAACGGAGCTTAGTCAGTTACTGGAGAATAAACCTACCATTAAAATTATAGACTGATCATTTCTTTGTCAGTGGGCAAACGTACAAAATCCGCAGGAGATCAAATAAATTTATAAATAAAAGCCATTACCAGAACGTGTCCACATTCTCATTTAATCCCTTGGGATATAAGGTATTAAGTCTATAAATCCAGTATGATTCCTTCATGGCCAGCCTACTAAATCTATCATATCTAGATGAAAGAGCCACAAGTTCTATGGGGGCAACAATCATTCCTTCAGGGCTTCCACCATGGTGTTCCAGAAAATGCCTGGATACTCCATGGTGAAGAAACCCATTCACAGTGTTCCTCCTATGTTGACCTGTACGTGTCCTGAGATGTTGTATGGTGCGGCCCACATATTGTAGGCCGCACCTACAGGACAACAAATAGATAACAAAACAGACCCCACAGTCCATGTGGCTCTTAATGAAAAATTAATTTCCAGAGACAAAAGACTTGAAATATTTTTGGCTAATAGACTTACAGGTGAGGCAACTTTTAACTCCACATCTTTAAACTCCAATACTAGTTTTGTCAAACAGTGTACGTTGTACCATTACTCTAGGTTTGTTTAGTTGTGTCATTTTAGAAGGGGCCACCAAGTTTTTAATTGTAGGCGCTCACCTGTAAACTAATTTAGGTTTCTTAGGAATGATCTCTGTCAATAGTGGAGCCTTCATTAGAATGTACCAATGTTTATCCAAAACATTAGACAAATGTTGAGTTTTGTTATTATATCTTGTTATAAACAAGGGGAATTCTTCATCTTTCTTTTGTTTCTTCACAATCTGTTATGGACATTGCGGTCCTGGTCTCAGGTAATGTGGATAGATCTCAAATGGATATGTTTAAATTGTAGCTGTTTTGTAGCAGTTCTGTTTGTTCATTTTGGAAATACTTTCAGGCAATTTCGGCTGATAAAGCAGCTTGTACAATCGCGTACCCTTGAGTGCCTTTTTAATAAATATTTTGTACACACAGAATGGCTTCTTTTAATTCCATTTTATTTTTATATATATTTTTTATTTTATTTTTTTGGTGGATTATATCTGGCTAATTTAGCCTATACAGAAAATATCTTGAGGAGGAGGACTTTGGAGTGCAACAGATATGTACCCAAGAAGAGACGGGTAAAGTACTCTGCATGTTTATTTGGTTGATGACAGGTATATGCCTGGTTATCAACAACATCCTAATGTGAGTTGATCCATCATATGTTTATTGCCACATATTATTGGTCTGATATAACACTATAGGCTCCTCTTCTTGTTGTTTTTTTCATTTTGCATAACGTTTCAATGGAATGGCAAATTTCAAACTTTTCAGTATTTTTCACGAGTGAAGGATGTAAAAATAAAATTTCTCGTTGTGATGGTTTTTATTTTTTTAACCTCAAACTTAGAGCAAAATCTACTGAACCGATGAGCACCAAATTTTACACAGATCTTACAGGGTACTAGGTACTTTTGTTTAACATGAATAAATTGTGTCCCTGTTAGTGAGATTTTTAGGTGTAAGGTTAGAGGTAGGAAAGTGGCTTTATTCATGAGCATGTGCAGTAAAGTAAAATTGTCATTTTGCGGCATAGGTGATTTTGAAAGAAGTTTAGAAGCAGCTATATTTATGTTATCCATGTGTTATTTTAAACAATAGATTGAGATGTTTAGCTTTATTTATTTGACAGTTAATTCATATGTGGCAGGCCTGCCTGTCAGATATGGATATTCCATACAGCTCTACATTACCAACTGCCACTTTCTACTGGGATGTACTAGCTCAGCTATGTCCACTGACACACATATAAAGCCACATATATCATAAACTAGTGTTTGAAATTTTAAAAATGCTAATAATTAGTACAGGTGATTTTGAAAGCTCTTTCAAAATCATCTATTTGTTAGAAAGTGACAGTTGTAGTTTAATTAAAAATGTTTGGAATAAAATCTTTGTTTAATTGATAAAGGCTTTTCAAAATGCTAGCAGATGTTACATTGCTCAAATACAGTAGTTGCTTATGATACTGGTAAATGTGATTTTTTAAAAACAATGTTAATTCCACGGTACAAAAACTTAAGATGAAATAAAGAAAAGATCAGAAATTCAGAAATAAAATTTTGTGAATATTAACTGCACGTAACTCAAGAAATGGTATTTTCAAAGCACTGGTGAGGAGCAGAGTAAATGAAACTTTCAGCAGGAATTTATCATCTTTTGTTCTTTTGAGAGAGCACTATACAACTGGCTAAAAATGTTTTATTTCATTTTAATTTCACTTAAACACTAATTTTCTAAAGCTGACTTGTCAAAATACAGTGCTGTGGTACATAGTGGGAAAATTTTATATTTTGTGTGATTTCACTGCAGTGATGTGAGCAGTCAGTGGGTGTTATGAGAGTAGTGAATTGTGTTCAGAGAAGTAAGAAAATTGTCATGTCTTATAAGGTGTTCAGCTCAATTCAGCTGACATTTGCAATAGTTCTAGAACTTTAAAGTAATTAATTATTCTACATTATTTAATGGGAAACCACCACAACTTATGTTCTGTTTTCTATTTTTAACCAATTTGCTGGTATATAGGACACTTCCTCAGTATACACCCTAAGGCTGCTAAGGTTGTCTCTCAGACATCCTCATTTGAGCAGAAAAGCAGGTGTATGACTTAACTTACAGTGAGTCCTGCTTACCAACATGTAATACTCTGGTGGAGGACTCAGTACACCCTGGAGACATCACCATTCTAGTGAATGAAAGATGATGTTTCAGCAACCAAATGATACAGGAGTGAGTTGGGCAACCCAGAAGCTTGAGAGCGTAGATTGGGGAGCATAGCAGAGGCAGTAACTGGAGTGTCCTTGCTGCCGCCTAGGCTGAGTTAGAGGTGCTGGCTGCAATGCCAAATAGTAGGACAGACCCCTCCAGAGACCGCTAGGGGATGCCTAACTCACAAACAGCAGTAAAGTCTTAAAGCAAGATGATACACAAGCTAGCTCGACTGAGGATGGGGTCAGTGTGAGCAGGCTCAGGCAACGTCAGGAAGTAGGAAGATATTATGTCCGGAAGTTCCGACAAGAGGATTGGTCGTAGCAGATCTGTCATAGTCGGATGGTATCAACCCAGAAAGTACTGACAGCAGGGTTAGTCGTAGCAGATCTGTCGTAATTGCATATACTTACTATGGAAGCACCTACAACAGGATAGGTCACAGCAGGCCTGATATAGTCAGATATTATGGACTATTGGAAGGAAGCCCAGGAAAGAGTCTCTGAGTACTTGGAGACAGGTTGGAAGATCATGCAGTCCAAGGTCATCTTCAGTGAGCAAGGATAAATCAAATAGGATGAGGCAGGATCAGTTCAGCAGACAAGCAGGAGTCAGTAGCTGGGAAGCAGAAGTATCATCATGCGGAATCTGAGTCAAAGGGTAGCCGGGTTGAAGCCAAAGGTCAGTTATGTCGAAATCAGCCAAGAAGAGTAGTTGGGAACACTCCAAGTCAAACACAGGATTCAGGAACTGGAAGCACAGATGCTGGAACTATGGAAGTCTCAGGAATATAGCATGAAGATTAAGCAAGTGCTGGAAGCTCAGACAGGGAGATAAAGGTAGAGGCAGCCAATGAGAGCTCGAGATAGGAGTAACAGGTGAGTGTTTGGAGACAGGGTGTGCCCACTAATGGGGCCTGCAGCCGATCTAAATAAAGTAGTATCATTGGAAAGGGGAGAGTCTTCTCCGTCCCTTTGAGGGTTCATGTCATAATCATGCAGTCACTGGCATTAATAACCAGCTATTTGATATCAGTGAATAAAGTGAAAGTAATTTGTATAATTAGGAGCAGAAGGGAGCTGAGCTATAAATGAGCCCAGGTTTCATTCCCCCCCCCCCCCCCACATCAGATCACGATGGGAATACTTTCACTGGAAAATAGGATTTTTGTGTTCTTACCTGTTAATTCTTTTTCTCTTCAGTCCATATGGAATACAGGTACCATGGTGTTGAGTCTCTCCATTAGAGGCCAGAACACATCTTAAAAGACAGAGTCTTGAAGTCAGAGACTCCCTGCCACTTCTCCAGCTCAACCCTTGCCCCACCCTCATACTAGCCAGTTTTGAATGTCATACAGACTGGGAAAAGCAAGAAAAGGAGAAGAAGAAAATCTCCTGTGAGAAGAAAAACTCTAAGAGGACTCTGCATCTCAGACAGGCGAGACCAAAGAGAGATCACTTTCTCTGGTGGAAGACCTGTGCTCCATGTGGACTAAAGAGAAAAGGATTTAACAGGTAAGAACACTAAAATCCTATTTTTCTCTTATGTCGACTATGGAACACAGGTACCATGGGTATATACCAACACCAAGCTCCCCAGGTGCGAAGAAGGAGAAAGGATCTCCCAGCCCAAACAATATAAAGTGTCAATGGACACTGAATAAGCACAGTACACAAAAACTAGAGTCATAGGTCTAAAACATCTGAACAACAGTAAAGAAGTAAAAAACAAACTTAAGGTCCCTAGACAGGCAGAACTACTTGAATGATTTTGCAGCCGAAACTGGCTTGAGCCGAAGCCAGAACATCAACTCGGTTGTGTTTTTCAAATGTGTGCAGGGAGGACCAATTCACTGCTTTGCACAACTGCTTATCCGAGGCTTGATTCTTGTAGGCCCAAGAGGCACCCACAGACCTAGTGGTATGTGCTGTGACCTTGAAGGTAACAGGCTTCTTTCAGAGTTCATACACTTGGTATGGTAGCCTTAATCCAAGAGGCAGTAGTAACCATGAATGCTGGCCATCCAGCTCTAGGACCCTCAGGAACAACAAAGAGAGAGAGAGTCAGCCATGCGGAAAGGCTCAAAACGATGCACATAAAAATTAAGGCAACGCACCACATCCAACAAGTAGAGATCCCTCCCCTTGACACACTTTGGGTCAGGGCAGAACGAAGACACCGCAATCTCATGATTGATGTGAAACTCAGAAATCACCTTAGGAAGAAACTCCTGAGAGGTTCTAAAGACCGCCTTGTCCTTGTAAAAAACCTCGAAAAGGTGGTTTGCAAGACCAAGCTTGCAGTTCAGCAACCCCACGAAAGAAACTACTGCCACAAGAAAGGCCACCTTGAGGGTCAGCTGACTCAGAGGAATGGTAGCAAGGGGTTCAAAGGGTGAACCCCGAAGACCAAGTTAAGGTCGCACGGAGGAGTAGGAGCCTTAATGGTAGGATAGGTATGTGCCACCCCTGAACAGAAACCTTGACATCCGGAATAGTGGCAATACATCTCTGAAAAGAGGATTTTAGTCTTACTTGTTAACTCCTTTTCTTTTAGTCCATATAACTCACAAGTACCATGGGGGAGGCGACAGCTCCTTCCAGTGGGCTGGAACAATTCTAGAAGTGCAGGGTGGAGCCTCCCCTTCCTCCACATCAGATCTACTAAGTAGGGCAGCAAGAAGGAAGAAAGGAAAACTCCTGTGAGCAATGAACCCAAAAGAACTCCCACAACCAGCTACAGGAGACCCAGCATGGTCCGTTTCACTGGGTGGGAGACCTGTGAGTTATATGGTCTAAGAGAGAAGAATTTAACAGGTAAGACTAAAATCCTCTTTTCTCTGTCGTCTAGTATAACATACTGGTACCATGGGGATATACCAACATTGAGCTCCCACGTTGGGAAGAGAAGGAAAGGACCAAGTGCCAGTCTCCATGATATCAGAGTTCTTATGAGCTATCCAGGACATGGAACAGCCCAAACTAACTGTCAACGGACACTGAATAACAAATAACACAGGACACAAGAGAGAACCAACAGGGCTCAAACAGTTAAGGAGCTATAAGGCACAGGAATGAAAAACTGCCTCCAGGACTTTCCTGCCAAAGCTGGCTTCAGCCAAAGCCAGAACATTAACACGGTAGTGTTTGACAAAAGTGTGCACGGACGACCAAGTGGCCGCCTTGCACAGCTGTTCAGCAGTGGCCTGATTTTTGTAGGCCCCGGAGGCCCAGAAAAGGACCAGACCCTATGATAGGTTTTGGAAGAGACAGGCTTGCGAGCCTCAGTTATAGTGGAAATGACCTCAGTAGAAACCCCTTTTCTCCTCAAGATGTGGGCTTCAACAGCCATGCTGTCAAGTCCATCTTTTCTACATCCTCTTTCCACAGGTAACCTTGAAGGAGGTCCATCCTGGGAGGAAAGTGGATTGGGTCCTGAATGGAAAGATTCACCAGGTCCACAAACCATGCTCTCTGAGTCCAGTAAGGGGGTGACCAGAATCAGTCTCTTTCTCCATCCTGATATTCCCAAGCGAGCTCTTGTTCAGTGCTGGAGGGCCCTGGTGGCGTAGTAGGGTCCACAGTACATGAGGGGCAGAGAGATCCAGAATACTCTCTGGAAAGCCTCGTTTGACATGAGGAACGGTTCGTAAAGGGGTAAGGGATGTCCTTGAGTCCTTAGTCTTGGATTTACTCCCATGGCCCTTAGATTCTGACTTCCTGACAGTAAAAGTATCTGAAACTAGTATAAAACCAGTAAATAATATCCTCAGATTAATAAATCACCCTCGAAAGCCCAGAAAAGTCACTTATCTGTCAGGCGAAGGTTTAATCTGGAGAACGAGAGCCTGTCTCTGTGTAGCATATGCAAATGGCGACTACAAAACAGGCATCCAATCGGAACAAAGCCTGCAAAACAGGCATTCTGGTCATAGTCTTCTCAGTTGCTGTTGTCCATCAAAGTCTGTAATTCTGTCCGTGTATCGCTGTGGGCCCCCAAGACACTCAAGGCATGAACCAGATGAACGGGTATGAGGAGACAAGAAAAAAAGAGTCTACTCAGACTTTTGTATGTCAAACAGTTGCAAAGTTATGTCCCAAAGAAGTTCGCCCATAGAAGTCAATGGAGCAAAGGTGGCGGCTGCAAGGCAACCCGTTCTTAAAGGGGCTGCAAAATAATTTTTTTTTTTTTTATTATTAGTATTTATTAGAAAATAATATATTTTGTACATCACATTATAGACATTAAAACTTTCCATCTTTGCAGCACAGTGGCTCAGTGGTTAGCACTGTTGCCTTGCAGCGCTGGGGTCCTGGGTTCAAATCCCACCAAGGACAACATCTGCAATGAGTTTGTATGTTCTCACTGTGTTTGCGTGGGTTTCCTCCGGGTACTCCGGTTTCCTCCCACACTCCAAAAAACATACTGATAGGTGAATTTAGATTGTGAGCCCCAATGGGGACAGGAACCAATATGAGTGTAAAGCGCTGCGGAATCTTTGTGCGCTATATAAATAAAGTATTATTATTATTACATATAAGACAATACATATGACAAAACAGTGTAGTAGTCCAGACTGGCAGGTATCTTCTCAAATGAATCCTAACCATTGAAATATTTGGCTAGAGTAATCAATATAGAACCAACCCACTATCAATCTATTGCATCTAAAGCACTCTGCCACAATTCAAACCATCCCTTTTTAATCCCTACCCATCTAGTTAGATTCTGCTCCATCTTAAAATTATATTTACAATGTTGTTTAATAAGAGCCCAGGTCGGTACAGCACTCGTTTTCCAACATTTTGCTAACTCTAATTTTGTCACTATTAATATATGAGTTATCATCAGCCTTTGCACCTTACTCATAATTGGCCAGTTAAGGTGGAGCAGAATCTGCCCTGGCGTGCCATCCATCTTTATCCTACATATCTCCTCTATCCTCAAAATAACCTCCTTCCACATACACTGAACCTCTCTACATGTCCACCAGACGTGCATGATATCTGCATAAGCCATATTGCAATGCCAACAGTTATGCGGAACTGTATCGTAAATTTTATGTAGCCTGGACGGCACCAAATGCCATCTGTTCACCATTTTATAGTGATTCTCTACCAAATTTAAACAGTGAACTGCCTGGTGGACTAACTTCAATGTTCGTATCCATTCCTTTTCCTCTATTTCCATCTGTAAATCTTGTTCCCACATTTTCAAAGCTGGGAATATAAGTTTCGGTCTCATATTAGACAATAACCTTGTACAAGAAGTAATCAAATTCTTATTGAGAGGATTTTTTATAATCTCTGTTAGCATCGAGGTATTTTTAGAGGGATAATTCATCCTATGCTTCGCCAAAAAATGGCTCACCCTTATATATGTATATATTTCACCTTCAGGGATATTATATTGAGCTTTCAATTCTTGAAATGATTTAATCTTATTCCTTTTAACCAAGTCTCCTATAACATTAATTCCATTTACTTTCCATCCATCCAATTTCAAATCTTGTATATTTGCCTCTAATATTCTAAGTGTTAAACAGTCCAGGATTTTCCCTTGCATATTTAATTTTTTTTTTTATATTAAGCCATAGTTTGTATAACTGTTTAAGTCCCCCAAATTTCACCTTATTAACCAGACTTTGGACCTTCCAAAAGAATTCCTGTAGATCTATTTTCCCTAAACTTACTGATTCAATATAATACCACGAATCCTTAATAGCATTTTCTTTCAATATATTAATTGTATGTGAGAATAGACATGCTTTATGTATATCCATAATTATCGGCATTCCTAGCCCACCCTGTCCAATTTTATGGGATAACAATTTTTGATTAATTCTAGGGACCTTATAATTCCATATAGAATTACGCAAACTTTTTTGAATCATGCTTAACCAAATATTCGGAATCTTTCTAGGGACCATACGAAATAAATATACCCATTTCGGCATAATATATGTTTTAACCAGATTTATTCTCCCCATCCAAGAAATCTCTGCATTTTTCAATTCCTTCAATTTTCTGTTTGTCTGTTTTAACAGTGATAAAACATTCACTTCTAGGAGTCTTCCCGGATTTCTCGTTATTTTAACACCTAAATATACTAATTCCCTTTTAACCCATGTAAATTTATATTTATCTTTTATCTCCACCTTCATACTCTGACTCAAGTTTTTATCCAGGACCATAGTTTTATCTATATTTAACTTATAATTAGAAAAAACAGCATAATTTTCAATAATCTTCATAAGCTCCTGTAGTGACTCCCTAGGCTGCTCCAGCAATATCAGCAAATCATCCGCGTATAAAAACAACTTAAACTGTCGATCTCCAATATGAATCCCTTGTACCTCAGCTGTGGATCTTATATCCATCGCCAGGGATTCTATCGTAAATAAATATAAAATAGGAGACAAGGGGCAACCTTGCCTTACCCCATTACTAACTTGAAACCACTCTGACTTCAAACCACTACCTACTATCCTTGCCCTTGGAGAGGCATAAAGAGCCATCACAGTTCATATATCCACCCCTCAAAACCAAAGGCCTGTAAAGATGCCCCTTGGAAATCCCACCTGACCCTGTCAAAAGCTTTCTCAGCATCTAGCGACAGGGCCAGGAAGGGAGTCCCAGAGGCATGCACCATATCTATTATATCTATCAAACCTCTAGTTGCTCTAGCCGATGACCTGCCTTTCACAAATCCCACCTGGTCCGGGTGGATCAAATCTTCTAACACTTCCTGTATCCTTGTTGCTAAAACACTCGCATAAATCTTGACATCCCCATTTAACAACGATATTGGCCTATATGATGTAACCTTGTCGGTACTCTTCCCCGGCTTAAGGATAGGGATTATATTTGCACTCAACATTTCTACGGGAACCTGTCTTATATCAACCATAGAATTAAATGTTTTCAATAAATGTCCTACTAACTCTTCCTTAAACCTTTTATAAAAAAGATTTGAATAACCATCCGGTCCAGGGGCACTATCTACTCTCATAGCATCAATTGCTGCCCTAATTTCTTCCATAACAAATTGACGATTCAATTTACCTAGCTGTGTCTCCGAAAGATGTTGAAACCTTCTTCCACTAAAAAAATCTCGCATCTCAACATTTTCTGCCGAAATATTATAGAGCTTACTATAGTACTGCGCAAACGCTTCACTTATTTTATTTGGGACTAGCCAAACTCCCTGTTCCGTCACTATTTTATTGATCTTATTACGAGTTCTTTTGCCCCTGACGCGATTAGTTAACAATTCATCCGCCCTGTTTCCCTTATAATACCATTTGGACTTTAAATACTCTAAATTCTTATTAGTTTTTCTAACAACCTTTTATTGATTTTGTTCCTTATCAGAGAGATTTCATCCGACCTCTCAGCACTGGGCTTAACTTTATTTAGTGTGGTTTTATAATTATACTCAATATATAAATCTGTCAGGGAACTACCATTTTTCTTTTTCTCTCTTGATCCCATCTTTATAAAATGTCCCCGTAAAACCGCCTTAAATGCACACCATACCATAGGATCTGCTACTTCTCCCCCCTCATTTTCCCTAAAATAACTCCTAATAATCGTTCTTATACTTTCTATATCTTCCTTTTTGTGTATTTATCTATTATTATCTATTATTCAATCTCCAGCTATCTCTTACCCTCCCCTCTCCTCCTACTTTCAAATCTAATATCACTGCACTATGATCTGACCATGTTATATCCTGGATAAGAACTTTTTGAGTAGCTTCAATCACCTGTCTATTTACTCAAAACATATCTATTCTTGAATAACAATTAAATGTCTTTGGATAACATGTATAATCCCTTATATTTGGGTTAAGTACTCTCCATGCATCATACATGTCATATTTCTTTAATAAATTTTGAAGAAATTGGATTTTCTTACCTCTCCCCGATACTTTCCCCCCTCTCTCCAAAATTCTATCCACTTTTTCATCCAATACTAAATTGAAATCCCCACCAATAATAAACTTTCCTTTCCTAATCTTATCCACCTTCTTGTATATATCTCTCACAAATTTTTCCGTAGAGCTATTTGGGGCATAGATATTTACTAACGTAACATATTCATTTTGGATCTTCCCTACTACAATTATATATCTCGCCTCCTCATCTATTTCTTGAAATTCCAATTGAAAGTCTATTTCTTTAGTTAAGAGTATCGCTACCCCTCTTTTTTTATCTAATGGCAACGCAGCACACATTTTAAACTCAAATCTATCTGAGAAATACTTCTCAAAATCCTTTTTCAATAAATGTGTCTCTTGTAGCAATATTATTTGAGCCTTCTGTTCCTTTATCAACTTAAAAACCATAGCTCTTTTTGTGGGATGGTTCAATCCCCTTACATTACAAGTAATGATTCTAACCATTTAAATTTATATCTCCCTTCGGTCTTTTTATCTCCATTCTTCTATACCTGCCAGTCTGGATCACATCACATAAAACAAATACAACAACATTGAAACTTATCCCCCCTATTTCCTGGACCCAAGGAAACAACCTTAACAAAGCCCAGGAACTGTAGTCCTTCTCGACCACAAACTGAAAAAACCTCCTCCACTTGTGAGGTTGCAAAGGAAGGAACAGTCGCCCCACCTGCGCCCATCCTTCCTCTAAGCCCCTTATCCTCCCAATCAATATATACATTGACTAGTCTTCCTACTTCCTTCCTCCCAATGCCTACTTGTAGCTGGCAGAGGTGACATTTTAGATGATGTGCTTTAAACCATAGCCAAGCTATTAACCAGCAAGAAATATAAAAATCTATCAATCTATCTCCTCCTTCCTTACCTCTCATATCTCTCATTACATTCACAAACCCAGCAACTTTCAGTCTTACCAAACATATCTACCCAAACTCACATTCTAAACCCTACTCATAAAACAACCATCTCCTCAACCTTTAAGAACCCTGCTTCCTTACCACTAGTATCATAATCCCTCCCCTCCATCTATAACTTCCCCAAACCTCATCTTCCCCCTTTCTTTACATGCCCAGTGTGTCTACCAACACCTTTAGTTTCTTTCCCCTTTCTTTTCTTCCTCCATAGAGAAAGGGGAAGGAGAACAAAAAAAAACAAAAACCTTTTGTCTTTTATAAACAACCTCCACTCCATATAATCATCATAGTGCATTTATACAATTTAAATATTTCTATCTCAATACCTACTCTATGTGCGCCAACTTAAGTCTCTTAATACAATCCTTAATCTTAACCTTTGTCTTCAACTAGTTGTCTAATTCTATTCAAAAATAACTTTCTCGTCAAAAATCCTTATCTCCTATTTTAACTTAACCCCTTATTACCCTTGTTCTCTCCCCCTATTTACTCTTTCTCCTTCCCTCTTCTCCTACCATCACATTCTCTCTCATTCTCACCATCTCTCTTCCTCTCTCCTTTACCTTTATCCACCTTTAAAGCCCCAATCCTCTTTTTCCTCTCGTGTCTCTAGACATCTAGAGGGGAATTCACACCTAATAGCAAAGAAACCAGTAACTCCAGGGGAGGAGAAATTTATTAATCTATTATCTCACTGTCTCACAATACACACATACACTCTGGAAACCCATTCCCCCATACCTTTCATACCACTATATATACGTAACTACCCCTAGGTCTTAAAACCCCTACATATACACATACATACAAACTCATACATGTACCTAACAATTTCTTCCCCTTTAAATACACCAACCCTATTATTCCCACAATCATTGACCATTTGTGTATGTTTGCCGCTCAGTCCTAAAGAGAACCCCCACGTGGACACCTCTTTCCCTACCCCTTTAGGGGCTTTCCAAAAAAAAACACTTAATATCTAAATAAACAACTAATATTATCCCAGTGTCCAAGTGGGGTCCCTGACTGAGTGGCCTCACACACTACCATCAAAAACTCTACCAAATTGATTGATTTCCTTTTTTTAACATTGCATACTTTCTTCCAGGTTTGAACCCCAATCTTTTTCTAACATTCATTAAACTCTCCCCCTTCTCCCTCTCTTCTAACACCTAAACCATTCTTGCGATTGGAAATCAAATAACGGTTACTTCGACCTTTCTATAATGAGCCCATCAGCCCTCTATCCTCAGACCCCACTGTTGAATCTCCTCCCTTGCAGTTACAGGATCTCTAAAATAAAAACTTTGATTATATGGGATGTTTGCCTCCCTCAATACACCTAAAATAGACTCAATTTTTTTTCTCTTCTGACGAGTAACTGGAGATATATCCAAAAATTTTTTTAAATATTTATATATGTCATCCTTTAACATCTGTTTTCTAAATTCCTTTAACAATCGTTCTTTAACTTGACAATTAATAAATCTAATGATGACATCTCTAGGTAAATCCTCGCTTATCCCTTTGGGCTTCCTCAATCTATGGAACCGTTCCAAAATGTCTAAATACAGATCTTGTTGTGGTAAAAGACATTGGAAAAATTCCATAAGATAGGCTCCCAAATCCTCTTGATGGATCTTCTCTGGTATTCCTCTTATTCGAACATTTTTTCTTCGTGTCCTGTCTTCCATATCCACCAAATTATCCTCCAAAACTGTAATTTTTTTTCGAAGACTCTTGTTTTCTTCTCGAATCTGATTTAATTCCTCTTGAATATTCAATATTGTATTACTTTGTGCTGTAAGATTAACCGACATTAAATTGAGTTCCGTTTTTAACTCATTCACATTTTCTTCCAAATCTCTTTTAATCTTTAAATACAAATTGTCCATCATTGATGCTATTAAT
This sequence comes from Rhinophrynus dorsalis, assembly GCA_037306005.1. Classification (NCBI taxonomy): domain Eukaryota; kingdom Metazoa; phylum Chordata; class Amphibia; order Anura; family Rhinophrynidae; genus Rhinophrynus; species Rhinophrynus dorsalis. Next base: position 123,160,556 of record CM074725.1, read on the forward strand.
TCCTGCGTAATCATCTGTGAGCAATCAATCCCTCCTTGTGGGTCATATAGCCTCACAGTATCCAGGTCTTCTTTATGTGTCTCTAAAGCCAAATTCTCCACACGGGGACTGCAGTTTTTACCTTGCTTAGAGGAGTCCCTAGGGGAATAGTAAGTATTAATTTGTTTATTTTTCTCCGAACTCAACCGCTTCTCTTTGTCCTTATCCTTCTTAGGACCCATTTTATTGTCCAAAAATATACAAAAATAAACAGGAGTTTGTTCTATTTTTGTGCAGTGCGGTTCTTTAACTCTGTTAGGCCTTTACTCTTTAACAAATATTTGGAGTCTGCTGATTTACTTATTTCGGGTCTAGCCTTTAGGGCTTCTCTAAGAAAAAAAAAATAATATTTTATCTTCAGTTTAACGCCCAGATAGGCCATTCACTGTGACCCTTTCGTTTGTAAAATCGCCTGCTCCTTCTAGAATTCATACATCGGCCCTCCGGACCTCTCGCTTAACTTATAAGCCATTGTTTAAAATAGCACCACAATTTCATGCCTTCTTTTCACCATAGCTTGATCCTCGCAGAGATAAGGCCTCGTCTCCAAGCCGAGATTTTCTCCTCCCGACTCTGATCTTTTAATCTTCGCTGCGACCTGTTTTTCCAGTTTTTTACAAATATAATGGCCCGCGACTTAACGGCTCACAGGTTTAACAGCCCACTTTGTGCTGCGCCATTTGAGGCTTAACCACACTGCTCAGCGCCCTTAGAGTTCCCTCAGTCGATTCGGCGTTCCAAACTCCATTACGTCCTCCTCCGTCACCTCCACCTCCTAGCGCGTAGACCACGTCTCACGTCCACTACGTCATCACGCCTCTGTTTGTGGGATGTTGGCTGCAACGTAATTTCAGTAAAAATTAATACAGTAATCAAAATACACAAAAATCACATGGTCTAAAAGTTATACCCCAGCAGGAGGGAGGGTGAAAACAAACCCAAAATACCCCCAATCTAGTGAAAACTATCAGAAAAAAGGGTTAACCCAGGAAGCTCAGGGAAAGGAAAGTAAGAAGTAATAAAATTACCCAACATGAGTGCAGGAGTCATCAAGGACTCATAAAAGTCTTTGGATGGAGAGATATAGGATTGGGACAGTGTGGAACAAGGTACTCAAAGGGTTACTCACCAATCTTCTGTCTTGAGGTTTACCATTATGATGGAAGACAGAGCCTCGGAGAGACTCTGTTTGGAAGGAAAGCTTGTCCTGCAAGATTCTCTCCACAGGGCTGAAAGGGTCCACACACCACCTGTAAACTCGTCAGCGCACTCCAGGGGAAGCCCAGTAATGGCAACCCGCCTAGTGTGGGAATTTTGACAGCCTCATATCTAAAAGGAAAACAATAAAAAAGCTAAAAACTAAGAGGTGTCACTGCTCCATCTGCATACTTCAGAGGACACATTCAAAACTGGCTAGTATGAGGGAGGGGCAAGGGTTGAGCTGAAGGAGTGGCAGGGAGCCTCCACCTTCAATAGTCTGGTCACGATCCAGTTGCCCCCATCAGACAAAAAAACAGCCAACGGTATTTTATCAAGCACAGTAAGCCATGCAATTACCTGTGCTTTGGAAAAATACCAAATGAAAAACCCACCTTGGGTGATAAATGTGCATGCATTTTTGCCCATTATCAAAAATAAAAATGCAGGGGGCGTAGAATTCCAATAGATCCCAGCCAATCAGCTTCTGGGGTGGGGGTAGAAGCTAGAAGCTAATTTGGAAATAATAGGGACTGGAAAAAAATGCTGTGGGTGTGCTGTTCCCAGGAAAAGACTGAAGCAGCAATAGAAGTGCTGAAACATGCTTAACCCTTTGAGTGCCGCAAAGGCGTCCAATGCACTAGATACCTCTCTGGCACTCAAAGGGTTAAAGCAGGGCCGATAGATGTCTTAGAGGAAAAGTGGTTAAAGGGCAAATATAACTGTAAAATAAGTGAAGGAACACTAACATCTACAAGTGAACTTGAGTTATATACAGGGAAATGTCATGCAATCCAAGCCAGCATTTATAAAATGTTAAATTAATGCTAAATTGCTATAATCTTATCTGGAACGTGTTCTAAATACATACATAGACCTATGCAGACACCGTATGCCTCACCTTCTTTGCTCAGTTTTGAATTAGAGACTAGTTAATTCAGGTAAGTTGTTCAGACTAGTATCCACCTCTTTTCTGTTAAAAAAAACCTTTTCTATTTTGAAAGTCCATTAACCCCTTGAGTGCCAGAGGGGTACACAATGCATTACAGAGGAATGTGTTGCGTACCACTCTGGCACTCAAAGGGTTAATTCTACCAATTCTAAGAGACATTTTCAAGATTGCAGTGCTAATGGGGTCAGGGGCTCCTTCCCAAAGCATAAATAGAATCCTCCAACAGACATATGTAAAACCAGACATTAGGCCTTATATAACAGATTTACAGATGTTAGCTTGGAGTACAGGGAATTTAAAGGGATAGTAACACTTAATATATAAAAAAAAACATATATTTTAGGGTTTATCCTCCTGAGTAAAACAATGGTACTCCCAGTCCTGAGAGATGTTTTTTTTCAAACGTTGCTGGAGCTCAAAATTGAATTTTGTAGGTGCAGTATCTCAGTGGACCCAAATTGTACAGAGGTTCTGTTGCTACAACATCCTATGGCGTTTTATGGTCAACTGACTAAGAAGTCCATAGGATGGTATAGCAACAGCGCCACTGAAACATTTCCAGCCATTGAGATAATCCACCTTCAAAAGTCAAGTTTGAGCTGCAGCAACGTTAGAAAAAAATCATCTCTCAGCAGTGGAAATGCCCTTGTTTTACTCAGGGAGATAAACCCTACAATACATATATCTTTTACATATTAAGTAAAGTCTATATAACCCCATTTTACTTTTAGGTGTTAATGTTTGTTTTGGGTAGGTAAAGAGTAATTTCTCTAGAAGTAAGATATATCTATTTATATATTTTTTTTACCTAGTATCTGCAGTTGTATATTTGATGATCCTCCATTTTCGGATCATATTTGTTCCGCACCTCTTTAAAATAAACAATAGGGGTTAACAGTCTGAATGAGATTAAACATATACAGAGAGCCTGGTCTATGCACTTTCGAATCATTTAAGCATTCTCAAGATAATAAAATATCACCTGCAGCTGCAAACTATAGCAAAGCGAAAAAGCTACAGATAGTAAATAGATATACCAGACTGCTGTATTTAAAAAGCAACTTGCGCCAAGGTTCAAGGGTTCTGTTTAATAGACACACTAAGTTAGTACAGCCTTCTTTGGTCCTTCCCAAACTCCTCATCCTGATGTATTCTTGGGAAGGAATTTGTGGTGCTTGAGTCCCGTAACAAAAAGTCTTGTTTGCCTCAGTGGAGATAATATTCAGTTGCAATTAAAGAGACAGTAATGTTCCATAAAAAATTATTCTTGTTTTGTAGATGTTTAAAAAATAAATTATTTGGCACTAACCCTATCTCTCAAACCATAAATAAATTGCGTTATTTAAAAAGAACTGCTTCTTTAAAAAGAATTACTTAGTTGGAAAGGTCTACAAAGTGTGCCTGGTTTGCAAGCACACTTTGTAGACCTTTCCAAATAAGTAATTCTTTTTAAATAAAGTGATTTCGGCTCTGCTGCAGAGCCACAGGCTGGTCCCCGGAGCGGGATCTCCTGCTGTCAGCTAGACACTGATGTTAGGAGAAGGACATGGAGGGGGGAACTTTTAGAAGAGAGTATTGGTGCCACATAATTTATTTTTTAACATCTACAAAACAAGCATACATTTTTATGGGACATTAGTGTTCCTTTAAAGATTAACTTTGGAGAACCAATGGGGGTTTATTGTTATAATGTGTTAGTGTTCCTTTGAAAGGTCCCTGTTGGGGAGGACATGACACCTTGATTAAGCTGAAGAAAGCAAGAGGTACAACTCCTGAAACACAACTTCATTTTTCTTTTTCATACTTTAACCCCTTAAGGACTGTGTGGCGTACTATGACCGTCACGGTCCTTATACCCTTAAGGACCAGTGACGGTCATAGCACGTCACGTACTTTTTACTTACAGCGATCTACTGGGAGCGCTGTAAGTAAAAATGGGGCCTAAAATTGACCGCTCCAAGACCGGAGCGATCTCTCTTAGGCCTCAAAGCAGTGCTCCGGTGCGCGTAACAGGTCACGTGTACCGGTGCGTCGGCAAGGATCAAAGCGGTCCTTAAGGGAAGGTAACTTCCCTGGACCACTGTTCCTTAAGGGGTTGATATGCCACAATATAGTGGAGTATAAGAACCTGTTGTTCAGATGTGTTGGTTTGTCTTTGCAGGTTTACTTCTATTGCTAAGAGTTTACAACAAGTTCGCCAACAATTAAGGAAATTAGAGGAACTAGAACAGAAGCTCACATACGAAGGTGATCCCATCACAATGAATAAACAGGCCCTGCAAGAACGTACACAAATTCTCTTTAAACAGCTAATCCAGAGGTACTTCTGTCTTCTGTGTAGACTACTGTATCGATTTACACTTATGAGACCATGTGCACAAGTCAATAATAGGAGCCATTCTGGAGCAAACTTGATGCACCATAGGGGAGAATTGAAAGAGTTAAATGGGGCTTTTAACCCTGTGTATGATAGAGAGGCCTTCAGTACAGTGACACTCCTAAATGGCTCCACAGACCTTAAAAATGTACAGTTAATTTTTGATATTTCCCCATTATATACATCTAGTCTCCTCATCCCTTTTCCCTTTAAAGGGTTACTAATGTGCAATTAATAATTGTATGTTGTATTGTAGAGTTAAAAAATAAAAATTATGTGGAGCAAATCCCATCTCTCAAACCTTTATGGTTTAAGAGCTATTCGCATCTAAAATTCCCCCCCCCTCCCCTTCTCCTGACGTCAGAGCTCTACTGACAGCAGGAGATCCCAGTCCTGGGACCAGCTGGTGGGTCTTCAGTAGAGTGAAATAGCGGTATTTGTAAATAATTACTTAATTGGAACGGTCTACAAAGTGTGCCTGGTTTGCAAGCACACTTTGTAGACTGTTCTAACTAATTATTTTTAAATATTGCTGTTTCGGCTCTGCTGAAGAGCCGTCTCGTGTTATCTGACACGGATCTCCTTCTGTCAGCTTTACAGCTGACATCAGGAAAAGGGGAGGGAGGGGGGAACTTTAGATGCAAATATCTCTCAAACGATAAAGTTTTGAGAGATGGGATTTGCTCCACATAATTTATTTTTTTTAAAATCTACAAAACAACAAAAATTATTGGACATTACTAACCCTTTAATTCTTCCACTGAATTGGTCCCAGGAAGGTGCGCAGAGAGGACTACGGTCTGGATTCAGAGCTCCCTGCTCTGTATCAGATGCGGCACGTTCAGGCAGTCAGTACTGCGCATGATTGCTGAGCGGCCAGTGTTGGCCCGTGTAAACGGGCCTTAAAACTAGTCTTATTAAATAGCAATTATTATTAACCCCTTAACGACTCTTGATGGTCATAGTACATCAAGGGTCGATCTGACGTACTATGACCATCATGGAGTTCCGGGCTCCCCCCGTGGCTGCACGCCGTTCGGGGAGTCTGGAACCGGAAAAAGAAAAAAAAAAATGCTCCGCGGTCCTTAAGTCTCGCCGCCGATCGCCTGGTCGTTAAGGGGTTAAAGACATTTTACAGATGATCACATTTTGTGTTTTGTCCTTAATCAATTGCTACTATTAAAGTGTAATATTAATTTGTGAAGCTTTTAAGGTTATGACAGAATTAATATTGTATGTGGGGGTGGGATTCATATTTTTACTTCTATTTATACCTGCAATGGTAGCTAATGTTAAAAACGACATACTTCTATTTCTTTTCAAATGATTTCATTAGTTGTAATTGCATTGCAGCTCTTTTGTGGTCGAAAGGCAACCTTGCATGCCTACTCATCCTCAGAGGCCTTTGGTTCTAAAGACTGGAGTTCAGTTCACTGTAAAACTCAGGTACTGTTTAGCTTTTTATGTTACAATTATTTCCCTTCTCACTCTAGGTTTTCCTGTGTTTTCAGGTCTATGAAGCACAGCAATATACACTAGTTTCTTACATTTATAGTTCAAGTCCAGTTAATTTGCCTAATTGGAATCCTGTGCAGATGCTTAAATTCAACCCCCATGTATGTTATCGGTATATAGATATATAGGCAGTCAAGTTCAGAGGTCATAAAGCATTCTTGGAACTGTGTGCTCATTCCTGTTTGACAGAAGCAGGGGGTTGAGCCTTGGAAGTACTTACTATGTTATGGTGTATCATTGTTTGTCAGCACACCCTACACTATAGCCAGATAAATATGTCACGTGCTACTATTCAGCAGCAGCCAGTTTCAGTATGGGTTAAGATAAGAACAAGTTGAGTGGCATTTCAGATATTAAGGAGAGTCAAATAAAATACAGTATTTTGATAAATTAATTGCCCTCTGTCTGCATTGTTGCATATTTTTCACACTGGATTCAAATCATTTTATAGATTGTATTAATATATAGAGGGAGTCTGAGAGGAAAAATGACACCAAAGTTTGGTGCTTGTTTCATTTGTATGGTGTTCTTGGTAATCAAACATGCAATTTTCAGGTGTTATTTTATTTATTTATTTAGAAAATGTTTTACCAGGAAGAATACATTGAGATTTCTCTTGTTTTCAAGTATGCCCTGGATCGTTTTCATTAAAGGGTTGCATATTTACACAAATTGGGAAACATTATATATTACATGTTATTATATATATATATACATACACATATGAGTATACATACATATGGAATATTAAAATTATTTACAGTTACACTCTGTTTTTAGATATAAAGAAGCATTTACTTTTAAGTATTTTAGACTGGGAGCAGATTTGATTATTTCTGGCAGATTTTTCCAGGCCTTTGGAGCTCTGAAGGAGAAGGCAGATCTTCCTGCTTCTTTCTTGTATTGTGGTATACGTAGTGCGGTGGAGCGGAGGTTATACTTAGTATGGAGAGCAGGAGAGAGCAAACTGCTCAGGTAGTGTGGTAGTTTTCCAGAGAAGTGGTTGTGTACTAAGCAAGAAAGTTGAAGGGCACGTCTAGATTTGAGTGTTAACCAATTTAGTTCTCTTAACATATCACAGAGATGAGTAGTGTAATTACATTGGAGGCTAAAGTGGCATATTGAATTATACAGGGTGTCAAGTTTACAAAGATGGATTTCTGGCGCTGGAGCATAAACTACATCACCATAGTCTATGACATGCAGCAACATCTGTTGCACAATACGTTTTCTAACCAGGAGACTTAAAGGCATAGTAATACTTCATTTTATCTTTATTTTATTTTGTAGGCATTAAAAAAACATGAAGAACGATATAAGTCTTATCTCTCAAACCTTTATGGTTTAAGAGATACTCACAAGCAAAGTATCCCCCCCCTGTTCAGTCAGATCAGAAGGGAGGTGCCCAGGTAGACTGCAGAGAGGGACACTCTTCAATTAAGATAAGGGAAAAAGCTGAAAAACTTGTCAAGGGGGAAGGGCTTTCATTGTTTTCATACAAAGAAGATTGTCCCCTTCTGTTATCTGTCTGGTCTATGGACTGCATTCCACGTCTGAGAAGAGATGGCTTACACTAGGAAAAAGGGGAGGGAGGGGTAAACTTTGCTTGTGAATATCTCTCAGACCATAAAGGTTTGAGAGATAAGACTTATATCATTCTTCGTGTTTTTTTAATGCCTACAAAATAAAATAAAGATAAAACGAAGTATTACTATCCTTTTAAACATGATTTGTGTCTAAAAAAGTGCTGATTTTGGGATAAAGCTTGGAGGTTAATTTGTCAGTATGATGACCAAAAGTGAGGTTGGGGTCAACCCACATACCAAGATATTTGTAGATTTGTAGGAGTCCACTGGGGCCAATTTACGATTAGATTCCGTTACAATGGATAGGTGGGTATTGCCGGGATTACGCAGTTTGTGCTTTGTGCCAGATATCATTGTGACAGTTTTGTCTGTGTTTAAGAACAGTTTGTTCCTTGCTATTCGTCTTTCAGCCTCGCAGAAATCATTTTGTAATATGGCTTCAAGGTGTGATATGTTTGAGTTTTTAGCATAGCGTATGGTGTCGTCTGCATACATGTGTACTGAAGATGATTTGCAAACCTTGGGCAGATCATTTATAATAAGAGAAAATAGAAGAGGGCCAAGAATGGATCCTTGAGGAACTCCACTTGTTACTTTGAGCGGAAAGGAGTCATTGCAGGCAACTGACACATACTGCATTCTGTCTGATAAATAGGATCTGAACCAGTTTAGAGAATTATTACCCAGGCCTGATCTTTGGAGTTTGTTTATATAAGAATATTGTGGTCTACTGTGTCAAAGACCTTGGCAAAATGTTTGAAAATGGCTCCTGTGAGATCACCATTTTCAATGCCCGTCTGGATATCGTTGATTACTTTTAGGAGGGCTGTGACTGTTGAGTGATTTGGTCGAAAGCCTGATTGAAGTGGGGTGAAAAAACTGGTCTGTTGGTAATATTTATTTAGTTGCACGTGTACACATTTCTCTAGGATTTTGGATACAGTGGGAGTAGTTTGATACTACATTTTTATCCCCACTTTTGTGGATAGGCACAACTCTAGCCGCCTTCCAAGATTTGGGCCTATACCCTGTTGCCAAAGAGGCATTAATTAAATATGCAATTGGTTTGGCCATTACCATGGCACTGAGCTTTAATAGCATTGTAGTTTGTCAGGGCCAGATTGGGATTTCATTTTTAGGTTGAGGAGGTGATCATATATTTCGCTTTCATTTACTGGCATGAAATTTAATTCATTTTCATAATTGGACCAGGCAACAGGTGCCAGTGAGTGTTCTGTAGATTGCTGAACTTCCAAGTTATCTTTATTTTGTGTAATCAGGGTGGTAGCACATCCAACAAAGTATTCAATGCCATGAGCAATTTCTTAAATCATTTAGGAAGGACTGAAGATTAAATTTTCTAAATGATCTTGTGAGTATGACTTTGGAACTTGACTGGTTTTATTTTGCGGACACAGTAAACTATGGAGTAATCGCTAAACACGTTTGCTAGTACACCTGAATCTTGGATTCTGCTTGTGCAGGATGAAAGGATCCAGTCTAGCAGAGTATGGTTGGATATTTTAAGATTCATGTGAGTAGGGGAGGATATTAGCTGTGATAACTTCAATGTTTTAAACAATGAAAAATTAAAAAATTTTAATTCCTGGAGTCTAGCCAATTAATATTAACGTCTCCAAGAACCATCAGCTCACTTTTCTTGTTTTGAGTGGCAATCTCCTTTAGGTGTTGAGCTATGTCTGACAGGGAATGTGCTGGGGTATTTGGCAGTCTGTAGATGCCAACAATTATAATTTGTTTTGAGTATGGAAGACAAATTTTGCCAGCAATGTATTCAAGAGCATCACTTAGAAGTGTAAAGTTTACTGATTCCTGTATGTATATGATTACCCCTCCTCCTCGCTTTGCACAGTCTTTTCTAAAGCATGAGTATCCATCTATGGCAACAGCAGTATCAGGTATTTTTGGAGATAACCAGGATTCAGTAAGAATAAGAATTTTAGGTTTGTATGTGTAATACCATGCTTTTGGTTCATCCATTTTGGGAAGCATACTGCGTATTTTGCAGCGCACAAAAGACAGACCCTTTTTAAAGGTGAGTTTGCCATTTATTGCTATTTGAGGGCCAGGGTTGGTTTCTGTGTCATTTGCCAAGGCAAGTAATAGAATGCATAAAATTTCCGGTGAGCATATAGTGAGCGGGTGCGTCTGTTGCTATAATTACTGGGGCTTGAGCTTGTTCAGAGAGAGAAGTGCACATTTATGCAGAAGTCCATGGTGTATTAATATGTTATGGTGTGGGTGCGGGGCATGGTTGCAGGGATAAGAGGAAATCTGTATTAATAGTGGAATAGTTAGAACAGATAGAAGTAATATGTTCATGTTGGCATGCATATGACAAGGCTTGCAGGGCACATACAGGTAGACAGAAACCAGCTGAGATTAAAAATAATTTTATACTTGTAATATTTATTTAATCTATTCTCTCCAATTCCACTTTATTCCTTTTTGTTTACTTGTCTGTGTTAATCAGTAGGTGTGCTGCAGCTGCTGTGTTTCTTAGATAAGGTGGTAATACTCCTGGCAAATGTCACCCTGGCATAATGCCACCCCTAACTGGGCTCTAAATATATACTAGATGGATCCCCTAGGAAGGCTGACTGACTGAGGGAATTACAAATTATTTTGCACTGGACTCGCCCTGAGTGCAATCAGCTGTGGCACCATTAAAACATCTGATAAGAAACAGACACAGAGATATAGGAGAGAATTGGGGGAGGTAAGCTATCTGGAAACTGGAAAAAGGTGTTATATATGGCTAATTGTTAGTACATACCATAATTGCCCACCTAATTAGCTCAAGCCAATAAAAAGGATGATTAGGGTAAAGTATTTGAATATCTTTGTAAACAATCAGGAGGCTTGATTTGGACAAGCTCTGACTAAGTTTGGCTCTTACCATCAGACTGGAGTTGTCAGTGCACAGATTCCAAAACCACATCATGCCCGATCAAAAGCAATTCCTGAACACCTCTGGAAAATAGAGACATTTCAGTCTACAAAGGGTTACAAAGCTGTTTCTGAGGCTCCGTCAAACCATAGCCAAAACCATATTGATCAAATGGAGAAGGTTTGGGACAGTAGTAAATCTTCCCACCAGTGGCCATCATGCAAAAATATTCCCAAGAGCAAGGAATACAATCATCCGGAAAGTTTTACAAAAAACCTTATAACAATATTCAGGGATCTTCAGGTCTGTCTTGTCTCAGCTAAGGTCAGTGTTCATGATACTGTGGAAACATGAGATTCATGGCAGAGTAGCGAACCATAACCCACTTTTCATTAAAAAGAACATAAATACTCAGTTTGCCAAAAAGCACCTGGATGATCCTTAAGGATTCTGGAGCAATGTTTTATGGACAGATGTGTCAAAAGCAGAACATTTTTGGCAACATGACCATGTTATGTCTGGGTAAAACCAAACTCTGCATTCCACACGAACAACCTCATATCAACGGTCAAGCATGTTGGTGACAGTGCCATGAGTTTGAGATATTTTGCTGCATCAGGGTCTGAACTACTTACCATGATAGATGAAACAAAAAATTCTGCTTTGTGTCATATAATTCTACAGGAGCATGTCAGGCCATCTCTCCATGAGTTGAAGCTAAAGCACAGCTGGGCCATGCAGTAAGACAATGTTCTGAAACACACAAGCAGGTCTACATTAGAAAGGTTGAACAAGAAATTTTAAGTTTTGGAATGCCCTAGTCAAACTGCAGACCTAAAGCAAACTAAGATGATGTGGCAGGACCTGAAATAAACAGTTCATGCTAAAAAAGACCCACAAATGTCACTGCATTACAGCAGATGTGCATGGAGCAGTGGGCCAAAATTCAACCTCGGCACTGGTTACAGGAAGCATTTGGTTGCATTCATCGAGGGTGGTTACTTTTCACTTGGGTGCTGCATAACTTTAATAAATAAATGAAATAAGTACAACATTTTGTGTTTTTGTTCACTTAGGTTTTATCTATTACTAGCTGCTGCTGCATGGCTTCGTCCCTGGGGTGAACTTGTGAGTGGCAAAGAGGTATTCAGTGCCTTCAGTTGCAATGCGTTGGATAGCTGTGTGGCTCTCAAAGGGTTTTTTGTTTTTTTTAAGTTCAGACCTCGTTGTGGGCCATCAGGACCCCACCTGATGCTCTCCAGCTACTGATCTCCCAATAGATTCAGCTGGGAGATCAGTAGAGGAGACGTAGGGGAGCAAGAAAGTTCCCCTGCTTCCATCCTACCCAGAGTATTGGGTAGGAGTGGGTGGGTTCAGGAAACCCACTCACTTCAATGTAGGAGGCTTTCCTTCATTGATGTGAGAGAAATTGTTTGTTTGCTTTTTTTTCATTATCTCATCGCCTTCCTTCACCACAGCAAAGAAGAGGGGCATCCTGTTCACCTTGGCAAAGGAAAGGGGAGATTAACAGTGGAAAGGAAGGGAGGTGGAGGCAAAATGGTGAATTCAAGAGAGGGGTGATGAAGTGACAGATGGACTGGAGGGGGAATCGAAGCTGCAAATGGAAGGGAGGGGGAGGCGAAGTGGCAAATTGAAGGGAGAGGGAAGCAAAATGACAAATAGAAGGGAGGGGCTATCCTGTTGGCCATGGTGAAGGGGAATTTGCAGTGGTGGCCCCCTCCCCTTTTTCAGTGTGAACAGTATAGCCCTGTGAACAGGGTGGCACCTACTCCTGAGCCAACTCGCACTGTGTATTTGAATGACTGCCTTCTACTCCTGAGACAAATTACATTGTCAGTTTGGGTTTGCCCCCTGGTTCCTCCTCAGCCAACTGAAACCCATCCCACACATCCCATTGGCTGCGTACTGACAGTAAGCCAGCTCTGGAGTGTGGCTGTCACCAGTTAGGTTTTGCTTCGAAATCCGATAACATTTAGAGCCGGAAATAAGCAACAATGCAAAAAACCAGACATGGACAAACACTTCTTTCACAGCACTGTATCTGTGACATTGTGCCTTCATTCCCGTCGCATCAATAATTGTTGCCTTCTGTGTCATTCATGTAGACATATACTGCTAGGCCCAACAGCTTGACTGCCAGAGAAGCACATGTGGACCCAATCAATTAAGGCAGCAGCAGTATACCATTGATGTGTTCTTTTTGTTAGCAGCATGAAAAACGACTCTGAAAAAACGTAAGAGTTAAGAAAGTAGCAGGTTGCTTAAATAATATGTTAAGTGAAGATGCCTGTGAGCCAGGAAATTTATATGGAAGGCAAGGCAGAAGTAGGAACAAAGAAAACGACTGAAAATACAGGAACCAGAGGATAAGGCAAAAAGAGTACTGAGGGGCTAACCAAGAGGTCAGGGCAGGAAGATCTGTATCAAAAACGGGTACCAAAAGCCAAGGGTCAGGGCCAGAGGAGAGCAGGATAAACCAGTAGACTAAGCCGAGATTCAAAAACCGGAAAGAACAATAAGAGCCATGACTGAGTGCAAAACAACACGATATGGAGCTCAGCTATAATACTAGAGCATTAAGGCCTGTACTGATAACGTCTAAAAGGGTTCCCCTGCGTCCGACGTCACTTCGCAGGTGACGAGGATACCTGGAAGCTGCTGCGATCCTGGAGATGTGCATGAGCGAGCTGGCAGACGTCCAAAGCCCAGGGTACCGATCGTGACATGATGTTATGCTGTTTATGGAATGGATTACAGTGATTTATGTTTTGATCTTTGGGGACCGGGTTTGCTGAAAATTTGGGGTTGTATGCAATTGCATATAATGGCATGAATGGGGGAAACAGCTGTGATATGCGAGAGGGAGGATGTGAAAATAACTGTTGAAAGAAGAGGACAGGTGAGGGGTTGATAGTTGCTTGTTCACTGTCAGGAAAAAAGAAGATGCAAGCATTGGATTACCCATACTATTGCAGAGGGAATAATTGAACCTTAGTGGCCCTAGAAGAGCAGTTCTGAACACAACCCAGGAAAACAGTGTCTGCATACTGTACAACAGAGGCAGTCTGTTGTACCACTGACAGTTGGGTGCTACAACTTCCATCATCTCCAATAGCAGGAGTGCCAACAACTGACTGCCCCATATACAACATGTGAATGGTGTGTATGTAATGCTGTGTTTGTCATTATGTAATGGTGCATCTCTGTATGGATTTTGTGGATACACTCTATAATGACACATAAGTGGCATTTGTATCAAGTCAGTTCTTGGACAAAACTACACAATTTATAACAAATACAAATTGCCATTGATTCGATTGTGACTTCTATCCTCCTGGATAGTGTCGTAGAGGCAATCAGCAATGCACTGGAAGCCTCTCTGCCATCCAGTTAGTTACCTTTTTAATACAGTGTGGCTGTTTTCCAGCGGCATTGTTCCACATTTTCATTATAGAACTTTCTTTAAATAACTGTTTAGTTATAATGTCCATGCTGCATTGTATAATAACATTGGTAACAAGCATACTGCAAAGCATGTTAGATAGATTAGATTAGATAGATACATAGATGGTGTAGTTACACACCTCCCAATTGTCCCTCTTTAGGAGGGACAGACCCTCTTTGAAACACAAATCCCTCTTTCCAGACCTGGTGTCCCTCTTTTTAGGAGATCAGATTGTGTGGTGTGTATATAAGTGTATCACATTGCTGCTAAGAAACAAAACTCACATTAATGTTGGTTTAAACTTCAGTATATATGTTGATAAATTAGTCTGCGTAAATAAAATATTTTGGTCTTAGTCATTTATTCAGTTACACAAAGAGAAGTCAGTATGTCAGGAAATAGCCTAAAAAATCTTGGTAATTCCCCTCCCACCAGCCACATCCCCAGCAACACCACCTAAAACACGTGTCTCTCTTTGGCCATTTAAAATGTTGGGAGGTATGTAGTTCTACACCACACTTAACACTTTTCTGTAACTCAAAATTGCAAGCAAGCATATTAGTTGGGGTAGGTTCAGTGTTTTTTTTAGACAAATAAAGCTTTTTTCATCACTTTACAACAAATTCCCCAACTAATCAAAGTCACTTAAGCATTTATTCAAATGCTTTAAATCATCTGTGAATATCCCACAAAATGCTCAAACCTATATTATCTAATACGTATCTAGTAAGATGTGCTAGTACAGTATGCTACTGAATACCTTCCTTTTTCAAACCCTGATAACATTACAAATGTGGTTAATAACCCCTTCTTTTTATTTGCAGACTTTTAGTAAAACTACAGGAGTTGAATTATCTATTAAAAGTGAAAACCTTGTTTGATAAGTAAGTATCTATTTAACAAATTAGTTGAATATGTGTATAAAATAGTGCTTTTAAAGAAGCATTAATATGTTATTATGGTGTGTGTCTATATATAATACAGGGCTCAAAATTTCCACTTGCCACTAGACAATGGCGAGTGAAAATTTAGCCCTGGCGAGTAGAAATTCAGCCCTGGTGGGTATGCTATGGCTTGCAGTTGCGAGTAACTTTTCAGGTCTGGCCAGTAGCAAAGGACTTAAAATTTTAAGATAAGTATGAAGATGTTTGCATTGACAGCATTTAATGCTGTCTTGTATTGCATGTGTGTTTTTTGTTTTGTTTTTTTGGGCTAGGCTAATTTTGTTTGTTCATACAAAAGTGCACTTGTGAGTAATGCTACTCTGGATTGGGTTATTCATTTGTTCATGCTAGTGGTGATAAGGCCTTTGTTGAATGGAAATAATTTTCCTTAATGGAATTTACTATGATGGTGTTCATATCCTACATTTATACCTACTTCATACTCTTGTAAAACTGACTAATGAGCTGTTAATTTTCTAAAAATGTATGTGGTAAAGGATTTCAAGGATGTGAGTTTACAGTCACCAAAATCAGCTCATCTAACCCACAGTCTCACATGAAGTAGAAAAAAAGAGATACAAAAACTATATACCAGGAATTCAAACAATATAAACTGTAACTTTTAAAAATCAGATGGGTCCTAAAAGAATTAATATAACATGAGCTCAATGACTGGCAAGTCATTAATGAATGCATATAACATATATAAAATAACAGTATACTCAGGTTTTTAACCATTTAAGTGCCTGAGGGGAGTGTGCCATATTAAATATCAATGCATTGGTCACCCCTCTGGCAGGTTAATGCCTTTGTAGGTCAATCCTTCCCATTGGTTATTTCACTTATGTAAAAGATGTATAAAAATCAAATGTGCATGTTCGTGCCTATATCTGTTTTTAAACATTATATGTACTGTTTACTCCATATTAACGGGCACATTAAAAATTTTTGTAGCATTCATAGAAGTGCTTGTTATACTATCTGATATTGTTTGAAGCCCTAGTGTATAGTTTTTGTACTTGGACATAAGAGTGGACACCAGTACAGAGCAAATACATTGGGACCTCGCTAGTGTCCATGGGGTTTAGACTTTTAGTTTTTGTATGTTTTACTTTCTATGCCAGGAAACAGAGGCTGTAACTCAGGATGGAGTAATGAGAATATTGGAGGTTTGACAATGGTTGTGGCATAGGTTGCCTAAGGTGTAAAACTCTGGAAGCACCTCCATGGAGAAAAATAAGTGGTATCTGTTTTCAGATATCAAAGGATCTACTATTGTTCAGATTATCAATACCATAAGGAAACTCCCTTCAATATTTCATTTGTAACTGTTTACCTCCTCTTTTTGGAATGCCAGAGGGGTCTAATTTGCAATGCCTTGAAAACCCCTCTGGCACTCAAAGATTGAGTATTTCCAAACGTAGAGATGACTAAACAGAACAAATAATATGATTGTGTTTGTGATAACCTACTTAATATTTTGAATATCCTCATTTAAAAGGAATACAGCTGATAGTGTAATTTTGTCAATGATTGGTGAAGCCTCACCCTGGATAATAAGTAAAGCTATAGCTCTAGTTCGTAAGAAAGGTATCCTAGATTTAGTATTTGTATACATAAAACTTATTTTATTTTGCCTTCCAATTTTGTTACACAACTTTATTCAGACCCTGATGCTGATATAATCGGCTCTTGGATGCGTTACAAGTATTTTAGTGCATGTCTTTAATAGCCAACAACATGTAAAGTAATGTGTACTTCTTTTGATTATGAAAATTTGTAACTTGTGATTCATTAAATTTACTATCCTGTATCTATAGAATAGTTTATGATTAATGATTATAGTTTCTATCATAAGCTGCAATTTTTTAGATCCAAGTACGGATGTTGGGTATTTAATTTCTTCACAAGCTTAATACTTAGAGAGTTATTTAATTTTAATTTGTTTTATCTAATTAAAACTAAACAAATTAATTAAAATTAGGACAAACTGAATAATGTTCTAGCATTTTTTGCATTATTATATATATTTGATTACATTTTCTGTGATAATCAAAAATGTATGAAGATCTATATATGTGGATAATTATTGTCTTGATGAAAATGAATGTGTGTTAATTAGTTTGACTTATTTCCTCATGCTGTCATTCATGATTGAAGATTTTTGGTGCCTATTTATGTAAGGGAAATGGATTACTTAGTTTTGAGGAAAGGCAAGCCAAGTCTAGTTTTTTTCATTGCTTTAATTAAACGACCATTTGAGTACCAGGGGGGTCTCCAACAGATTGCGTTTGACACCTTTCTGGCACTCAAAAGGTTATATGAAGACACAAAAGAATATGATTCTGATTAACTTTTTAGTTGGGTCAGTAATTGTAATAAACTTTTAACCTAGAAAAGTTGTGTTGGCATATACAGTATAGATCTTCAAGAAAGACAATGTAACGGTTTTACCGACACTCAGACCAAAGGTTAAAATAAAACACAGTTTTATTGAGGTAAAACAAGGAACAGTGCCCCCTAGGGCTAGAATGGGTAATAGCACGTATCAAACAAGTATAGGACTGTAGTACAGGCTTAATATGGCTAGTAGCAATATAGCATACATCAGGCAGCTATAGAGAAAACCGGGTTAATGCCAATACAAATAATCAGTCTCTGTTGTGGTGATTAGCCAATGCCGGTGGATATAAACAGTCCAGGTAGTGGTGCAGATAGGGAAGGCTTAACAGTGCGACTGAACTGAAACACTACCAGATCAGAAGTTTCGTGATATGCCCAATAGTATAGCAAGAGCTGACTAAAGCCAGAGCCAATAGCACCCCTTAGGCACTGTAACGGAAGAGAGACACTGCAAGAGCAAATGGGACCGGAGCCGCTAGCACCCCTTAGGTACTGTAACGGAAGAGAGACACTGCAAGAGCAAAACTGGGCCGGAGCCTTTAGCACCTCTAAGGTGCGGTAATGGATTCAGAGACAACAAGCGACTGTAACGTGAGCCAATCGCACTCACCGGTGCAGTAGGATGGTACAACACTGCAAGCAGAATGAGACCAGAGCCAAGACACCCTCTCGGTGCCGAAACGGAGCTACACACTGCAAGAGCTAACGGAATGCCCAATAGCACCACGCGGTTCAACGGCTGCAAGGGTGGAAAGCGGAGGCACCGTAAATGGAGGTCACGATTGCTCTCCTAGTGTTAACGGATGGGCTCGGTAAAGGAGGCAACAAGCTCAGCAAGTGTTAATGTAGGGCTCAGACTCGGAGGCAACAAGCTTGGCAAGTGTACACGGACAGGCTCGGTAATGGAGGCAACAAGCTCAGCAAGTGTTCTCGGACAGGCTCAGTAACGGAGGCAACAAGCTCAGCAAGTGTACTCGGGCAGGCTCGGTAATGGAGGCAGAAAGCACAGCAAGTGTCACGGACAGGCTCAGCAACGGAGGCAACAAGCTCTGCAATGTACAGGGAATGATCAGTCAGTACAGCACTGCAAGCACAGTTCAGAATGTCGCCAGGCGCAGAGTACAGAATCTCGCAGGAACACTGGAAGCAATCACGGAGCAGGCACGTCAGCCAGAGCCAGGTCAATCACGGAGCAGGAACGTCAGCCAGAGCCGGGTCAATGATGGAGCAGGAACGTCAGCCAGAGCCGGGTCAATCACGGAGCAGGAACGTCAGCCAGAGCCGGGTCAATCACGGAGCAGGAACGTCAGCCAGTGCCGGGTCAATCACGGAGCAGGAACGTCAGCCAAACCAGGTCAATCACAGAGCAGACACAGCAGGAGTAGTCAGACGGGCCGAATCGGTACACAGGAACGCAGCAACAAATGCACAAGTACGGAAACACCACGAAAGGCACCTGACAGGTGCCAGAGGCCCGGTATATGAAGGGACACCCTGGGCGGGCCAATCAAGCTCCGCCAATGAGAGAGCACCACAGTAGAGAGTGACATAGGAATCAAGGGGACTGTGATAGTACCCCCCTCTCAAAGACCCCCTCTCCTGACTGAGGGTCTAGGTTTCTGAGGATATTTAGAGTGAAAATTGTGCAATAACCTTGGGGCATGAAGGTCCCCCTGGTTGACCCAAGAACGCTCTTCAGGCCCATAACCTTTCCAGTGGACCAAATACTGCAACTTTCCTCTAAACCTCCTAGAGTCAATAATGCTCTGAACTTCGTACTCCTCTTGGCCCTGAACATCCACAGGCCCGGGAACCACCGGAGTGGTAGTATAACGGTTGCATACCAAGGGCTTCAATAGAGACACTTGGAACACGTTGTGAATGCGCATAGGTGCCGGGAGTTCCAGTGCGTAAGAAACAGGGTTAACCTTGCGGATAATCTTGAACGGACCAATGAACCGGGGAGCCAATTTGTTGGATGGGACTTGCAGATTGAGATTTCTGGAGGAGAGCCATACCCTGTTCCCAGCCTGGAAGGAGACCGCTGTCAGCCTTCTACTGTTGGCATGCCGCTGATGTCACTGGAAGGACTGGCTGAGGTTCTTCTGAACCTGTGCCCAAGTGGAGCGGAGCTGCTCAATATGCTCGTCCAGAGCTGGAATCTGCTGCGACTGAAATGAGTCCGGGAGCAAACACGGCTGGAACCCATAGTTGATAAGGAACGGGGAGCTCCCAGACGATGAATTAACAGCACAGTTCCTGGCAAACTCTGCCCACGGCAACAGGTCAGCCCAGTTGTCATGATGATCAGTCACAAAGCAGCGTAGAAACTGCTCCAGTCCCTGATTGGCACGCTCAGCGGCCCCATTGGTCTGGGGATGGTATCCAGAGGAAAAGGATAATTGTATGCCCATCTGCCATAGAATGCCCTCCAGAATCTCTACACAAACTGACTCCCTCGGTCTGACACTACCACTCTGGGAACCCCATGCAAGCGGAACACCTCTCTGACAAAAACTACTGCCAACTCCTGGGCCGAAAGGAAGACCAGAGAGGGGCACGAAGTGAGCCGTCTTAGAGAACCTGTCGACCACCATCAAGATAAATGTATATCCCCTAGACACCGGCAATTCTCCCAGAAAATCAATAGATATGTGGGACCATGGGCGTTCACCATTAGGCACCGGTTGGAGTAAGCCCACTGGGAGATGTCTGGGGGTCTTAGCCCGAGCACAGATGGCACAGACTGCAGTAAATGCGGAACAATCGGCTCTAAGGGAGGGCCACCAAAATACTTGTGAGAGAGACCATATTAACTGATCCCTCCCAATGTGCCCATCCGCCTTAGATGAGTGGTAAGTCTCAAGCAGACGGGTACGGAAAGACTCATCCACAAAGCACTTGCCAATTGGGGTTTCTGGAGGTGCCCGTGCCTGAGATGCCAAAATTTGCTCCCCCAGTGGCGAAGTGATACTGGTACGCACTGTTGCCAAGATCCGATCTGGCTGAATAATAGGTACAGGGACTTCATCCCTCTCAATGTCCGGATTAAATTGCCTGGATAGGGCGTCTGCCCTAATGTTCTTAGAACATGGCAGGTAGGACACTATGAAATTAAACCGGGACAAGAACAGTGCCCACCTAGCCTGGCGAGAGGACAGCCTTTTAGCTTCTGAGAGATATGTTAAATTTTTATGGTCAGTAAGAATTAATACCGGGGTTCTTGTGCCCTCCAATAAATGTCGCCATTCTTTCAATGCGAGGATAATGGCCAAAAGTTCCCTATCACCAATCTCGTAGTGGCTTTGGGCACTAGAGAGCTCCTTAGAAAAGAACCCACAAGGTCTCAGGTTGCCACCTCCCTTAGGGCGTTGAGAAAGAACTGCCCCTACCCCGACTTCGGAGGCATCAACCTCCAGTATAAATGGCAGGGCGGGATTGGGGTGGGACAGTACAGGAGCAGATGCGAAGGCAGATTTTAGTGTCTCAAAAGCGTTTTCAGCTGCCTCGGACCATTGAGAGGGATTAGCACCCTTATGCGTGAGGTCAGACAGAGGCTTCACAATGGTAGAGAAATTCTGAATAAATTTTCTAGAATAATTGGCAAAGCTCAAAAAACGTTGGATAGCTTTTAACCCTTTGGGTCGTGGCCACTGTAGGACTGCTGCCAATTTCTCTTAGTCCATGGCAATGCCATTTTTAGATATCACGAACCCCAGGAAGGGTACTTTTGACCTGCGAAATTCACATTTTTCTGATTTACAGAACAATTTGTTCTTGCGTAAACGGAGCAAGACCTCGGTCACATCCTGGATATGCCGAGTTAGATTAGCAGAGTGTATCAATATATCGTCAAGGTATACGACCACACACGACTGCAGCATATCATGAAGGATGTCATTGATCAACTCTTGAAATACGGCAGGGGCATTACACAATCCAAATGGCATCACTAAGTATTCGTAGTGCCCTGAATGCCGTTTTCCACTCATCTCCAGCCCTGATTCTTATCAGGTTGTATGCGGCCCGCAGATCAAGTTTTGTAAAGATAGAAGAGCCCTTCAACCTGTCAAATAACACTGTAGTGAGTGGTATAGGATAAGCGTTCTTGTACATGAGCTTATTCAGTCCCCGGTAGTCAATACATGGTCTTAGTTCGCAATTTTTCTTTTTCACGAAAAAGAAACCTGCACCTGCCGGAGAGGATGACTTGCTTATGATTCCCCTTTGAGGGCATCCTCTATGTAGTCCTCCATGGCCCTGTTCTCCTCGCAGGACAGAAGGTACGTCTGACCCCTAGGAGGCACCACCCCCGGAGGCAAATCAATAGCGCAATCATACTGTCTATGCTGCGACAATGCGCTAGACTGTCCCTTACTGAATGTCACTGAACTTGCAATATTCAGCTGGCACGGAGGGAGAGGTACACAGAATCTTGACCGGGTGTGACAAACAGTGTCTAGTACAATACTCAGACCATGATTTGACCTCACATCTTTGCCAATCAAACTGGGGACTGTGCGACAATAACCATGGGAACCCCAGAATGACCGCATGATGGGGTGAGTGTATTATTTGGAAACATACCTCCTCCCTGTGGAGAGCCCCAATAGACATATGATAGGAGTTGTTTCCATAGTGATAAATGCCAGTTCTAAAGGTCTACCGTCAATGGCTTCAATTGCCAGCGGAGCATCTCTTTTAGTCAATGGAATATTGTGCAGTTCGACAAAGGAACGGTCCATGAAGTACCCTGCTGCACCAGAGTCTACCAGAGCAAGTACCTCCACAGCTTGGTCGGCCAGAGAAAAACTCACCAGGATGGTGGGTTTTTGTGTACAGGAGTCTGGGGACGATTGTACACCACCTAGGGCCTGTCCCCCAAGGTACCCTAGGTGTGTGCGTTTCCCGGCCGTACCGGACAAGCGCGTAGTAAGTGCCTAGCTTTGCCACAATATAAACATAAACCCTGCCCTTTACGTTGTGCCCGCTCCTCCTTTATAAGTCTAGTGAACCCGAGTTGCATTGGTTCACCCAGTTCAGATGCTCGGTCAGGAGGAATGGGAGGCGAGGGTGGATTTAAAGGACTGCCGTGCCTATAGCTTCTGGATTTTGCCCTTCTAGCCAGGTGTCTTTCACGGATGCGAGAGTCAATGAGCAGGACATAATCAATATACTCGTCTAAGTCACTGGGTACATCTCTGGCGGCAATTTCATCTTTAATTAAATCAGACAAGCCCTGTGTAAAGGCTGCCACCAGTGCCTCATTATTCCAGCCTACCTCTGCTGCCAGTGTCCGAAATTCTATGGCATAATTGCCTACTGTACGATCGCCCATTTGTATTTCCATCAATCTTTTGGCAGCAGAGGCGGCTCTACCCGGTACCTCAAATACTCTCCGAAACTTCCTTATAAACTCGTTGAAGTTCTGAGTACAGGGTTTAGCGTTTTCCCATAAGGGATTAGCCCACGCCAGGGGTTTACCTGTTAATAGAGATATCGTGAACCCCACCTTGCTACGATCGTTGGGGAAGGCATGAGGTGTCAGTTCCAGAAATATCTCTAATTGGTTGATAAACCCCCTGCATAGAGTGGGTTCGTCATCGTATCTCAACGGTAACGGCGCCACCGCCGTTAGACCTCTGGGGGGTGCAGCAGACAACCCCGCATGATTATCCAGTGTCAGAACTGGAGGGACCACCGGATTTTGGTTAGGTTTATCAAGGTGTACCGTATGTTCCAGTAATGTTTGCATGGCCAGTGCCAACTGGTCCAAGCGTTGCTCATGGACATCCATCCTCCAATGGAGGTTCTGTGTATTACCATCACCCTTACTGTCTGAGGTCATGGCCCTTTCGTACTGTAACGGTTTTACTGACACTCAGACCAAAGGTTAAAATAAAACACAGTTTTATTGAGGTAAAACAAGGAACAGTGCCCCCTAGGGCTAGAATGGGTAATAGCACGTATCAAACAAGTATAGGACTGTAGTACAGGCCTAATATGGCTAGTAGCAATATAGTATACATCAGGCAGCAATTGAGAAAACAGGGTTAATGCCAATACAAATAATCAGTCTCTGTTGTGATGATTAGCCAACACCCGGTGGATATAAACAGTCCAGGTAGTGGTGCAGATAGGGAAGGCTTAGCAGTGCGACTGAACTGAAACACTACCAGATCAGAAGTTTCGTGATATGCCCAATAGTATAGCAAGAGCTGACTAAAGCCAGAGCCAATAGCACCCCTTAGGTACTGTAACGGAAGAGAGACACTGCAAGAGCAAATGGGACCTGAGCCGCTAGCACCCCTTAGGTACTGTAATGGAAGAGAGACACTGCAAGAGCAAAACTGGGCCGGAGCCTTTAGCACCCCTGAGGTGCGGTAACGGATTCAGAGACAACAAGCGACTGTAACGTGAGCCAGTCGCACTCACCGGTGCGGTAGGATGGTACAACACTGCGAGCAGAATGAGACCAGAGCCAAGACACCCTTCCAGTGCCGAAACGAAGCTACACACTGCAAGAGATAGCGGAATGCCCAATAGCACCATGCGGTGCATCGGCTGCAAGGGTGGAAAGCGGATGCACCGTAAATGGAGGTCACGATTGCTCTGCTAGTGTTAACGGATAGGCTCGGTAAAGGAGGCAACAAGCTCAGCAAGTGTTAATGTCGGGCTCAGACTCGGAGGCAACAAGCTTGGCAAGTGTACACGGACAGGCTCGGTAATGGAGGCAACAAGCTCAGCAAGTGTTCTCGGACAGGCTCGGTAACGGAGGCAGCAAGCACAGCAAGTGTCACGGACAGGCTCAGCAACGGAGGCAACAAGCTCTGCAATGTACAGGGAATGATCAGTCAGTACAGCACTGCAAGCACAGTTCAGAATGACGCCAGGCGTAGAGTACAGAATCTCGCAGGAACATTGGAAGCAATCACGGAGCAGGAACGTCAGCCAGAGCCGGGTCAATCACGGAGCAGGAACGTCAGCCAGAGCCGGGTCAATCATGGAGCAGGAACGTCAGCCAGAGCCGGGTCAATCACGGAGCAGGAACGTCAGCCAGTGCCGGGTCAATCACGGAGCAGGAACGTCAGCCAAACCGGGTCAATCACAGAGCAAACACAGCAGGAGTAGTCAGACGGGCCGAATCGGTACACAGGAATGCAGCAACAAATGCACAGGTACGGGAACACCACGAAAGGGCACCTGACAGGTGCCAGAGGCCCGGTATATGAAGGGACACCCTGGGCGGGCCAATCAAGCTCCGCCAATGAGAGAGCACCACAGCAGAGAGTGACATAGGAATCACGGGGATCGTGATAGACAATAGGGTTTATGCACTAAGGAGTGATGAAGAGATAATAAAGCTGAGGTGACTTCTCCAGTGTTATCACTTCTCAGTTCCTGTAGTATTCTATAAAGCCTATGCATGAAGATTGCTAAAAGTGGAGAAATATTAGTGCATTGGCTCCATAGAATAACATTGGTATTGGAGAAGTGAACACACTTAAGATGTCTTCTCCACTTATTCACCTCTTTAGCACACTTTAGTGCAGGGGAGTTTCAGTAGTGGGCTGCATGATCAGAAAGCCATAAGTGTGAGGGCCAAGTTATTTTTTTTATTGATAACAATGGTGAATTATAGCCTGTCAGCTATTCATAAATATTTAATTATTGATCAAGTCAGTGACAAAACTGATACCTAACAGACATCTATTCTTGAATTATATGGTAGTAACAAGCATGGGATTAGGTCGTTCTGGCCTACTAGCTCATGTGTACTAGTTAACTAGGTATAAAAATAGTTTTTTTTCTAAAACATCTCAGACGGGCCGCTCCATGGAGTCAGACGGGCCAATTTGGCCCACGGGCCGGACATTGGACACCCCTGCCTTAGTGTATCTCCCCCAATCATTTGGAGACATCTCTTGCACTCAAAGGTTTGAGCAAAGTGTCACATCTGAATAGGCAGCATGTAGTAGATCTAGAGTACTAAGAGGAACTGGAGCAATTCTGGTGCAAATCATCTGTACCATAGTGGAAAAATAAAATATATCATTGATTTAACTGGAACTTTTATTCCCTTGAATGCTAGAGATGAGTTGGAGACCTCTGTAGTATTCAAGAGGTTAAAAGCATCTTAGAAAAAAATCATTTCTGGCTGTGTCTGCAAAAGCGAAGTGGTCCATTTTATCACAAACACAACACTGATATACTCTCAGACATCTCTCTCTCTCTTATACTTATTAACAAGGGTACTATTATATATATACACACGCGCGCACACACACTCATTCAAGTGTAACCTCAAGCAAAAGTCATTGTCCTGAGTCAGTAGAAGGTTTGTAGTCATAAATGTTTTTGTTTTATGGTATTTTTTAAGTATTGAAATAGAACCTAAAATAAATCTGTGAGTAGGAAATCGTCTAGGAGATAAGTATATACTGTATATTTCAGTTTTTGAAAAGAAGATCTTAACAAGTAATATATTAAACCTGAAATGAGAACTTCCTGTCTTAATGAATAACAGCCATATTGATCAATTCAGATATATTTTGTATAAAAAATTAAAAACGTGTAGTTTATAACAGGTTTTAAAAATTCTTCCATAATACAATCTTTAGCATTCAAAAAAAATCTGTGCACAGATACGTTCAAGGCCCTCATCATGGTCACTTGCAATACTTTACATACAAAATAAAATATTTAAGAAGAAAACCATTTCAGATCATATATCAGCTTTTTCTCATTTTACAGAGACGTCAATGAAAAGAACACAGTGAAGGGGTGAGTGATTTTTGTTCTGAATCTACTTTGGGGCACAGTGCATGCCATTATATATGAAAAAACTGTGTGGTTCCCCTAAAATATTCCTAAATTATTAGTACACATAACTAATCTATACCTGTTGCACCAACTTATAATACTGAGGAAAGGTTACAAAATTCTGGGAAATCTTTATTAAGGCAACTGTTTAGTTAACCTGAGTCAAAGAAACTACACCACCTCAAAGAAAACCCACTAACTACAATGAGGTATTAACTTTGATACATATGGTTTAATCCTCTCTCTTCAGATTTATTACAGAGTGCTTATCATATTTACTAAGTCTGCTCTTGTGTGAGTAAGGCTTAATAAAAAGCCAGGCACTGTGCTGTGCAGCCCCAAAATGGCTTCTATCTGCAGTGGAGTGGGAGATTTTCAGAAAACAATCCCACCCCCAGCTGACAGGATGCTAGACTAAACAAGTAAATATAGAGCTCAAGGATCAGGTTCATTAGGTTCTCACATAGATTACCAGGATGGTGTTAGAAAACATGTCACTTTCAACTTATGGGAGCTGCATTTGCAACCCCATGTGACTGATCTGAATGATTTCAAAGTCTCACAATTCAGTGTCTGTCCCATTATCAACCAAAGAGCACCTGGGGTCAATTTTCAGACCAATGGCTGCAGACGATTAGCCTGGGCTTGCAATGTAGATTTGGCTTTGTCGGCATGTCTGGTTCCAGATGAGCAGACCTGCAGAGAAGGCAATTAATCTGATGCTTGCTTTTTAAATGTTTGTCTTGATACATGCATGCCTGTATATGCACTGAGACCCTTGTAGCAAATGTATAATTGCAGCCATGCAGTGTACTTATGTGTATGCATACTAAAAAGGACATAATACAAATTGAGGGAGACGATTTTTGTATACTGACTGGTTATATTTTCCTTCTCAGGTTCCGTAAGTTTAACATTTTAGGAACACACACAAAAGTAATGAACATGGAAGAATCAACAAATGGATGTTTGGCAGCAGAATTCAGACATTTGGTAAGTGAAAGGCAGGGCCTGTATTTGTGGGAGGGGCTGCAAGCCCTTAAATAGCGGGCCGCAGCCTCTCCCACGGGACGCATCGTCACTTGATCCCTACGCCATCAGTGAGCGTCCATCATTCTCCCCTCTTTATCGGATCTATCTTCATTCCTCAAGTTTCACCATGTTTCATTACGAGCTACAAGTCATCTTGAGCACTCCTTTTACATCGGCCAGCCCTATTGCGGCTCAAACTGCATGTACAATATGCACACTAGTCACATGCATCTAGTGCATAGCACAGAGCAACAGAGCTCCACCAATGGGACCCAACGCATAACGTTCCCATTTCCAGCCACAGGTACCACATATCCTCATTCATAGCGCCACAGCATGTTTAAATACATTAAGAAGCCTTCCCCCCGATCAAACTACCAGTTAAACATAACTAACTTGCATACTTCAAACAGTACAGCATTAATACAACTCCTATCTCCTCATATTCGCAACATAGTATTAAGTACCCGCTACAAGGGAATTCAAACTCCAAGAGCTACTACATCAACTGCTTGTTTCCAAGACGAGTTCACTAAGAATCATGGGAATAGTAGTCATACTCGTTCCTAACCAAGTCCAGTTTAAAGTGCCACGCTATTTCTTCATCCAGCCACCGTAAGTATCCAGCCCCTATGATCCCATCATCATTTGTTTTAAAATTCTCCCCTCACACCTTACCTTTTCCACAATCCTTTTCCTCTAGCTCCCCTCCCACACAACCAGCAGTACGTGCTTCATTTCTCCAGCTTCGCCCAGACCTTCGCCCTCTAGCAGCTCTCAACCCTCAGTGCAATTACAGCCTCAACATATTCACTACTACATTACTCATTTTCCCCCCTTAAAACTACAGCCATCCTCCTACTACCAAATCATTCACCGATATCTGTCAACTCACTCAAGCTGCTTCTTTATTACCATATCATATATTTAACATGTATAATTGCTATTTGGGAATATATGCATAAGCAATATAGTTGTACTTATCCTTACCCCAACACTGGGATAAACTACTCCACTTCTTCAATGCATATTTAAGCTATAAAGAAGCCACATTCATGATACATTCCAAGCATGATGTGCTGTTCACTTACCAATACCCACTACATCCCTATTGTAACCACATCTAGTTACAGCATACTGTATGTATCAACACAACATACCTATGATAACCAACATCCAGTTACACCATACTGTATGTATCAACACTACATTCCTCTTGCTAATGTCCAATTACATCATACGGTATGTACCAAAATTCCTATTGTAACCGACGTTCAGTTACACCATACCGTAGGTACCAATGCAACATTCCTATTGTAGCAATATCCAGTTGCATCATACTGTATGTACCAATACAACATTCCTATCGTAACCAACGTCCAGTTACACCATACTGTATGTAACAATACAACACTTACATTGTAACCAACATCCAGTGACCCCATACTGTATGTACCAGTACAGCATTCCCATTGTACCAACATCCAGTTACCATACTGTATATGCCAATACAACACTTACATTGTAACCAACGTCCAGTGACCCCATACAGTATGTACCAATACAGCATGCTCATTGTACCAATGTCCAGTTACCATACTGTATATACCAATAAAACATTCCCATAGTAACCAATGTCCAGTTACACCATACCGTATGTTCCAATACAACATTTCTATAGTAACCAACGTCCAGTCACACCATACTGTGTGTATTAATATAACATTACTATTGAAACCAACGCCCATTGACACCATACTGTATGTACCAATACAACATTCCTATCGTAGCAATGTCCAGTTACATCATACTGCATGTACCAATACAACATTCCCATTGTAACCAGTGTCCAGCTGCACCATACTGTATGTACCACTACAACATTTCTATTGTAACAAACATCCAGTTACACCATACTGTATATACCAATACAACATTCCTATTGTAACCTACGTCCAGTCACATCATACTGTGTGTATTAATGTAACATTACTATTGAAACCAACACCCAGGGACACCATACTGTATGTATCAATACACTATTCCTATAGTAACCAAGTCCAGTTAAATCATACTGTAAGTACCAATACATTTCTGTTGTAATTTACGTTCAGTTACACCATACTGTATTTATCAATACAACATGCCATTGTAACCAACGTCCAGTTACACCATACTGTATGTACCAATACAACATTCCTATTGTATCAACGTCCAGTTACATCATACTATATGTACTAATGCAACATTCCCATAGTAACCAGCATCCAGTTATACCATACTGTATGTACCACTACAACATTTCCATTGTAACCAGCGTCAGTATGCTGTTTGTACCAATACAACATTCCCATCATAACCAGTGTCCAGTTGCACCATACTGTATGTACCACTACACCATTCCTATTGTAACCTACGTTCAGTTACACCATACTGTATGTATCAATACAACATTCCGTTGTAACCAACGTCCAGTTACACCATACCGGATGTATCAATACAACATTCCATAATAACCAAAGTCCAGTTACCCCATACCTTATGTACCAATACAACATTCCTATTATAACCAACGTTCAGTTACCATACTTTATGTGCATATACTACATTCCCATTGTAACCAGCGTCCAGTTACACCATACTGTATGTACCAGTACAAACATTCCCATTGTAACCAATGTCCAGTCACACATTACTGATGTACCACTACAACATTCCTATTGTAACCAACATTCAGTTATTCCATATTGTATATACCACCACAACATTGCTATCATCACAACGTCCAGTTACACCATACTGTATGTTCCATTCATCATTCCTATTGTAACCAACGTTCAATTATTCCATAACGTATGTAACACTACGACATTACATCGTAACCAAAGTCCAGTGTACTGTACTGTGTGCACCAGTACAACATTCCATTGTACATACGTCTAGTTACTCCATACTGTAGGTATCAGTACAACATTCCCATTGTAACCAACGGCAGTTATCCCATACTGTAAATACCAATACAACATTCCCATTGTAACAACATCCACAATACAACATTCCTATATGTACAACGTCCAGTTATACTATACTGATGAAACACTACAACATTTCTATTGTAACCAGTAACCAGTTACACCATACCGTATGTAACAATACAACATTCCTATTGTAAAAATGTCCAGTTACACCATACCGTATGTACCAATAACACACCATACCGTAGGTAAAAATACAACATTCCCATTGCAACCAACGCCCATTTACACCATACTGTATGTATCAATACAACATTGGTACCTCTCTCTCTCTCTCTCTCTCCCCCCATCCCCTCTACAAGGCCTAAGTCAGATACCTCACCTCTTCACAGAGGCCGAAGGTTCCCTAGGCAGATTCCTCACATCTTCAAAGAGGTAGAACCGACAGATGGATACCTCACCCCTTCACAGAGGCCAAAGGTCCCACAGACAGATACCTCACCTCTTCGCAGAGGCCAAAGGTCCCACAGACAGATGCCTCACGTCTTCGCAGAGGCCGAAGGTCCCACAGACAGATACTTCACCTCTTCGCAGAGGCCGAAGGTCCCACAGACAGATACTTCACCTCTTCGCAGAGGCCGAAGGTCCCACAGACAGATACCTCACCTCTTCACTCGTTACAGAGGCCGGAGGATCCTTGCCTTTCTGCAGTGGCTGAAGGAATTGAGCTTACTTATTTGCAGAGGCAGCGGTAATTACTCTCTAATCTTTACCTCTTTTCAGAGGTCGAAAGAATCATACTCTAATTCTTACCTCTTCACAGAGGCAGAAGGACTACACTCTAATCCTTATCTCTTCATAGAATCGCAGGTTACTCACTCCAATCCTTACCACCTAGCAGAGGTCAAAGGGTACACACTCAAATCCTTACTCATTCACTAAGATGGTAATTAACACTCCAGACTTTAACATAAGAAATCCAAACCTTCTATGTCAAACTAGAATTCCATCCCTCACAGGCTACCTCAGTTCATCATGAAAGTAATACCCCAAGGGCGATATTTTATTTCCCATCTTATCTCCCCTCTCCTTTAAGCACCTTAGTTTAGCTCCATCACTACCCTCGAGCAGCCTCTCAGACTTACGCATGTGGTCAAATTCCAAAACATTGAACGTCGATCCCTATTCCCCCTTCACCTACCCATATAACCAGCAGTCTATATAGACACAGCAGAATGATCAGGACCTCCTCAGCATTAGTGGCACTCAATGGTTCACAGAACAATGGCCACAGGAAGTACTAAATGCTTTGACAATTTATCATCTCCCATCTTGCCACTTTTCAGCAGTATTCAGCAGCAGCCTTCCAACCATCGCAGTGACAATAGTACTTAAGGCAGCAGCATTCCACTCTTTACAGGCCAATCAGTACATCCACTTTTACAAATTATACACGCACCATCCTGTCACATTTAGGCTACAATCCAGTCAGTACCCAGGTCATTCTTTTAGGACAGGAGCAGTTTCATTAGCAACAAGAATCAGTGCCCGCTCATATAATACAAACTCTGTAGTTGGCAAGCTGCATGCCTCAATAGATACATCCCCAATCCTGATACGGAATCGGCAGAGCACTTTCTAACCTAGCAATAACATGTCATCTTTACGCTAGTTTCAATAATGAAGTTATATCAGTGCATTCTCTTTTCAGGTCACCTTTGTCTCCTCATCCCCTGAAGCTTATGATAGCTCAGGGGGACAGCAATCCTCCATAATTATCATACTCTGGAAGCCATGACCACAAGTGAAAGGCAGGGCCTGTATTTGTGGGAGGGGCTGCAAGCCCTTAAGTAGCGGGCTGCAGCCTCTCCTACAAGACGCATCGTCACTTGTGCCCTCCCATCATCACCCTTTCTTTAAGGACTTATGAAGGTGGCCCTCTTTTCAGGTCATCTTCGTCGCCTCATCCCCTGAAGCTTATGATAGCTCAGGGGGACAGCAATCCTCCATAATTATCATACTCTGGAAGCCCTGACCACAAATATATTTTGCTGTTTATTTTTTTAACAGAATAATTCTTAGCAGTTCATAAACTGGAAAAATTCCTTCTTTTCTTTTCCTGGTACTCCCTCATGCCAACATTAATCAAATAGGTAAGCTCTCCTCATTGCAGCTAAAACAACAGAATAAAAAATATAAAATACCATATAAATAGAACTTCCCTGTCCCTGCACAGACAGTCTTAAAGTGCTGAAGTATCCACCAAAGGATAGCCAGGAAAATTCTGGCATGTGAGAAAGTATTTTCCAGTTTCCTGGCCATCCCAATGGCAGCATTAGATAAAAGAGATATCCCCAAGCAAATGACAAGGAAGGGAAAGAAACAGCAGTGAAAAGACATTTATAGACATGACACAACAGACTGCAAAACTTTGTCTAAAGGAAGTGTCTGTTTGAAGAACGCACCTCCAGGCAGCTATGCCACAGAATTGTATGGTGGATATTCAAGTAGTTACCTTAAAAGTGCCTCTGGTGAAATGCTGCATGGAAAGAATCTATTGAGTGATGGTGTGAACTAGACCGTCTATATAATTTCCTATCATTGCCTTTCATTTTTTATCATAATTTTTTATCATTTACTAGTGTAAAAGCCAGTGTACATGGTCGGAGGTCTGGGTAATGTTAACACTTTGAGTGCCAAAAGGGTACGCAACGCATTGCTTTGCAATGCGTTGCTTACCCCTCTGGCACTAAAAGGGTTATGAGGCCGCTATCTCACTTCTCAACGCGATGCAGTCTTGCGTCGCCTCACTCACGTGATGCAATCATACACAGTAGAGACTGCCCGAACGCGGGCAGTCTCTACTGAGCATGACTGCATCATGACAAACATCCTAGTGAATTATTATGTAGGATTTTTTACTTTTTAGTTTTCTCATCATCATTTATTCATCCTAATCTGAACAGTGCCATTCGTATTCATTCCATTAACTGTATTACGTGTGTTATACCTTGTGGGAGATTTAAGTGTATTGATCTTTATTGCTTGTGTTTGAGTTATAGAGAGTATATTTATTGAAGGTGTCTTTTTTAGAAGCTATACTTCTGGTTGATGGGTTATTCATTTTTCATTTTAGTAGCTATTCTCCTGTTATCTGCTTTGGGGATGATCTACCTGACCTATCACGTTTTACACTATTTATCCATCCCATGGCAGCATTAGACAAATGGAATATGCCCAAGCAAGTGACAAGGAAGGGAATGAAACACCAGTGAAAACAAATGACAGAACAGACTGCAAAACTTTGTTTAAAGGAAGTGTCTGTTTGAAGAATGCATGTGTGCTTGCAAACCAGGCACACTGTATAGACTGTTCCAATAAATGATTTCATTTTAAGTAGCGCTATCTCGGCTCTGCTGAAGAGCCTCTGCTGGTCCTGGGACCAGGATCTGCCTCTGTCAGCTAGAGAGCTGACATATGAGAAAGGGGAGGGAGGGGGGAACTTTAAATGTTACGAACTTGCAATCTAAAGTTGTGAGAGATGGGAAGTAGTTTATTCTACTTCTTTTGTTAATCTCTACAATATTAGACATTTGTAAACCAAAGTATTACTATCCCTTTAAGAAATGGAAGTTAAGATAACTGTTGAAGTGTAGACTAGATCTGGAAGACTAAGAAAAATATCCTATAGAACTGCTCATAGACTTGCCAGAGAAGTAAAGCAAAACCCCCGTATCACTGTAAAGGACCTGCATGAAAGTTTATCTGGTACAGTAGTAGTGGTGCACCAGTCCACTGTTCACTTTGCTTGCACAAACATGATCTGCATGGAAGAGTCATCAAAAAGAAACCTTACCTGAGTTCTCATCACAAAAGCCAATATCTGAAGTATACAACACAATACTTAGATAAGCCAAAAGCATAATGGAGCCAAGTGCTGGGGTCTGATGAAGTTAACATTTACAGTCACCAAAAGCATGTCTGAAAATAAAAAAGGAGAAGCATTTGAAGAAATGAAAACCTTGCCAACTGTTAAACTTGGGGGTAGTTCCATTATGCTTTGAGGTTGTGTGGCAGTCAGTGGCACATGAAATATTGTGCTAGTAGAGGAAAGAATCTATTGTACATCTTGGAAGCTTATGTCATTGAAGAAACTGGAGGCTAGATATATAACAAGATAACAATGATCCAAAATAACTACTTCAAGAAATGAAAGCTTAAAGGCATAGTAATACTTCATTTTATATTTATTTTATTTTGTAGGCATTAAAAAAACATGAAGAACGATATAAGTCTTATCTCTCAAACCTTTATGGTTTAAGAGATATTCACAAGCAAAGTATCCCCCCCCCCCCGGTCAGCCAGATCAGAAGGGAGGTGCCCAGGTAGACTGCAGAGAGGGACAATCTTCAATTAAGATAAGGGAAAAAGCTGAAAAACTTGTCAAGGGTGGAAGGGTTTTCATTCTTTTCATACAAAGAAGATTGTCCCCTGCTGTTATCTGCCTGGTCTTACAACCAGATTCACATCTGAAAAGAGATGGCTTACACTAGGAAAAAGGGGCGGGAGGGGGAAACTTTACTTGTGAATATCTCTTAAACCATAAAGGTTTGAGAGATAAGACTTATATCATTCTTCATGTTTTTTTAATGCTTACAAAATAAAATAAAGTTAAAATGAAGTATTACTATCCCTTTAATGTTTTGGAATGGCCTTCACAGTCCCCAGACTTGAATATTGTTGGAAATCTGTGGGTAAATCTCGAACATGCAGTGCATTAAAAAAAAAAAAAAAATAATAATATTTCTGAACTGCAATCATTCTGCAAGGAATAATGGGAAAAAATTCCTAAAGCAAGAATAGAAATGGTTAGCTGCTGCAATAAACATTTGAAGACTGTGATTTCTGCTAATGGGAGTGTTACTAAGTACTAGTAGGTTGTCAAGATTTTTGCAGCATGCAACATTTTCTGTTTTATTTTTTCAGTCTTAATTTCAGTAAATAAATAGTAAGTGTACGTTACAATTTGCAGGAGCATGTCAAGTGTAACTTTGTTCACTACAGAGGTTCTTTTCAGTTAGATAAAAAATAATATCTGGCCAGTTTGGGGTGCCAAAGCTTTTATACAGCCGAAATCTTACACATTTTGGAAGAGCTTGTAAATGTGCTTATACAATAGTCAGGTTTATAATTATCTTCAAAGTCTGAATGAGATATTTCAATAAAATATTCACCATCTTACTTTCACTTGGCAATGGGGTATATTTCTCTGGCAAGATTATAATTTGGAGTCAGTGACATGGTATGTATTAAGAATTCATAATGCAGTTGTTGGTGCTAAGATAAATTCAGAGCTTGTGCTTATGTAAAATAGAAGTAGAATCATGTTTACACAGTGTTCTGGGCATAGTGTCAAGTAGCTGGTATTCATCTTTAAAGTAATGTTTCATTATAAAGTAAGGTTTGATAATTCCTTATACTTTGTACTAACGAGATAAAAGTTATAATATAATTACACAGAAACCAGACCAATATGAACATTGGCAATGGTGTAGAGCATTAGTACAAAGTATTTGAATGATCAAACCTTACTTTATAATGAAACAATACTATACAATAATATCCCTTTAAGTATGACTGCTCAAGTCACTTTCCTTTGCGGTTTGTTTGGTAGGCTAATACTAGAATAAATATAAAGGCAACAAGGAAGCAGTTATCTTACTTGTAGTGCAGAGCATGGTTTATAAGAACCTCAAAAATATCAGAGGTAATGGGGGTGTATTTATTAACCCCTTCCCGACAATGGAATTACATGTACGTCCTGCAGAAAATGTCACTTAGTGACAGAGGACGTACATGTACATCCCGGAAGTCCGGATCCCCGCGCGGCTGCACGCCATTTGGGGACATCAGATTATTTTGGCGAAAAAAATAATTCGTAGCCGGGAGTTAAGTGACGGCCGCGTGTGTGTGCGGCTGCTCATTAAGAGGTTAAGCAGTAATAATTCAGACTGGATAGCAATGTTCTTTTTTCTCTTACTGTTTCAGTGATGTGTACCTCTACCTTCAATCTGTAAAAATGGTCTGTAGCTCAACTGTATCTGTAAAGGGTCATTTGCACTGTTTGTGTTTCACTCTATTCACTCTTTTTATTCTTTGCTGAACAGGCAGAACAAGGGAATAGAGACACGCAAACACACACAAAAAATTTGCATGATCCTTTGCAGTTCAGTCACAGACTATAGGAAGAAGGTGTTCACATTGCTGTAAGTAGAATAAAATGAAGGACTGAAATGGCTGATAAAAGGTAACTACAGAGAATTAAAGAAAAATAAAGCTACCAAGTAAACTAAATGTATAAAATCAATACAACTATTGTTGAACTCATGGTAAGTGCCTTATGATCCACATCAGGACTTCAATATACATGAAAATATAACCCTGTAGTGCTACCACTCAGTGTAGAACGTCACAAGAATATCATAGGAAGTAGAACTAATAATTGAGTAAAAATTGACTTTTACTAATTCTGGTAAAATATCAAAGAGATAGCAAAAGGTAAAGAAAAAACTGCATTGTGTTATGATACCGGGGCAACATAAGTCGGGCTTACCGCTGATGTGTATAGAAAACATTATGTTAAGTCATGGAAACCATGCAAATCACACTGAGCATAACTAGTTATAGGGGAGGCGAACAAAAATCATAAAAATATATTTGGTGACAGTAGATGGCAGTCCAGCAGCAACTGTTGTCAAACAAAGACATGTGTATTATGTATATGTATTATGTATTATCAGTCCTGTATCCTATTAGTGTTTTTATGTAGTGTTAAACTTTAGTTTCCTTCTGTAGCATCTGTTCTGGCCTCCTGATATTTGCTAAGTTAGGAATGAACAGCCTTATGTATAAAAGCAAACTGGATCAATTCCGGGGCCAGCCATCTGTGCAACAGGGGACAAAGAAACATTCCATTCATCTAAATGAGGGTATTTAACCCTATGAATGCTAAAGAGGTCTCCGACTCTCATAATGCGAACATTTTAGAGGTTAAAGCCCAATTTAAACCAGCGGGAATATTGGAAATATTTATTTCTCCCCTATGTTGCTGTTGGTTTGACCTAGAATAACTCCAGTTTTTATACATATGGTCTTAAATGAATCAGTTTTTCATTATGATTATCTTTTTTTGCTAATCACATCAGTACGTCACGTTGTGCTTTCTGTAATTACCGGTATTGCCCCAGATTACAAATGCGGAATTTTGCAACCTGAGCTGCTGCTGCTTCACTCTCAACCACTCCGCTCAAAGGGTTAACATACCTGAATATAAGCACTAGCACTCTCAACCACTCTCATGCTCAAAGGGTTAACATACATGGATGTAAGCACTAGTAGTGGTTGGATGTGTGATTCCTACACGTGCTGTTTGTAAGAGCGGTATTGGATAATTTCATTAAAAGTGTACTGAATCGTGTGTGCCGCGTGTAGGTTATCATTTTCAAAGTGAACTATTAAAATGTTTGACACTTAACCCTTTAAGTGCCAGAGGGGTACTGAACACATTGGTTTACAATGCTTTCCGTACTCCCCTGGCACTCAAAGGGTTAAAGCGGAACTTTAAGCTATTACTAATCACCATGCATTCATTAAGCGCATGGCGACTAGCTTGGAAATCCATCTCTTACCTTTAAAAAGTGCAGATTCTAAAGAAATCCCTTCCGGTTAGCATGTGGTACGCTGCAGTGCTAGTCAGTGGAGACCGGGACTGACGGTGCAGATGCGTAGGCAAGATGTCTGAGCTGTAGCCTGGGTTCCGGTCTCCAAACAACAAGGATTTCTTTAGAATCTGTGATTTTTTTAAAGGTAAGAGATGGATTTCCAAGCTAGTCGCCATGCGCTTAATGAATGCATTGCGACTTAGTAATAGCTGAAAGTTCAGATTTAAAGCCGCAATATCAGAATCTCGTCCGTTTGATGCAGCTGTGATTCTGATATCGCCCTTTTCATTGCAGCAACATGTTTAATGCTCCATTTTCTTTGGCACCCAATTATGCGTGACACTTACAATCTCCTGACAGAATCACCCAAGCACTCCTTTGCAGTATGGATTTAGGGAAGCCACCCAGATTTTTCAAGCCCTGGGTAACATGGTACCATATGTCCATTTCATTAATAACACTTACTGTGATAATTTCTGTAAAAGGCTAGTTCCTGATAATTTAACTGAGTACTGACTGTGCTTGCTTTTTAGCAACTAAAGGAACAGAGGAACACAGGAAGCAGAACTAATGAGGTACAGTAAATTTAATCAACTGCTTGTGCTGACATGCAAATTGGATGTTATTTTCTTCTTCTACAAGTTTATCTAGTGAATTTAGTCATCTCTGGCCCCTATATCTTCTTGTAATTATTAATATGTCAACTTTATGAAGGGAGATAAAGATCCAGAGTGGCACTCTACCTTGTCTTATTCATTTAAAAGTCTCCAAGTGTTTAGCAATCATTTTGTACTCATGGCATCTCCGGTGATGTTTGTAATGACTCATACTGCAATTGAGTTTCTTGTACGGAGTAATTTCGAAAACCGGTGAGAATATGTAGATGTAAACTTAAGCACAGAAGGGTATAGTTGAATCTATGAATGCTTACCAAAAATTGTATTGCAATGAATGTATTCTTCTGTTAAAACTGTATTCAGACCTTGACTCTAGGGTGGGCAACAGACTCCCTCCAACCATGCAGAATTGCAACTCTTATCATCCCCAGCCAGGCATTGTCAGGCTAGGCATGATGAGAATTGTAGTTCTCCATAGTTGAAGGGTTGCAGGTTGTCCATCCCTGCTTTAGCTGATTTCAGATCACTGCAGTTTTCAAATGGATAGTGAATATAATGACATAACAGAAGTTAAATACCTCATATGCATTCTCTCATTTTAAGATATATACCTTGTTTAGATATATGTGTGAATCATTTGCCTAAATAGTAAAAGGTCTCACTCATGTTACTGTGAACTTTGCTTGCTGTGCTATCTACTTTAGCAATAATAGGCCTAACTAAACAAGCCAGAGAGGTGCAGAGGTGCATTTCTGGGGCAAACAATCTGCATCAAAGGGGAAAATAAATATTCCCTAAATCCCTTTAATTTAAATGGAATATTACTTAATTTAAGATAATTTTAAACTGCCTATGTATTAGCTATTTTTGTAATATAAGTAATTTTTGAGATATTGAACTTTTATTTGTTGGTTGCACTAAATGCTAATTAGTTTATTTTCTTGGTTAGCATTGCCTGAACACTGGGTGCATTTCTAATAGCTCAGTGAGAGAAAAATTTGGCCTCAAACATCATACTTTGCAGGAAATTATTATGAAGTGCCACATTGTGTCACTAAAACATATAACTTAATTTCTCAGAAATAATTTATTTTACAGAAAATGGTTAGTACAACAAATAGAAACACTTTACTTCCCTGTAAAACAACTTAAACTTAGCTTACCGTGACAGGTCTACTTTAGTAGATGTATCCTGCTTAAAGCGGAACTTTCAGGTACTAATAAGTCTCCCTTCAATAATTAAACGTATGGCGACTAGCATCATAATATATGTATTACCTCTCTAAAGTGGACATTCTAAAGAAATCTTTAATCTTCCGAGAACGGAAGCCAGGCATCAGCATAGACATCTTGTCTGTGCGCCTGCGCTGTCAGTCCCGGTCTCCTGTAAGAAGCATTGCAGCATGCCACAAGGTAACCAGAAGGGATTGATGGCACAGACAGCACTAACCTGGCCGTCAGTCTCCAAAGATTAAGGATTTGTTACAGTGTGGCACTTTAGAGATGTAATACACGTATTATGATTCTAGTTTCATATGTTTAATTATTGAAGGGCAACTTATTACTACCTGAAAGTTCTGCTTTAAATTTATTCTAAGTTTTCAAGATCAGACCTGTGCTGACCATGTTTCTTTAGCCCTCCTGGAGCACCAGTTGATGTCCAGAACAGTCCTGGTAGAAGATACACAATGGCGGTATGCCTTCCACACTACATAGTTATAAGGAAATACAGCTACAAACGCCCAGAGATTCAATATAATTGTAACTGTCCTGTTAATCCATCCATCAAGTATTTGTTAATAGGTAAAGACCATAGTCACATATGTGCAAAAAAAAGAAAAAGAACAAGAGGCACCAATAGGGCCCTATCACACGTTATATAGAATGAAGTTGAAATGACAATTACACTCACATTTGAAAATGCCTGTGTAATAAACACACGCATACACACAGCTATACCAGCATACAGAGAAATTCCTACCATCTCTGTTCGGTTTGATATAAATGCAGTCACTTTTCAATCCAGGAACAAAAATCTCCAAAAACGGCAAGCTTGATCTTCATCCACATTATAAAATATATAGTGTGATATGGGCACTATTGGTGGCCTCTTGTTCGTTTTTCTTTTTTGTATGTTTTTGACTCTGTGGGTGGAGTGCATTGTGGTGACCAGCCAGAAGACTGGAGGAGATATTTCACCGATGCTGTTTAAGGGAGCAGCTCTAATTCCCTGGACACTATAGCTGGTCTTTACATAAGAGCATTTCCAGTATCTACATCTAGTGAGTAGCTGTCTAAGGGTGATGGTGTGGTGAATTTAAATAGTCAAGAGGGTATTGCAGAAGAAGTGCCTTCTTTCTTTGTTTTTCTATAGTCACATATATATGCACATAGCTCTAAGCCCTTAAAGTAAAATCACATACATGAATGTGACTTGTCCTTTAAACAGTAAGGAAATGCTATCAGCAGTGAAAGCTCTCTCCAGCTGATATCAAGTTACTAGAGTCAGTGTTTACTGACAGACCTAGTCTCCTGATACTTCAGTAAAACCATCCAAAATTCTCCATACATATTTATTTAAAAGTTACCGTATTTAGATCCGTGGATTGCAATGGGAAATACACAGGTATACTGTCACTTGTGACAGTGTATGCATGTGTGCTCAGCAGGGGGAATGTACAAAGCTATTTCCTGGCTGATTTTTTTTCAGACTGACCTGCACCTAGGTATAAAGTGGACTGCACACACTTAGCACCTATGTACCAAGGTCATCAACAAGAAAATTACATCTCTGTGCTCAGACTGTCAGCTTTAATTTGAGGGCATTTGCATTCATAAACCATGTCCTGTGTCAGAATTACAGCCTTTTTATATCATCGCTCGATTTTAAGGGACCAAAAGTAATTGGACAAATAACAATCTTAAACAAAGTTGTCATATTTAGTACTTTGTTGCAGATCTTTTTCTTCCAATAACTGCGTGAAGTCTGCAACCCATAAACATCATCAGATGCTGGGCATTTTCCATGGGGATGCTCTGCCTGGCCTGCACTGCAAGCATCTTCAGTTGCTGATTGTTTATGGGCACTTTTCCCTTCAGTCTTGTCTTCATCAAGTGTTTCAAGTTGAGTGATTGACTTTTCCAGTCAATGGCTTCCCACTTTTTGTCCCAGGAAAACTTGTTGATTGCATCATAGTTATTAATGGAGTCATTGCCCTTCGACAAGGTAAACTGCCTTCCAGTGAGTTTTGAGGCATTTGGTTGGATCTGAATAGATAAGATGTTTCCGTACGCTTCAGAATTAATCCTGCTGCTGCCGTCAGCAGTCACATCATCAATAAAGACATGTGAGCCAGTTCCAGTGGCACCTCTTCCATGTTTCACAGATTAGGTCATATGTTTTGTATCATGTGCAGTTCTTTTCTTTCTCCATACTTTCCTCTTTCCATCACTCTGGTACAGGTTTGCCTTCTTATTATCTGTCCATAAGATTTTGTTCCAGAACTCTACAGGTTTTTTAATTCAATTTTTC
The DNA here is from genome assembly GCA_037306005.1 of Rhinophrynus dorsalis. Lineage (NCBI taxonomy): Eukaryota > Metazoa > Chordata > Amphibia > Anura > Rhinophrynidae > Rhinophrynus > Rhinophrynus dorsalis. The sequence goes on from CM074725.1 coordinate 123,202,646, forward strand.
ACAAACTGTAACCTGACTTGCTGTTCTTGAGGCTTACCAGTGGTTTGCATCATGTAATAAACCCTCTGTGGTTATGCTGGTTTGACACTTCTATGCCTACATCCTAAAGCCTGTGTTTGATCTGTTTGACATTAGAAAAGGGGTTTTTCTTTGCAATTGCAAACATTTTCGGTCATCCACTACAGTAGTCTTCTTTGGTCTACCAGGTCATTTGTTATTGCAGAGCTCAACTGTGTGTTCCTGCTTCTTAACAATGTACTACATAATTAATTTTGACACAACAAATGTTTTGCCTAAGTCTCTGGTGGATATATTCTGATTTTTCAGCCTCATGATGGCCTGCTGTACTGGCATTGTGTCACGGTTTCCCAAAGATGTTCAGGAGTCAGTACGGTATAGTTAAATGCAATTTATTAATATAAGAAAAGTAGTACACAAGATATACAATAGGAACAGGCAAAGGGTTACAAGCCAGTGAGCACTGCTATCAGGAATAGTAGTCTGCCAAGCTTGACCATTCTGCTGGAGACTAGGCCTCAACCACTGGTAGTCTCTACAGGAACCAGGAGCAGGAACAGGAGCACTGGATCTTGATCCAACGTAGCAAGAGAACCGACTCACGCCTGCAGTCAGTAGGGAGTGATATCTGACTCATGCCTGCAGTCAGTATAGGGAAATGGATAACTGACTCACACCTGCAGTCAGTATCAGAGGTAATCTACCAGAGCCCCAGGTCTGCACTAGATTGGGTGTCTGCTAGGTACAAGGGACAAATATGAGAATAGTCAGAGCCTAAGTCGGCACCAGAGAGGGTAGTCAGACAAGCCAGGTCATACACAGTTCAGGTAGTCAGCCAGAGCCACAGGTCTGCACCAGGTTGGGTGTCAACTATAGGGATATACAAAAGAGTAGTCAAACAGAGCCTCAGGTCAGCACCAGGTTGGATGGAAAACTAGCCAGGTCATACACAGAGCCCAAGGTAATAGAACTGCTATGAACAACAACGCAAGGGCAACTGAGTCAGGACTCAGACTGCCCTTTAAAACCCTCCTCAGGAAGTTGGTAGGAGGAGCAGGCTTAGAGGAAGGAAGTAGGTAGGAGGAGACTACAGGAAGCATGGCATAAAACAGAGGCCTGCTTCACTCTGAAGCCTCGCTCCTGTAGATGACGCGTGGAAAGACGCCGAGCATCGCTGAAGCGGCAGCGCTGGAAATAAGGTAAGCTGTGACACATTGACACTTCATTGCTCCTCATTTTGAGGGATAAAAGCAGGAGACTTCAAATACAAATGCCACAACTAGACACATGCCTGGCCAAGAAACAGCTGAGCAGCCAAATGTCAAATTAGATTTGGTCCCCTAAAATGCAGGGACTGTGTAGTTAGGAGTCATGGTTTATGGACCCTCAAATTAAAGCTGACAGTCTGCACCTAATCCTCTTGATTCATTTCAAAGCTAATGTGCTGAAGTACAGAGCCAATACAACAAAGCTTATGTCACTGTCCAAATACTTATGGACTGCACTGTAGGTTTAGAGAAATCGGGTTATCTGTATGCCTGTGTCTCTACACCTAGTTCGGGCAGATACAGTGGGTGATCCTTCTTGTGGCCTTGCTTGAACACCATGTCTCTAGTACTTAACCCCTCGGTTGTTCTGCAAGTTCAAAATTTAAAGCACTGCAAACTCACTGGCAGTGTAGAGGCTAATGTACATTACAGTAAATGAACTTACCCATCCCTAATAAACTATCCATCCACCCTCCTCTATCCCAACTCCAGATAAACCCCTCAGTTGTCAGATCTGCTTGTAGCAGCCGGATCAGCAACAGAGAGGTTGATGGTTAAACAAATTAAACATTTTTTTTTTATTTGTGGCCAAAATGACCTTCAATAAAATGTGAGGATAACGTTTTTCAAGAAATTAGAAAGGAATTTGTTTTAATTGAGTACAGGCAATCATTTATTTTAAAATATATAAAGCATTAATTTTGCAGAAAAATAGCAGAGTGGTGGTCTGGATTTGTGTGGAGGGGGGCACCAGACTCATTTTGGGATAGATTCTAGAGGTATCCTTTGGAATGATTTGCCTCCTGCAGATCCAAAAATGTTGCTGAAACATAATATTTGTAAAATATTGCTGTAAAGCATCACCTGAGGACAAATGCTGCCTATCCCTACAACATATCAACCTCTTTACACTCTCAAGAGGAAAAGAGGGGCTGTAGCATCATTTGATGCTCTTCATAGCAATAAACTGGTAGAGTAAAAGTGATACCTTTATTGCCTGAGTAGCTTTAGAGTGCAAGCTTTCAAGACAGCTTATGTCTCTTTGATCTGTTCATTGACATGCCTGACTAGAGACCTAATTTGTTATAAAAAGCTTGCATTCTAAAGCTACTCAGACAATAAAGGCATCAGTTTTACTCTACCAGTCTTTTGCTTTTTTTCTACGTCTAGCACGGTACCACATTTTACCTTCATAGCAATTACACACACCAAAATAACTTAACTGGCACTGACAGAGAGATAATGATATTCTATAATATTCATGTATTATTTTTTCCTTTAGGGGCCTCTTATAGTTACTGAAGAACTTCACTCTCTGAGTTTTGAGACACAACTCTCTCTGCCAGGGTTGTCTGTGGATCTGGAGGTAAGTTATATGTGTGGGTGAGTTTTTGTTAAATACCTGAACGTGTGTGTTACTGATAACAAAATGTGACCAGGCTTAACCCACATGATTGGTGTGCAGTGCAATCCAATGTAGTGTTTGAGGTGTGAATTTGTGTATTTTTTTATTATATAGTGCTTGAGGTAGGTTAGTAGGAGTATGAAAATAAATACATTGCTGGACACAGAAAAGTATTTTAAACTCCTCTAGTGCTAGAGGCAGATAGTTGTTTTGTGTTGAACTCCTGAGGTACCACAGGGTTTTAGTACATGTGTGTCTTCTTTACAAGTGGAAACAAATACTAACAAATTGAAGACCTTATGCCTAACTCCCCCAAATGGCCCCACAGAACTTAAAATGTGCAGTTTTTATATTTTTATCCTTCTCTGAATTTCTCCAGGTCTTGTTAATTCAGTAGGTCTAGTTCTTCTCTTGCCCCGTCTTTCTATAAACCACATACTAATAGTCAAAGTCAAGTTCTCTGGAATAAATTTGAAGGAGCAAAATAAGCGGAGATGAGTAGGCAGTATTTCAGCAGCTAACATCACCAGCAAATGAGGGATTGAGCACAAAGACTCCAGAAAGCATCTTAAGTTTCTATGGCAAAATGTTACATCGTTTTTTTTTTTCATATCTATATGTAAATAAGAGATTTGAGAACAAACATAAAAACATAAATGTGTTTTATTTTATTCTCTTAGCATGTTACTGCACTTATATCAATGTGATATAGAAAGTATGGCCTAGTTTTATAAATTGCCACAGCTAGCTGGGGGGAAGGGAGGGTGGTAGGAAAGTGAGCCCAGCCACTCTGAAGAAAGGAGTGCAGAAAGACCATCAGTTGTGTTTTTTGACATATGGAAGGTTGAGGAGTTAATTGTTTGTTTAAAAAAATAATGTTGTTATCTTTCCTCCTTGTTTGAGTTGAAATCAGAAGAGCATTTCTATGGTGGCCAGTGGCAAACTCCTGTAAAATTAAAAAGCTGAAGTGCCATGATGCTGGCTCAGTGACCTTATTGACCCTTCCCTCCTCCATATCACTTCTCTGTTCCAATAGTTGGTAGTAATGACTAGATGCAACTTTTTTCTTTTAGGGAAGCTTTGCTTTTTTCCCTTCCCAATGATATTCTTTACCCATTACTTCCTTCACTTTTGTGTTGTTGGGGGAAGTTCATCTGACATCGCCAACCTGCTGGCTTGCATGGCGTAAACTTCAGGTGGAACAACTTGCAAGTGAAATGATACTTTTTACAGTGATCACTTAAGCTCAACTGATGAGGATTGCATCGTTCTCCAACACCATCTGCTCCTTTCTTGCATTTGTTGCTAATTACGTACCAAAGCAGATAAGTGATATGTTACAGAGAAGGAACACTAGCAACAACTGTGCCTTTGTGATGGGCGATTTTATCTGCCATCAGTAAAAACTATTATGTTGCTGTAATGCAGAGCGTGAAAGAGACAGAGTGAGAGGGGAACTGTTCCCACCCTACCTTTTACCTTTGCCATTCTCTGATTAACTGGCTACACCTCAGTGTCCTGTCAATAGGACTGTAGCCAGATGTTCTATTTTGGAACTTTTGAAGCCATACGCTGATGCTTGCTTTTTTGTTTTACTTCATAAATATATGAAAGGTATTCATGACCGTATTGTACGTAAGCCAGGAAAATAGGGGAGAATAAAGGGGGCATAAGCAACACATTGATGGAGTGCTCAAATGCCATCTTTGCTGGGGAGAATATGAAATTCAGAGGGAGCTGGGATGTCAGGCCTTTACCTCCTCTTGGTTTTTAGCCTCCTGACCCACAGTTACACCAGGTGCGGAGCAGGAGAGAAACCAGTAAACAGCACACTTATATCCCAACAATGCCACACTTCCCAAGCCACATGCTCACTTCTGTTACATCACTTTCTCACTCATGTACCCATCCATTTAATCCATCTAAGCCCCTATTTTTTTGACTCGACTTGATTCTGTCTCTTCACAACTTACTATCTCTCTTTCCTCTGTGCTATTCCAGCACCATCCTCCATCTTCACAAGCTTTTGTTCTTCAAACATGCTCTGATTACACCCATCTTTTTCTCACTTCTCACTCCATTATGGATTCTCTACAGGCTTAATTTTACTCCCATCACGTACCAGAGAAAGTGCTCACTAAAGTGGTCAGTCATGTTCTCTTGGCCAAAGCAAAGGGCCACTACTCATTAATAATATTTTTAGAACTCTTTCCATTGCTTTTGAAACAACTGACTGCCAGCTTCTCCTTAAAGCCTTGTACTCTACTAGATTCCATGATGCAACTCTCTCCTGGTTCAAATCTTATATCTCTGTTCCTTTAGTGTTTACTTTCACGCACTACTTCCTTTCAATTCCCTCTTTCAGTTGGGGTTCCCTAAAGCTCCCTTCTGGGCTCCCTTCTCTTTTAAATCTGTGTTTGCTCTCTAGGCAATCTAATCTCTTCATTTGGATTCCAATACCATTTTTACTCCAGTGATACCAAACTCTACCTCTCCTCCCCTGGCCTCACACCCTCTCTTATAGATCTGGTTACTAACTGCTTCTTTGCAGTCTCTACCTGGATGTCCTTCCATTGTTTAAAACTCTGTCTATCCAATCCACCGCATGCAGTTATCAGTTGAAATCTCTCCTCTGTAACTCCCACCACTCAAGCTTACTGCCTTGGAGTCACCTTTGACTCTGCCCTCTTTTATGCCTCACATTAAAGCCCTCACTCGATATGCAATCAAATTTCTAATCCATACCATCATCATCTCTTGTTTTGATTATTGCAAACCTTTCCTAACTGCCCTTTCTCTTTCCAGCTGTCCCATGAACAATCTCTTTTAATTGTTTTTGTCAGGATAATTTCCTCACTAATTGCTCTACTAACTAAATTCCCCTTTGTCAATCTCTGCACTGGCTGCCTATCCCATCAATAATCAAATTTAAAATCCTGGTTCTAACCTACAAAGCACTCAACACTACCTCTGTATATTTCTGCCATTGTCTCAAGATACATCCCCAGCCATTTCTTTCACTCTGATAATACTTGTATGCCTTCTTCTCTCTAATTACCAGCGCTCACTCACATCTACAACTACATCTAATTCCTCTTATCAAGGTGGACCGGCTGATGCCCGGTTTCTTCATTGGGCCTTGCAGGGTATTACATCGATAGGTCACTTATTAGATCCCTCAACTCAACAGGTATATTCTTTTACAGATCTCAAATCTAAATATACTTTACCATCTAACCATCTCTTTGCTTTCTTGCAGGCTAAACATTATGTTCAGTCTCTCTTACCGGTATTATCTGACCAGCTTACAGACAATCCGCTGGACTGTTTACTTAAAAAGCTTCCGACAGTGTCTTTCAAAACCTCCCTTATTTATAGGACTATAAATTTTCTATGGCTCATACAGATTCAAACCCTTTGCGCTCTTCTGGTTGGCTGGTGGACATACCCACACTAATGGTGGGTCAGCTGGAGTCCAGCTTTTTTTGCAGATTGCTATGTTCTCCGTCTGCTTATTTTCATGATTTTCATATAGATTATTACATGGGGTTTACGTGACCCCTTTGGTAGCTCACTGTATTGGTCTTGCTTCGGCTTCCTATTGTCCTAAGTGTCAGGCTTCTGCTGCGACCTTGCTTCATATGATTTATTCCTATCCACATGTTTATTCTTTTTGGACCAAGATATTCTTTTACATTACGACAAAGATGAGGATCCCACTTGATTTCGATTCTCCAGCTTTTCTGCTTGGGGTATATGATTCTCTCTCTCAGCTGACAGCTTCCCAATCTAAACTGGTTGATTTTGCAGTCATGGTAGCATTGAAATGTATTCGGATGCTTTGGTTGTCGCCCCAACCCCCCCTGCTCTGTCAGTGGACGTGTAAGTTGTTTTCCTTTACCAGCCTGCATTGGACGCTTGCTCATTCTGATAAGGAGATGATGGGTGCTCGTTTTATCACTGTCTGGAAACCCTTTAATCTATCTTTGCCTATCGCTCGTCAAACAGTCTTTTACCGTTGCTTTAAGTGTACTTCGTGGATGGAGGAGAGACTGTTAACTGATAGTGCCTTGGAATCTCAGTTGGAGGGGGAGGGGGGTGTTTCCTCCTTTCCCTGTTTGGATGTTGGGGGAGAGAATCTGGAAGTGCCTGGCCCTTCTCTTTTGCTCTAACCTTCTTCTTTTGTTTCCTTTGGGATTGGGGGGGATGATTGGGCCCCTCTAGTGGCATGCACCTGTTTCTTGTCTTTTGTTCCATGTTTTTTTGTGTTTTGTGTAGTTTTGTTTCCTTTTTTGGATGTTCTAATTAGGGCATTATCTGTTAGTATGGCTTTGATGAGTGCCCTGGTGGACCCAGCATTCCATACCATGTGCCTGTTATTTCACTGTACTATTTACTCTTCCAAGTTGTCTTGAATGATATACTATATCAGTCGGGGATTGACATATCTTTTCATTGTGGGAAGGGATTTCCCTGCTATATGCCTAACACACTGGCGTTGGGTTCTTTTTCATAATATATATTGCTTGAAATGCCTTATATTTTTATTGTTCATGTTTGATTGTCTTGGTATTTTGAAAAACTCAATAAAAAAGTTTATTAAAAAAAAACTTGCTTCCTCAGGGAAGCCCATTACATAACAACACAGCATTCTCATATTCTCCTCTACAGCTATGCATCCATTCTCCATATTGTTTTGTGGCAAGACCTCTTTTTAAATGAAAGTATTTTACCAGGAAGACTACACTAAGATTGTCTATCATTTACAAGTATGTCCCGGTTACTCATTTTATCTACCTTAGAAGGATGAAAGCCTGTGTTAACCTTTCCAAGACTAAAACATGCAACCCTGAGGTTTAACAGATTGTACGGGTGGGGGGTTATGCACCAAGGTATGATAAAGAGGTGATGTTGTGGAGACTTCTCCAGTGGTATCACTTCTTCAGTTCCTGTGCTATTCTATGGAGCATATGTACTTAGTTCATTGGCTCCATAGAACTGCAGAAGTGACATAACTTGAGAAGTCAACTCCACTTTATAAACTCTTTATCACATCCTAGTGCATCTTCCTCTTGGTGTTTTAACCAACTAAGCAATCCTACCAACATTCATTGCAGTCTCACTTCACTCTTACACAGGGACAAAATACTTTATGTGCCCCTTCTACAACCCAGTCACCTCTTATCTTTTTTGTTTCCAAAGCTTTTTAGTTTTGACTGTAAATATCATTATATATTGAACCCCACTGTATATTGTCCCATTGACTTGATAACAGTTGTGAAGCACTGCTGAATCTGTTGCGCTTTATAAATAGATGATAATAAATACATATAATACTCGATTAGTTCCATTTAATGGTAAATCGTACTACTGGTATCATGCAATATACTTTTACGGCCGTATTTTCAAAATAAAGTAGGGAGCTCTGGAGAACTGTAGAGGAGAGTTTAACCCCCACCCCCTTTTAAATCAATGGGAATTTTTGGCATTTTTAGTTCTCCACTAGAGTGCAAATGGTTTCTGCCAGAACTCCTCCACTTTTCTTTTAAACATATTGCCCTTAGGCCTTAGTCCATCGGGACATTACAAAATATTAGCAGGGCAATGTACAACTATAGTACTTGAGTATTGCTCTGCTGGTCTTAGGTTGTAATGTAATGGTGTGATGCCCTGCTAGTCTCATCAAATTGTTAAGTGACCTACTTGTATCACATAATTGAATAATGCAGTGCTGGCCTCATTTTACTTTGGTTCACCCTGCTGATCTTATGTAATACTCTTCTAGAATCATTTAATGTTGACCTGCCTTGTGGTCTTATGCATCACTCTGTTAAACTCATGTAATAATCTAATGCCTCACTGGTCTCATGGAGTGTCACCACTGTGGCTGGTAAGGAATGCTGTATGTTACAACTGAGGATGGAGTTGTGTACTGTGTTTGACAGTGGGGGAGGGGGAGGGGAGGGGACAGTTGTGGTTAGGTGAGTAGTGACTATGGTGCATCTGTGGAAGATTGTGTGTGGTTGTGTTTGGTAACAGTGTGTATGTGTGGGGATCAGTGTATGTGTGGGGATCCACACCTGCCTCAAAACATAAAATAACATGTGAGGGTGTCTTTTTATAGTATCGTGCTGGGAGCCATAGTCACAAGTAAGACTACTCCATTTAAGCTTGCAGCAAATACAAACTAATCTATCTATTCAGAGAGTTAAACTAAAACACGGGAACATCCATTAACCCTGTGAGTGCCATAGAGATGCCCAACACATTACGTCACAGTGCACTAGGCAGCTCTAGCACTCTGAATACAACAAAAGAAAGCATTGTTTACAGTAAGGACAGTAATGATATGGAATCCCTTGCCTCTAGAAGATGTGTTGGCAGATAGTGTAGATATCTGATACCTTTTCAGAAAAGAACAATATGGAGTTTTGACTATTAGGTACAAAGATGATAAGACATTGGTCCAGGGAGAAATCTGTTTACTATTTTGGTGTCAGGAAATTCAGGCAAAATTGGAAATGGATTGAGTGGAGTTTTGCTTGCTTTCTTCTGGATCAACAAAGGGGACCTGGCAAAGGTTGAACTTGATGATGGGCTCATGTCTTGTTTTCTCCTCCTCATTTAAATTATAAAGAAGCATGCCTGAATAATAATCTGAGATGATGAAAGCTATACAACTGTCTGATGATAGTGAATTGGACAGCCCTGTTTTACTGAAATGTATGCATACTTCAAGTGCCCCTTAACAAGGCACACAAGATGCTCCATGCCCTTTCCATCATCGCATACCTAGTCTTCACATGACCCAGCACCATTCCACTAACTCTTAAATAAACTGGCCACTGTGGGTTATATAATGTAGTAAAAAAATGGCCAAATTAATACATAAGCTGAATGTTACAGTATTATATGAAATGGTAAATAAACTAGCTACAATGAAAAAAGAGCTGATTCCTGGTACATGGGCACTATGACTGTATTGGCCATACTTACAGCTTGGCATAGCTGAAGCTCCCCTAAGCAGCTTCCTACTCTGACTAATGGAGAATTTGGCCTTGTATGCATGTATGTTATTGAAAATAATAATTTCTGTTTTAGTGATGAATTAATGGAAGAATATGAACTGTTCCTAACAGCTAATTCTGTCCAATATTCCCAACAGACAACATCACTTCCTGTTGTGGTTATATCCAATGTTAGTCAGCTTCCAAGTGGATGGGCCTCTATTTTGTGGTACAACATGTTAACTTCAGAGACAAAGGTATGGTAAGATTTAGTAAGTGAGGTCTTTTTGCATGTGGCAGTGTATCACAAAAAAGTTTGGCAAAAGAACATTGAGAATTCATAAGATTGTGTTTTATTATTGGATATGGTAATTCCTCAAGTGCTATTGATTCACATTTTTCAATCCCATGTATGCCTAGAAGGAATCAGCTGCACCTCATTGATAAGACCTACCAATGGCCAAAAAACACATCCATTGTTCTGTTTCTTTCATACAGAGAGGATTTGCCTGACATTATGGTGCTGGACTGGCTGTTCCAGACAGATATGAATATGGAACTTCGCTTACTGCACATTGGAGTTAAAAACAAGTATCCTATTGAAATGTCGCCTCTATTTGGCAGCCATCAAAATGATGAGATCAGAATGTCGCCTACAACATGCGGCCCAACTAAATGCGTAATGCATACCCTCCAGCTGTGCCTTAATATGAATAACATCCCATCTCCTCTTCACCCCCCCAAATAAATAAAGAAAATAGTGTAATTCATACCCTCTATCTGTGCCTTAACCCTTTGAGTGGCAGAACTATCCACAATGCATTGCAAAGGGTTAAAGCACACATGGAGGATATGTGTACCATTACTCGGAGCAGATTTGCGACACATATGCATGACTATGATTACTGTGGTGCGGGCCATAGTCTAATATGGTGTTTCTTTTCGTTATCTGTGCATGATCTCAATCTGACTCTTATAGCCATCTGTGAATGCTCATCTGATAGTACACAAAAAAGAAAAACATTTAAACAAATAGATACTTAGTAGAGCACAAAAGTGATGAAGTAATTATTATTATTATACAGTCCTTTATTGTACTGATTGCTTACTGTGAAAGTAATAAAACATAACTTTTATTCAAAAAATATAAAAAAAATGTATTAAAACCTTCCAAGGTGTCACTGATACCACTAAGGAACCAAAATAAAGAGAAAAAACGCTCATTGATAAAAGTATAAGACAAGAAGAAGAAAATGGGAAAATTGTAAGTTTTTAACCACTTAATGTGTCAAAAATAAGACACTAAAATATTAGAGTTCTAGACAAAGGGCTATAGTTGATATATATTGACTAATAACCAAGACTGAAAGCCAGAGCATGTATAAAGGTTAATGTGTCACAGATCCCTGGTTTAAAGTCATTTTGCCTATGGGCCATCAATTTATGTCTTCATTGAGCTGATAATCCTGCCCTATGTAAAAAGAAAAGAAACCCACCAAACACCTTGCTACTAACGGCAGGGAGCTTCTGAGCTAAGAAATAGCAACTTAGTTGCTGGATGTAAAAATACTATCTAGTCCCTTAATTTGCTGCTGCAGTGCAAGGGTTTGCACTGAGATGTTATTATCTCTTATGGCCTGTGATGGCGCAGTGTCACCTTTTTACAATAAAATAATCATCAACCACCAAGTAAATGCTGAGTCAACATGTATTGTATAGCTCAAAATAACCATATAGAGACAGTAAATATTTGGATTTTACGTTCAAGAATGTATATCTACATGGAATTGGTGTGGCATGACTGAGTGCTAACATAAAACGCCGGCGCACTTTTCTCTGACAGGCCTTTTCAAGGCTAAAGACGGACTTGTTCCATGGTGGTTTAAATAGTATCACTATCTAATCCTAATCAACCAAAGAAATTAAAATCAACCAATCAGATCAGAGAAAGTGAGAAAAAATTAGATCAATGTGAAAATAAAACAATTCTGATTATCTCCGAATGTTTTATATTACATCAAGGAAAGGTGCAACGAAAGATATTTCACCCATAGGAATCTTCAATATAAAATTGGTGTTATTCTCTCATTGATCACATTTTTTCTCAATTTCTCTGATCTGATTGGTTGATTTGAATTTCTTTTGTTGATTAGGATTGGATATTGATACTATTTAAACCACCATGAAGCAAGACCGCATTTAGCCTTGAAAATGCCTGTCGGTGAAATGCACGCTGGCATTTTATCTAAGCACTCACTCATGCCAGACCAGTTACATGGAGACATACACTTTTGTACTTAAAATCCAATATTTACTGCCTCTATTTGGTTATTTTGAGCCATACAATACATGTTAACTCAGCGTTTACTGGGTGGCTGATTATTATTTTATTGTAACAAGGTGACACTGCCCCATAAGGGGCCATAAGAGATAATAACATCTCAGCACAAACCCTTGCACTGCAGCAGCAAATTAAGGGACCAGATAGTCTTTTTTTTTAGATCCAGCAACTAAGTTGCTGTTTCTTAGCTCAGACACTCCTTGCTGTTAGTAGCAAGGTCTTTGGTGGCTTTCTTTTCTTTTTACATAGGGCAGGATTATCAGCTTGCAGACATAAACTGCTGATGTCCCAAAGGCAAAATTACTTTAAACCAGAGATCTGTGGTACATTAATCTTTATACATGCTCTGGCTTTCAGTCTTACTATAGCCCTTTGTCTATAACTCTCATATTTTAGTGTTTTATTTTTGACACATTAAAGGGAATCTATCACCCCTATAGAAGTTAGCCTTAATAGTTAGATTATATAGTGAATATGTGTAAAACTGTATTCATTTCGTTTTTTAAATTTCTATTTGGCCGAAATTGAAGGAATAAACACTGCCCTGCACCTACTTCCGGACAGACTGCGGGTACAGCTCTGTACATGAAGTCTGTCACTCTGCCTCTGCTCCCCTCCCTCTAACCAGCCTCCTCCGATGACAGAGGCTTTCTGCCTGTAAGCTGGATCAGTCTCTGGCCAATGAGAAATAAAGAGAAAAAACGCTCGTCGATAAAGTATGACAAGCAAAAGAAAAAAGGAAAATTATAAGTTTTTAACCCATTAAAGGGGATTTATCACCCCTATACAAGTTAGCCTTAATAGTTAGATTATGTAGCGAATATGTGTAAAACTGTATTAATTTCATTTTTTAAATCTCTATTTAGCCGAAATTGAAGGAATAAACATTGCCCCTGTGGGATCAGTGACTCCTTGGATGTTTTTTTATAAAATTCTTTTTATATTTTATTTTCTTTGAATAAAAGTTATGTTTTATTACTTTCACTGTAAGCAAACAGTACATTAAAGAATTGTTTAATAATTACTCCATAACTTTTGCTCACTACCCTAAGTATCAATATTTTACTTTTTTTTTTTTCTTTTTTTGTGTACTATCAATAGTTTAGATACAGGTGCATGGCAGCGTTACAGAATTATGTAATAATAGGCTGTCTTGAGTGATTTAACCCAGTCAGTGCTCCATCTCTATATTTTTTATTTCTAATTTTTCGATTGCTGGCACTCAACGGGTTAAGGCACATATGTTAAGAATGCATTACTCTATTTTCTTTATTTGGGGAGTGAGGAGAAGATGGGATGCTATTTATTTGGCAGGTTGAGGAAGAGATGGGACATTATTTATATTAAGGCACAGATGAGGGTATACATTAGGTATACATTGCGCTATTTTCTTGGCGACACTTAAGTGTGCAACATAAGAATGTCTCTCTTTTGATGTGGGTGACATCCTGATGTCACCTGCATGGTGCAGGCGACATTCTGATCTCGTCGTTTTGAGGATCGCCAAATAGAGGGCGACATTTCAGTAGTAAACCTAAAAAACATGAATGAGCAGCACCTGAGGGGTCACCATGCCCAAGAATAAAATACAAGCGGAATTTTCATGTTAATAACATTACCCCCAATATATTTCTAACCTAGCGATAGGCAAAGTCTTACTGTCTTTAAGGTCAATAAATCCTTTTTTTTGCTGAAAATGACTTCATTCACAGGCATCGGGCTGCACAGAGCGTACAAGAGAAGCTCTGTGCACTTACGTGGTCAGTCCCTTCAGGTGCCTTAAGGCACCAAGGAACGTCACCACCAATACTGGCAGTGAACGGGACAGACAGCGCAGACTCAGAGGTACATTTCCTCCAAGATGTCTGTGCTGTCTGGCCTCTGGTTCGTGCTGTAGAAGTCTTTTTTCACTGTCGTCCAATACAGGTCACTGGTACTCTGGGAGGCGTAAGTCCCCTTTAATAGGCAGGAACAACTATGCAAATGATTTGCAAGGGGCGGAGCCTCCCCTCTTACTTAAGCCACCTTCTGGCCAGAGCCACTTAGATTGATTTGTTCCTGGTGTGCTTGCACACCAGGTAGAGAACATCTATGCATCTTAGTGTTTTATTATTTTTTTATTCAAATATGGAATACCACCATTAGGAGGGTGACCATGGCTGTGAATTGCCCTCTTTAAAGTGGCTGGTGCAGCTTCCAGGGATTTTCTGTGGACCTTATGCCCTGAAGAGGGGACAGCTTGTGTTAAGCAGCTTCCCTACTGGGGAATTTACCTCTGGTTCTTTCCCACTTCATCATGGTCACCTGAAGACAGAAGTCCTGCAGGAAAGGTGAGTCACCCATTGAGTGCTGAAGGTCCACTTGTCCCCACAGTGTCCCTTTGATGGGCTTGTATTTGGGAGTTTTAATACACTCCAGCACTCATAGGGTGTTTTTATTGCATTATTACTGTTTTATGCAATTTCTGTGGTATTCTCTGGGTTTTGGAGCTTTGGGTATTCATTTATTTATGTTTCTCATGTGTTTCATGCTTGTTTGGGCACTTTTTAATGTTTTCTTAAACTTTATTAAAAATGGTGTTCCGCGCCTTTAAGCGTGGCTTTTTCCCGCTCAGACGCAAGGGCTCCTTTACTCTCTATGAGAATTCACAGTGTGGGACATATCTCTGGAACCGCTTGTCACAGCAACTTCAGAGAGGGCTCATTTTAATGCTAGGCTCCTGCTCTATCATCCGGAATGTGTTTTAATTATGTGGGGTGTTCAGGGGGGCTTCGGGCACTGTTTGGGGTACTTGTAAGGGAAAACTACATTTCCCATGAGCGCTTGGTTCGCGCTCGTTTCTGATTGGCTGTCATGACGGCCGCCATTTTGTGGTACTTTTCCTAAGCGAGTACACTACGCAGGGACCGAGCCTTCTCTCTCCTCAACAGATTAACCCTTCGCTGGCCAGATAAGTCCGAATTTAGACATTTCTGGAGTGAAACTTTAATCATTTACACTTTTTCTGGGTGATAGTGTTATTAGTGGGGTATATTGACGCTGTGAGCATGTCTACTTCACTGGAGCTAGGGGCTAGACCCAAGTCTAAGGAGGATGGGGGGTCTGCTACCCCCATGGCGTTTTGCTCCTCTTGCCACATTGGGCTGGCTAGCGATAATGTGGGGGATCTATGCCCTAATTGTACTGGTCAAGATAGCAACCCTGGGCTTCCCAGCCACGCTATTGAGCCATCTTGGGTGAGGGAGTTTAAAGCTGCCACTAGGGATCTCAGATCCACGCTTCAACTCTTTCCCTCTCAGATTCAGGGGGCTCTCCAGGTCTGGCAGACCCCCTCTACCATCAGGACCTCCCTGCCTAAGCCACAGGGAGCTCCTGATGTCACTGATTCTTCTGAAGAAGAACTCCTACAGGATTCTGATGCTGAGGAACGTACTGTTATTGAATCTAACAGGTCCATTGGGGACCCCTATGAGTGTGACCCTGAAGTTTCGGCTGAGGGTCTGATCAGAGCGGTTCTGAATACGCTCAACCTTCCTCTGACTCAGGAATCCACTTATGATCCTACTGATGTTTTTCAGAAAAAGCCATCTAAGCCAGTTGTTTGTTTTCCAACTAACCCTACTTTTGCCCGTCTGGTCTCTGAAGCATGGAAGAATCCTGATAGATCTTCCTCTGTCTCTAAAAAGTTTGCTAAACTTTACCCTTTTCCTGAGGCAGAGCTGGCAAAATGGGTTCATCCTCCCAAGGTGGATGCTCCTGTTTCTAGACTATCCAAGTCTACCGCTTTGGCTGTCTCTGATGCCTCTGCCCTGCAGGATTGGACGGATAAAAAGCTAGAGCTTTCTCTTAAATCTATTTTTGCCTCCATTGGCACTGCCATGCGCCCAACCTTTGCTGTGGCATGAGTTAATAGAGCCATTGCGGCCTGGACTGAACGACTGACTGAAGCAGTTCGCCAGGATGCGCCAGTATCTGAACAGTTGCAGCTACTTGCTAATATCACTGAAGCTCAGAACTATGTTGCTGACGCTGCTTTTGATGCTGTGCGCATGATGGCGAGGGCCTCCACTTCTTCTGTGGTGGCTAGACGCGCTCTTTGGCTGAAAATTTGGTCTGCTGATACAGCCTCTAAGAAAGCCTTGCTTTCCTTGCCCTTTCAGGGGAATTTGCTTTTTGGGTCTGAACTCAAAGAAATGATCAGTGAGGCTACTGGCGGTAAAAGTACTCTTCTACCCTCAGTCTTTAAGAAAAAGTTTCCAGCCAAACGCAATCGGTCCTTTCGTTCCTTTCAGACTGAGACACGCTCCTCGGCCCAAACGGGTCCTCCCACTACGCGCTCCTCCTCCAAGCCCAAACAGTCCTGGAAGCCCATAGTTGCCCCCAAGGCCAAGACCTCCAAGACTGCTTCGGCATGACTCGCCGAACCCGGGTCCGCATCCGGCGGTAGGCGGTCATCTCCGCATCTTTCGCCGGACTTGGGAGTAGTCAGTGGCGGACCCATGGGTTCTTCAGGTGGTGTCAGAGGGATACAGGATCCCTTTCTCTTCCCTTCCTCCTTTTCGGTTCCATTTTACTCGTCCTTCTCAGGAACCCACAAAAAGGCGTCTGTTCGACGACGCTATTCAGGATCTCTTGGACAAAGAGGTCCTGGAGGCGGTTCCTCAAGGGGACACAGGTTCAGGATTTTATTCCAACCTGTTTGTGGTAGCCAAAAAGGACGGAGGAGCTCGTCCCATTTTGGATCTCAAAGATCTCAATGCCTATGTGGTGACTTCCCACTTCCGCCAGGAGTCCCTGCGTTCTGTGATTGCAGCAATGTCTCCAGGGGAGTTTCTTGCCTCCCTGGACCTTCAGGATGCTTATCTTCACATCCCTATTCATCCAGAGAGCAGGCGGTATCTCAGGATTGCCTGCCACAGGGGACACTTTCAGTTTGCAGCGCTCCCCTTTGGGCTGACTTCAGCCCCTCAGGTCTTCCAGAGGGTGTTAGGCTCCTTGATAGCGGTGCTCCATCAGGATGGGATCAGAGTGACCCCCTACATGGACGATCTCCTACTAAAGGCCTCCTCAGCGGAGCTTCTCCGTCAGCAATTACAGATGTGCATGCACACCCTGAACCGTCATGGCTGGATCCTAATCTGGACAAGTCGGACTTGATTCCATCTCAGAGGCTTCTGTTCCTGGGTCTCCTGTTCGACACTCGCCAATGCATGGTGTTTCTTCCAGAGGACGTGGCTCACCAGATAGCCGTCAGAGTGGCTGGGATTCTGGACATGGACGAAATTCCAGTACCGAAGTTGTCGTCTTTAGTGGGGAAGTTCATTTCCACGATCGAAGCAGTTCCATTTGCCATGGCCCACTCCAGGGAACTTCAGAGATTTGTGATCCAGACGTGCAAGAATCATCCAGATCATCAACATCTGTCTGTTTCTCTTCCTCCTCATGTCGAGTCGAGTCTGCACTGGTGGTTAGATCTCTCTCATCTCCTGAAAGGGAGATCCTTTCTAGTTCCTCATTGGACCACAGTCACAACAGATGCCAGTCTTCGGGGCTGGGGTGCAGTCTGGGGTCGCTTCAGTGCTCAGGGGAAATGGGGTCTGGAGGAATCCATGCTCTCCATCAATGTTCTGGAACTTCGAGCTGTCCGGCTTGCCCTGAGGCACTGGGAGTCTCAATTGACCGGTCTTCCGATCAGAGTGGAGTCCGACAACGCCACGGCGGTGGCTTACATCAACAGGCAAGGCGGCACAAGAAGCGGTTCCGCCTGGTGGGAGGTCAAGGATATTTTGTCTTGGGCAGAAGATCACGTGCCTGTCATATCTGCAGTTCATATTCCAGGCGTGGACAACGTCATGGCAGACTTCCTCAGTCGTCACACCGTCGACAGCGGAGAATGGGCTCTTCATCCAGAGGTGTTTCACATGCTCACTCAACGGTGGGGGATGCCTGTGGTGGACCTGATGGCTACCAGACACAACAGGAAGGTTCCGGTGTTTTGCTCCCGGTTGAGGGACTCCCTTGCTCTAGCAGTGGATGCCTTGTCGATCCCTTGGGACTTCTCCCTGGCTTACATCTTCCCTCCTCTTCCTCTATTGATCAGAGTTATCCAGAAGTTGAAGAGGGAGCGTTGTCCTGTCATCCTGATCGCTCCAAACTGGCCTCGCCAGTCCTGGTATCCGGAGTTGATGGCCATGTCTGTGACGGATCCGATCCCGCTTCCTGCCCGTCCGGACCTACTTCTTCAGGGGTATCTGTGGAAGGAGGATGTTCACTCTCTCCATTTGATGGCATGGCGGTTGAATCCTCGATTCTAGCTAAGAAAGGATTTTCTCCTTCTGTGGTGTCGACTATGCTCAGTGCTCGTAAGCCTGTGTCTTCCAAGATGTATCATCGCATATGGTCAACTTTTGTGACATGGTGTTCTGATAAGAAGTTGTCCCTTGAATTCCATCTTCCCACTGTCCTGGCTTTCTTGCAGGACGGTGTGGATAAGGGGCTCAGTCTGAGTTCCCTCAAAGTTCAGACTTCTGCCTTGTCTGTGTTTTTCCAGGAAAGGATTGCTATCCTTCCTGATGTGAAAGTTTTCTTCCAAGGTGTGACTCATGTTCGACCTGCCTTCAAGAGTCCTGCTCCCCAGTGGGACCTCAATTTGGTGCTGGGAGTTCTCCAGCGACCACCGTTTGAATCCTTGGCTTCCATTCCATTACGTCTCTTGACTTGGAAGATGGCCTTCCTTTTGGCTGTTGTTTCAGTGCACCGGGTAGCAGAGTTACAGGCCTTGTCTTGTAAACCTCCTTACCTGGTGTTCCACAAGGATAAGGCTGTGCTTCGCACTACCAAGGAATTCTTACCCAAGGTTGTGTCCGAGTTTCACATCAATCAGGAGATTGTGGTTCCCTCTTTCTGCCCTAATCCTTCATCTGACAAGGAAAGAGATCTCCATCTGTTGGATGTGGTGCGTTGCCTCAAGTTTTATGTTCATCGCACCGAGTCTATCAGGAAGTCTGACGCTCTATTCGTCATTCCTAAGGGGCCTAGGGCAGGGAGACCGGCTTCCAAAGTTACCATTGCCTCTTGGATTAAGGCTACTATCCGTGAAGCCTATAAGTTGAGGAATAAGCATGTCCCCTTCCGGGTGACTGCCCATTCCACCAGATCTATTGGGGCCTCGTGGGCCTATAAGAATCAAGCTTCTGCTGATCAACTGTGCAGAGCGGCCACTTGGTCCTCTGTGCACACTTTTTCTAAGCACTATCGAGTTGATGTACTGGCTTCGGCTGATGCCAGTTTTGGAAGGAAGGTCCTGGAGGCAGTCTTGCCTGTGTAGGTCTTCCGCTCTGTGATCCTTAGTGCTTCCTTACTGTTGAGCCCTGTTGGCTCTGGTTTCGTGTGCTGTGTTAGTTCAGGGATTGTTCCCTTGGTTGGTGTCCGTTGACACTTACAGTTTGGGCTATGTTATTAACTGGGTCATAGCAGTTCTAGTGACTTGGGCCTTGCGCCTGGTCCTTGCCTTACTTCCCGCCTCTGGATCAGCTCAATGTTTGTACATCCCAGAGTACCAGTGACCTGTATTGGACGACAGTGAAAATAGGATTTTAGTCTTACCTGTTAAATCCTTTTCACTTAGTCCATACAGGTCACTGGTCTCCCACCCTGTCAAGGGACCAGTCTTGGCTCTCCTGTGGCATCCAGTGGGAGACCGTTCGGGCATGCTCACAGGAGTCTTTCTTTTTGCTTACCTGAGGTCAGTCTTTAGGGTCTCAAATCAATCTAAGTGGCTCTGGCCAGAAGGTGGCTTAAGTAAGAGGGGAGGCTCCGCCCCTTGCAAATCATTTGCATAGTTGTTCCTGCCTATTAAAGGGGACTTACGCCTCCCAGAGTACCAGTGACCTGTATGGACTAAGTAAAAAGGATTTAACAGGTAAGACTAAAATCCTATTTTTCTGCAATGAGCTGGATTTATTGAGCTTAAAGACAGTAAGACTTTGCCTGTCGCTAGGTTAGAAATATACCTAACATGAAAGTTCCGCTTTAATTTTATTTGTTCTCAGTGCACATTTGTCACACTTTTGGTTTGGCAATATAACTGTAGGCAGACACACACATAGTTCACAATTTCAAACCAGATTGTTGATACATTTGAAACAGGGCTTTTAGCTTGTTGATTGCTAGAGATGTATCAAGAGCATTGCCTTGCAGTATGTTGAAGACCTCACTAGCATTCAAGGAGTTAAAACCTACTTTCAATTAATCGGAATTTTGGGAAATGTTTATTTGTCCTCTATGGTATAGTTGGCAGAATTGTTCCACCTTTCTTTTGAGCATAGACCACTGTTATGCGCATTGCAACCTCCAAGAATGCAGATCTTCCTTACTCCATCTTTATTCCTGAGTGAACACAATAAAGATAAAGTATCCTGGATCTTAATACACGGGGTGATTGTTGCCTATTGAAAGGCACAGTAGTCTAGCACTGGACCTTTCATAGTGGGAAACTTCACCAACCCAGCATCACTGCATTGTTGTTGCCTGTGTAAAAGGAGCCTTAGTGCTGTGACAGTTTTATATATACAACTAGATTACATTGCAATTAAGAATTATATCAGATTTATCTAACAGATTGCCATTGAAGTCTAAAAATAATTTTGTAGATAAAACTCTTGATAGCGTTATTAGCTGCAGTTTATTAAATTAAGGCCTTACTTTCAGTCCTGCTCCAGTCCATTTTCTTAAATGAATGCTAATGCTCATTTCTTGTTAAATTATGAATTTGTAAAATTAGACATTTCAGAATATCTTTCATATGCTTTATGTAAATACATGATTAATGATTTTATTGTTGATAACATTTATTTGTTAGAATCTGTCATTTTTCCTGAACCCACCACCAGCCAGATGGACACAAGTATCAGATGTGCTTAGCTGGCAGTTCTCTTCGGTAACCAAGAGAGGACTCAACTCAGATCAGCTGAGCATGCTGGGAGAAAAACTCTTAGGTAACAAAAAATCCAGTATATCATTATATCTTTTGAGCTTAACACCTTAAGGACCCTTGACGGTCCTGGACAGTCATGGAATTCTGGGCTCCCCGCCTGGCTGCACACCGTTCGGGGAGTCCAGAATCGGATTCTGAAAAAAAAATGGTCCTTAAGTGACGGCCGTGTTCGTGCGCGGCCGGTCCGTAAGGGTTAAGCTTTAAGTTTGTTTACATAACATCAGTATTGTTATATGTCCTTGCTATCTTTTCAAATCAAATCCAGTGACTATCATTTTATTTTTTATTATTTTTAACCTGTAAAACACCAGAGGGGTGTGCAGCTCATTGCTTCACAATGTACTGCAAATCCACCTGGCCCCTTAACCTCTTAAGGACCAGCCAATCTCAGACTTAAGGACCATGGACCTTTTTTTTTTTTTTCCCCGAATCCAATTCAGGTCTCCCCGGACGGCGTGCAACCGCGCGGGGAGGCATGAATTTCATGATGTGCCAGGACCTTCAAAGGTCCTTAAGAGGTTAAAGGGCTAAATATAGTTTGTAAACATGGCACACGTGTACCTGGGAGGGGTTTGATTTCCTGCTTTGGTTCCTTCCCCTTTTTTTTATTGGTTCCTTGGCAAAGATACAAAAAGATAAGGATGAAAAAAGTTCTAAGAAACAAATTTTCAGAAATCCCAGAATACTTGAATGATCGGTCTTTCTGTATGAAAAGGTCAGTAGAAATTCTGTTATGTGCTATCCACAATTTGGGGCCCAGGTGAAGGACATACAGTTGTGTACACATATACATATTGGGTATCAAAGTACTCAGGAGACATGTCATTTATATTTCATACCTTTTTGGTTTTTACTGTTAGCTTGCTTGAAATGTTGTACAGTTATAATGTACATTTCTGAAACCTTCCCCAAAAAAACATATTTTTAACAATTTTCTTGCTACATCATTTCATGTAGGAAGAGTCATTTTGTTATTTAAATGTTAGTGTACTTTCAGAAAATATGTATTTTGATATAGTTATTGAGCTGTTTAGGGTAGTTTTACCATAAAATTAAAAATACCTTTTTGCACTCCTGATATTTTGGGTCTGTGCAGTCCATGCACAGGGGAGGCTACTTGACGTATGTAAAAGGGGCAGGAGGGGGAAACTTTATTATAGAATAAAACCAAAACAGCAAAGTTATGGATGATTAAAAAGCTACATATTGTTATACAAATGTATATAGAAGAATCAATCTTACTGTAATACCTAAACATTACTATCCCTTAAACAAAAACTAAATAGAAGCCACTAGTATGGTGTATAAAATGTTTTTTTTCCATAAGTAAATGCTGACTTACGTAAATAAGTTTACATACATTGATGAAAGAACATAAAAAAACAGCCCAATTGTATCATTTTACACGTTTCTCAGAGGGTTGTTTTTTTTGTATCTTTGGTATTCACAGCAATTCACATTCAGTAAACAGTTGTTTTGGGGGTCTTCACCTTGAAATCCAGTCCATTGTTATGTTCGTCTTAGGTGCTGTTAACCTTCCCCCTTTCCTCTCCAACTTTTAACCATTTTATTCCATAGCACAGCAAACCCCCGTCTATTAAGGCAGTGGTTATCAAACTGTTTTTTTTTCTGTCAAGCCACCCTTATGCAGTCTGGAATTTTCATGGCACCCCTAACATTTTATAGGTTATTTTCCTAGAAAATAATGACTGACTAAATACATGCAATACATAAATGTATAATTATTCTTAGGTCTCACAGGCAGAATGACATAAAAGAGAATACTGGGCATATTCATTTTCATAAGTATACATTTTAAACTAAACCTTAACATTTTTGTCAGTGTCTTCATAGAAAAAGTGTGGCATCCTGAGTGGGGGCCCAAGGCACACCAATGCACCAAGAACCCCCCTACCCTTATTGAGATCCACTGCACTAAGTTGTAGTCCATCTGTATAAAAAAAGTTAGCCGTGTGTTCTAGAAAACCAAAACCCTCCTCCTTACACTAAGTCTTTAGCCATGCATTTAACTCCTTAATCCCAAATTGCTTTCCTGTCATAGCACATGACACAGTATTTCACAAATAATACTTTAGAGATCTTTTACTTCAGCACATGCCCTAAACCCCTATATTAAACTGATATTGTCATTGGTAGCAATGTGTACCAGGTCATGCCCACCCCTGCCAAGAATCTGTCATCCAGATTTCAAATATACACCATTGGCCTTAGCTTTACTAAGAACTGCCAGTTTTATATTGGTTTAGCTGGAGTGTTTCTGCAATTTTTCTTACTGTCTAACCTTCCATAGCAGAAACTCTATCTTTCCTCAGACAGCTTTAATTTTCCAGGTGCTTTCTCTTGCCATAGCTGATAACTCTTTCTACACCAGGAACTATCTCACTGTCTTTCCCCACAGGAAGCAAGCTGTATCTTTCTCTCTTTTTCTTTCTACCCTACCTGACAGTGGTCTCTTGATCCCAGCAACATTCTTTCTCTTCATCCGAGCATTTAGGTCTCTCTCACTAACCCAGCATTTCATTCCAAAGCAGGCAGGTACTGTCTCTCTTTTTCCCCCTCAGCATCTCTCTCTCTCTCTCTCTTAGTAGACAACTATCTCTGTACACCACTGATTTCCAAACCTGTCTTTAAACCTCCCACAGCTGTACAGGTTTTCTGGGTCTCCTTTTGATAACCTCAGGTGAATCAGTCAGTCATTCTGGGGATTGTTTAGTGTAAATGAGAGAATGTCCTGAGATCATTTAAGGAAATCCTAAAAACTTGCACTGTTAGGGAGGCTTGAGGACAGGGTTGAGAACCATTACTTTACACCATTACCTGTCTCCTACCACCTCTCTCTCCAGCAGAAAAGCCTCTCTTTTGATACCTTCCAGTTCACTTTCCCTCTATCAGATGGTTGAAGACAGATGCTCTAAAAAATATAACAATAAACTGCAAATTGTTAGAAAAACTTGTGATGTCAAAACACAGTGTTGCAGTTTTTACATTGTTTTCTGCAAAATATATTATGACTTGTTGAATTTGAATATGTTGCTTTTTTGCTTCTCATTCTTCATATAGGTCCAAACTCCAGCAGTGGTGATGACTTTATTAATTGGGGTAGATTCTGCAAGGTAAATTTGTGTTTTGCCTGAGCATTTTTAAATTGTTTTTTCCTCTGCTACTTTGATTGTGTACACCAAACTACTAATGAATTAGTTTACACCAGTCATGGCAGTCTGATTCTGTAGATTTTGAGTAAGGAATTGACCAATACACCTTAGATGCCAGACATTTCCAGAGAATTTTGAGGAAGTACTTTTGAGATTTCTCTAGCACCCAAAGATTTACATCATGTATGTGTTGTAGACACATTAGGGTACATGTATCAAGATGATTGAGGAGCAATCAGAGTAATAGAGCTTCACCATCAAAGAAAAATGCAAATGGAATCAAAACCGTAGAAAATAAAAAAACAAAGAGGCACCCCAAAGTGCAACCTGGTTGTAATTTTCAAATATACTAAAATGCAGGAATGCCTCATTACTTGAAATGTACTCACAAAAACAGGTGAGTATTATGACAACATGCACTTGTGGAGGAGATATCTACCCCTTGCAGATAAATAGAGCTCCTTTGGTAAGATGTCTTCAGCGCCTCTCTCTCACAAATGCTGGATCCTCCAATCAGCAGATGACCACAAAACACAAATAAAAAGAAACAACAGAGGGGCACAATAGGCTTCCACATACACCATCCACTCCATAATAACAAATGCAAATCCTGAGTGAATGCTTATCAATGATGCTTTATTGGCATCCTTTGGTGTCTCCAAATACACTAATAACTAAGCTTATGGTCTCTCTTTACCTCTTTGGGCTCCAAATAACATGAACCCTAACAATTTAAATATAATTTATTTTAAACACATACCTGCAAAAACAAAATAGATAAAAACCTCAACACAATTATCAGTCACAAATGACCAGTTTAGCAAGAGGAAACTTCAAGCTTGTTTTTAAAAAGCTTGAAAACAAAAGTAGCCAGACTGTAGCCTCTAGCCTTCACATTCATGTATGACTAAACTCTCTTGCAATATAAATGGCTTTGAGTGCATAATATTTAAATGGCAATTCAAAACACTCATTGTTTGGTTTGCATTTTCTGTAAACAGGCTGCAGCTCCAGCATCATCATTTTGATGCTTTTGAGGCTCTTTATTGAACACTATATTGGTCACCAAAAAAGAGACCACTTCAATATCCTTATTGTTCTACTTAAAGGAAAACTATAATATTTTAATAAGTCTGCTCCAGCGGAGGTTGACTTGGTAAATAGCCCGGGGCTGCCCCATGCAGCCCCAGAACATCTCCTATCAGTCATTTGGCGGTCAGAAAAACTGACCACCTCATCTGCATCCCATCCTGAATGTATGGGGCTCTCAGCCACAAACATTTGTGGGGTGTGTACTTAGCTTACCTTGACCCTCAGTGATGGGCTTTCATGCCCAAAGAAGAAGCCATATAGGGACTGTGTTATCAGGTCAGGAGACTGAACTTATGTCTTGCAGTTCTGTCTCTTCTTGTGGAACCAGAAGGGAGCCCCAGGGGTCTTAAGATCATGATTCTGTTCCCACGTTGGTCAGCAGGGCTCACGCTCTAGAGAAGCAAATCTGCAGTTAAGATATTATACTAGGGGAACGCAGTAAAGCTGCAATAAGCTGGACTTTAGTACATTGACACAAGGCGATAGCTACCCATGAAAAACACACCATACTTCTCTGCATGTTAGGTTTCATCAAGGGAAATTATAGACCTGTCATTTTGACTATACAATGTGATGTTTTTTCCCTTTATAAATCTATACACATATATATAAAAAGTCAGGTAGGTGGGCACTCCATAACGAAGACAAAAATCACTAATAACTACTTGCCCTGTGCAGCTTGAGAAAATGAATAGTAAGATTGTAGATGGACAAACCATCATACAGCAAGCGCACACAAGGGCCTTAAAAAACAAATATTTATTTATACACTTAAATCATATCAACGTTTCGACCCTCGACCTCCTCCGGGTCCTTTTATCAAGACAATGTATTTGCGCAACAACTGACCTTAAATACATATATATATATATCTATATCAAAGCATATTTTACTTTATGTTATTTTATATTTAGGAAAATATGAATGAGAAATCGTTTCCGTTTTGGCTTTGGATTGAGGGCATATTGGAACTCATTAAAAAGCATCTCCTGTGCTTGTGGAATGATGGGTAAGAAATAAATTACACCACGTTCATGTTTCTTAAGTTTGGCTGTTTATCTATCCCAAATGTTTATTTGCAAAGAAGTTGCATTAACAATATGTGTTTTCTCTTCACTAATTAATATAAACAGATGCATTGTTGGATTTATTAGCAAAGAAAGAGAGCGTGCTTTACTAAAAGAAAAGGCTCCTGGGACATTTTTATTGAGATTTAGTGAAAGCAGCAAAGAAGGGGCCATCACGTTCACATGGGTGGAAAGATCACAAAATGGTAAGAAAATATTGTGTTTTTAGCAAGAAATTTAGAGAGTATTGCATATTAGATGTGATTGCAAAGTTCCAGCACAGTAGAGTGGTTGACATTGCAGGTCTAAAGGTACACTTTGGAAAAAAGATTATTAACAGAGACAAAACAACTGCATCCTGTATAGTTTGAAGGAGAAGGAAAGTGGAAACGTGTCATATTAATGGTTTCATTAAATTACTGGAGCAAAATGAAAGGTCAGAAGTTCAAGGGTTCCAAGTACATCAAAACTGTGTACACTTCACAGAAACATTTGTGGATTCATTTGAATGCTTCTGCAACAGTTGGAAAGTTGATGGCCAGAGTCTTTGTGAGGACAAAGCAGATCTAGCATGTGTTAAATGATTTGTAATGTTTTAGTATGTAAAACAATGGTACTTTCAGTGCTTTATCAAACATTATTACAGGTCAAACCTGTGATCAGATCACAATATTGCATTCTTCTATAGTTAATGTTGAGAGTCTGATCTCCATCTGAAGTTCTCTTTATACAGCAATACCAACAGCAATTGGTAATTGGTCGAGCTGCCAAAAATAGTAACAAACCAAGAAATAAAAGGAGAGCAAACTGACACACAGCAAACACTGTGGTGAAATATTCTGATCACATGATTGTATGTTATCTATGTTTTACCTGAAAAAAAATCCCCCGATACTTACTGTACTGGTCAGGGGGAAAAATTGCTACTCCAGTCCTCAACGAATAATCTACAGTGCATACATACCTAAACTTGGTAAAAAAAAAATAGAATAGAGTTGAATAGTGTGCCCCAAATGCCACTGATAATTTAATTTGCACCAATGTATATATCTGAATAATATTAAAAGAATAAAATGGCACTTCCACCCTATAAAGCCATACTTAGATATAAATGTATGGAAACCAGAATATACACAGTCAAAAATCAGAAATTAGGATAGATGCAAATACATACATATATATATATATCATGACACATATCAGTGCGAAGGATATTATATGAAAAATAGTCCTCTCAATGTCCACAGAAGTAGTCCTTGAATCAGTTTGGTCTTTGTTCCATCAGTATAAAGCAATCAATTATCTGGTTGTCACCTAGAAAATTCTTAATATGATGTAGCTGTGCTTTAAATAATATGTAAATATACACTTACGTTTAAGTAAGGTCAGCTCCGCTCCCAATACGATACAGGATTTGATAGTCCCTCCGCCAAATAACCAACTTCAGATGTTAACATTTAAATCTGTAAGTTCTTTACTACCTCTCCCAAATGAATCTTGATGTTGAACCAGTCTTTTTACAATTTCGTGATTCCTAAGTATGGATATATGGACAGGGAAAATGATACACAATATTTCAACCGCTTTCAATATACAGTAATATAGAGTAATAGACACTTAAAGGGATAGTAATACTTCATTTTAACTTTATTTTATTTTGTAGGCATTAAAAAAACATAAAGAATGATATAAGTCTTATCTCTCAAACCTTTATGGTTTAAGAGATATTCATAAGGAAAGTTTCCCCCTCCAGCCCCTTTTACCTAGCGTAAGCAATCTCTTCTCAGATGTGAAATGCAGTCCATAGACCAGACAGATAACAGAAGGGGACAGTCTTCTTTGTATGAAAACAATGAAAGCCCTTCCCCCCTTGACAAGTTTTTCAGATTTTTCCCTTATCTTAATTGAAGATTGTCCCTCTCTGCAGTCTACCTGGGCACCTCCCTTCTACTCAGGCTGAAGAGTGTGACATCAGTAAAAGGGGAGGGAGGGGGAAACTTTGCTTGTGAATATCTCATAAACCATAAAGGTTTGAGAGATAAGACTTATATCATTCGTCATGTTTTTTTAATGCCTACAAAATAAAATAAAGTTAAAACAAAGTATTACTATCCCTTTAAACTTACACTACCGGTCAAAAGTTTTAGAACACCACCATTTTTCCATTTTTTTTTTTAATTTACACAGTTTAATGTCTCAATGTTCCCTGAAAATAAAGCATAGAACAAATTAACAATTGGACGTTAAAAAGAAATCATGGAATCATTCTCCTTAACAAAATGTAATCTAAATTTTTGACTCATCAAAGTCTATCCACCTTTTGCAGATATAACAGCCGAACACACTCGTGGCATTCTTTCCACAACAGAAATCAAATATTGTTCTGAAAGTTCTTCCCAACACTGTTGCAGAAGTTCCCACAAATCTGTTGCACTTGTAGGTTGCTTTGCTTTCACCCTTCACCTTTCAATAACAATTGTAAAAATGGGGATGTTCTAAAACTTTTGACCAGTAGTGTATCTAACACACAGATCTACTGAAGATAGTAGAAGATAGTTCCTGTGTGTCTACCTTCCATGGTTGCCAAAACAGAAGTAGGACAATTAAGAGATGCGAATGGCACTTAGGAGCAGGAGTTTAACAACTTAAGTGTCTATTACTCTGTATTACTGTATGTTGAAAAAGGTTGGAATATTGTGTATCCATTTCTCTGTCCATATATCGATACCTGGGAATCATGAAATTGTAAAAAGACCGGTTCAACACCAAGATTAATTTGGGAGAAGAAGAGCTTACATATTGAAATTTTAACATCTGAAGTTGGTGATACAGTGTATTAACTATCAAAACATGTATCCTGTTGGGAGTGGACTGAGCTTATGTAAAACGTTGGAGGATATTTACATATTATTTAAAGCACATCTACTTCACATTAAGAATTTACTATGCTCTTTTCTTTATCCATAAATGGTACAGGAGGTAACTCCTTCCACTGTCATTGGAATGTATTCAAGGAGAGGGCGGAGGCATAACCAATGTTTTAAGTTACTGTTGCTGACTGTTTGCAAGCTGATTTTTTACACTTGTCACAAGTCAGGGGGCATAAAAATCATATACAGATTTATTTTAGTAGCAAGCATGAATAAAATTAATGTAAAAATCTATACCCAGGACACCAACTGTGACAGTGTTGAACCAAAGTTTCACCTAGTGGTTGGAAAAAATCAATAGAATAATCATTGTTAAAAAGTTGTGTGATACTTTGTGAAGTTCAGTGAAACAACTTTTTGAGTTATGTTTTTATGATGTTAATCCACATGCATCTAATCCATGATGTGTAGCATCCTATTTATATTGTACAGTGACCTCCCCATTGTGTAGGAGTGTGCATACCAATACAGTGTTCTCCATACATCAGATATATATAAATGAGGAGGCAAGAGTTATAGAGGGAAACATAAGACAAACTGTTGTCTAGACAAAATTTGTAGGATTTCCTTTGTTAACCTAAAAATATTTTGGAAAAGGTTGTAGATAGGATCAACTTTTGGAAAAATATTTTTTGGTTAGCAAACGAATAATATAGACATTGTATAAACAATATTTTTGTGTTCCCCCTCTTTCTTTGCATAGCTTTCTCTTTCTTTTCTATAACCAATATATGTAGAACATTGTGTCTTAGTATATACACTAGTGGAGTCATGGTACACTAATGATTAGATTAGATATGAGATAAGTATTATTTATAAAATAATCTTTCTATTTTGCTGCATCTTCTAAGGCACTTTATTAAGTATCATGCAACAGTTTAATTTATTAACAGCTATTATTCTGTTGTATTATTCTGTTGTCTGCATCCATTGCTCTTTATTCTCCAGTCACTAGGTGACAATGTCACCTTTGGCATTACTGTGGTTCCAGACTCCATTACATGTCTTGCTTACATATCAGACACGTTGGATCGTGCTTTTCGTGTTTTCAATGATCTCATCACACTAGCTTCTCTCTGTCATAGTTGGTGCCCGAGTATAAGTACTTAAACCTCCTTTGTTTGTTGCACTTTTTTGTTTAGATAAAAGTTTGTACTGGTCCAAAACATTGACCTGCTAGTAAATTAAATCTGCAAGATCAGAATAGCGCTCACCTGAGAAATACTAGGTATATATTAATAAAAAATAATAACAGATGTTAATATGGGGTGACAAAATCCCCCTAAAAAAACTAGGCGACCACCCTCTAAATAACTGAACCCAATAATAGAATGTCTGATAAATAGGAAAGTGTAAAATAATATGGATTTATAGAATTTAGCTATCCCTGACTGGGAAAAAAACTAAAAATGTGAAGAACAACACTAAGCAAATAATCGTCAGGGAAAGCCAAATAAGCGTGCTAAATAAACCAATATGGCCACAATAGGCTGATATACAGTGGAGTCTACTGATGAAGTAAAATAGATACATATAACTGTCACCAATATGCAATCAACTTAAAACAAACAAGGAATACATAAAATAGTCCCAAAGAAACATTTAACAGTCCAAGAAATAGTTTCAGTGGAAACAGAGAAACAAATACCAGTCCCAAAAAATACAGTCACACTAGTATAATCTCGCAGGTCTAATAAATATATTTATTTCTTCATTGATTGGTTTTATTACTGCACTTAGATTCTCCCTGTGAGCTGTTCACCTCTTTTAGATTTCATATTTGCTCTCTGTCGGATGGGAACCCAAACTACGTACACTGCATATAGCATCATGACTAAATTACTTATCCCAACCAATTTTTATCATTTAGGAATAATCCATCATCTGTCATATCCATCATCAATTCTCCCTTCATTCATCACTTTTCCTGTCTGACCACCCATCTACGAATATAAACTGTGGCACAAACTACTAATTTATCTGTCTTTATCAACTGATTAACCCTTTGAGTGTCAGGGGGTACACAACGCATTGCTTTGCAATGCGTTGTGTACCCCTCTGGCATTCAAAGGGTTAATATCTACATCTATCCCTTTTCTATCTGAACTGCATCAACTATTAGACCTGCGAGATTATACAGGTGTGACTGTTTTTTTTTTTGGGACTGGTGTTGTTTCTCTTTTTCCACTGAAACTATTTCTTGGACTGTTAAATGTTTCTTTGGACTATTTTATGTATTCCTTGTTTGTTTTAAATTGATTGCATATTGGTGACAGTTTTATGAATCTATTTTATTATTATGTATCTATTCACAAATTAATAAAAATGTACAAATACCGTAGTATCATAGTATGCCATAAAATAATATATGGGTAAAGGAAATTAAATCTGTATATGGTTCTTGAGCCCTAACCTGCTAACAAATATTCAAAGGCAAATAATTTTTCTTAAAGCAACATAGATTTTCGAAAATACTAACACTGCCCCCTCTGTTTTTCAAATGTGATCTAACTTGTAATATTGTTGAAGTCATTTATGTAGCATTCTCAAAACACTAACTAACCCCACCCCTCCAAATTCCATCTTGTTTATTTCAATGAGAAAATGTAATTTAAGATTCTGGTCTTCAAATTTCTGGGGGGGTTTTGTTGTTGTTGCTGTTTTTTTTTTTTATACAACATAAACAATGAAAAGTATGTTTAAAACATGTGTTTTTGAGTAAAAAAATATTTGATCAAACTGAGTGGAGACTGATCTTACCTGTGCATGTTCATTATCACTTATCTAAATATTTCATGGACAGGGGCATAAGATAAGATCTATATATTTGTGTGTCAGTCCATTAGTCAGTTTTGCCAGTATGATAGAAAAATCTGATGGTATACAAATTAACAACACATTTATCTCACCTCTCTCATTCTTGAAAACTATTAAGTAGATTTGTGCCAAATTTGTAGGTTGTTGACAATGCCACCTGAAATAGAAAATTTCATCCAAATTAGTCATTCCATTCAAACGTTATAAGTTAGTGGCTCTCAACCAGTGTTCCCAAGTGCCACGGACATCTACTGAGGGTGCTTTACTATTTATATGAAGATTTTGACAAAAACATTAAATGTGCATAATGGAAATTATTATGCACAACATGTCCTGTGTTGTCATTCTAACTGTGATTCCTAAGGATAACTATAAATATATGTATTGTACCTTTCATTAAGACCTTGTGAAATTACCTATAAAATGCTAGGTGAGTCCTGAAAATTCCAAATTGCATGTTAAGGGTCCTTGAGCTATAGCAGATTGAGAACCGCTGGTATAATCATTTGAAACATTCAATAAAGGTCTACCATTTGAAGTTTTAACTATGGTAGCATTAACTCTCTGCCATAATATAGTAATATAATCTCTGAATGTACATGAAAAATTTGATGTATATCGGTCACAGTTGTGGTGGCCTTTATCTTTAGTGGTAATTTATGTTTGTATATTCATTATTTTTACAGAGCCTCTGTTTCATTCAGTTGAGCCATATACAAAAAGAGAACTCTCAGCCGTGACATTTCCAGACATTATTCGAAACTACAAAGTAATGGCAGCTGAAAATATTCCAGAGAACCCACTCAGGTTCCTGTATCCGGACACCCCAAAAGACCATGCATTTGGAAAATACTATTCTAGAACAAAAGAAGGTACATCAAACGTAACCTGAAAAAAATGTCTATCAAACTATTTGATAGGAAAACTTAGATATCACCTTGATATATCGATACAACACCAATACAATTATAATATTTCTCAAAGAAGTTTTAAATATGTATCATCTCACATTCAGCTCATTACTTGAAGAATATAGCTGCAATTCTTCTTCAGTCCATTATCTGAGTCCAACAATGTCACCTTAAATTTAGATGTATTCCTAGCCAGATTTAAAAAAACATATTTCTTAGGGCTCTTTCACATGGGTGACTTTTGTTGCAAGACATTTTGTTTTGTTACCTGGCTTTTTTTTTTGTAGTAACTTAAAATATTGGTCCATTTTTAGTGTTACAGTGTATAAATATTTTTTTCTGTATCACATTCTTTCAGTTTAAACAGAAGGGATAAAAATCACATGGAAAACACAGTTACATGTGATTTCAATGCAAGTCCATTGAAACCCATTATACAAATCTGTAGCAGTTATTGAACTGTCAGTGTAAATTTGCAGCATGCTTGGTCTCTCTTCAACAATCTTAGGGCATGTTGTCTGTGTGAAATGTCCCATATAAAGTAATGATTTACAACTGATGCATTTTTTTCATGCTTTGTTGTTGCTGTGACAATGAGTCCTATATGAAATAGGTCCTAAAGTGTATAAGCCCCAAAATAAATTGCCATTCCCATTCACATGTAGACAGCTGTGCATGACCATTTTATTTTTGCTTATTTATCCAAATGTGTCATACGTGATACGAGCAACATACGTCATAAATGAGATAGACAAATACTAGGAGATATTAGTTTTGTTGAACTGGACTGGGTTGGGTCTAATCTCAAAACTATTCTTGCCGTTATATCAGTTTTTCAACAAGCTCGATAACATGTAGCAAATATAACCACTTTGTAACCACTTTCTACCTTTATTATGAATCTACCAAAGAAAATACATTTAAAAACTCTGTATATAATATTTTAATGGATATGAAAGCTTTATTACTTTATGGTGATAACTAGTGTAAAAGTCCGTGTACACGGCCAAAGTGCATGATAAAGGGTCAGATGTATGTTTGTCCGATGGCAGTCATGTGCAGTAGAGCCTGCTGTTTGGGCAGGCTGCCTTTACTGTTGTCTCTCCTTTTTCCAGCTGTGTCTCATACTCTCCCATTACTGGTGTCTTCTCTCTCCATCTCTCTCTTACACTCTTCCCTTGCTGGTGTTTCTTTTTTCTCTTACACTCTCTCCTTGCTGGTGTTTCTCTTCTCTCTTACACTCTCCCCTTGCTGGTGTTTCTCTTCTCTCTTACACTCTCCCCTTGCTGGTTTCTCTTCTCACTCCAGTTCCCTCTCACACTCTGACCTTGTATCACAGTGCCCGTGATTATTGCCTGCCTGTTAGTTCCAGTCCAGTTTCCCATGGCTGCTGTTGCAGGCTTTGCCTTTGCCACCTTCTTCCTGGTCTCTATGCTGCAGGTGCGCTTCTTGGACGTCGCGCTCGTTATTTTGTAGCATTCGGCACTAATTGGCCAATTGGGCCCCACCTCCGGTTGCAGCCTTATAGTCTGCCTGAGAACTGGGCTTAGTTGCCCTTTCGTGTTGTATCAATATGTTTCTCTTTTGTTGCTCTCGTTTGACCCTAGCTTGGCTTCCGTGTATTCTCTGTCTTTATCTCTGGCTTTGTCTGACTATCCGCTCCGGTATTTGTCCAGTGGCTCTGTCTGACTACCTGATTTGTGTATGACCCTGGCTTGTCCGACTACCCTCTCCGATCTGACTTTGGCTGAGGTTGACTACCCGATCCTGTATCTGACTGTGGCTTGTCTGACTTACGCTGCGTGCTTACTCCCGTGACTGTCTGACTACCACTTGTCACTATTGGCCTCCGAGGCCTCCCTCCTTCTACCTGGCACGACAGTTATCTCTCCGGTACTGTTGCATGTTGCCTTCCACTCTGCTGCCTCCGCTCCGTGCTTACTCGGGTATTATCTGACACAGTCAGTATCTGCCTCCGAGGCCTCTCGCTCCATAGAGCCTGGCGTGGCATTTACCTCCATGGTATTGTTGCCGAGCTGCCATAGGCTAAACAGCATTGTAGTTGTCCCTCTTCAGGGACTGCCTGCCACACTCGCTCCAAGCCTTCCCAGGCTTTTACTGTCTGATGTTTCTCCTACCTGTGTGCCCAGTTACGCTATTGTGGCCTGGACTCCTGGCTCTCCAGATTTCGGCTGACTCCGCCTGATTAGAATCAGTCTGGTTCTATATTCTGCTTTATCTTGGCTATCTGGTCCCGGTACAGTTCAGTGTCAGTTCCTGCGTAGTGGACTGTGCACTGTCCTCACTCCTGTTCCTATCAAGGTTGTGGACGTGCTTTGCTCTTGCATACTTATTTTAAATAAACTGGTTAAATTCACCTGTACCTGTGTAGAGTGTTTCATTTACTTAAGGAACCCATGACAGTACGAAAGAGCCATGAGTAATGAAGGTACAGGTGAACCGGTTCAGAGCATTTTAGCCAGACTGGACAAAGAGGATTTATCAGCTGTTATTTGCCATGCAGACGCTCCTAAACCGTACCGCACACCTTGGTCAGGTTACTCGCCAACCGGTGGCTCCCCCAGATTCAGCATTGGTGGTACCTCCTAATCCTGAGACCAGTACAAATCATGGATTGTCTGGTACCGCTCCCCTTCAACTCTACGAAGGGGAACCTACGCTCTGTAGAAGGTATTTGAACCAGGTGGGCATATTCTTGGAATTGGTACCGCATGCCTGTCAGGGTTCTGTTCGTTTCTCAGTCTGGTGCAGTACCTCACAGTGCCACTACTTTTCTATGGTGCTGTAGTCGGTTACTGCACTCACGCTAAAAAGACCTGATTCTGTTCCCAACTGTCCTTACCTAACAATCACCTCCCTATTTAGTTCAGCCTCTCTCCTTGCTCTGGGCCAGATTATACTGATAAGTTCAGATTAGTCCCAGGACTGTCTCTTTTCTTATGGGCCTGGGCCTTGAGTTTGTGGAGCTAGTTGATCTCCTTAGTTCCTGTGCAGTCTGTTGCACCCTTGAGTTTCCTTGCAGGCTGTTGCATCCCTGAGTTCCAGAGTCTGCTATTTCTCCTGTGTTCCAGAGACTGTTGTACCCGGAGCTTCTGTGTAGGCAGTTGCACCCCTTGTATTCCAGCAACTGTTCCTCCTGTGTTTCAGAGACTGTTGTACCCTGAGCTTCTGCACAGGTGATTGCACCCCTTGTATTCCAAAGACTGTTACTGTGTTTCAGAGCTGAGTGTTCTCCATTGCCCAGAGGTCCTGTTCCCCGTTACTCAGAGGCCTTGTTTCCTATTGCCCAGACTTGCCCAGAGGTCCTGTTCTTTATTGCTCAAAGGCCTTGCTGTTTTGTTTCATTAATGTTTTGTTATGCATTGTTACTTCATGTAAACATATGTATAATATTGCTATTTCATGTTTCATGTATGCATTGTATAATACATTGGTTTTTCCTTTAATTGTGTGTGTGCCGGTTTTCTTGTTCTCTATGTTCCATTTTTGTTCATGTTGTTTATTGCTGTGGTCAGCACCCCTTCCTGACCAGCAGCAAACTTTGACAACGCCTTTCCAAGTGAACAAAGCAAGGTCGGTTTCTTGATTTCACTGTTGTCCGGTAAGGCACTAACATGGGCCAACCCCTTGTGGGAGACAGGGAAGCCAACTTCACCGAGTTCGTGGATGAATTCCGCAGGGTCTTTGACGTTCCAGCCCAAGCAGTATCCGCAGTGAAACGACTCATGACCATACAACAGGGCGCAGGTACTGTAGCCAATTACTGTATTGAGTTTCGCACCTTGACAGCAGAGATGGGCTGGAACAATGATGCACTAGTAGCTGCATTTTCGCAGGGTCTGAGTGACTCTATTAAGGATGAGACGGCTGCTCGTGAACTGCCGGAATATCTGAATGAGTTAATTACCTTTGCAATTTTGATTGATACCAGGCTCAGAGAGAGACCTTCATTCAAAAACCAGGTGCATAGACCCGCTGCTCGATTGGCGCCTAGCTTTTCTCTCCACCCTGTTCTCCCTCTCCTCCCATACCTCCTGGTTCTGAATCTGCCAGAAGTGAACCTATGCAGTTGGGCTTCATGTGCGTTTCCGGGGAAGAGAGGGCTTTCCGATGGAGAGAGGGCCTTTGCCTATAATGTGGGAAGGCAGGTCACTTGCTGCGGTCCTGTGCTACCGGTCCGGGAAACGTTCGCACCTAGGGTTGTGTCAGGGGGCAGACTCTGGAGTTTCGCAGTCCCCGGATTTTCGGCAAGGCAGACCCATTCTTGGGGTGGTAGTGTCCTGGTCCGCATCCTCAGTTACGGCTCCGGCCTTGGTTGACTCTGGAGCTGCTGGATATTTCATGGGCACTGACTTTGCGGCCAAGCACGACATTCCATTGATGCTATGCTCATCTCCGCTGGCTATTGAAGCGATTGACAGTAGACCATTGCAACCGTCACATGTGACACATGAAACATGTCCTTTTCTCTCAGGGTAGGGGTGCTCCACGTGGAGACCCTACAATTTCAGATTATAAAATCTCCTCATCATGCAGTCATCCTGGGGTTTCCCTGGCTACAGACTCACAACCCCAGAATCAATTGGCAAACGTGCAACATTTTGTCTTGGTCTTCCTATTGTGCCGAGTCTTGTTTACAGCAGCCTACCATAATACTTTGTACCTCTTCCTCATTACCTGCAGAGTACCAATCTTTCAGTGAGGTATTTAACAAGGTAGAGGCTAGTACATTGCCGACACACAGGTCTTACGACTGCATTATTGATTTAGTACCAGGGGCCATACCTCCAAGAGGACTGGTATACCCTCTATCGTTAGAGGAGAATCGAGCCATGGAGGATTATGTGTCTGATGCCCTAGCCAGAGGGATCATTCGCAAGTCCTCCTCACCTGCAGGGTTCTTTTTTGTTAAAAAAAAAAAAAAAAAAAAAGGATGGAGAGTTAAGACCATGCATTGACTACAGAGGCCTGAATAAATTAATGTGGTCAAGAATGTGTACCCCATGCTTTTGATTACGGAATTGTTTGATCGTATTAAGGGCTCGGCAGTGTTCCCCAAACTTGATCTAAGGGCCACTTATAACCTTGTAAGAATTAAGGAAGGGCACGAGTGGAAATTGGCATTTAACACTCGTAGCGGACTTTATAAATATTTGGTGATACCATTCCGTTTATGTAATGCTCTGGCAGTCTTCCAAGAATTTATTAATGATGTATTGAGAGACCTACTACAGAGGTGTGCAGTGATTTGGATGACATTCTTATCCACTCACCAACCTTAGAGGCACATCAAGCAGATGTTGCATTGGTCTTGCAGTGATTGATATAAAATAAGTTGTTCTGTAAATTGGAAAAGTGCGAATACCACAAGTCCCAGGTGACATTCTTGGGTTATGTGATTTCCTCTTCTGGACTGACCATGGACCCACTAAAGCTATCAGCAGTCCTGCAGTGGCCCCGTCCGATGGGATTGAAAGCCATACAGAGATTTCTGGGCTTCACAAATTATTATAGAAAATTCATAAGAAACTTTTCTTCAGTGGTGAAGCCGCTTACTGACATGACACATAAGGGAGCAGATCCATCCAGCTACTCCCCCAGTGCGATTCAAGCATTTGATGATTTGAAGGCTGCCTTTGCCAAGGCTCCTATCCTGTCTCATCCCAGTCCCGCCCTGCCCTTTACTCTGGAGGTTGATCCGTCTGAGTCAGGAGTAGGCACCCTCCTGTCTCAGTGCTCGGCTCTTGGCAAACCCTTACTCCCGTGCGGGTATTTTTCTAAGAAATTATCTAGGGCACAGAGCCTGTATGATATGCATTTATTGCCGTCTCTTCCCCTCACACTTCCTCCTCACGCACATCCCTAGTGGTGTCTCTCCAGTTGTCTCTCACACTGTTCCGTGTTCCCCGTTCAGGCAGTCTCTACTGCACATGACTGCTTCTGTGCTTTTGAGAAGTCTTTAATGCTCATGACTGCATCAGACAAATATCTTAGTGTTTTATTATATAGGATGTCTGAGGATTACAAATCCACAACTATCTGTGCTCTAAGCCCTGTCCCAAAAAGATAACTGCAGTTTCTCGATCTACCTCTATTTCCATAGAAATAACCCCCTCCACACTACCACCACCACCACCACACACACACACACACTATATCACACAATTTTCAATAGATAAGGAAGGCTCTGAATAAAGAGGTACTCTTTGAAGGCAAAGTTTATTAATTGGGTATCTGGTCAGCACACAGTCGGTTCTGCTGCTTCCACTCCTCACAGTAATGATATAGAAAACTCTCAGGAGTCAGCGCTAACCCAAACGTGACCAAAGGAGTCCTACAAAGATACACAGAAAACACAAAGTATCTATTCTATTCGGACTAATGGTGTTATAAGGTAAGAGCAAAATACCTGTCTAACCCAGGAATATATAGTAAAAAGAAAGGGATACGTATCTCAAGTATGCTACAAAAGAGTATCAAATTTTATTGTAGAAATATCTACATATCCACAGACTAAAGTAAGCGTTATGCGTGTGAGGGGTGATGACGTGAGACGCTGAGTGGGCGGAGCGTCTGCGTGCTTGCGTGATGTCAAGCGTTGGATGTTTGGGCTGAGACGCCGAATGATTATGGGCTAGGTCGTATACTATCAGCTTATCTGGGGCTGTCACCCATCGCTTAATCCCCCTGAAGGACGAAGGTTACCTGCGGAGAGAGTGGGTTACATCGGTAGCCTGGTTCTGGTGTATGGAGCGTGCCCTCCCGGGAATGT
This sequence comes from Rhinophrynus dorsalis, assembly GCA_037306005.1. Lineage (NCBI taxonomy): Eukaryota > Metazoa > Chordata > Amphibia > Anura > Rhinophrynidae > Rhinophrynus > Rhinophrynus dorsalis. Next base: position 123,242,463 of record CM074725.1, read on the forward strand.
ATGGTGGAGGTGCGGGAAGTGGCGTAGCTCATTGGATATCGAAGCCTCCTGGTCTTGAATCGTGGTACGCAGATATCGATGGTGGAAAGTTCATATAGGAGCCATCGGGTGAGATCACATATGAGCGTAAGTGAAGACCGGAGTTCGCGCCAGCAGAGTGTGGGGGGAGGTGATGTGATGACATAAGCTCTACAGATGGACACGGGCCCATCTGCTTGAGGTATTACTGGGACTTTGTGACACGATCAGAATGCCCATTGTTTGCCCTTTAATGGGCGTAATATGGAAACCTTATGAGTGGAGGAATGGATGGGGTCTGGAATAAGGGCCTTTATTATATATGGTGTGGGGCTTTCCTTGTAAGAACTAACCATGGCCAGTAAACGGTCCCACGACAGTAAACATGCGTCTAAGAAAGACAAGAAAAGGGAATCGGATCAAGGGAAAGAGAGGAGGGTACCTTCCCTTTTCTCTCCGCAGGCACAAAATAAGGTGGCGGTGGGGAATGTGTCTATAAATCAAGATCCCTCTATCACTCCTGAGGTGGATCAGAATCAAGCTATGAGTTTGGCTGGAGGAGAGGTGCACTCCACATAAGAGTATATGCAGAACTTTGATCAGCAATTGAAATGTTTTGAAAGCAGGCTCTCCTTACAATTGGAGCGTATTAATGAAAATGTGCTTGCTTTGGGAGCCAGATTGAAAGATAGTGAGCAGAAAATCGAGTCGTTGGAGTTTGAAGTTAATGCTTGTAAGGAGCAGAATATAGATTTGAAGAACAAAGTGGCCCAATTGGAGATGAAGATGGCTGACTTTGAGGAAAGGGCACGAAGAAAGAACTTAAGAATAAGAGGAATTCCAGAACGAGTGGGACCAGGAGATCTTAGGTCTTTTTTGTTGGACTTGTTAATTAACATGGGTATTGAGGGGGCTCAAGATAATGTGATTGAGAGGGTACATCGGACTTTCCGGCCTTCCAAGTTGCCCGAGAATCTTCCCAGGGACGTTATAGTCAGGTTTACAACATTTTATTTGAGGCAAAAAATAGCCATGGCGGCTAAGCAGAGTATGTACCATCAGAAGAAAAGTTTAAGCATATATCTTTCTTTCAGGACTTGTCTGTGGGAACTCGGGCTAAGAGAAGGTCTTTTGGGGCATTTACACAAGTCCTTAGAGATAAGAATATTAAATATAACTGGGGTTTTCCCCAAAACATTTTTTTGAAATATGATCATCAGTTATATGTAATAGCATCTCAGGAGGAGGCGAGGGAGTGGTTGTCTGCACGTTTCCAAGAGGGTTAGTGTTTAGTTGGGGTTTGGTGGTTGGGGGACACCTGGGTCGCTTATAGCATTTCCCAGGTGTCTAGGATGGGGGGTGTTGGAGGTAATTGGGGGAGGCGTGCGGACCCGCTGGATCGCCTCTTTAGGAGATATTTGTATTTGTATTGTCTTATTATGCTTTTGGAGGGACCCATTGGTACTGTTTGGGGAGGCTGGGGGAAGAGGGGGGGAGGGAGATTAGATTTATTGATGGATAGTGTGATATGTACGTGGTGATTTTGGTTATGGGGTAGTGGTGGGTTTCAGGGTTATGATGCACTATGTGTTTGTGTATTGATTTGTAATATTATGGATGTATTTTTTTTTTCTCTCTCTCTTCCTCTCCCTTTCCCCAGTTTTATTTTATTATTGAAATATGGGTCTAAATTAATATATTTTGGGCGTTATTAGTCTGACAAATTTATATGATAAGCAAACGCGAGTCTTCAGAGACAAAGATGGTTGAATGCCAGGGCTGGGCATCTTTCGGTATGTGGACTGTGAAATGGGTCCAGGTGTTAGGGTGATTATTGTGTTTGTGGTGTTTATGGTGGGCATGTTGGGGTTGGATGTGTTAGAATGTAGTTGTAGGGATGAGAGTTGGGTGCATGGGGGGTGGATGTTGGGTGTGGATGAGGTGATTGGAGATGAGTCTCTCGCCCTGATTCCCTCCCTTTTGCTAGGGTATGTAGAAAGAATTGATGGTGTGGGATGAGGGGCATATATAAGTTTTTATCCTTGAATGTCCAGGGACTGAATAGCCCTCAGAAGAGGAACATGTTATTGGGGTTTCTTTGTAAAAATAAGATTGATGTGGCTTGTATTCAAGAAACACACTGGAAGGAAGAGGACTTAGTAAGATTTAGGTATAAGGATTATCCCGTAATTGAGTATTCAGCATTAAAGGGGATTAAACAGAGAGGGGTGGTGATTTTAATTTCTAAAAGTATTAAATATGAATGTTTATATAAACAAACAGATAAACAGGGAAGATTTGTTTTTTTGATTTGTAAGTTGAATGATAGAGTTTTTTCTATTTTGAATGTATATGCTCCTAATAAGAGGCAGGTTCACTTTTTGAACGGGGTGTTAAGTCAGATTAAAGATAGAGTTTTGGGTTCTTTTTTGGTGATGGGGGATTTCAATTGTATATTGGATCCTGAGATTGATAGGAAGGACACTAGGGGCTAGATTTAAAGGCAACCGTTAAACTAGCCGCTAAGTGAAAAAGGCACATCGCTCGCAAATAATACAGGAGTTACGGCAGATTCAATAGCTACTCTACGAGAATAGCTATCGAGCGTAGGCACACAAAAAACACGTAACACAAAAGCCGTTGTCGCTCATGTTAATGCACAACGGGCGGCCAAATCACACAATAACAGCGCTCAAAACAACATCTAACCTAACGGCTGCCGTTGTCTAGCAACCATGATTGATGCCAAAACAAATTCAAATACACAGCCAATCACAAAGCCCCAATGTATCAAATAACTTCAAATACACCTATATATACCCAAAAATAACCGTCACACACTGTCTGTTATCGAGTTCTTCAGAGCCAGATATCAGGACCCAGGAGCGGAGGATAGTGATTAGAGAGAGGGAGACAGGATCGTTCATTGGAGGTAGAGGAGTTTTGCAGTTTGGAGAGAGGTGCACTAAATATACACATATCACACTTTTGCACATATTACATACACACATACACATACATACACATAGTCCTTTTATTTGATAACACCTTACACATTTTACATTTTATTTTGACAGTGTGAATCTGGGAGTGAAAGTGTGTGACAGAGAGTGACTGGATCGAGTGTGTCTGTGAGGGCCTGTGGGAGTTCCTGGGTGTGACTGGGTCAGTGATGGCCAGGAGAGGAGGACAGGAGAGAGGGATGGGGAGAGTAGTGGAGGAGGAGGAAGCTCAGGAGGGGATCCCTCAGCAGAGCAGGGGTGGCAGAGGGAGATCTGCAGGGCGGAGGGGGACCCGGCCCACAAGAGCAGGCACACAAAGAAGAGGGACAGAACCTGCAGTGGGACGAGGGGTAGTTGCTGGGGAGCACCCCACACAGTCAGGGTCAGACCAGGCAGGGCACTCCGGCTCTGAATCCTCCCATGCCGGAGCTGATGAGAGCAGGATCAGGGATCCCAGATATACTGAGGAGGAGAACACGGCTCTCGTGGAAGCTGTCCTGGAGAGGCAGAGTGTTCTCCACCCGACGGCAAAGGTCCCTGGCCTGGCAGAGAGGAGGAAGGCAGCCTGGAATCAGATCTGCAGCCGGGTGAACGCGGTGGCAACATGCAGGCAGGACGTGGAGTCTGTGAAGAAGAGATGGGGCGACTGCCGGAGGGTGGTCAAGAACAAGATGTCTGACATGGCCAAGCAAGCCCGAGGCACCGGAGGTGGCCCGTCTGTGCCCATCACATTCTGCGGCTGGGAGGAGATGGTGCGGCAGAACATGTCCCCGACCATGATCGAGGGGGTCGTGGGAGGAACTGACACTGGGGATGAGAGGAGCCTCCACACTACCGGTAAGTGCAACACTACAGAACAACACACTACAGCAACCAACCCCAGCTGCACACACAGTCACACCTCAACACATGTCCATCACTCAGCCATACAACTGCACCAACACAGCACCATGAGGGTTAAAAAAAGGACACAACACCTGGACAAATGGCAACGTCCAACTTGGGACAAACCTGTCAAAGTCCTACTTCAACCCTCCTGTCGCTGTGCTCATTACACACAATACACAAACCTTCATGTTCAAAATGTCGACTGTCATAGATCATCACTGTTCACACACAATGTCACCCATGTCCCCCCACCCCCACCCTAACCCCTTGAGTGCTAGAGGGATCATCAATGCATCGATCAACAATGCATTGGCAACCCCTCTGGGACTCAAGGGGTTAACCTTACAACAAACAAGTCAATAGGACACAGGGGACATTCACTAAGTGGTGACAAACAGATGGTGTACACAAAGTAACCCTCACACACCCTCACTTCACCAGTACCAGTGTTAGTCCATGGAGAATATTCCAAAACAAGAATCAAGTTCATAGGGTCCCATTGTACAGACACTGGAAATGGGGAAAGGAGATCACTGGAGAAGTCACCATCATGTTCACTTCATCAGTTCAACATCACCGCTTACAGAATCACAAAAGGGGACATCAGATCACACATCACAGTGTCACACAGAATAAATGCTTGTAGGTGCAACACACAGGCCGAAAACTATTTTACAGAATTCAAGCTGGAAAAAGTAGGCATTGGTGTTGTGGCTGCAATCATTTACTCTGACTTGAAATTACATATCCCACATGGATCCACAGGGGTGCTGATGCCATGGATGGATGGTACACCAGCATCTCTATGCAGGATACATATGGGAAACAAATAGCAAACATTGTACCTTGGTCTCCAACAGGCCATGACTGATGGATATCTAGGACTGAGTACGGTTGCCTCACACAGAAGGATGGATGGGCTCATACACAGAGAAAAAAACAGGCCTCAATCAAAGATATCCCTCACTACTGGCTGGATTGTTGCCCTTAGGATTCAATTGTTACTAAATATGTTCCAACATGATGTGAACACAGAGATCACTTCACTGGATGTGATTGCCTTACTGGCCAGATATGTGCACCCATCACAAATCAACCTACATTGCTACCATCCAAATACACATACATAGTATATCACACTCTACGTAGATGGGATATACGAGGTATGTTCATATCCATCATATCAATACAATGTCTTGTTGGATGGGTGCACATATATAGCCAGTAAGGCAATCACACCTAATGAAATGCTCTCTGGCATCACATCTTGGAAGGATATTACTGTATCCATATGAAGGGTACATATCCACATACATATATGACCATTTCTACTTGTGTGTAACTGTAATGGGATAGCAATGGGTAATGTCATTATGATGTCATATCATTGCCATCGTTAACAGATGTGTCTTGATCTAAGTCCCATCCCTCCAACACTCATGGTTATACAGATATTGCTCTATGTGACAGGTGAAGATATCCATCATTTGACCACACGGAGGCTCTTCAGCAGAGCCAAAGTCGCAACATATCGAGAGAAATACCTCTTTGGAATGGTCCACAGAGTGTGCTTGTAAACCCATGCACACCCTGTACACCATTCCAATTAAGTATTGTTCTCTAAATGGGTTGATTTTGTCTCTGCTGAAAAGCCCTCGTGTGGACAAATGACTGAAATCTACATCTGTCACATAGAGCAATATCTGAACAACCATGAGGGTAGGAAGGATAGGACTAACAGAGAACAACATCTGTTCCCACAATGTCTACAATGTGACATCAAGGTGGACTTAACCTTTGCCATCCCCCTGGAGGGATAGCCATCCCTACAAGTTGTGAAGACAAATATATGTTGTTGGATCCCCCCCCCCTAGTTAAACGATGGTATTCCTACTGCTGAAAGGTGTGTTGATGCAAAAGGTATCACAGCTCAGACATGGATATGTCAGGGGCAATATCCCAGTGGCCTGATATTGTACAGTGGTGCTGTTACTACACAATCATATGGACAGCTCTGGTACAGGGACCAGATATCTACATGGGAGGGTGTAGCAACAGCCCCACTGTACTATTTCTGGACACTGTGATATTGCACCTCAAAATGAAACCTTCACCCGTAATAACTCAAACACCTTTCAGCAGTGGGAGTACCCTTGTTTACCCAGGGGGATTAACACAAACACATATATTTTTCTTCACCACATATCAAAGTAGAACTGTCTCCACAAACATATGGCTAAGGTCACTAATCACAACATCTTCTTCCTCCACACAGCTTACGGCCGTCAAGCCCAGCGGGAGACAGTGAGGAGTACACAGAGGAGGGGACCAGCCGGTGGTCACCTTACCCACCATCACCATCCCCTCCAACACAGGCTGCACCACCACCTACTGCACCCCTTCCAGCTGCACCACCACAGGCTGCACCACCCCTTCCAGCTGCACCACCACAGGCTGCACCACCCCTTCCAGCTGCACCACCACAGGCTGCACCACCCCTTCCAGCTGCACCACCACAGGCTGCACCACCCCTTCCAGCTGCACCAAACAGGCTGCACCACCCCTTCCAGATGCACCTCCCCAGTACAGTGGCTGGATGCCACAGGAGGAGAGGTGGACATATCCATCCACCTCCACCAGCTACTACCCTCCATCAGCAGCACCACCACCACCACCAGGGAGACAATGGCTGCCAGGGACAGTGGCCACAAACCAATATGGCCCATATTCCTCACACATCAACCCACCCTCCTGGATAGCTCCACAACATGCCCCAAGGTATGATCCCAGGTGGGGTCCCAGCACCTATCAGTGGCCATCATATGAGCCTTGGCCACTGGACTACCCACACCTGGGCCTGATTGGTGAGCCCCAGCGCCCCCTACCCAGGGACATATTCACACCTCCACCAGCACACACATCTTTGGGCAGCTCTGCATCACTTGATGTGGTGGGCATATGCCCATCATCTGCACCAGCCACTCCAACAGCAGCCACAGCACCCTCAACAGCAGCAGAGAAGGAAAGAGCACCCTCAACAGCGGAGGAGGAGGAAAGAGCACCCTCAACAGCGGAGGAGGAGGAAAGAGCACCCTCAGCAGCGAAGGAGGAGGAAAGAGCACCCTCAGCAGCAGAGGAGGAGGAAAGAGCACCCCCAACAGCAGAGGAGGAGGAGGAAAGAGCACCCTCAACAGCAGCAGAGGAAACAGCAGCACCAGGGACACCGGGCACATCCACCTCCAGCACCGCACGCCTCACAGGCATGGAGGCGGAGTGTATGGCCCTTTAAAGAAGACTACTCCGGTCAAGCAGAAGTACAGACAGCAACATCACCAGGAGCAGGAGGCAATCCAGGAGGAACATTGCCCAATTGGAGACCAGAATCCAAGCTCTGGAGTTGGAGGTGGCCAGGGGGAACACACTACTCCACCATCTCAGGACTGGTCTCATGGACATGATGACACAGGTCCTTGTGGAGTTAAGGGAGATCAACCGCAGAGAGAACCTGAGGATGGAGAGGGCGAACTTGCGTTCCACCGAGGGGTCTACTGCAACCACCACCCCCTCCAGTGTTACCCCTGAAGCAACACCTAGGGGGCAGAGGGTTACCAGGAGATCCACAAGGGCATCCACCTCTGGCACCCAGGCTAAGGCCCCCCACCCAAAGAAGAAAAAAATGAAAGGCCCAACCTGTTAAGTTTCCCCTCAATAAAGAAAACATTTTTTTTTTAATTCCAGTCTGATCTGTTGTGTCTTCAGTTATGGATTGGGTGTCAGGGTTGTCTCCAATGCATTGCCATACAATGCAGTGAACACAACCTCTGCCTGGGTGAAATGTTTGTGGGATGCTACAGCATGGGTTCACACACACACACCGTTGTACAAATTCAACTGGAAATACATCCCTGGAGCCATATAACACCACTATGTTATATGGCGTTGTTGTGTGTTGAATTTGAACAACAAAACATACCCCTTAGCACAAGAAATGGTACAACATTGAACATTCGTCTACATCATATGTTGTGTTTAACCCTGAGAGTTCCAGAGTGGTAGGCAACGCATTGCAAAGAAATGCGTTGGGGACCACTCTTACACTCAGTGGGTTAATGGGATAACCAGACAAACAGCTCTGTGACTTAGCAGGGGCAATACAAGCAGGACAGATAAATGGGACATGTATCCATATTGTCTTTGATTCACACACACTCATTGTGCAACTGACTTACTGGGGAAGCCAATGTTTTTAACCTAGGATTTCAATGTGTAGCACACACATTGATATCCTGGGGTGAGCATTGGGGTCTCCAGTAAGTTGAGTTGCTGTTTCCCTAAGGGTGTAACAGACTTCACCAGTGATAACACATGTCCACTTAGTCTGTTTGTTCGTTGATATAGCCCATGTACTGAGATATGTCAAAGTGGAGCAAAATCTCAGAACATGGATTATACTGAGCAATACAGATACTGTGGACAGGTATTCACTGTGGAAGTATGTCCCCTGTATCACCTCTTTATCACTCCCACTACACATTGGTGCATACTGTGATACATCACAGAGTCCACTCACTGGCAAACAAGTGGTGGACTCCTGTGATGTGGGTGATGCCTTTCCATGTATGGGGGATACTCTACCCTGGGTGTGGTAACGCATTGACAAATGTGTTCTCAAATATATCCTCCTACAGACACAGATAGAATGGTGATGGTTCATCTTTATTGTGTCTCAAAGTACATTAGAATGTACATGTGTTTTCTGTGTGTATTGCCTATATGCATTGAACACCTGTATGAGAACACTAAATGTACTTTGAAACTAAATCGTACTACTTCAGTAACACTGCTGCTCAGCTCATGTGTTGTCCACAAGGTTTGACAACTCTGTAGCTGAGCATCCTAACTGTACAGGTTATAACACTCAAGAATTAGTGTTTTCTGTGTCTATATGAGAATGTTCCAGTAGAGGTTTGTGTGAACCTCAGGTCAAACTTTGCATCACCAACAACATCACCATAAACAGCAAGGGGTGATCTTCATGAAGGTGTTGTCAAGACATCAATCCAGTCACATAGAAGATCTTCAGTTCAAGGATGGATCATGTTATGGATGCCTGTGGAAGAAGAGGACAGGATTTGGAGCAGTAGACTTGAACTGATCATCAAGCAACAACAATTTAGTCTTTTTAATCCCCTCAATTTTCACAGTTACAGGTGCGTACACAAACCATTGCTTGACAATGTGTTGTGTACTCATCTGTAACCAATTCTGTGGGTAACTAAGGACATGTGCACCAGCCCTATGGATATGTGCCCCTGACATGTATACACACATTAACAAGTGTTCTGAGAGCTCCATGGAAGTAATGACATTGTGCTGCCACTGTGAAAGTGACAGTGGCAGCCCAATGTCATTTGTTCCATGGAACTGTTAGGACATATTTGTTGATGTGTGTATTCATGTCAGGGGCAAATATGTCTGCACACTCACAGGTCAGCATGGAGTCCCTGGTAATCTGATCTACGTCTCATGACCTCTACATTGTGTGACAATACCACTGTACATCCACCCCTCTGCTGCTCTTCTCAGCTCTGGCACAGTACAGGTCCCATATTGAGTCTAATGTCCCTTTAACCCCTGATGTGCCTGAGTATTATCCAATGCATATCATTAGATAATACTCTTTCGCTACTGGGCTAGCATGGTTGTTCAGGCTATAATCATGGCATATCCAGTTAGTTGCTGTCAATCAAGCCGTGTAAGGTGATGAACATGGGTAATATGTTGTACCTTGTTTCTCCTGGGGTGTGCGTGATATCCTTGGGGTCTGTATGTCAATGTGGAGAGTGGAATGGAGGATGGTTTTTGAGTCCACACACACAATTTGCCACGTCCACTGCCAGTGCAGTGCTGTGTCACTGTTCCTGTGGGGTGAGACAGAACAAAATGTGCAGTGTGGTTAGTGTCACAGGACTGATTGGGGACTTGCATGGATTGTTTGCATGTGTGTGTTATACTCACAGGTGAAGTGTTCCGTGATGAGCCTGTCTCTGATCTGTGCCCCTCTCATGGTCTCCTCCACATGCCCGGTGTCCATGGCCACTTCCTGTATGGGGGGATCTGGGATGTGCTCCAGCAGCCTGGTGTCCACTGCGATGTTGTGCAGTATTGCGCACGCCACAATGATGTCACACACCGTAGCCGGTGCATACTGCAGTGCTCCCCCAGAGTGGTCCAGACATCGGAATCTTGACTTGAGGAGGCCAAATGTTGCTCAATGGCATTCCTCGTTCTGGCATGAGCCTGGTTGTACCTTTCCTGGGCATGTGTTTGGGGATTGGCCAGAGGGGTCAGTAGCCAGGACTTGCATCCATAGCCAGCATCACCTGTGTAACATGAGTGACATGGTGAGACAGGGAGCACATGTTGTGTGAATGATGTTTTGTGTGGTGAACGTAGTAGCTGTGGGTCAGGTGCATGCTGAGCAGCGTGGTGTGTACGCCTGTGTATGTGATGTGATTTTGTTTTGTGAACTCACCCACTAGCCATCCCCCTGTAAAGGTTCCATTTTCAAAATCTCTGTGTACTGAGGAGTTTTGTAGAATGTATGCATCATGTGAGCTGCCAGGATATTTTGCACAGACATTCATGATCCTCATGTTGCTGTCACACACCATCTGCACTTTGATGGAGTGGAAGTTCTTCCTGTTGATGAATAGCTGTGCGTCACGTGCTGGGGCCTTAATCCGGACATGGGTGCAATCTATAGCACTCATGACCCTGGGCATGCCTCCCCTTGCGTAAAAGGCCTGCTTGACGTGTATCCAGTCCATGTCGGTGGTGGGAAAATGTATATAGCTACTGGCCTTGCTTTTGAGGGCTGGCAGGACCTGGGCCAGCACTCTGGAGAATGTGGCTTGTGACATGCCAGATGCGTAACCCTCAGTGGACTGGAAGGCCCCGCTTGCCATGAAGTGTATGGCACAGAGTAGTTTCTGCAGGCCAGTTAGGGCATGGTTGTGGATGTAGATGGGATCCACCTGCTCCTTGATGACCTCATACAAGGCAATGATGCCGTCAGGCCTCAACCTGTAGCGATCAATGACCTGGTCATCAGTCATTCCAAAGAGGGTGACCCTTGGGCGGTATACCCTGGGCCTTGGTGGTCGTCTATACATCCTGTGCCCTCCAGGTGGGGATGGACTCCTGTGTGGCTGCTGAGCCAGAGCCTCCTCACTTGCAACAGGTGAAGGCTGTTGATGAGGCGTGCTTGGAGGTTGCTGATGTTCCCTAGCTCTCTCCCTTGCACGCCTTCTCCGCAGTCTTCGCAACAATATGTAACCCAACATACTGTTTGCTTTCTCTATCTGTCTCTCTCTCTCTACCTCTATCTCTATCTCTCGCTATCTCTCTCTCTCCCTCCCTGAGTGGAAAACAAGCCACAAGTGAGTGTGTTGAGTTGTCTCTTTAAGTACTTGCTAGGGCGTTGTGTAGGTGTGGTGATGAGGTGAGTGCTGACCAATGGAGAGTTGTTTTTGTCCAGGTAAGTGTTAGCAGGTGTGTGTGTGTTATAAGATGTGGTGTGTTGTGCTTGTTACGTGTGTGCCATTTGCGGGCGTGCAGTTGTGGGGTGCAGGTCGCGTGTTGATGTTGCCCAGGTGAGCTTGTATTTGCAGGTGTCCGCTTTGTGTGATAACCCCCATTGTTCCGTGTCATGCTGTGTTGTTGTTTTCTTGTGTGTCGTTGTCCCTGTGGTGTTGGTTGTTGTTGTGTGTGTAGTGATTTGTGTTGTGTGTACATGTTTTTGTGTTGTTTTGGCATTGCACGGGTTAATTTTCCCATTTACATGGTTGTGCGGTAAGCCTTTTGTGTCTTTTCCTCTGTAACGGGTGTTTTGTTTTGGCCGTTAAGTGTCTAACGTGTGAGAAAAGTGGGTCTTAACTTTTAGCCGTTAGGTGTGTCTTTTTTTCAGCCGTTATCAGTACCGCAAGCCTTTGAATAGCTCTGGGGTATGTTGTTGAATGCGTCTGAATGCACATAAGTGTATCGGCCGTTAGGATTCTGCAACTGCGGTTAGCTGTTCTTTAGACGGATCTTTGAATTGCAACATGACACTTAACGCACCCGTTAGTGATTTTTTTTGCTAACGGCTGCCTTTAAATCGAGCCCTTGGAATGGGAAAGTCCCACCTATGGTTAGGGGTTTGGCTAGGGCATTTGAAGCCTTACTAGGTAAATTTACATTGTATGATGTTTGGCGTACCTTGAGACCTCAGGAGAGGGACTACACGTTCTTCTCAAATCCACACGGGACATATTCTCAAATTGATATGATTTTGTCAGATTCATCTACTCTCAATTTGTGTGATTGTATTTCAATAGATATAGTGCCCTGGTCGGACCATGATTCTCTTATCCTTGTGGTAAAGGGGAATTATATTGATCACGGTAGGGGTTGGAGATTAAAGGATGCGTTGTTGACTGACCCAAATAATTTGGAGTTTTTGATGAAGGTAGGGAGAGAGTTTTTTCAGGATAATTTAAATGGAGAAGTGGAACTACCTCTTGTGTGGTGTGCATTTAAGAGTTTTATTAGGGGTCAGCTAATGATGCTGCAATCTCAGGCAAGGAGGAAGGGGGAAAAGAGCCTAAATGAGTTATACATTAAGTTGGCGGATTTGGTTCGGAGTAATAAGGTACATATACAAGATTCAATTATATCAGAGATACAGGAATTGAGACGTACTATTAATGATTTATTGATCTTGAGGGCTAATAGGTCAATGATAAAGATGAAACAAAATTGGTATTATTTGGGGAATCGGGCTAATAGACTGATGTCTGGGCAGATGGGTAGACGGAACCTTAATGCTAGGATATTTAGAATTGTGGAGGGAGATCGGACTTTTTACAGTCCAAAGGATATTGGAAATGCCTTTGGGAGATTTTATTCTGAGTTATATAATATTCCTCCAAAAGAGCAGAGGGATAAGACTAGGGATTATATAGCAAATTCTGGTTTGGGCCATATAGACAGTTTTCAAATGGAGCAGTTAGAAGCCCCTGTGAGAATGGAGGAAGTTCAGCAGGTTATCGGGAGGTTGAAGCTGAATAAGTCACCCGGTCCAGATGGGTTTACGAGCTTATTTTATAAAAAGATGGAGCTTATTATTGTCGAGCCGCTGGTCGAGGTTTTTAATTCCATGAGGGGTGCTAGAGCTTTTCCCTCGGAAATGTTGAAGGCATCTATTGTACCAATATTGAAGGCAGGCAAGGATAGTGCAAGGGTGGCTAGTTATAGGCCGATTTCTCTTATTAATGTTGATACAAAGATTTATTCGGCTATTATCGCAGATCGTTTGAAGACAATCATTCCTGAGGTAATACATCCGGATCAAACTGGGTTTGTGATGGGTAGGCAGGCTAGCTCCAATACTAGGAAATTGTTTAACTTAATGGATTATGTTAGCGGTTGGGACCTTATGCCTCCTATGATGGCTTTGGATGCGGAGAAGGCTTTTGACCGGGTCGACTGGGTCTTCCTCGAGGAGGTATTGAAGGGATGTGGTTTCAGTGGAGGCCTAGTGGACTCGGTCATGGCCTTGTATTCCACGCCGTCTGCACAGGTTGTGGGACAGGGATTTAGGTCTGATTGGTTTCCGATACGCAACGGGACCAGACAGGGGTGCCCGCTAGCACCAATGTTGTACATTTTGTCATTGGAACCATTGGCCTCTAGGATAAGAAATCAAGACGCAATAAGAGGCATAGTGATTGGTAGTAGGATTTTTAAGCAAATCCTCTATTCCGATGATGTTATGTTAACCTTGTCACAGCCAGAGGGTTCAATTGACGCGGTGATTAAGGAACTGGACGAATTTGGGCTATTTTCGAATTACAAGATCAATATGACAAAATCTCAAGTAATGGTTTTAGGGGTAGAAAGGGGAATCTTAGGATGATGGATAGGTATCCTTTTTGCTGGACCTCCGACGCCTTAAAATATCTGGGGATTCATATCCCATTAAATTGGGGAGACATTTTGGGAAGTAACTATGATACCCTATTTAGAGATTTGCGGAAGTGTATTGGGGAGTGGAAGGGATTGACTCTTTCGTGGTTAGGTAGGGTGAATGCCGTACAGGCATACATCCTGCCTAAATGGTTATATTGTATGAGGATGATTCCTGTTAGTATTCCAACATCATGGAGTAGGAGATTTCAGGTGGAGGTCAGCGGGTTTGTATGGGGGGGACGGAAACCAAGGATAGCTAGGTATTTATTATATAGACATAAGGATAGAGGAGGGATAGGGCTCCCATTAATGGGTAGTTATGTGAGGGCTAGTATGTTAACCCATGTGCATAAGATTCTAAGTCCTGTATCTAAGTTAGAAGATTGGTACTGGATAGAGCAGAAGATGTTGGGGGTGGGGGATTTGGAGAGCGCCCTTTGGATGGATAATAAGGGTCTTATAAAGTTGATACAGGGGGACCGATGTCATATAATGAGCAATATCATGAGAGATTGGAAATGGTTTAAGTGGAAGTTTCATTTAGAGAATAGACTCCCGGGTATGATAGCTGTTAAAATGTTAAAATATCTGATTCCTAGCCTAAAATTAGAAGGTTCAATAGATTGGGATAGATTGTTGGTGTCTGATCTTATGTAGGGTAATAAAATAAAATCGTTTGCTAAATTAAGAAGGGAATTACAGGTGCCTGATGGAGAAGTTTTTGATTTTTATAGGGTTTGGATTTATTTGAGTAAGCATTGTTTTTCACTGGATAACATGGATTTTAAAGGGATGGTAGAGAAAGTGTTGGGTAATTATTCTGGGGCAGGTCAATTGTCTAGATGGTATCATTTGTTGAATAGTGATGATGGACAGTTTTTCCCTAGATCATGGGAGGGATGGGTGAGAGATCTAGGGGTTGGGAAATCATGGGCACAATGGAGTTCGAGTTGGTCAAAAATTAGGAAAGTCACGCATTGTTTGAGTCTGCAGGAATTGCACTATAAAGTGATGTCTAGATGGCACTTAGTTCCACAGAGCATGAATAAAAGGAATGAGACGTATCCAGATGTTTGCTGGCGGTGTGGGGAAGGACAGGGGACACATTTGCATATTTGGTGGGGGTGTTCTGGGGTTAGTAAAATTTGGGAAGAAATGTTCCGTGTGGTTTCGGGGATAAGTAATATAGTTATACCAGTGAGGTCTCACAGAGCTTTGTTACATTTTGAGTTGGAATTTTTGCCAACCAAGATTAGATATCTGTTGATACAGGTTGCATTGGCGGTGAAATTGGTTATTGCCCGAAAGTGGAGGCAGATAGGAGAGATTACCTGGGAAGAAGTTAAAACTCAGGTGAGTCATTTTGCAGTTATGGAAAGGGGTTATTTTCGGGCTCACGGTAGAATGGCTAGGTATCATGAGATTTGGGACCCCTGGTGGAAGATGTTTCCGGATGGAGTAGGATGAGCCAGTTTGGGGGTGTTTTGGGAGGAGGGAATTGGGGAGAGAGAGATGGGATGGGTGGGATTAATTGGAGTGAGTGGGAGTTGGTTGGAGTGAATGGTGAGAGTCAGAGATATGCATATTTGCTGAAGATATTGGAGAGGGTAATTGTAAGAGTCTAGGGTTGGATCATATCCTAGTTATGCTTAAGGTATTTTTGTATGGTCGATATTTTAATTTAACTTGGAGCATTGTATTTTTTGTATGTGTTTGGCTTCTGATTTGGATATCTGAAGTTTGAAATAATAAAAATATTTAAAAAAAAAAAAAAAAAAAAAAGTAAGCGTTATGCAAATATATAGAGATTTCTACAGTGTCAATCCAATCGCTACCAAACACATTTATAGTAATCCAACTTTGGTCAAAATTTAAACTTTAAACCTTTGGATATAACTATTGGTTTAGAGGGAGAAATCAGGGACAAGTAAACACATCCAAAAAGGAAAGCCTGGAAAATACAATAAAACAATAATAAGTTGGTCCACTATATTAGTCGTCACCAGCCAGGAAAAAAATACTTTTGCATCGCGTTTCACACCACAAAGTGCTTTATCAAGCCAAAAAAGTAAATAGTGGACTAACCACAACGGGTTTTTAAATGGTCAACTCTGATCCCATTGGCTATCTCCCTAAATAACCATTGTCTACAGGTGTTATGTTCCACTTTGAAGCTCATGCCTTTAACGTTAACCCTTCCATCACACTTCCATCATGCCTTACCTACTCAGTACAAATATTGTATGAGAGGAATTTTAGCTCACATTGTGTGTACTTCTCCACTAATTAGATGGTATGGAGCCGGTGTCTCGCATCATCAGAGACCAGATATTATACCAGTATATCAGATCCCGCCATAGTGGGTACACGTATGTTTTTCATTACCCATTTACATATTGGATTGCTATTTAATAAATCATCTAATAACATATTCACTACTCATACAGATAATCTATACAAATTTCAACAGATAAAACATAGTATTACTAAAAACACATATAGTGTTTTATCGTGCTTTAACACACACATTCCATAACCATATAATTCATACATCCTAAAATCAACATAAATTAATACAAATATGAAAACTGAAACAGGAAACCTCCCTTCTTAATTCACATATCATACAAATGTCAACATTGCACACATTATCATTAGCTCTCATATAAGTCCTTATAGCCTCAAGCTAAGGACTACAATTTAGGCTATAATAGTTGTAGAGTCCCTTAAACCACAATTAAAATAAAATTAAAATAACTAAACATGTCAGGGAACCATCTTGACCAAACATGGCGATGATGTCTCAGTCCTACACAGCCCTATTTTTACGATAATCAGGATACTATAGAAATGAGGCCAAATCTATATTTTCATTGAGACCATTAGGTCTCAGAGAATATAAAGTAAAGATCCAATGAACTTCCTTCTGGTTCAACAATCAATCCGAATTACCTCCCCTAGGACCCAACTGGACCACTCCAATATATAACCCAGTAATCCACGAGGGTCTTTATTATGAACATTCAGGAATGTCTGGAGACCGAGTGATTCAAATAACAATTTTAATATTCGTAACATGTTCATACAAGCGTTGTTTGAAGCATCTCTTAGTCCTCCTAACATAATATAGACCACATTGATCACTCCCATTTAGACTGTAAGCTCCTTGGGGCAGGGACCTCTCTCCCATTGTTTCTATGAATGTCGCACTTATTTCATCCCCTCTTATTTGTTGTTACATATGTCTATTTTAAGGCGCTGTGTACACTGTGTGGCTCCATATAAATAAAGATATACATACATACTCCCATGCTACCACAGGAAATAAATTGTTTACTTGGATGTTTTTTTTAAATTGTCAGCAATATACTCTAATTTTGTAGGGACATTCGGCGCACGTGGCACATCATCCACACTTGTGCCAGCCCGTCACCGGTGACTTCATAATTTATAATTTATTAGATTTTATATCAATACTCCTTTTTTTCTGGTTATTGATTTTTATTATTATGCATTCTTAAAACTGTGGGAGCCAAAATATTTTTAAGGTTCTGAGTTTTTCTCACAACAATTCAACCATCCATCCTTTTGATGGCATAACACTTATTGGAAACTGAGAACCAACTCATCCTTCTTTTCACAATTCCTCTGCCATACTATATTATCTACCTAATTAATTTAAAATGTCTTATCATTCCCAAATGTAATTTTGTCTATCCTTTTCTTATTAAATTTCTTCTTATTAGCTTTTTTCTTAGTGGATTCTCGCATAACATTATGCCTATCTCTATTCTTATTTGAACCTGATTTCTGGTACGCATATGTTGTCCTGTCCTCTAGGTCTATAGAGATGCTCAAACTGGCCAGCGGTAAATCAATCGGTCTTAAGACATTACCAAGATTCTTGACCTCATTTACTTCTATTACCTCAATTTTGGGCAGCACAAGTGTAAATCTATCCATGTTTAGAACATCTGTGTATCTTTGTAGGGCTCTTTTGGTCACATTTGGTTTAGACTCCTGAGAGTTTTCTTTACCATCACAATTTTACCAGTACTCTCCCAAGTACCTTTGTGTTTTTGCCCATGGTGAAAAAAGGTGGAGGAGCTGTTGTTTTAATGAATTGTATGTTTTTTCTAGCACCTGAACCAATGGATCATGATGGAGAGAAACGGACAGGATATATTAAAACTGAACTTATATCAGTGTCCGAAGTGTGAGTATTTGTAGCTTTATTTTTACAAATATATAAGCTGGTTGTTTTCAGGAGCTTTTCACTAGTAAGTTTACCCAAGCTCATTCATACTTTATTTGCCTGCATGTTCTAGGCATCCATCGAGACTCCAGACAACAGAATTCCTTTTGCCAATGTCTCCTGATGAATATGCAGAGGTGGCAAGATTAGTTGGACCTGCTGAAATTGATACTGTGGTAGGTGCCGTTAAATAGCCTTTATATATCCTATAAAAATTGCAGTTCACAGCTGCCAAATTAAATATACCTGTCATAAGAATGGCATTTTCTCTATGTATTTCCTGTTTTGTTGCTCTATTATTATTATTATTATTATTATCATCATGAGAAAAAAATAGCCATTTCTGAATGTTTTTGCCTATTTTAAGAAATATCAGTATCTAAAGCCCTATAATATCCCACCCTACAATGGGGCTAATGTACTATGGAAAATAGTGTAATTTTGAAACGATCCACTTGCACCATAGGGAACAAATAAAAATTCTCATTGATTTAAATGGGACATTTAAACCATTGAGGGTTATGCACTAAGGTGTGATTGTGATAACGTGGAGATGACTTCCTTAATAATATCACTTCTACAATTCCTATGTTACGCTATGGAGCCAATGCACTAGATCTCTAAAGCTGGAGAAATCTTAGTGCATTGGCTTCATAGAATAGCATAGGACTTGGAGAGTTCAGAACACTGGAAATTAATTTCCATTTTATCACCTGTTTATCACTTCTATATGACTCCTTAGTCATCTCCCTCACTGAGTGCGAGACAGGTCTCCAATGCATTGCAAAGGAATGCATTAGAGACCCCTCTAGGATTCAGATTGTTCTAAAAGTCCTGCTTAAATCAGTGGGAATTTGGTAGATGTTTATTTGTCCTTTATGATAGTGTGTAGGGCTGCAACAACTAATCAATTAAATCGATAAAAATCGATAATGAGAATCGTTGCCAACGATTCTCATTATTGATTAGTTGTGCCGCCCAGCAGCCCCCCCAGCCACCATACGTTTTGAAAGGCTGAACACCTTAATGTCTGTCGGATGCTACCGTGTCTTCCCACTGCCCGCACTGATGACAGTGCAGAGACGCTGCGTGTAGTATTTTCTTTCTCTGTTCTGCGTCTCCACGTTTGACGTGGTTCCGCCCTGGATGTCATCAGTGCGGGCAGTGGGGAGAAGAAAAAGAGAAAGATGCATGAGTGAGAAAGAGGTACGGGGGGAGACATACATGGGGGGAAAAAGAATTACAAGGGGGGAGAAAGTGAGGTACAAGGGCAGGGGGGAGAAAGAGGTACAAAGGGGAGAAAGAGAGGTACAAAGGGGAGAAAGAGAGGTACAAAGTACAAGGGGGGAGAAAGAGGCACAAGGGGGAGAAAGACACAAGGTGGAGAAAGAAGTACATGGGGATGAAAGAGAGGCACAAGGGGGAGAAAGAAGTACATGGGGGAGAAAGAGAAGTACATGGGGGAGAAAGAAGTACATGGGGGAGAAAGAGAGGCACAAGGGGGAGACAGAAGTACATGGGGGAGAAAGAGAGGCACAGGGGGAGAAAGAAGTACATGGGGTAGAAAGAGAGGTACAAGGGGGGGAGAAAGAAGTACCTGGAGGAGAAAGAAGTACATGGGGGAGAAATAGAGGTGCAAGGGGGAGAAAGAGAGTTGCATAGACCCCATAGTAAAATAATAACAATGACACATGTTAATGTGTAAAGTTTTTTATTCTGCTGTTTGTTTTTTTCACCTGTTTATCACTTCTATATGACTCCTTAGTCATCTCCCTCATTGAGTGCGTGACAGGTCTCCAATGCATTGCAAAGGAATTCATTGGAGACCCCTCTAGGATTCAGATTGTTCTAAAAGCCCTGCTTAGATCAGTGGGAATTTGGTAGATGTTTATTTGTCCTTTATGATAGTGTGTAGGGCTGCAACAACTAATCAATTAAATCGATAAAAATCGATAATGAGAATCGTTGCCAACAATTCTCATTATTGATTAGTTGTGCCGCCCAGCAGCCCCCCCAGCCACCATACGTTTTGAAAGGCTGAACACCTTAATGTCTGCCGGATGCTACTGTGTCTTCCCACTGCCCGCACTGATGACAGTGCAGAGACACTGCGTGGAGCATGCTAGTATTTTCTTTCTCTGTTCTGCGTCTCCACGTTTGACGTGGTTCCGCCCTGGATGTCGTCAGTGCGGGCAGTGGGGAGAAGAAAAAGAGAAAGATGCATGAGTGAGAAAGAGGTACGGGGGGAGACATACATGGGGGGAAAAAGAGTTACAAGGGGGGAGAAAGTGAGGTACAAGGGCAGGGGGGAGAAAGAGGTACAAAGGGGAGAAAGAGGTACAAAGGGGAGAAAGAGAGGCACAAGGGGGAGAAAGAAGTACATGGGGATGAAAGAGAGGCACATGGGGGAGAAAGAGAGGCACATGGGGGAGAAAGAGAGGCACATGGGGGAGAAAGAGAGGCACATGGGGAGAAAGAGAGGCACAAGGGGGAGAAAGAAGTACATGGGGGAGAAAGAGAGGCACAAGGGGGAGAAAGAAGTACATGGGGGAGAAAGAGAGGCACAAGGGGAGAAAGAGAAGTACACGGGGGAGAAAGAGAGGCACAAGGGGGAGAAAGAAGTACATGGGGGAGAAAGAGAGGCAAAAGGGGGAGAAAGAAGTACATGGGGGAGAAAGAGAGGCACAAGGGGGAGAAAGAGAAGTACACGGGGGAGAGAGAAGTACACGGGGGAGAGAGAAGTACACGGGGGAGAGAGAAGTACACGGGGGAGAAAGAAGTACATGGGGGAGAAAGAGAGGCACAAGGGGGAGAAAGAAGTACATGGGGGAGAAAGAGAGGCACAAGGGGGAGAAAGAGAGGCACAAGGGGGAGAAAGAAGTACATGGGGGAGAAAGAGAGGCACAAGGGGGAGAAAGAGGTACACGGGGGGAGAAAGAGGTAAATGGGGGAGAAATAGAGGTGCAAGGGGGAGAAAGAGAGTTGCATAGACCCCATAGTAAAATAATAACAATGACACATGTTAATGTGTAAAGTTTTTTATTCTGCTGTTTGTTTTTAACACTCAGTTTGTTCATTAAATCATTTTAAATAATGAAAAATTAGCATTTTGGTTTTTTTATCCAATTAATCGAAAAAATAATCGGCCAACTAATCGATTATCAAAATAATCGTTAGTTGCAGTCCTAATATTGTGCTCCAAAATTAGTGCATCAGCCTCATTCTTTTCATTGCAACCAGGAATTCTGTTTTTTTAATTCAAATAAGTACACCATATCACCCTTTCTTCTTAGTTCCTTATATGCCAGTACAAACTTATTACTCTGCCTACAGTGAGGTAGACCCAAATTCCAGCCACATCAATAGCACTTTGTTTTGAACCTGTTATGCAAGGTCAGGATGTTGAACTTGAAGAAGACTGCTGTGTTTGCACTCTTAGCAAGAGAGCACTATATGCGGTACTCTGAGGTAGAGCTCACTGCATTTCATTCTCTGTAAAAGAGTTTGGTGTGTTGCACTGTCTTTAAAATGTGATGCTTTATGGTCTCAGATGGAGAACTCTGTGCAATGAACTCTGTATAGCAGAGCTTGATGCATAATGCTCACATCCAACTGGATATGTGTACTCATACATACACACAAGTACACACATACTCCTACCCACACACCAGTACATTCATATGCACACACAGGCACACACACACAGAAATACAAATATATACTCGTACTCAAGCATATAAAAAGGGATCTCTGTGCTTTTACTATATAGCAGAGCTTGATGACCTGCAGTTTCCTACACCAAGACATTCATACTCCTATGTTTCACACACCAAGACATCCTTACATAACACACAGTAGTGCACAATTACACACTTTGGCATCCTCACTCAAATTGTGTGTGTGTGTGTGTGTGTATATAATTATATAGGTAGGGAAAAAATTATTTTATCCCCTGCTGATTTTGTATGTTTGCCCACTGGCAAAGAAATGATCAGTCTATTATTTTAATGGTAGGTTTATTTGAACAGTGAGAGACAGAATAACAAAAAAATCAAGAAAAAAACGCATTTCAAAAAAGTTATAAATTGATTTGCATTTTACTGAGTGAAATAAGTATTTGACCCCTTTGCAAAACATGACTTAGTACTTGGTGGCAAAACCCTTGCTGGAGGTCAGACGTTTCTTGTAGTTGGCCACCAGGTTTGCACACATCTCAGGAGGGATTTTGTCCCACTCCTCTTTGCAGATCCTTTCCAAGTCATTAAGGTTTCGAGGCTGACGTTTGGCAACTCAAACCTTCAGCTCCCTCCACAGATTTTCTGTGGGATTAAGGTCTGGAGACTGGCTAGGCCACTCCAGGACCTTAAGGTGCTTCTTCTTGAGCCACTCCGTTGTTGCTGTGGCCATGTGTTTTGGGTCATTGTCATGCTGGAATACGCATCCACGACCCATTTTCAGTGCCCTGGCTGACGGAAGGAGGTTCTCACCCAAGATTTGACGGTACATGGCCCCGTCCATCATCCCTTTGATGTGGTGAAGCTGTCCTGTCCTCTTAGCAGAAAAACACCCCCAAAGCATAATGTTTCCACCTCCATGTTTGACATTGGGGATGGTGTTCTTGGGGTCATAGGCAGCATTCCTCCTCCTCCAAACACGGCAAGTTGAGTGATGCCAAAGAGCTCGATTTTGGTCTCATCTGACCGTAACTTTCACCCAGTTCTCCTCTGAATTATTCAGATGTTCATTGGTAAACTTCAGACGGGCCTGTACCTGTGCTTTCTTGAGCAGGGGGACCTTGCGGGCGCTGCAGGATTTCAGTCCTTCACAGCGTAGTGTGTTACCAGTTGTTTTTTGGGTGACTATGGTCCCAGCTGCCTTGAGATCATTGACAAGATCCTCCCGTGTAGTTCTGGGCTGATTCCTCTCCGTTCTCATGATCATTGAAACTCCACAAGGTGAGAACTTCAACATACAAAATCAGCAGGGGATCAAATAATTGTTTCCATCACTGTATGTATGTATATATATATATATATATATATATATATATATATATATATATATATATATATATACCTGCACAGAGACACATACACACAGATGCACCAGTGAATTCATACACTCCAACAACTATTTCGATAAATATTTAGATAGAGATACTGAGGAAATAGAACTGGTCTGTGTTTCAAGGGTTGTTTCTCTTTCCCTTCCTGGAATCATGTTGGATGCTTTGCTATATGCCCATGGTTCCTGTGTTCCACATAGGACATAAGAGAAGAGGGTATTTTTGGGTAGTTAATGATAAATCAGTCTCTCTTAGTCCATGTGAAACATAGGACTTCCCTCCTGCAGAAAAAACAGCTCTTTATGTCCTAGGCAGGTGGGTCTTCATGGGTTCTCTAGTTCAGGGAATTTCCTTTTCTTGCTTTTCTTCTGTTTTCTTTGATATTAAAACTGGTCTAGGATGGGGGTGTAAAGTGAAGCAGGGAGGGAGTCTCCACCTCTGAGAGCCTTTTAAGGCAAGTGCCCTGCCCTCCTGCAGTAGGATACTGTACCACATGATCCTGTGTTCCACATGGAGTAAGATAATAGGATTTATCATCAAGTACATAAAAACCCCCTTTTATTGCAGATACTAGTGCAGTGGTTCTTAAGCTTTTTTTGCTCAAGGCACACCTAACACGCAGTCTGGAATTTTCGGGGCACCCCTATTATTTTATGTCTTTTGTCAAGGGTGTAATGAAAGTTACACATACATAAATAGAGAGTTATTGTTAGACCTCACAACTAAAATAAACATACTGTGCATAGTAATATCCTTAAATGTACAGTTGGAAGTCTACATTCACATTTTTGTCAAAGCCTTATAGATACAACGGGGCACCCTAAGTGGATGTCCGTGGCACACCAAAGTGCCACGGCACCCTGGTTGAGAAACACTGTACTAGTGTAAAAGCCTGTGTACACGGGCCAAGGTCAGGAACCTTTTGAGTGCCAGAGGGGTACGCAATGCAATGCTTTGCATACCCCTCTGGCACTCAAAGGGTTAAGCGGCCGCTACCTCACTGCTCCACGCGATGCAGTCTTGCGTCGCCTCACTCATGCGATGCAATCATGTACAGTAGAGACTGCGCGCATTCGGCATCCTACCGAATTATTATATAGAATAATGAATATGCATAGCAATTAAAAAAAAGAATATGAAGCATGAAATATTGTTTATTAATTTTGTTTTGTGTTTCAGAATGAAAGGATTAACAGAGTTGTGTAAGATAAATATTTTTTTCCCTTACAGATGTGCTCTTACAACAGTTAAGCAAAGCTGGAGAACCTGTCCAACCATCTGTATCTATTTGAAGAACTTGAAAGTGCTTCAGTATAACAGATCGCCACATCAAGCTCTTATTGGAGTTGTTTTGTGTGTTTTTAGTTTCGAAAGATGTCTGTATCACACAATCAAAGATAACATTTACTCAGAACTTAAAACAGTGTACTATTTTGATCCTATTGACAACCTCCAGAAGTCAGGACATGCACAGTTCCTAAAACTTCAATTCAGGCCCCTAAGTTTGCAAGGTATCCCTTACTTGACTCTTAAAACTGGAATCTTGCTCCACAAGTAGCAGATTTCCTCTCAAGTTTCATAAGATCACGACTTGCATTGATAACTTGTAACTGAAAAAAAAGCATTGAATAATAGGAAAGGTCTGCATTTATTAATTAGTAAATTGCACAATACAATGTACAGTACTGCTAGAATATTTAATTTTCGAGTTTTAAAACTTTTCCATTTATCAGTGGATGGCTTTTTGTACGCATCTTAGAACGGTGTGAATTCCATTGAGTGGAAGAGTTTTAAAATGAAAGCTGTATGAATCAGTATATTCTGAATATAAGACACCCTTTTGTGTTTAATGTACCCACTCTTGCAGGGTTTCCCTTTGATAATCCTTTGTGCCATCATGGAAGTAACTGATTAAATGAGCCAAAACAAAAAAACACTTGACATATTTCTGTATCTAATAAATTCAGATGTATATCATGCTAATTTTTAGAGAAAATGTTCGTATCAATAAGTGTGTGACTATAGGAACCAAATGAAGCTGAAGTCGACTATTCCTACATCACCATTTCATTGAATGATGTATGCTGTTAATTGCTATTGGTATACTCGTCAGAATAATTTCTTCTTCAGACATATATGGCCTTGGTCTGATTCCTTTAGATGTCGTGTGTATGTAGTGTTGTCAGATATTTAATTAACTACGGTTGCCAGAGTAGGCTCCTTATGAAAAATAGTACAAAGGGCTAGTATCCGCTGGCTCTCCCAGTGTTGTTGGACAATAAATAGCAGAGAATAATAAGTGTTGTAGTCCAACAACAGCTGCATAGTGAGAGATTGCTCATGCCTGGTATAGGACTGCATTGATCATATGGATCCCTTCGGTATGCATCTTTCCTAAAAGCCAGTATTAAAGGAAATTTAACTAGCTAGAACTAGGCATTATATCAGTAACAAACCTTAGCACAGGCTAACCAACTGCATTGGCACAAATAAAAACTCCCACTGATTTAAATGGTACTTGAAACCTCTTAAATGTTACAAAAGTCTTGGTGTTTGTAGAGCAATTGAATGGGCAACTTTCTAGCATCCAGGGAATTAATCCCATTTAAATTAATGAAAATGTGGATAATAGTCTGATTTAGAATTATTTTAGTTCTTAGTACATCATCTTCAGGTCTATTGCTTTATAACTACAGACCATAGGTTTATTGTGCATTGCCATAGGTTTGGTGTAATACAGGGATCAGCAACTCTATTCCTCAAGCCAAGAGACAGAATTTTTGAAAATGACAGACAAACCAGTAACCAAACCAGCTTCTTGATAACTAATATATTTAAGCCTTGAGAAAAAGTACCGTATATACATAATCAAAGAAATGGATTGAATGGGTCTTAAAGTGGACCTGTCACATTGATTCAAGTTTGCATTTAAAACATTCATTAAAACAGCCTATGTGTCATGTTGGCGAAGACAAGCAAATATACAGTTAAGGAGATATTCATACTTGGTATATATGCTAATTGCGGTACCAGTGATGTTTATTATGCTAATTAGTTTGGTTTTGGTGATGTTACATTTGATAATTATGCCTTTTAAATAATGCTAATGAAGCTTTTCAGTGACACTTCATATGCTAATGAAACACTGTACTGCACCAGGAGACTTTCACTTTTCCCAGAAATAAAAGTATGAATATTTCCTAAACTTTGGGGGAGATGCAATAAGGCATGATAAAAGATGATAAAGTGGAGATGTCTTCTCCAGTGGCATCACTTCTCCAGTTCCTATGTTATTCTACAGACCCTGTGCATTAAGATGTGCATAGACTCCATAGAATAACATAACGATTTTGAGAATGATAACACTGGAGAAGTCATCTCCACATTTTCATGTGTTTATCACACCTTTTTGGTTAACATGACACATAGGCAGTTTTGAATGAAGTTTTCAAATACGAAAAAAGAAGAAAAATCAAGGTGACGGGTCCACTTTTTAATAATGTATTTACTTTTTACTACTTGGTAGGTTTGAAATTATTTTCAAAATAAGAGTATGGTGCACCACAAGCATTAAGTAGCAAATGCACAAAAGCATTGCAAACACCACCCCCACCCCTGTATGTTAAATAATTTTTGACATATAGGAGCCTTACTACTTGGAAACTATAATTCATGGAATATAGTTCAGGCCTGATTTTATCTGCCAAAAAGGTAATTTACATTGAATGAAGGTTACATATATAATTCCTTTGATCCTTGAGACATTACCAATGTATTGGAGACTCCTATATGTTTTGATTCCGAATGGTCAATCCAACCAGAGGGGTGTGCAAAATGTTCCTTTGCAATGCATTGCATACCCCTCTGGTCTTTAAAAAGCTGATAATCTTAATTTAAAAATATGAATGCAATATTTTACAATAGTGTTTCTTGTTTGCCGTGGAATATGCAATGTAAAGTTTTCAGTTGCTTTACTAACCTGTATAATTAATGTGTATTTCTAATAAACATACAGAAGGTGAGAGGCTTCTGGGAATGAACAACAGCACAATGGCCTGTTCTACGTCTAGTCACCGCCCAAAGGCATCACGTTTATGCTCTCAAGTACCATTACAGAGGAGAAATTTCCACATACATATTAGACTAATCCCGCCCAAAAAGGCAGTCCAGTTCCAAAATGACAAGCAAGTCCCTCCTGCACGGGAACACCAGCTAACCCCCGACATATGTTTCAGCCTAGATGGGCCTCATCAGGAGGGTGCAGTTGGATTCTCTAGGCACTGACAGCAAGGGGTCCACGTCTGGATTACCCTTCACTCTTAGGGAGACCCCCTAAGAGTATTCAAAATAAACATACAGAATGCGAGAGGCTTCTGGGAATGAACAACAGCACAATGGCCTGTTCTATGGCTAGTTACCGACCAGAAGCATCACATTTTAGCTCTCACATTTTGTATTGCTGATTTTTACAGGCCATTGCGCTATTGTTTGTCCTCAGAAGCCTCACAAATTTTGTATGCTAATGCTTATTCCTAGCATTAGGTTTATATCATATATACTGAAAATAAGTAGGCACAATGTTTTGGGGTAGAATCCCCTTTGGTAGGATCATAAACACTCTAAAGAGCTTGACTTGTTTGTGAAACTTCCATTAATCTAGATTAATTACTGGATACTGGTCAGTGTTCCAGCACCTGCTCCTAAAATGTTTGCAACCAAAGGTTGTGTGTTTCAGTGGAAATGTACAGTGCCTTTCTATCTTGTTGATCAGTTCCAGCCACCCACCGCAATAACCAGAAACCAGCACTGCACCTACTTTAAGGTTGAAACATCTGACTGTAATCAGAATTTCTGATTGGGCTGTACTTCAAATTTGTGTATAACTCAGGCTTCGTATGACCAGGATATGCATGGTCAGTGGATAAGCACAAACCGTGGTACACATGAAATGTTGCTTATCTGTCTCCACTCACAATCTGTAAATGCAGCAAATTCTGAGCTTTCATGATGAAACATAGAAACACCTCCTAAGAAGTATTTTCTTTTTGTTTGCTAGTTGAAATGGTCTACAAGATAAATCAAACAATTGTGAACCCGGCTTGTCAAGTTAAAACAGGAGAATTATGAAAAAAAGAAAATCAAAGAAAATATAATGTAGTAAGGCAATCTACTACAGCAGTGGGACAATTCTGGTACAAACGAAGTGCACAATTGGGGATACTTCAAAACAATTCCATTGCTTTAGGATCCAAACCCTTTGAGTGCCAGAAGGTTCAATGAGTTGGATACCTCACTAGCATTCAAAGAGTTAAATCATTGATTGCTAGAGAAGTCTCAACTACCCATGCCTTAATTGTTAGAAGTGTGTGGTGTATCTCATTTGCAGTGGTTTGCAGTCCCTTGAGGGTAAGCATCCTTAACAGCCCTGGTGGGTAGTGGGGTTCTTGCCTAAAGAAAGTAGGGCAGAGGTTTAGAAACATTGCAGTAAGTGATAAGTGAGGGACACTAGATTCACATATCTCTCATGCTCCACTTTTGCATTATACAGGAAGAGAAAGCTAAGGCTTAATTTCAGCTGCCTCTTTCAGATCCAGATTCCACCTTTTCCTGTTGTTAAAGTTTTACTTTGGTTTGGATTTGCTCTACTCCAGTCAAACCCAAGCTTTTCTTTACTAGTCTCTGAGAGTGGAAGCACACTGAACTGGAAAAGGTGAAGAGACGTGCAACAAAACTGATAAAGGGATTGGAGGATCTGAGTTACAAAGAGAGACTAGACAAACTGGGTTTGTTTACATTAGAGAAGAGACGTCTAAGGGGTGATATGATTACCATTTACAAATACATTCAAGGTCAATACAAAGAACTATCCAATGAATTATTTATGCAAAGAGCTGAGCTAAGAACAAGAGGTCATCCATTAAGACTTGAGGAAAGGCGCTTTCGACTAAAACATATTCAGGGATTCTTTACAGTAAGGGTGGTAAGGCTATGGAATTCTTTGCCTCGGGATGTTGTGCTTGCAGATAATGCAACTGCATTAAAAAAAGCAATGGATGCCTATCTAGCACAGAACAATATTGACAATTATGACAGATGGCTTCAAAGCAAATAGGATATTGATCCGGGGAACTATTTGACTACCAATTGGAGTCAGGAAGGAATAATCCCCCACACACACATTTGGGACTAGATTGGAAATGGCTCCAGAGGGCTTTTTTTTGCCTTCCTCTGGATCAACAGGGGGTTTTTTTGGCATGGGCTGGACTTGATGGATGCTTTTTTTTTTAGCCTTATCTACTGTGTTACTATGTAGAGAGAGATAGACACGTAACAGAGAGGAGCTGAAACTGAGAAAGACTTTGACAGTGAGAGCAGGAGGAGAAAGCTGCAGCTAAAGTGGAGCGGTCACCCTAAGACAAACTTAGTTTGTTTTACATACATGTAAGTCTGCCTACATAATGTACTAGTCATGTTTCTGTAAAATAGTTTTTTCAGATATTATCATTTTTATTTTATTGGTATAGTGTGACACTTTATGCACTGCCGTCAGAAACATGCCCAGTGTGTAGTCTCCCTCTATTATTCAATTTCAGCACAGTCATATAATATAGGTTCATCACTGAAACAGATGGACTGATGGTATGGTGCTCAGTGGATGACATTTGTCACTTACAATTATCAAATGTCCCACAATAAAATGATAAATATATAAGTACTACTCACAAAAAATATTGTAAGAATGTGCTGTAATAACATTTGTTATGTGCATCTCCCAGCCGTGTAATTACCTTTGTTTTGCTCAGCAGGAAATGCCCTGCAATGTATAATTCCATAATATGTGACAGAAGAGCTGGGTTCCTTCTGCACAGAACATTCATGAGGCATTATAGAAGTGTGGGGAAGCTTCTCTTATTACTTTGTTTTCAAAGCACATTACATGGAAAAGAACTTGGACAAGCCACCAGTTACTGTTGGAGTGTAAGAAGCAGACCATTGTAATGGTACTATTATCTTGAAAAAATTGTATCATATAGTCCAACTATTGGTGTTCGTAATAAAGCAAAGCTGTTTCAAAACCACAAAAAAGTTTCTTATTTATATGTTCATAGCTTCACCTACAAAATGTTAAAATAAAATGTAAATGATTCTTTACTGTGAAATCTCCGGTATAATATGCACCTGTTTATAATACACAGGTTTAAATTGTACCATGTTTTTAGGGATAAAATAAAGTACATGTATATAATAAGCAACCATGATTTCTCTCCACCTATACCTCCCTCTACCCACACCCAGTACCTTATCTGCATCCACATACCCCCTTTCACTCTCCATGGCTGTATTCTTCCCAAAGCAGCAGGGAGATCAATCCAGCGGGCAACATTCTAACATTTGCTGCATACTTTCTTGGCAACAAATGTAAGCATTTTGCCTCCAGAGGGGTTCGTAATCATGGAGGTGGGTAGAGAGAGGGGAAGGTGGGCACAAATACTGTATTAAGGTGGAGGAAGGGAAGGGAAAGAGAGAGGGGGGTAAACAGACCAGTTTTTTTCTATATAATTAATAATTTGCAACATGCCCCCAAAGATGCACACACTTCACATAAGGTGAAAAGGTGTTAAAAAAAAGAGGATTTTAGTCTTACCTGGTAAATCCTTTTCTCTTAGTCCATACAGGTTACTGGTAACTTTGGGTAGGCGATCCACCCCTTTAAGTAGGCAGGAATGATTCTACAAATGACTGCAGGGGGTGGAGCCTACCTTCCTCCTTGGCTGCAGCTAGCCAACCAGCTCCAGAAAGATTTGAGACATTAACTATGACTAGATAGTGGAAGGAAAGAAGACTCCTGTGAGCGTGACCCCGAAAGACCCCCACGGTCTACCACAGGAGAGCCAAGCATGGTCTCTTGACAGGGTGGGAGACCAGTAACCTGTATGGACTAAGAGAAAAGGATTTAACAGGTAAGACTAAAATGCTCTTTTCTCTGTCGTCCAATACAGGTTACTGGTAACTTTGGGATGTCCAACCATTGAGTTTCCCAGAGGTGGGAAGTAAGGCAAGGACCATGCGCAAGGCCCCCAAAGTAACCAGCGCATATATGAACCATCAAATCAGAGAAAGCCCAACAAAAATAAAGTGTCAACGGACACTGAACAGGGGTAACAACACCCCAAACTGTTACACAGCACAGTAAACTAGAGCCAACAAGGCTCAAACCAAAGCTGGCATCAGCCGATGCCAACACATCAACACGGTAGTGCTTTGAAAATGTGTGCACAGACGACCAAGTGGCAGCCTTGCACAACTGATCAGCAGAGGCCCCAATAGATTGAGTAGAATGAGCCGTGACCTGAAAGGGACAGGCTTCTTCCTCAGCTCATAAGCCTTACGAATAGTGGACTTGATCCAAGAAGCAATAGTCACTTTGGATGCAGGTCTTCCTGCCCTGGGACCCTCCGGAATGACAAACAGCACATCTGATTGCCTGATAGACTCAGTGTGATGTACATAAAACTTGAAACAACGCACCACGTCTAACAAGTAGAGATCCCTCTCCTTGTCAGAGGTGGGGTCAGGGCAGAAAGAGGGCACCACAATCTCCTGATTGATGTGGAGCTCCGAAATCACCTTGGGGAGGAACTCTTGAGAGGTGCGAAGCACTGCCTTGTCCTTGTGAAACACCAAAAATGGTGGTCTACAGGACAGAGCATGCAACTCTGCGACACGGCAAACAGACACAATCGCCAGGAGAAAGGCCATTTTCCATGTCAGAAGGCATAGAGGAATAGTAGCCAAGGACTCAAAGGGAGGGCGCTGAAGGACACTCAGAACCAGATTAAGATCCCATTGAGGAGCAGGAGCCTTAAAGACAGGGCGAGTATGAGCAACTCCCTGGAAAAACACCTCGACATCAGGAAGGATAGCAATGCGCCTCTGAAAGAAAACAGAGAGAGCAGAAGTCTGAACCTTAAGGGAAGTCAAACTGAGGCCCTTACCCACACCATCCTGCAAGAAGGCCAGGACCATGGGCAGATAAAATTCCTGAGACAAGTCTCTATCTACACACCAAGATAGAAAGGTCGACCAAACACGATGGTAGGCCTTTGAGGAAACTGGCTTGCGAGCACTAAGCATGGTAGCATGGAGTCGGAACAGCTCCGCCACTGACAGATCCAGAAGCTCCGGAAACCAAACTTGTCGAGGCCAGTACGGAGCAACCAGAATGACTGGACATTGCTCCAGTCTCAATTTCTGTAACACCCTGTGCAAAATAGGAAGGGGAGGGAAGATGTAAGCCAGATGAAATAACTAAGGAATGGACGTGGCATCCACTGCCAAAGCTAGAGGATCCCTCCATCGAGAGCAGAACCTTGGAACCTTCCGGTTGTGTCTTGTCATCATCAGGTCGATGCAAGGAAGACCCCAGTTCTGAACAATGAGGTCGAACACCTCTGGATGCAGTTCCCACTCTCAGCTGTCCACTGTGTGTTGACTGGGGAAGTCCGCCATAACGTTGTCTACGCCTGGAATGCGCACTTCAGATATGGCAGGAACATGTTCTTCTGCCCAGGACAAAATAGCCTTCCCTCTAACCAAGCGGCGAGACGGGGCATTCTTCCAGCTGGGGCGTCCAGTGACAAAGGGCATGAAATATCGCCCGAAGTTCCAACACGTTGATGAGAAGGAGAGATTCCTCCGGAGACCACTGACCCTGAGCACTGAGGCCACCCAGGACCACTCCCCAGCAGGAGAGGCTGGCTTCCATCACCACCGTGGTCCAAAAGGCTATCAGGAAGGTCTTGCCCTTCAGGAGATTGGAGAGGTCGAGCCACCATGACAAACTCAGTTCCACATGAAGAGGGAAGGATACTGACTTCTGCAGAAGGTCCGGCTAACCCTTGCATATCTGGATCACAAACCTCTGGAGCTCCCTGGTGTGAGCCATGGCAAAGGGGACTGCTTCAATGGTGGAGATTAATTTCCCCACCAGAGAGGATAGCTTCTTGGCTGGAAATGGATCTTGAGCTAGAACAGCTGAAACCCTGTGTGCGATCTGGTGAGCCACTTCCTCCGTGAGAAACACCATGCTCTGCTGAGTGTTGAAGAGAAGGCCCAGGAAGACCAGACGCTGGGACAGGACAAGATCCAACTTGTCCATGTTGATGATCCACCCATGATGGGTGAGAGCTTGAATGCAGTCCTTAACTTGCTGACGAAGGGGATGCTTTCAGAAGCAGGTCATCCATGTATGGAGTAACTCTGATGCCATCCAGGTAGAGGACCGACACTAAGGCTCCCAGGACACTGTTGAAGACTGTTGAAGACCTGAGGTGCTGTAGTCAGACCAAAGGGAAGAACTGAGGACTAAAAATGCCCTTGGTCGCAGGCAAAATCTGAGATACTGCCGGCTCTCTGGATGAATGGCGATGTAACGGTTTGTTTGACTCACAGACACAGAGTTAGGATAAAAACACAGTTTTATTGAATACAATAATGCAATAAGAACCCTCACAGGTCCTGTAATATACAAGGTATAGTACAGACACACGACAGGTAATATTTAGGCCCACACAGGTCCAGCACAAATATAGGAGACAAACCGTTTATGCTGACACGGGTCAGGCAAAGGAGTAGGTTCCCAGGTTACAGCAATGTGGGAGTTAAAGTTCATCAAGGATGGTAAACAGTCCCATATGTGAAGGTATTAAACTGCTTCTTAAACACTCCAAAGTCTGCATCCACTGAGAGTTACCAGTACACTGAAGTAAAAGGAGCACTACATTCACGGAGGCAACACTTGCAACCGGTTTGACAGAGTGGAACGTAAGCCAATGGCAATGTACCGGAGCAATCACGGAGGCAACACTTGCAACCGGTTTGACTGGGTGGAGCGTAGCCAATGGCAATGTACCGGTGCAATCACGGAGGCAACACTTGCAACCGATTTGACTGAGTGGAGCGTAAGCCAAAGGCAATGTACCGGTGCAATCACGGAGGCAACACTTGCAACCGGTTTGACAGAGTGGAGTGTAAGCCAAAGGCAATGTACTGGAGCAATCACGGAGGCAACTCTTGCAGCCGATTTGACAGAATAGAGCGTAAGCCAATGGCAATATGCCGGTGCAATCACGAGGCAACACTTGCAAGTGGTTTGACTGAGTGGAGCGTAGCCAATGGCAATGTACCGGTGCAATCACGGAGGCAACACTTGCAGCTGGTTTGACAGAATGGAGGACTAGGCCAGAGGCGCTCCGTGAAGCATACTGAGACAGTACTTGGCAAGCCTGCAGGAGCAGAGGTGCAAGACAAGTCAAGGCACCGGAAATCAGAATGTCGCCGAGGTGACAAGGACCAGGATAGCAAGAACGGAGAACAGCCAAGTCGGTACACAGGAACTGGAACGTCAGCCAGGCCGGATCAGAACACAGGAGAGGACATTGAAGAGTAGTCAGGCAATCCGGGTCAGTACACAGACGCAGGAACTGGAGAGTAGTCAGGCAAGCCAAGTCGGTACACTGGAAACTCCTTGAGCAAAAGTAGCACTGGTACAGGAACACCACGAAAGGGCAATGTGTGGGTGCAGGAGCCCAGTATATAAAGGACATACTGGGTGGGCTTAACACAGGGCAACCAATGAGAACCCAACATAGGATAACTGACAGAAAAATACAAACAAGGGATCATGGGCACCGTGATAGGCGATATGTATATACGCATCCTGAAGGTCCAGAGAAGCAAGAAATTCCCCCGGAACCATAGCAGCAATCACCATCCTCAGGGAGTCCTGGTGCTAATGAGACCAGATCACAAAAGAATTGAGATCCTTCAAGCCCAAAATTGGATGACAGCCGCCGTCCTTCTTGGACACTACGAAGAGGTTTGAGTAAAAACCCATACCTCTGTCCTGAACTGGAACAGGTTCCAGAACATCCTTCTCCAGAAGAGACTGGATAGCGCCGTAGAAGAGACAGCATTTTTCCATGCCCTGGGGCGTATGAGGAGGGAAAAAAACGAAAGGGAGGAAGACAGGCGAAAGGGATCCTGTACTCTACCATCACTACTTGAAAAACCCACGGGTCCACCACTGAATCCTCCCAAATGCTGTGATAGTGACGAAGACGACCACCCAAAGCTGAATGGGGACCCGGGTTTGGCGAGTCATGCCAGAGATGCCTTGGAAGCCTTGGGCTTGGAGGAGACCTTGGGCTTCCATTGCTGTTTGGTCTTGGAGGAGGCATGTGGAGCTGATTGAACCGCCTGGTTCTCCGGATGTGTCTCAGTCTGAAACGGATGAAAAAACCTGTTATGCTTGAGAGGAGGTTTCTTCCTGGGGACCAAGGGCAGATGAGCTCTTACCTCCAGTGGCCTCACTAATCAGATCCTTAAGATCTGTCCCAAATAAGGATGTACCCTGAAAGGGCAAGGACAGCAAGGCTTTCATAGAAGCGGTGTCAGCAGCCCAAGTCTTGAGCCAAAGAGCTCGCCTGGCAACCACAGACATGGTGGAAACCCTTGCCACCAGACGGATAGTATCAAATAAGGCAGCAGAAACATAGTGCTGGGCCTCAGATATGTTGGCAAGAAGCCGCAACATATCCGAAGATGAATCACCCCGACGTACAGCTAGGGTGAGTTGTTCAGTCCAGACCTCAATGGCCTGGTTAACCCATGCCGCAGCAATTGCTGGATGCATGGCAGTGCCAGTAGTGGCAAAAATGGACTTGAGGGAAACCTCAAGCTTCTTGTCAGTCCAGTCCTTCAGAGAGGATGCATCAGAAACTGGTAAGGCGGTAGACTTAGATAGCCTTGAGACAGGAGCGTCCACCTTAGGGGGATGAACCCATTGAGCAAGCGCCGCCTCAGAAAAGGGGTAAAGCTTAGAAAACTTCTTGGAGACAGAAGGCTTTCTGTCTGGAGATTTCCACTCATCTGCCACTAGGCTGTACAGAGTGGGGTTAGGTGGAAAACAAGTATGGGGCTATATAGGCTCCTGGAATACATCAGAGGGATCCCCAAAAAATTGAGAAGAGCCCACAGCAGAACATTCCTCAACATCTGAATCCACCAATCCTCTTCAGAGGAATCTGAAACATCAGGTACTCCTTGCGGTTTGGGCAGGGAAAATCTGACTGAGCAAGGGGTCTGCCAGGATTAGAAGACCCCCTGTAACTGGGATGGAAAGTGTTGCAACATAGACCTGAGGTCCCTGATAGCAGCCTTGAACTCTTGCACCCAAACTGGCTCTAATGCATGGCTAGAGGTCCCTAGGATAGACTCAGGGACATCAGAACATGCTGGGCATAAATGACCTGAGAATTCCCTAGGCATGACATGAGGAGCAATGGGGGATACAGAGACCCCAGCGTCCTTAGTCTTAAGCCTGTCCCCAAGCTCCAACAGATTAGACATTCTCACAGTGTCAAAAACTTTATGGTATAAAGAATCACCCAATTACAGTGTGCAAGATTAAAGTTTCTCCCCAGAAAACGCTAAAATACACTTATCTGGCAGGCAAAGGGTTAATCTGCAGAGGAGAGAAGGAGAGTCCAAGCCCTGCGTACGATACTCATTCTGTAACACTCACAAAATGGCTGCTGTGGCGGGACCCAATTAGAAACGAGCGCGCAAAGCAAGCGCTCATGGGAAATGTAGTTTTCCCCGAAAAAGTACCCCAACAGTGCCCCGAAGCCCCCTGAGCCCCCAACACATTTGCAATATGAACCGGATGATAAAGCAAGGTCAGACAATTAAAATGAGCCATCTCTGAAGTCGCTACATTGAGCGGTTGCAGATATCTGTCCCAAACTGTACAGTCCCATAGAAGTGAATGGAGCAATGGCATCTATGCGGTAACTCAATTTTGTCAAAGTTAGAACTGAGAAATAAAAATACATGAAACATCACTAGAACATGTAATCAGACCCAGAAAACACTGAACCCAGAAGGGAAAGTGCCAATAACCACCCCAAAAGATGCTAACCAGCAGTTAAAGGGTTAATTTACCACATAAAGTTGCTCCAAACACTGACAGACATAACAGAAAAGACCCAGTGAGTGCAGGAGTGTGCAATAAGAACTCCCAGGAATAACCCCTGTGTGGAGGGGCACTGTGGGACAAGTGAACCTGCAGCACTCAAAGGGTTGCTCACCTTTCCTGCAGATCTTCTGTCTTCAGATTGCCATGTAGTAAGAAATAACCTCAGTGGGTAACTCCTGGGGAAGCACTTGGAATCAAGATTTCCCCCCTCAGGGCTTAGGGGCCACAAAAAGCACCTGGATACGGAGCTAGCCACATCTAAGGGCATTGTCAGTTATGGTAATCCGCCTAATGGTGGTATTCCATATCTAAGAGAAAAATAAAAAAGTTTCTAAAACTATAGCAGGACTGTTCTCTTGCCTGTGTTATCGTCACCAAGGAACAAATTTTTCTGGAGCTGGTTGGCTAGCTGCAGCCAAGGAGGGAAGGTAGGCTCCACCCCCTGCAGTCATTTCTAGAATAGTTCCTGCCTACTTAAAGGGGTGGATCGCCTACCCAAAGTTACCAGAACCTTGTATTGGACAACAGAGAAAAAGTGTTGTTAATAGTAAACACTTGTAGAGCTTTTCCAGAGCAATATAAAGATACTCCCACTGCTGAGTCATTGCAGCACAGAATTTAATTTTCTCTGTCGTCCCATATAGCTTACAGGTACCATGGGAAGGCGACAGCTCCTCCCAGTAGGCTGGAACAATTCTTCAAAGAACTGCAAGGGTGGAGCCTCCCTCTCCTCCATAGCAGGCTACCTAGCCACTCCCCTCTCCAGTTAAGATTTGTTCCTCATTCTGGTAGGAAGGCTGTGAACAGTTCTGCTTAGTTTTTAGTTATTCTTTAGATATGGGGTGTCCAAATTCCCCCATTAGGTAGATTACCATTACTGGCTTCCCCTAGTGAATTGCCCAGTTAACAGGTGCTGTTTTTGGACATTTGCAGCCCTGGGAGAGAACCATGCCACCCATGCCTCTCTCCAGAGGTAGCTTCCTGAGGTTCCTTCCTTACAATGGTAATCTGAAGAAAGAAGATCTGCAAAAGAAGTGAGCAACCCTTTGAGTGCCATGGTCCACTTGACCCACAGTTTCCCTTCCACACAAGGGCTTTCTTGGAGTTCATTGTAACGCCTACACTCATGTTTGGTTTTATTCATTCCTGTTCTGGGGAACGGGAGCATTTTGTGTTGTTTTGTGGTAATTAAGCTCTACCATGCCAGCCTTGGTTCGTTGGGGGGGTGACTTTTCACTCACTTTTTGTTTATTTTATGTTTATTGGTGTGTTGTGTGTATTTCTACAATTTCTAAACACTTTTTATTTTCTACGTTAATTTTGAATTCCTCGCCTTTAAGAGCTCGATTTACTGCATAACCCCAATACTCCATTGATCTCTATGGGGAAAGATGTTTTGAGACATATCTCTGCATCTGTCCTATGTACCGAGTTAAGAGACAGCTCAAACTTCCTGTCTCCTCTTGCCTAACTATACGGTGGATATTCTCAGTGTTTGGTGGGATTTGGTTCTGCTTTTAGTACTCTATATTGGGAAAACTACATTTCCCATAAACAACCGCTTCGCGGGCCAATCTCTGTTTGGTTCCCTGTGTGGTCACTATTTTGTTTTCTTGCTGCATGAGTATCATACTCAGAGCTTGGTCTCATCACCTTTCCTCCTCAGGTTAACCCTTAGCTTGCCAGATAAGTGTATTTTAGGCTTTCTGGGGTGAAATCTTTATCTGGGTGACAGTATTTGGGTCTTCCTTTACTGTATTGACACTTTTACTCCTAGGACAGTGGTTCTCAACTCCTGTCCTCAGAACCCACTAACATTCCAGGACTTAGGGATTTCTCTGCTAGAGCACAGGTGTGGTGATCAGAGGCTCATTCACATTGATTAACTCACCTGTGCTCTAACAAGGAAATCATCAAATCCTGGCCTGTTAGTGGGTCCTGAGGACAGGAGTTGAGAACCACTGCACTAGGACAAGGGGCTAGGCCTAAGGCTAAGGATTCAGGGACGTCTTCCTCCCCCCATGTATTGCTCCTCATGCCAATCAGGGCTTCCCATGGGCTACTATGGTCACTTATGCCCCTCATGCACGGTTGTCCCTGCGTCTTCGCCTGGGCCTTCCAGCCATGATCAAGAGTTACTTTGGGTCAAGGACAGTTTCCTCTTTCTCATCAGGGGGTTCTTCACTCAAGGAGACCCCCCACTTCCATCAGGTTTGTAGCCCCTAAGGCCCCTGGTATTCCTGATCTGATTCCTCTTTAGTGGATTCAGGTAAGGATTCTGAGGATGATCTGTGTTCTGAAGGGGATTCTTCCCAGTTTCATGGTGATCCCTTTGAGGTTGACCCTGAACCCTCAGCTGAGGGTCTTATTAAGGCAGTTTTAACCACTTTAAACATTCCTTTTACTCCAGTAGAGTCTCGGGCTACTTCTGACATCTTCCAGAGGCGAAAGAAGTCCTGTACTGTGGATCAGATTATTCTGGATGAGTGGAAGATTCCTGACAAGCGTCTAGCTCTGTCTAAGAGATTTTCTAAGTTGTATCCCTTTTCTGAAGCTGCCTTGGCTCAATGGGCTACTCCTCCTCAGGTTGATTCTCCCATTTCCAGGCTTTGTAAGTCCACTGCCTTGGCAGTTGTGGATGCTTCAGCTCTTAAGGATTTGACTGACAGAAAACTTTAAACTGTTTTGAAGGCTAATCTCACTACCATTGGTGCATCCATGAGACCCACCTTGGCTTCTGCATGGGTCAATAGGACCATTGCTGTTTGGACTGAACAGTTAATGGCTGCTGTCCACAAAGTGCACCTAAGGCTGACCTTTTATCCCTTTTGGACAACATTTCTGAGTCTCAGCACTATGTTTCTGATGCTCTCTTTGACGCCCTTCAGCTCGAAGCTAAGGGCTCAGTTTTTTCTGAGACTGCTAGGCATATGCTGTGGCTGAAGATCTGGTCGCAGACTTGATCTCTAAGAAATCACTGATTTTTCTTCCTTTCAAGGTTCCTCTCTTTTTGGCCCTGGATTGACGAACCTTATAAGTGAGGTAAATGGAGGCAAGATCACATTATTGCCTCAGGTTCCTAAACGTAACCCTCAGGTGAAGAAACATCATCATTTTCATCCCAAACTAGGAGAAAGTTTAGGACGAACCCGGTGGCGCCTCAAGCTCCACGTTCCACCCCCAAGCCCAAGCAGCAGTGGAGGTCTATACACCCCTCCATCAAAACCCAAACCCACCAAACCTTCTTTGGCATGACTCGCAAAACCCTGGCGCGCGAGCAGTAGGGGGTCGCCTGCATCACTTTTTGAGTGTTTGGACAGGCTCTGTTGCGGATCAGTGGGTATTACAGGTGGGTTCCGAAGGTTACAATATTCCCTTCAAATACCTGCCCACCTTCAGGTTCTTCCCTTCACGCTCCCCTCAGGGACAAGAAAAGCGCCGGCTTTTCAGTGGGGTGATCCAGTCCCTCTTGGACAAGGGAGATCTGGCACCAGTTCCACAACAGGAGAGAGGTTCAAGATTTTACTCCAATTTCTTTGTTGTCCCCAAGAAGGTTGCTGGCTACCGCCCTATCCTGGGCCTCAAGGTTGTCAACAAGTTTATGGCCAAGGCACACTACACGATGGAGTCCTTGCATCCTGTCATCGCAGCAATGTGTCCAGGGGAATTTCTGGCATCCTTGGATCTTCAGGATGCATACCTGCACATTCTGGTCCATCCAGACAGTCAGCAGTACCTCTGGTTTTCAACCAAGTTTTGGGTGCTTTGATTGCCTTCCTGCACACCAAGGGGATTCAGGTGGCACCTTACATGGACAACCTTCTCCTCAAGGTGCCCTCCAGGCATCTTCTGGACCGCCAGGTTCAGGAATGTGCTCAGATCCTCCTACAACATGCTTGGATCTTGAACATGGGCAAGTCTGCATCAGTTCCCTCTCAGAACTTGGGGTTCCTTGGCCTCCAGTTCGACACTCTACAGAGTATGGTTTATCTGACAGAGCATTCGATTCAACAGCTCACCTCCAAGGTGAATTCTGCCCTGTCGTGGACATCAGCTCCAGAGAGGAAATTCTCCTCTCTGGAGGGGAAGATGATATCCACCATGGAGGTGGTGCCATTTGCAATGGCCCATACCAGAAAGCTTCAGAGGTTTGTGATCCATGTTTACAAGGGGAACTCAGATCTTCTGGATCATCCTGTCTCCCAGCCTGCTGAAGTGCGAAAGTCCCTCCACTGGTGGTTGGACATCTCCAATCTGGGGAATGGGAGGCCCTTTGTGATTCCATACTGGACCTTTGTGACTACAGACGCCAGCTTATTCGATTGGGGTGCTGTCTTGGGTCACCTAAGTGTTCAGGGTCATTGGTCACTGGAGGAGACACTTCTTCCCATCAATATCCTGGCGCTCAGGGCAATTTTCCCATGCTCTGAGGTATTGGTCCTCTCATCTGATGGGGTGTCTGGGCCGAGTCCGGTCAGACAATGCCACGGCCATGGCTTACATCAACAAGCAAGGAGGCACAAGAAGCACCGCAGCTTGGTTCGAGGTCAAAACTATTTTGGCTTGCGCAGAAGACAATGTGCCTGCTATCTCCACTGTGCACATCCCAGGCATAGAAAATGTCCTCGCAGACTTCCTCAGTCGACACACAGTGGATCCAGGGGAGTGGGAGCTTCACCCAGAAGTGTTCAACCTCCTGGTGCCGATGTGGGGTCTTCCTTGTATAGACCTGATGACCACAAGAGACAACATGAGAGTCCAGATGTTCTGCTTACATTGGAGGGACCCTCTAGCCTTTGCAGTGGACGCTCTGTTGATTCCGTGGAGATTTTGTCTGGCCTGCATCTTTCCTTCACTTCCTTTACTGCCCAGGGTGCTACGGATGATTCGGATGGACTTGACATCGGTCATCCTGATTGTGCCTTATTAGCCCAGACAGACTTGGTTTCTGGAACTACTGGCTTGTCTGTTCAAGAACCGTTTCCTCTGCCACACAGACCTGATCTTCTTCTTCAGGGGACCCCGTGGAAGGAGTATGTAGACCATCTGGCTTTGATGGCATGGCTGTTGAGGCCTCCATCCTGAGGAATAAGTTCTACTCTTCTGATGTGGTTTCCACCATGATTCAGGCTTGAAAACCAGTTTCTTCCAAAGCCTATCATAGGGTTTGGGCTATCTTCCATGCTTGGTGTATGGACAGAGGTCTGTCCTCACAGGAATTTGATCTTCCAGCTATCCTGTCTTTTTTGCAGAACGGTGTGAACAAGGGCCTTAGCCTTAGTTCCTTGAAGGTTCAGATCGAGGCTCTCTCTGTCATTTTTCAGAGACGCATTGCCACTTTAGCTGATGTCAAGGTGTTCTTTCAGGGTGTCACTCATGCTTTTTCCTGCTTGTAAGGATCCCACCCTTCAGTGGGATCTTAATCTTGTTTTGGGAGTTTTGCAGCGACCTCCTTTTCTTCTTTCACGTGGAAGATGGCTTTTCATTTAGCAGTAGTCTCTGTCCACAGAGTTGCTGAGTTGCAGTCTTTGTCCTACAAACTGCCTTTCCTGGTGCCCCACAAGGAAAGGCTGTTCTTCGTACCTCCCAGGAATTTCTTCCTAAGGTGGTCTCTGAGTTCCACATCAATCAGGACATTGTTGTGCCTGCCTTTTGTCCTGACCCTAAATCTGACAAGGAGAGGGATCTCCACTTCTCTCATGTATTGCGTTGCCTCAAGTTCTGTGTGCACCACACTGAGTCTGTCCATCAGACTTATGCCCTGTTTGTCATCCTAGAGGGTCCTAGGGCAGGTAAGGGGGATCCAAGGTAACAGTTGAATCCTGGATTAAGTCCACTATCTGCAAGGCGTACAAACTCAGTACTAAGTCTGTTGGGGCCTCTTGGGACTACAAAAATCAGGCCTCTGCTGCTCAGCTGTGCAAAGCAGCCATCTGGTCCTCTGTGCACACTTTTGCCAAATACTACTGTGTTGATGTCCTGGCTTCAGCTGAAGCCATCTTTGGCAGGAAAGTTCTGGAGGCAGACTTGCCAGTCTAAGACTTTACTTTCCTGTGCCTTATAGGTCTTTATCCCTTTGAGCCCTGTTGGCTCTTGTTTTGTGTGCTGTGTTCCAGTTATTCAGTGTCCGTTGAAACTTTTTTAGTTTGGGCTGTTCCATGTCCTGGATAGTCCATGGGAGCTTTGGTATCATGGGGACCTGCGCTTGGTCATTTCCTTTTTGTTTTTTTCCCACTCTGGAAGCTTAATGTTGGTACATCCCAATGGTACCTGTAAGCTATATGGGACAACAGAGAAAATGCTTACAGGTCTCCCACCAAGTGAAAGTGGCCATGTTTGGTTCCTGTGGCTAGATGTGAGAGTCCTATTGGGTCCATGCACACAGGAGTTTTCCTTTTCTTCTTCTCACTGTCTAGCTCAGTAGGTTTAATGTAACAAATGTAACGGGAGAGGGGAGTGGCTAGGTAGCCTGCTATGGAGGAGAGGGAGGCTCCACCCCTGCACTTCTTTGAAGAATTGTTCCAGCCTACTAGGAGGAGCTTTTGCCTCCCCATGGAGTGTGCTCTGGATTAAGTGAACAGTTTGGACATCAAAGCATTGGAAAAGTGTTATAATATACTGATTTTGTGTTTACATCCTAACCTGCAGTAAGAAGGTTAAAGGGTTAAAGTGTAAAAGGTTGTGTTTTTCTGGGAGTGTGAGTAGTTAATTAAGGGTGGGGTTTGTGAACAATCACTTGTGTAGGCCTGTATAAATCTAGGTACAGGACTCCCAGAGCTTGCTCCCAAATACAGTGTGCTCTTTACTAAGTGCTCTGGAATAAGAGCTCAGTTTGTGAAACACAGCAGTTAATGCAACACAGGAGTTACAGGAACAAAGGTAAATTAATTACTTGCATTTTTAGGAACTCACATTTGCACCATACATGATGAGCAAGTTTGGAGATCTCACTCAGTGCACATCTTGCCATATGTATGCATGCTTGGAAAAGCAGTTCCAGGGTCCATACCGCTGTGGCAAGTGTGAGCAAGTGGCCCTTCTAGAAGCTCAGATTGGAGCTCTAGAGAGTCATATTGCAACACTGAGAGATATTGACAACCTTAAGAGGAGTCTCTTGCTAACTGAGTCTAGCTGGGTCAGCTAGAAGGGAACCAGGCACATAGCTGGGTGACAGTTAGAAGTGGTTGCAGTGGGGGAGGGAAGAGGAAGAGGGCAGCCAGTTCTGAGTTTTTCCATCCCAACAAATTTGCTCATTTAAGTGAAGATGTTGGGGAGGCAAACCCAGAAGTGGAATTGCTGGAGAAGACTGTTCTCCCTAACAGAGGGGAGAACAGCTCCTGTACCACAGAGGGGATCCAGAGGAAAGTGAAGCCAAGGCAGGTTGTGGTGGTAGGGGACTCCATTATTAGGAGAACAGATAGGGTAATCTGTGGCTCTGATCACAGCAACCGAATGGTTTGCTGTCTCCCGGGTGCCTGGGTTCAGCATGTTGCAGACAGGGTGGACAGATTACTGGGAGGGGCTGGAGAGGATCCAGCTGTCTTGGTGCATATTGGTACCAATG
The DNA here is from genome assembly GCA_037306005.1 of Rhinophrynus dorsalis. Taxonomy (NCBI): domain Eukaryota; kingdom Metazoa; phylum Chordata; class Amphibia; order Anura; family Rhinophrynidae; genus Rhinophrynus; species Rhinophrynus dorsalis. The sequence goes on from CM074725.1 coordinate 123,287,304, forward strand.
ACAAAGTAAGAGGAAGGTGGAGAGTCCTAAAAGGTAATTTTAGGGATTTAGGCAGTAAGATTAGGAACTGGACCTCCAAGGTAGTATTCTCAGAGATACACCCTGTGCCATGCACTTCGCCAGAGAGACAGCAGGAGATTAGGGAGCTCAATGCATGGCTCAAGTCTTGGTGTAAGAAGGAGGGCTTTGGGTTTTTAGAGCACTGGGCTGATTTTGCTTTGGGGTACAATCTCTATAGCAGGGATGGATTGCACCTGAATGCAAGAGGGTCTCAAGTGCTTGGGGAGAGAATGACTAGACGGTTGGAGGAGATTTTAAACTAGGAAGGGGGGAGGGGCCAATAAGTACTGGGATAGATAGTATAGATAGGGAAGGCGATGTAGTTAATAACCAGGTGGGAGGATCTGGGGGCGGGGTTAGTACAGATGATAGGGAGAAGCCTATAAACCACATCAAAATTAAATCACAAATGGAACATAGCAGTGGCATAAATTGCATGCTTGCAAATGCCAGAAGTTTAACTGGTAAAATAGGGGAACTGGAGCTGGTAGCTGAAATTGAAAACTATGACTTGATAGGCTTAACAGAAACATGGTGAGATGACACACATGATTGGTCAATCAATTTGGAGGGCTACATGTTATTTAGAAAAGATAGGTCAAACAAAAGACTTGGTGGGGTCTGTCTGTATGTCAAACCAGCATTATTGCCTCACTTGCGGGAAGATATATGTGATGACAGTAGTGAACATGTGGAATCCCTGTGGGTTGAAATAGTCACTGGTGGTAAAACTGCCCAGAAAATATTAGTGGGTATTTGTTATAAACCACCAAACATTGGTGACCTTGAAGAATCAAAGCTATTAATACAAATAGAAAAGGCTTCTCAAATAGGGAGAACTATAATTATGGGGGATTATAATTGTCCAGAAATAGACTGGAAAAATGGAACAGCTAATTCTGCTAAAAGCAGTTAGTTTCTAAACTTGTTAAATGACAATTTTTTGTCTCAACTAGTGCAGACCTCAACCAGAGGGAATGCATGTCTGGATCTGGTAATAACTGACAATGAACAACTTATCTCTAACATCCAAGTTAGGGAGCACTTGGGGAATAGTGACCATAACATGGTATCGTTTGAGATTAATTCAAAAAAGCAATTTGGTATGGGTTCCACCAAAACACTGAATTTTAAAAAGGCCAACTTTAGCAGGTTTAATTCATCCCTTGGTCTCGTTGACTGGGATAAAATATTTTCAGGAAAAACACAGAAGGTAAGTGGAATGCCTTCAAAATAACATTGCAAAAAAACACACATAAATTTAAACCTGTTGGAAACAAATACAAAAGAAGCAAATTAAAACCACTGTGGCTAACCAGTAAAGTAATTCATGAAATAAATAACAAGAAAGCGGCATTTAAGCATTACAAAGCTGAGGGATCAGCAGAGGCATTTGCAGAATACAAAAATGTCAACAAAACCTGTAAAAAGGCTATTAAATTAGCTAGACTGGAGAATGAAAAAAATATTGCTAAGGAGAGCAAGAGCAACCCAGAACAATTCTTTAAATACATTAATGGCAAAAAATTAAAGTCTGATAATGTTATCTGAAACGGGTGAGATGGTCAAGGGGGACAGAGAGAAGGCTGATATTTTAAATAATTTCTTTTCTTCTGTTTTTACCAAGGAAGACCCAATGGACAAGAATCTGCAAACTACTTTTACAGAACAGTCACAGCAAGCATGGGACTGGCTAACACAAGAAAAAGTGTTAAAACAATTGAATGGTGTTAAGGTAGACAAAGCTCCGGGGCCAGATGGTATACACCCACGGGTACTTAAAGAGCTAAGCCAGACCGTTATATTTGATTTTCAGGGATTCTTTTATTTCAGGTATGGTGCCCATGGATTAGCGTAAAGCAGATGTGGTGCCCATATTTAAAAAGGGATCAAAGTCACTGCCAGGAAATTACAGACCTGTAAGCTTGACATCTGTGGTAGGGAAGCTGTCTGAAGGGTTGCTAAGGGAATATATTCAGGAATTCTGCTGGAACAGGAATATCATTAGCAATAGCCAACATGGCTTTGTGAAAGACAGGTTTTGTCAAACTAACTTGATCTCATTTTATGAAAAAGTGAGTAATAATATAGATGCGGAAGCGGCGGTTGATGTGATCTATTTAGACTTTGCCAAGGCATTTGATATGGTTCCACACAAGAGGTTACTGTACAAATTGAATGAAATAGGCCTAGGGGAAAATGTTTGTGTGTGGATTGGAAATTGGCTGAAAGATAGAATGCAAAGAGTGGTAGTAAATGGCAAGTTCTCCAGTTGGATAAACCTGATAAGTGGAGTATCTCAGGGATCTGTCCTGGGTCCTCTTCTTTTTAATTTCTTTATTAATGACCTCCCAGAGTGCATAGGGAGCCATGTATCAGTGTTTGCCGATGACACAAAATTAAGTAAGGTAATAAAGTCTGAACTGGATGTGTCTTCATTACAAGAGGATTTGGACAAATTGAGTAACTGGGCAGGCAAATGAGATTCAATATAGACAAGTGTAAAGTTATGCATTTTGGGTATAATAATAATAAAAATGCAACATATAGTTTAAATGGTGTTTCTCTGGGGAAATCTACAAATGAAAAGGATTTGGGAGTAATGGTAGACAATAGACTTAGCAGTAGCATGCAGTGCCAGCTGCCAGCTGCAAAGGCCAATAAGATATTGGCATGTATTAAAAGGGGTATTGACTCAAGGGAGGAAGATATAATTATGCCTCTTTACAGGTCCATGGTAAGACCCCACCTAGAATATGCTGTTCAATTCTGGGCGCCCTTTCTGAAAAAGGACATTATGGAACTAGAAAGAGTGCAGAGGAGGGCTACAAAACTAGTAAGGGGAATGGAAAGTTTTAGTTATGAAGAAAGGCTAGAAAAGTTAAACTTGTACACACTAGAGAAATGGAGTCTTAGAGGGGATATGATAACACTATATAAATATGTTCAGGGCCCATACAAAGGGCTCTCCAAAGACCTGTTCATTAACAGAACAGTACACAGGACAAGGGGCCACCCGCTTAGACTTGAGGAAAGGAGATTTAATCTACAACAGCGGAAGGGTTTCTTTACAGTAAGGACAATAAAGGTATGGAATTCACTGCCTGAGGAGGTGGTGCTATCGAATACATTAGATGCCTTTAAAAGGGACCTGTATACTTATTTAAAACAGCATAACATAGAGGGCTATGTACGTTAGTATGGGGATTAATATTTAGTTAGGGCTTGTTGATCCAGGGAGAAATCTGATTGCCATTTGGAATCAAGAAGGAATTCCCCCCCCCCCCCCCCCCATTCAAGGCAGAATTTGAAATTGCTATATTGAAGGGGTTTTTTTGCCTTCTTTTGGATCAATGATGGTAAACAGGAATAGGAAAAGGGTTGAACTAGATGGACGCAAGTCTTTTTTCAACCTAAATTACTATGTTACTATGGTACCTGTAAGCTATATGGGACGACAGAGAAAATGCTTACAGGTCTCCCACCAAGTGAAAGTGACCATGGTTGGTTCCTGTGGCTAGATGTGGGAGTCCTATTGGGTCCATGCTCACAGGAGTTTTCCTTTTCTTCTTCTCACTATCTAGCTCAGTAGGTTTAATGTAACAAATGTAACTGGAGAGGGGAGTGGCTAGGTAGCTTGCTATGGAGGAGAGGGAGGCTCCACCCCTGCAGTTCTTTGAAGAATTGTTCCAGCCTACTAGGAGGAGCTGTCGCCTCCCCATGGTACCTGTAATCTATATGGACTAAGAGAAAAGGGTTTAACAGGTAAGACTAAAATCCTATTTTTGAGAGTTTGAGTTTAACATTCTTGTGGTCATCTAATTTATAGATTGTTGCCATTTTTGTCAGTTGGCTTGTGACTAGGTTTGCCACCCAGCCGGTATTTTACGGCAGGCCGGTAAAAAATTGGCTTCTCTCCAATGTTAAGTCTATGGAGGGAATGCCTTGGCCGGTATTTTTTTGAAGAAAAGGTGGCAACTCTACTTGTGACAAAAGCTTTTTGTAGACAACAACTGCAACATCACCACTAAAATGTAATGGCCACAAAAGGTGTTGAATTCACATTCTTTAAAATGCACTGTATTAACTTTGAATAAAACTTTCAGCCTTGTTTTACTCACAAGAAAATAATTGTACAATGTGTTTTTTTTTCTGAAGTGTTTTCCTACCACAATAGTTATGATTTTTCTGAAACCTATATTGTGTATCTTGTTTTCCTGATTAGTAAAATATAGCCACTCCCACTGCTGGGAGTTGCTTAATTTAAAAGCTATTACTGACCAGATGATAAAGAAATTATTTGGAAGTCCTTGTAGAAATTTCATCATCAATTTAGCATTAGCAACAATGCCATAAAGTGGTGACTTATTATAAACTGAATTTCACATAGTAACATAGTTGATAAGGCTAAAAAAGGCAAGCATCCATGAAGTCCAGCCCATGCCAGAGGAAGGGAAAAAAAAAATAAAACATTGAAACCATTTCAAATCGGCTGAAACAGAATGCCACAATAAATAAAAATAAACTCCATGTTCAACTAAGAAATGCCACCAAAGATATGCCAGAACTGTACACTGCCACCGGAGGGCATAGAAAAACCTCTCAGGCCATTGCACGAGCCATTCTGAGGAAAATCTGAACACAGATTGGCCTCTATATAGTCAGTCTCTGTTCAAAATGGTTCCCATGCTACAATTGGCTGAGATGTGGGGTTATGCACCTCCCAGCCAATAAGCCTACAGTTCTGGCATATATTTGGGGGCATTTCTTAGTTGTACCTGGATTTTCTTTTTATTTATTGTGGCATTCTGCTTCGCCAATTTTGAAAAAAGAAGATGAGAAGATAAGAAGACGATTTAAGAAGAGTAAAGAAGAAGACATACAGTGGATGACCAGGGTGCTGAAGACCCTGATAGACAGCTGACTTACAGGTAGGTGTTTATTTTCAGGGGATGGTGTTAGTTTTAGTGGGATTAACCCTGTGTCAGTGGGGTATTATCACAGTGCCTGTGATTCCTGTCACTCTCAGTTGTGGCTGTCACTGATTTGCTGACTGAGTTTGACCCGCCTCCTGATGACCTTTTTATACCTGGCTATCACATCTGTCAGATGCCCTTTCGTGGTGTTCCTGAGCCAGTAGTGCTGTTGCTGTGTTCCTGTATTCTGAGTTCCTGTGTACCGATTCGGCTTGTCCTGACCATTCTCCAGTGTACCTGCTTGTGTATGACCCGGCTCGTCTGCGTACCACCCTTGGATCCTGACTCGGCTAGACTGACGTTCCTGCTTGTGTATGACCCGGCTTGTATGACTGCCTCCTACGTGCTCCGACCCGGCCCGGCTGACTTCCTGCTCCGAAGATCGACTTCCAGCTTGTTCCAGTGACCTGCGTTCCAGTTGTCGCCGCCGCGACATTTCCAGTCTCTGCTGCCCGCGTCAGTGTGACTGCCTTGCCTGGTGCTTCCCTCGATTTAGTGCTGTGCCTCGTTACTTGTGCAGAGCTGTGTGTATTCTGTGGGCCTTCCTCTCCGTGCAGAGCCTTGCAGTAGCGATGAAGCCTCAAGTAAACGTGCATTTTAACTCTTGCAGTGCTGCCTCGAATTCACTCTCTCTATCTCCTGTACGAGCCTCGTTACCCGTGATACTGCTGCTGAGCTGGCCGCTCTCCGTTGGCAACTCTAGTCTATCATTGCAGAGTGTTCACATAGTTTGGGCGCTTAAGGCTCTCCGGTATTGGTTACCGACGATATCATTGACACAGAGTGTTGGCAGAAAGGCTTCAGTGTTGGCTTATCCGGTACTATGCCCGAGGGGGCTAGTGGCTCTTGCTTTATTATTACTGCATTCGATTACACCTGAGGAGGCTGTTAGCTCTTGCATTGCCGGCCGGTTTCCGTTACGCCCGGAGGGGCTATTTGCACTTGCACAAACGAAAGCAGTTCCTGTAACTACGCCCGTGGGGGCTAAGTTGTTTCCCATTCTGCTTACTATCCAACACCTTGGCAAGGCAGCTCGATCCTCAGCACTTGATGAACATTGTCTATACAGCACAGCCTTTTTAACATCCAGGGCGTGTCAAACCTCCACATCTGAGACAGACTGTTATTTGGACATTAACCCCTTGGGGGTCAATATCATCCTAGTGCATACTGTTTTGCATTTATGTCTATTGTGCTATTACCCTTGTAATATCTCAGTTTACTTTATCTGTGTATTACCTACCGCCTCTAGAGGGCGTACTTGTGCATTATTCACTTTAATAAAGTGTGTTTTATTTTCACTTATTGGTCTGAGAGTCCTAAAAAACCGTAACAGTACGAAAGGGCCATGACCTCAGACGGTAAGGGTGAAAGTAATACTCAGAACATCCACTGGAGAATGGATGTCCATGAGCAGCGCCTGGACCAATTGGCACTGGCTCTACAAATGTTACTTGAACGTACAGTACATTTGAACAAGTCTGGTCCTAATCCGGTGGTCCCCCCAGTCGTGACACTGGTGAATCCCTCTGTATCTCCCAGTGCTAACACAAGAGGGCTAACGGCAGCGGTACCGTTACCCCTAAGATATGATGGCGAACCCTCCCTATGCAGAGGTTTTATTAACCAGTTGGAGATATTTTTGGAATTGGCACCCCAGGCATTTCCTAACGACCGTAGCAAGGTCGGCTTTATGATATCTCTGTTGACGGGCAAAGCTTTGGCATGGGCAAATCCGCTATGGGAGAATGCCAGACCCTGCACACTGAACTTTAGAGATTTCGTGATGAAGTTCAGACGTGCGTTTGAGGTTCCTGGCAGGTCTGCCTCTGCTGCCAAAAGGCTGATGGAGATTCAGCAGGGCGAACGCACTCTGGGCGAGTATGCTATCGAATTCCGGACCTTGGCAGCAGAGGTAGGCTGGAACGATGAGGCCTTACTTGCTGCCTTTACTCTGGGTCTCTCTGAACAGATTAAGGACGAGATAGCAGCTCGCTGGATGAGTACATTGACTATGTCATGTTAATAGACTCCCGCATCCGGGAGAGACGATTGGCTAAGAGGACCAAAGCAAAGAGTTATGGCCAGAACCAGTTCCTTAACCTACCCACACCACCAGTTCTACCTGAGCGAACAGCTGACAGCACTGAACCTATGCAAGTAGGTTTTACTAGGCTCACTAAGGAGGAGAAGCTGTATCGTAGAAGGCAAGGCTTATGCCTATATTGTGGCAAACCGGGTCATTTATTACGCAATTGTCCTGTAAGGCCGGGAAACGAACGCACCTAGGGTACCTTGGGGGACAGGCCCTAGGTGGTGTTGAACAGTCCCTAGATACTTGCACCACTAAACCCACCATCCAGGTGGCATTTGCTTGGACTGATAAGGTCATAGAAGTCCTAGCATTGGTGGACTCCGGGGCAGCCGGATACTTCATGGATCAGTCCTTTGCTGAGTTGCAGGGCATTCCGTTATGTAAAAAGGACTCTCCTGTGGCAATAGAGGCCATTGATGGCAGACCCCTGGATCCTGCTTTCATTACGTTCGAGACAATCCCAGTGACAATGACTGTGGGGGCTTGTCACAGGGAGCAGATACAATTTCAGATCATTCGTTCCCCGCATCATTCAGTTATTTTGGGGTTCCCATGGTTACAAACACACAATCCCCAATTTGACTGGCAAAGGTGTGAAGTTAACTCTTGGTCTGAGTACTGTAACAAGAATTGTCTCTCCCTTCCTGTTAAGATTATGTGTATCTCTCCAGCCGTGCCAACAGAATATGGGCAATTCAGTGACTTGTTTAGCAAAGGAGAGGCCAGCGCATTACCTGACCATAGGCCATACGATTGCGCCATTGATTTGCCTCCAGGTGCCGTGCCCCCCAGGGGACGTACTTACCCACTGTCTTGTGAGGAAAATAAGGCGATGGAGGAGTATATCGCAGATGCCCTAGAGAGGGGAATCATTTGTAAATCTACGTCTCCGGCTGGTGCCGGATTTTTTTTTGTCAAAAAGAAAAATGGGGAACTCAGGCCTTGCATTGACTACCGTGGGCTGAATAAGCTGATGCCCAAGAACGCCTATCCCATTCCACTTATTACAGAATTATTCGACAGATTAAAGGGCTCTTCGATCTTTACTAAACTTGATTTGCGAGCCGCCTATAATCTAGTCAGAATTAAAGAGGGTGACGAGTGGAAAACGGCGTTTAATACCAGAACAGGGCATTATGAATATCTGGTGATGCCATTCGGCTTATGCAATGCGCCTGCAGTATTTCAGGAATTGATTAACGATATTTTACGTGACCTGCTCCAGTCCTGTGTGGTAGTATATCTAGATGATATATTGATTCACTCTGCTAACCTTGCCCAACACATTAAAGATGTCTCAGAAGTCTTGCTCCGACTTCGTAAGCACAAGTTATTCTGTAAACTAGAAAAGTGCGAATTCCATACATCTCAAGTACCATTCCTGGGGTTCATAATATCCAAAAGTGGCATTGCCATGGATCAGGAAAAGTTGGCAGCGGTTCTGCAATGGCCTGGGCCTAAGGGGTTAAAGGCCATTCAACGATTCCTAGGTTTTGCGAACTATTATAGGAAGTTCATCAAGAACTTTTCCACGATTGTAAAACCATTGTCAGATTTGACTCATAAGGGCGCTTCTCCCTCTCAGTGGTCTGAGGCAGCTAAAGACGGATTTGTTACCCTGAAATCTGCCTTTGCATCTGCTCCTGTACTGTCCCACCCTAATCCCTCCCTGCCGTTTACTTTGGAGGTTGACGCTTCAGAGGTTGGGGTTGGGGCGGTGGTGCCCCAACGTCCTGTGGGAGGTGGCACTTTAATGCCTTGTGGGTTCTTTTCGAAGAAATTGTCCAGCGCCCAGAGTCATTACGAGATTGGCGACAGGGAACTGTTGGCCATCATACTGGCACTAAAGGAGTGGCGACACCTCTTGGAGGGCACTCAGACTCCAGTACTAATTCTTACTGACCATAAGAATCTAACCTATCTCTCTGAAGCCAAAAGATTGTCTTCTCTACAGGCCAGGTGGGCGCTGTTTTTGTCACGGTTCAATTTCCTAGTATCCTATCTTCCTGGTTCTAAGAATATCAAGGCTGATGCGTTGTCACATCAGTTCGCTTCTGACACTGAGAGGGAGGAAGTCCCGGTACCCATCATTCAGCCAGATCAGATCCTGGCTACTATTCGTACCACCATAACCTCGCCACTGGGGGAGGAGATACTGGCATCACAATCACGGGCACCTCCTGAAACCCCAGTGGGGAAGTGTTTCGTAGATGAGTCATTCCGTGTCCGTCTGTTGGAGACTTATCACACCTCTAAAGCGGCTGGGCATATTGGTAGGGACCAACTAGTATGGTCCCTCTCGCAACTATTTTGGTGGCCTACGTTGAGAGCTGACTGCGCCGCTTTTACGGCAGCTTGTGCCCGTGCCAAGACCCCTAGGCATCTCCCTGTGGGCTTATTGCAACCGGTGCCTAACGGAGACCGTCCGTGGTCTCATATATCCATTGACTTCTTGGGAGAACTACCGGCATCTAGGGGTTACACGTTTATTCTTATGGTGGTCGATAGATTCTCTAAGATGGCACATTTTGTGCCTCTGACTGGCCTTCCATCGGCTCAGGAATTGGCTATAGTTTTTGCCAGAGAGGTGTTCCGTCTGCACGGAGTGCCCAGAGTGATCGTCTCCGACCGTGGGAGCCAGTTCGTTTCTAGGTTCTGGAGGGCATTTTGTGGTCAGATGGGCATCCAATTGTCGTTTTCCTCCGCCTACCATCCCCAGACGAATGGGGCCGCTGAGCGTGCCAATCAGAGACTGGAACAGTTCCTGCGCTGCTTTGTCACCGATCATCATGATAATTGGGCTGACCTGTTGCCATGGGTGGAGTTTGCCAGAAACTGTGCGGTTAACTCATCGTCCGGGAGCTCCCCGTTTCTCGTGAATTATGGTTTCCAGCCTTGTCTGCTCCCGGACTCCTTTCAGGCGCAGCAGATTCCTGCTTTGGACGAGCATTTGGCACGACTTCGTTCCACTTGGGCACAGGTTCAGAGGTCCCTCAGTCAGTCTTTCAGGCGGCAGCAACGGCACGCTAATCGCAGACGCCTTCCAGCGGTCTCATTTCAAGTTGGGGACAGGGTATGGCTGTCATCCAGAAACCTCAATTTACAAGTGCCGTCCAATAAACTGGCTCCCCGGTCCATTGGTCCATTTAGGATTATCCGCAAGATTAATCCGGTTTCTTATGCTCTGGAGCTTCCACCCTCTATGCACATTCATAATGTGTTCCATGTATCACTCCTGAAACCCTTGGTGTGCAATCGTTATACTACTACGCCAGTGATTCCTGGGCTGGTGGACGTCCAGGGCCAAGAAGAATATGAAGTCCAGAGTATTATTGATTCCAGGAGATTTAGAGGAAAGCTGCAATATTTGGTTCATTGGAAGGGCTATGGCCCTGAAGAACGTTCTTGGGTTGATCAGGGGGATCTCCATGCACCGAGATTAGTACGCAGCTTTCACTCTAAATATCCTTTGAAGCCCAGACCTCAGGCTGGGAGAGGGGGTCTTTGAGAGGGGGGTACTATCACAGTGCCTGTGATTCCTGTCACTCTCAGTTGTGGCTGTCACTGATTTGCTGACTGAGTTTGACCCGCCTCCTGATGACCTTTTTATACCTGGCTATCACTTCTGTCAGATGCCCTTTCGTGGTGTTCCTGAGCCAGTGTGCTGTTGCTGTGTTCCTGTGTTCTGAGTTCCTGTGTACCGATTCGGCTTGTCCTGACTATTCTCCAGTGTTCCTGCTTGTGTATGACCCGGCTCGTCTGCGTACCACCCTTGGATCCTGACCCGGCTAGACTGACGTTCCTGCTTGTGTATGACCTGGCTTGTATGACTGCCTCCTACGTGCTCCGACCCGGCCCGGCTGACTTCCTGCTCCGAAGATCGACTTCCAGCTTGTTCCAGTGACCTGCGTTCCAGTTGTCGCCGCCGCGACATTTCCAGCCTCTGCTGCCCGCGTCAGTGTGACTGCCTTGCCTGGTGCTTCCCTCGATTTAGTGCTGTGCCTCGTTACTTGTGCAGAGCTGTGTGTATTCTGTGGGCCTTCCTCTCCGTG